>JAFFSR010000282.1:4205000-5405000 GCA_017163975.1 Anastatus disparis
TACACGCATAACACACCTACACACATCATGATCGTTCTCTAACCTGGGCACACACACACACACACACACACATACACACACACACACACACGCACACACACCAATGACCCATTCACACTCTAATTATAATTCAATTTTGTTTAATATTATAATGTTAAAACGTAATATTAATAAATTGAATTATGTGAAAACGGTTATTAATCACAATGGATGATGTATTTTTAAAATGTATGCTACATTGCAATAACGAAAAAATATCTTCATTAATGATTACAATTACGATTAATTGATAATATTCAGCTCCCTCTCTTCATTTTACTAATATAAATATAGTGATATTCATATCTTTTACATTAACATTTGTATTAACATTTATCTTATTTACATTTATATAATTGATTTGCATTTGATTCGGAAAAGTTAAATTTTTAGCAAAATGATGACTTGATTGTTCTTCTGTGATATACAAGTATGCTATTGTGCTAAAAATTACTATTCCAATGAATTTATTTTTGGTTACCAGAGGCAACGAATTCATTGTTGTACGAGATGAATTATCATTTTTAACACAGTCTAATCATCTTTTATTTCATAGAAATAAGAAAAAAATCCATTTTTCAATAATCGCTATAGCTTTTACATAGAAAAAAATCGTCACGGTATTGATTGACAACAATTGAACCTAGCAAAGTCTATACTAAAGAAACTACATAATTATTTACGGCATAGTTCTAAAACTTTTATAATATGTTGTTAAAATTAGCTTGAGTGCAGTTCCAAAGAATAAATAGAAAAAAAATTACTATTACTACTATTACATAAAAGTAAGAAATTAGGACTTTTTTTACGTGAATATCTTTTGCATTATTGTCACATACATACGCATACAAACGTGCACCTTTAACATTTACATACACACATACACATACATACATACACATACATGCATACACATACAAACATATACACGTATCCATACACATACACTTACTCATATACACATACACACATATACAATATCCGTCACTCCATCTCCATCTCTCCGTCTCCATATTTCCCTTCCGTCTCTCCGCGTCTGTCCCTCCGTCTTCGTCTCTTGCTCTCCATCTCTTCTACTCCGTCGCTTCATCTCCGTCTCTCCGCGTCTGTCCCTCCGTCTTCGTCTCTTGCTCTCCATCTCTTCTACTCCGTCGCTTCATCTCCGTCTCTCCATCACCATCTCTCCATCTATGTCTCTCCGTCTTTGTCTTTCCGTTTCTCCGTCTCCGTCTCCTCATCTCCGTCTCTCCGTCTCTGTCTCTCCATCTCTTCTACTCTGTCACTTCGTCTCCGTCTCTCCGTTTTCGTCACTCCGTCTCCGATGCTCCGTCTTCGTCTCTTCATCTATATCTCACCGTCTCGGTCTCTCCGTGTTCGTCTCTCCGTCTCCACCTCTCCGTCTCCGTTTTTCCATCTCCGTCTCTTCATTTCCGTCTATCCGTCTCAGTCTATCCGTCTCCATCTCTCCGTCTCCGTTTTTCCGTCTCCGTCTTAGTCTTATCGTCTCCATCTCCGTCTCTCCGTCTTCACCTCTCCGTCTTCGTCTCTCCAACTTTGTTATTACTTTATTATATTACTTATATATAATCTTATACTATATTACTACCATTATAATAATGTGAAGGATTAAGCCTTTTTCCTTCCGAGAATATCGTTAGCATAATTGTCGCATATATATATATATATATATATATATATATATATATATATATATATATATATATATATATATATACACTCACACACTTACACCTTTGCACACATATACGTACGCATATTCTCATGTATACATACACACATACACTTACACACATATGCACATACACATACAGAACACTTGCCTCTCCATCTCCATCTTTTTGTCTCCATCTCCGTCACTCCTTCTTTCTGTCTCAGTTTCTTCCTCTTCGTCTCCGTTTCTCCATCTCCGTCTCTTCGCCTCCGTCTCTTTGTCTCTGTCTCTTCATCTCCGTCCCTATGTCTCTGCCTCTCTGTCTCTGCCTCTCCGTCTTTGTCTCTCCGTCTCCGTCCCTCCATCTATGTCTTTCTGTCTCCGTTCCTACGACTCCTTTTTTTGTCTTCGTTTCTCTGTCTTTGTCTCTCCGTTTTCGTCTTTTCGTCCCTCAGTCTATGTCTCTTCATCTCCGTCTCTTCGTTTTCGTCTTTCCGTCTATGTCTCTCTGTTTCTGTCTCTCTATCCCTCCGTCTCTGTGTTTTCGTCTCTACTTCTCCGTTCCTACGTCTCTGTTTTTCCATCTCTGTCCGTCTGTCCAAAGCACATGATTAAAAAGAATGAATTCCTATCATATTTTTTTATTAATTTAAATAAAATTGAGTAAAACAAATTTTTAATTTATCATAATGATATGATTTGTATTTAAACAATTTTTATGCATATTGGGACTTTAATTAATCCTTTTTTTTCAACTATATAGAAACTAAATTTTAAACAGAACTGCAATATAAAAATTTATAAATCAAGGCAATTCTTTCGACTTTAAAATTGGCTAATTTATAAATATTAATATGATATACGAAAATTTAACTGAGCGATGTTAGGAGCGAAGTAAATTGAGCTCGTATAGATTATAATCGAAAAGAAATTGCAGCAAAGGAAAGATTTCGGTCAGATGTTTTATCATTAATTGATTCTATAAATATTAAATTTTATGAAAAATGGGTTCCAGAAGAAATGTTTATATAAGAACAAAAAAATGAACAAACTAGCAGAAAAGCTTAAGTTTAAAACTTCAAATAGAACCCTGCCTGGCACTAGAGAAATAGTACAACGACGTATTACAATTTATAAAAATAATAAAAATAACAAGTAAGAGATCAAATGTGAAAAGCATAATATACATTTTCTGAAGTTATTCAAATAAAGATAACAATAATATAGATAATAAGCTTGTAGAAAATCAATTAGAATATCATATATAATAAAAGTAACTAAATCAAAATAACAATTAATTATTCAATACAGTATAGAAATAATTAGATAAACAATATATATAATCATAGAATAATTAATTAAACAACAGCAAAATTTTAATACATAAGCAATAGCAATTAACAATTAAGTGAGTTTAGTTGTTACTGAATAGTCTTGTGCTCAATTTAAATTATGTTTCAAGCAATAGTAATCAATACAATTCATAATTGAAACTTATGATTCATCTAATCATAACGACTATGAAACTCAGCCTGTACCAGTTTCATTCTGCCACAACTCACATTCACTCAATAAAAGCTTATTATACAAGGAACGCTCAAAAGAGAGCGAAGCCTCAGGAGAGAAAACTCCAATGAGGATAACTCTTTATTGAAATACTCCGCTGCCGAGAAGGCAAATGAGTGTTATAAAGCAGCAGTACGCACATTTGGACAGATGAACAACCTGGGCGGTAGTCTGGTTGATGAGCGCACTGAAGCATCAACATGCTGCCTTATAAACCTAGAGGCTAGGTATGATGGAGAATTATGTGAAATAACGTTAAAAGCAAGAGACATCTTAAGATATAAACGTCTGTTTTTAACAGACAACCATCCATAGTCAAGTCTATAAGGTGTAACTCTGCTACGCCAACCAATATGGCCGTGAATAAATCTGATGCAGGCGTTGAAGGCTCTATGCAGACGTAAGTTTTGCGTTTGAGGCAGATCGTGATAAGCAACCGATGCATAATCAAGTATTGGAAAAATAAGAGACTCCACTAATTGCTTTCTCGTATCTAAGGTCAATGCATGTTTATAGAACTTAAGAGATCTTAAGGTGCCATGAATCTTTCGCACAGTACAAGAAATATGCTTACTCCAGTCCAGTGTAGAAGAAATCCACAGACCAAGATTTTTAACAACAGAGGAGTAAGGAACAATAGTATTTCCTACATATATAGATGGAATGGATGGATTGGCATTTAAGCGAGAAACAAATTTCTCACTGCCGATGAAAATGTTTTAAGAGCATTCAAAAGAAGCCCATTGTCCTCTGCCCACTTAATGACAGATGCAACATCATGATTGATAAGGTTAACCTCATCTTCGAGATTTACAGTCAAAAAAGATTTGTAAACCTGGAGGTCATCAGCAAAAAGAATATGCTTCGTCGATGATAAGGCAAGCGGAGCATCATTTATGTAAACCAAAAACAGGAGTGGACCAAGAACACTACCCTGTGGAACACCGGCAGTCACCTGAGACCAAACGGATGGTTGATTACTTTCATCCACAACAGAATAAGCCCGACCTCTCAAGTACGACGCAAACCATCTGATTACAACATCAGAGCAATTCATTGACCGAAGTTTAATGAGCAGTCTACTATGTGGAACTCTATCAAAGGCCTTAGAGAAATCAAACAGAAGCAATAGAGTGATCATTCTATGATCAATGGCAGACTTACAGTCGTCAAGTAGATGTAAAAGAGCAGTCTGTGTACTATGACCCTTTCTAAAGTCGGCCTGATAACAATCCAGTAAAGAATTGGACTCAAGATGAGCCGATAACTGCGTGTGCACAACCCTCTCTAGAACCTTAGAGACCTCACATAACTTAGCTATAGGTCGAGTTTGAGAGGGATCATCCATTTTAGTTTGCTTTGCTAGAGGTAAAAGAAAAGCCCTTTTCCATGTCTCAGGGAAATGGCCAAAAGATGAAGTCATTCACTATAGAAGCTAAGCTTGTAGACAGAGAGCCACCAATCATCTTGAGCATATCAGATGATATGCGATCAAGACCAACCGCCCTAGAACTGGATAAACGAAGGAGATTTACAAGGTTAGAAGGGTCAACTGAAGCAAAGTTAAACACTGGAAGATCCGATCTAAGTGGTAAGGCAAGCACCCGATCAACATCCGCATCAGTCAAAGCTAAGCTCTGTGAAGAAACAGAAGTATAATGCTTTAAGAGCACTGATGAAGAGAAGTACTTGAGAGGTGAAGGCAGAGCACTGCTAGTCAGGCCAAGCTTACGCAATTCGGACCACTTGCTCTTAACTGTAGAAGCCGAAGAAATTTTACTTGCTATATAGTCATTTTCCAGCTTACTAAGGGAATTAGAAACCTCATTCCTAAGTAGCTTAAAACGAGCATAAGGATCATCCGACCCAGTTCTCATAGCCAGTTTATAACACTTATCACGATTCTTCATAAGCAACCTGATATCATGATTGACCCATGGCTTACGTTTAGTGGTAATTTTTATTAGCTTTTCAGGCGCAAACCTGTCAAAAGCCTTAACTATACCAGAAGAGAACATATCAACCCTAGAATCAATAGTATGGGCATTCAGAATCTGTGGTGACTGCAAAAGATTAACTGAACCATAATTAGGATTAAATGCACAATTAGACAACAAGTTTGAGGAAGAGGAACACAAATAGGAAAGACTCGCAGGAGGATAAGAAGAAAGATTAGAACTCACAGCAGCATTGAGTGCATCAATGTTACAGTTTGCAAAGTTCCTAGTAACAAAGGATTTAGTTATCCTTTTAGACCTCTAAAGCTTAAGTCTTAATTTGATCAGATCATGACCTGCTATGAATGGAGCAGCAGACTTCTCATATGATAGTAAAGAGGAGCTATCATTTATGACAAATAAGTCTAACCAAGTATGAGATTCATGATCCGTTGTAATTGCGTGATGAGTAGCATCTGAAGGAACAATAAACGAAGAGAGAGATTCAAAGTAAGATCTGAGTGTATCAGACGAGTAGGAGGTTTTTAAAAGATTAATATTGAGATCGCCAGTAATTACAATATTCTTATAATTATAGGCATAGTTGGAAATAGCATTAAAAAAGATATCAAATGAAGGGGCTTTAGGCCTAATGTAAAGAACACAACATAGAATAGAATTAACACCATCATTAATATCTAATAAGAGAAATTCTGGAGAATTATCAAATGTTGGGTCAGAGTGGTATATAATCCAAGTTCTGAAGCAACTTCGAATGTAAACACCAACGCCACCACCTGCTTTACCTTTCCTATCATCACGAAAAAACTCATAGCCATCAATATTAATCATCGAACTTGAGTCCAAATCAGTTAAGAAAGTCTCAGTGACTGCAAAAATATCATAATCATCTGATTTGCACATCCATTCAATCTCATTAAAATGAGTCTTGATTCGATTTACATTGGCATGAGCGATGGATATTGAATCTCTTAAAGAACTATTTCTTACATCACTATTTAAATTACTAAAAGACAACACATTGGACAATACAGCCTGAGAGTCTGAGGAAGCTCAGTCCTTTTTTTTTGGTCCGGCACTATCTTTTTTTCATTAGGAACTAATGAGGCCAGATCAGACTCAGAAGCGATTAAAATGGGGGTTGAGTCTATAGTAGATCTCATATATACTTTAAGGTCGTTTACAAAAGGCCACTCATAATTCAACTGTCTAGAAGCAGTTCTTGCCTTAGCCAATAGAGAATAGACCTCCTTAGGCCATAACGCTCTAACAAAAACCTTTGAAGGGCCACCACACCCAAAAATACGTTGACAAGGGAATTCTTTCAATCTGGTCAACGCTCCAGCAACACGATCCCGAATATGACCGGAAGAGCACTGAATAACCACTGCATTTGTATGATCGACCTCCATCTCAACACCATCAACAATCTCAGTCCTAGGAGTTTTCGGAGTCCACTTGCGGGTGCTAAGAAAATGGGACTTATCAATATTAAGACCCATAGGAACAAAAACCTTCATGAAGGAGTCAATGTTAAGGGGGTCGATCTCTGCTGGTAATCCTGTAACCAAAATTTCACGGGGGTCCTTATAAGGATGCGAAATCAAAGACTCAGCATGCGCAATACGACCATCATGCCGACGTGCATTTGCAGCACATTCGACTCTAGCATCATTCATAGAAATTTCTAAATTATCCATCCTGGAGGCAATACTCTTGACATCTGAAGAGATCTCACCCAGAGTAGCCATGATACTAGTTTTAAACTCAAGGAACCATGGAGGAGGAACCTTAGTTTGTTCAGAGGACTGTTTCTGTTTAGGCGGCATTGAGGTGTCAGCCAGAAGAACACTAAGCTTAGAAAAAAGAGGCACAGTCGGCTGTCCAGAACCAGCCTCTATTACCGGCGGAGAATGAGCGTCAACGAAAACCGCTGATGATTCAAGTAGTGTAGGTGTGGACGCCCCACCCGGCTGTAAAGAGAGATCCAAGTTAGAGGGGCTACCGTCGGCACTGAGGCAACGCCTACGAGTTAAAGGCTCAAGAGACGTATTGGGCGAAGCCACGCCTCTCTTTCTACTACACTGAAGCGCAGACGCAGGCACACACACCTGCTCAGCTTCAAGAAAGAAATTTTCGATACGAGTTTCACGTGGTCTGTATGCACATGTATGACGAGTGCAGCAAGCAACCCTACGCTCGTCTAAAAAGAGAGAGAGAGAGAGAGAGAGAGAGAGAGAGAGAGAGAGAGAGACAGACAGAGAGAGAAAGAGAGAGACGGAGAGAGAAAAAAAGACAGAGAGAGAGAGAGGGATAGATAGATAACCAAATTTATTATATGTACATTATGTTGTACAAATTATTACAGTAATACATTAGAATGAATAAAAATAATATCAAGCACAATAATAATAAACAGTATAGGAAAACAGTAATAAAGCAAATATAAGAATAAAATAAACTCTACAGCAATAAAATAAATACAATATAAAACAGTTTTATAAATTAGCATGAAGCAGAGGTCCACTCTCCAAGGCAAGGTAGTGTGCAAATGAGGATCTTTTGAATGTTGTGAGCGAGAATGAGTTGCGTAAGGTCGCAGAAAGATCATTTCATAGCCGCAAAGAAGTGACCAGGAATGATCGTAGGCGATACTCAGTGAATGAAAAAGGAATGGTCAAAGGTCTCACATCACCCCTCAAGGACCTCACCGGCCGGCTCCACTGATATATAGAATACAAATAGGATAAAATACAAGAACATCTTATACAGAAACGTAGAAGAAAAATAGTTTCTTCTACCCGCAGTGGATAACCAGCCTAATGAGAACCTATAAGCAGAGATGTGCTCACGTCTACCTACACCAAAGATGTAACGTATACTAAAATTAATGATCCTCTGAAGTCTAAGGTCAAGCTCAACCGTGAGGTCACAGTAGACCAGACATCAGTAATCCAGAAGTGGAAACAGCAGTGTTTTTATAACATGTATACGAAGAGCAAACATAGTGATCTTTCTAAAGAAGTTTAGTTTGTAAAGCAGAGAAAATGACCTATTACATACTTGAGTAACGTGCTCTCTCCAGTTAAGCTTACTGTCAAACTAAACACCCAGGCTACGAACAGAGGATTCAAATTTAATATTAGCACCGTTCAACGGTACGCCAATTACAGTTGATGAAGACAGCATATAAATGTAAAAATAAAAGCCAATAATTATTGCCTTTGTTTTGTCAAAATTCAATTTCAGATGGTTACTGGAGGCTCAATTTGAAATGAGAATAGCATGATTACGCATAAGTGCTAAGTTGAGAAATCGGAAAATGCACATAGACTTGCAAGTCGTTGGCATATATCAAATGTTGTAAATCCAAGTGAAGGTTGGCAGCGACGTCATTAATATAAATAGAGAATAATAAGGGGAGAGAGAGAAAGAAAGAGAGAGACAGAGAAAGAGAGAGAGAGAGAGAGAGAGAGAGAGAGAGAGAGAGAGAGAGAGAGAGAGACAGAGAGAGAGAGAGAGAGAAAGAGAGAGAGACAGAGAGGGGAGAGAGAGAGTATAGCAGGCGAAGTATAAGGGAGGTAAATGAAAATATGAAACACCCGGTTTTTCTTGATTTGACAATTGGCTCATACAAACCAAATATTGGCCCAATAATTATAGGACACGTATGGGACCTTTCTGCAGAAATCCTCTATCAGATGAAAAAAAGTTTTTTTGAATTATAAAAGTTGCAATTAAAAAATTAAAAATTATTAATATATTGGACCAAAAAAGTCAAATTTCTAACCAAAATGAATTTATAAAAAACAATTAAGAATCTTCAAACAAAAATAAGAATTTAACATATCAACAAAATCACAACTATGGTAGACGCATTCGTGACAAATCGTATTATGAATATAATAAAGATAAAGCTTTAGGAAATAGAAAAAATATTAATTAAAAAACAAACACAAAATATTGGAACGTTTAAATGAATCTTATAAAAAAAAATTTAAAAAAAAGATGATAATTTAATTACTTCAGTGAAAAATAAAAATTATTATGAAAAAAACAAAGATAAATTCAAAACAAAAGAAAATTAAAATGATATAAATTATTACCAAATAGCTAAAGATACATTAATTAATAATAATGAAAATTATATCATGGAAAATAATATTGGTGATTTGAATTTTATTTGTGATTTTTGTCATGCTAGACATTTTGCATTCGAAATGTCAAGCAATAAGAAATTTACATCATGTTGTAAACAAGGAAATATAACATTAGAAGAAAACCCAGAATATCCTGAAGAGATTGAGAAATTACTTACGGTAAATTCTATAAGTAATAATTTTAAAAAATGCATAAGATCATATAATAACGCCTAAGTATTTTATTACTTTTATTTTGATATACACAACATTATGTTTTTAATCGATTACACAAAACATGGACGAAAAGAATAAAAACTATGAAACCTATTCCAACCAGAATGTACTCAGTTAATCCAAAACAAAAAGGAAGATTTTTTTTAAGATTACTTCTGCTTCACTTTAAAGCTGCAACATCTTTTGAGAGCTTAGAAACTTTTGAAGGAATCACATACCCAATATTCTTTGAAGCAGCAAAAGCATGAAATTTAGTTGAAATAGATGGTGAATGGGATAAATATTTAGAAGAATCATGTAAATCTCGGTTTCCGAAAGCTCTTTGTCAATTATTTAGTTACATTTGTACATTTCACAATCCAATTAATGCTCGAGAATCATATGAAAAATATAGAATCTATTTTTATCATATTACGAAAAATAAATCAACAAAAAGGTGAAGAATATGCACTAAGCATAATTAATGATATTTTAACTAATAATGGATTCCAATTAAGTGACTTTCATTTACCTACTTTAAAATACTATATTGAAAATAACGAAATTAAATATAGTACAGTAAATAATGTTAATAATATTTGGTTAATTATTAATAGTCTAACGAATGTTTAAACGGTTATTTTTATACGGTAATAAATTTATTAAATACAAACTGCACTGAAAAGTATATATATATATATATATATATATATATATCTATAGGCGGTCCAGGTGAAAGTCGTAAAAGCTACTTATTGAATACAATTATAACTTATCCAAAAATTCATGGAATCGACTATTTAGTTGTATCATAGACAGGTATAACGGCTAATTTATTACAAGACGGTGTGACAGTACATACAGCATTTAAATTACTGTTGAACATATCTGAAGACACAATATGTAATATTAGTGCAAACAGCGGAATAGATAAAAAAAAATGAGAAATGTATCAATTGTTATCTGGGATGAAATCACAATGGCATCAAAATACGCTTTTGAAGCCGTCGTTTGCATGTTTAAAGATGTATGTGATAATAATTACTTGTTTGGAGGGAAAACATTGATCATATCAAGGGATTTTAGGCAAACATTACCAATAGTAAAACATGGAAATAGAACATAGACAGTAGAAAATTGTGTCAAAGAAAGCTATTTATGGAACCATTTTTAATGTATGTCTTTGAATAAAAATAAACGTTTATTAGAATCAGATGGTAAATTTAAAAATTGGTTACTAAATATAAGAAATAGTAATTTTCATTCAAAGTATGAAAAAGAGAAATAAAGTTATACAAATTCCAGAAGAAATAGTGGCAAAGCGCAATCTAATTAATGAAATTTACGAGCATGATATAAATATTGAAAATAGTGACTATTACGATAATATTATATAAGCACCCACGGTGGTCCTCGAGTAAATTTGACTATGAAGTTCTTGCACCTCAGATTTTCCTTCTGGATATGATTCTAGGCACATTCACGATCGAATTCCAACAAAAACCAAAATCGAAGAATGAGCACTTTTCTATTTATTCAAATTTTATTATTTATACATATGTTATTTACAAAAAAAAATTTATATTGATAATTTATGAGCTCAATTTCTAGAATGCCGTTTTCGAATTGAATCACAAATTATTTACATATTCTAAGCAAATATTATTGTAAATATATTCAGGAAAATCTAAAGTTGTGTAACAATATGAGCGTAAAATTATAATTAAAATTTTTTTTGTAAAACATTATAGTGATGAGGACTATGAGAAATGATACGTTTTTAAATTATTTAAAGACGGCACTTGAAGTAATCGTAATTAGAAAATACTGTGTATTAATATTCTATAAGAACACCGCATGTACTTGTGGTATTTTAGTAAAACCAAAAGCACAATTTCCATGTAAAAGATTGTATTGAAGAAAATCAAGGCCTACATTTTTACAGCGAACAGGCTATGGAAGCGGTCCATTTTGATTTATCTGCAACATGGGCTAATATTAAATATCGTAAAATGATTCTAATTATGCAGATATTTATATACAGATAACATATTCATATTTTTTACTAAAGTTATGTACAGTGAGTTATATTCGCAGACTACTCTTAATAATTTATCTGCATAATAAGAATCATTTTAAAATATTTTATATTAGTCCAAGTTGTAGAATAATCAAAATAGACCGCTTCCATAGCCTGTTCGCTATAAAATCTAGAACTCGATTTTCTTCAAGACTATCTTTCACATGGAAAATATAGACATTGTTAGAAGGTTTTTTCAGATTTCAGCCGTGTAAGTTGTGGTTCAGGGTATCAACATTTTGTAAATATCAAAACAATCAGTATTCTAAACCACAACTTACACGGTTGGAATTGGAAAAAACTCAAAAACAATGAATAACATTCACCGTGAAAGTTTTGAATCCAAATGTGGAAAATGTGCTTTTAGTATTACTGAAATACCAAAAGTACAGACCGTGTTTTAATAGAATATCAATACACACTATTTTCTAATTACAATTACTTTAAATGACGTCTTTAAATAATTTTAAAACTTATCATTTCTCATAGTTTTCATCACTATAATGTTTTACGAAAAAATCTTGATTTTAAGGTTACGCTTAGATCGTTACATCACTTTAGATTTTTCTAAATATATTTACGATTATATTTGCTTAAAATATGTAAATAATTTATAATTGTATTCGAAATCGGCATTCTGAGCTCATAAATTATCGATAAATAATTGTTTTTTATAAAAAACATATAAAAAATAAAATTTGAATAAATAAAAAAAGTGCTTATTCTTCGATTTAGATTTTTGTTGGAATTTGATGCTAAATGTGCCTAGAATTATATCCAAAAGGAAAATCTGAGGTGCAAAAACTTTACGGTCAAAATCACTCGAGGACCACCGTGCACTGAAAAACGTCGATGTAACAGAAATGAATGAAAAAATTTTATCAAGAATAAATGAACCAGTAATAGAGTACTTAAGCATTGACTCTGCAAAAGATATGAATGACGAAAGTTTAGGCGCAAATTTGCCAAAAGAATTTTTAAATTCTTTAACGCCCAACGGTTTACTTCTGTATAAATTGCAATTAAAAAAAGGAGCTATAGTAATGCCTCTAAGAAATGTTAATTTAAATGAAGGACTTTGTAACGCAACCCGATTAACGAAAATAAAATAATTTACTATTATTGCACAAATATTAACAGGAAGTAAAAAAGCACTATATTCTTACTACGTATGACCTTATCAGCAAATGATGAACTGCCATCCCAGATGACCAGAAAACTATTTCCTGTAAAACTTGCTTATGAAATGATTATTAATAAGTCGCAAGGACAGTCACTTAAAAAAGTAGGAGTGTATTTACCAACACCAATTTTCAGTCATGGGCAGTTATACGTGGCACTTTCAAGGACAACTAATAAAAAAGAATTAAAAATATTATTAATCACTCGAGGACCACCGTGCACTGAAAAACGTCGATGTAACAGAAATGAATGAAAAAATTTTATCAAGAATAAATGAACCAGTAATAGAGTACTTGAGCATTGACTCTGCAAAAGATATGAATGACGAAAGTTTAGGCGCAAATTTGCCAAAAGAATTTTTAAATTCTTTAACGCCCAACGGTTTACTTCTGTATAAATTGCAATTAAAAAAAGGAGCTATAGTAATGCCTCTAAGAAATGTTAATTTAAATGAAGGACTTTGTAACGCAACCCGATTAACGAAAATAAAATAATTTACTATTATTGCACAAATATTAACAGGAAGTAAAAAAGCACTATATTCTTACTACGTATGACCTTATCAGCAAATGATGAACTGCCATCCCAGATGACCAGAAAACTATTTCCTGTAAAACTTGCTTATGAAATGATTATTAATAAGTCACAAGGACAGTCACTTAAAAAAGTAGGAGTGTATTTACCAACACCAATTTTCAGTCATGGGCAGTTATACGTGGCACTTTCAAGGACAACTAATAAAAAAGAATTAAAAATATTATTAACAGAAAAATCAAGAAAAGTTAAAGATGGAATTCTATATTAAAAACATCGTTTACAGAGAAATATTATAAAACCACAATACAAAAATTAAAATCAAACACATTTAAAACTCTCATATAATATTAAATATAAAAAAATTAAAAATTATTAAGTAGAGTTTAGCGCTGCGTGGTTAAAAATCACGGCTGCTTTTTTTAGTTCTGTACCATTGAAAAAACGCCATTGCTTTTTTAAATATTGTGTGGTTAAAAAAAATGTGGCTGCTATTGTAAGTGCTGTGATGGGAAAAAACGCTAAAACTACTGTGAGCGCTGTGTAATTAAAAATTCGCGACTGCTTTTCAAAGCACTATCTGGTTTAAAAAACGCAGCTGCTATTTCAAGAGCTAAAGATGAAAAACGCAACAATTATTGTAAGCGCTGTGTAATATAAAATTTGTGGCAGCTATTTTGAACACTGTGTGGTTACGAAAATGCGGCTGCTATTGTAAGTGCTGTGTAGTTAAAAAACCCAACAACTATTGTGAGCGCTGTATAATAACGAATTCGTGGCTACTATTTTGAGCGCTGTGTGGTTAAAAAATCGTGGCTGCTAGTGTAAGCGTTGTGTAATTAAGAATTCACGAATGCTATTTTGAGCACTGCGTAGTCACAAATTCGTGGCTACTATGGATTCCTCATTGAAAGTTACCTAGGGTATGCCTTTTGTTTGGTTTGTTTTACCACTAAACTAGAGAGATTTTTAGGAAGTCATGCTTTGACCTTTAGAGGTTACGTTAACCTCATACCTAAACACATATCCGGGCGTAAAATTTTCCGCTCTTTTCGATTACGGTATAGAAAGTAAGGGTTCCCATTTAAAAAAATGAAGTTGACTTTGAAGTAACCTTGGTAATGAAGTTCAAGGTCAAATCCAAGGTCATCATCGGATTCCTTGTTCAAAATTACCTAGAGTATGCCTTTTGTTTGTTTTGTTTTACTATAAAAGTCGCAAAATTTCCAGGGGTTTCCATACTTTTTCCTCACCCTCTATAATTAGTAGTTATTATAAATTAAAGTAAAACTACCTTTTTCTACAGTTCTTGGCTCCTATGTATCAACGCTTTTTTTCGTAATAAGAATAGCAATTTTTATTGAGTCCTATATAATGAGTAGTTATCATATACAAGCACTTTTTTCGGGCCTTATTTTTGGGTCTTATTTGGGCTTTAGTATATGTATTTCTCTCTTTATCTATGTTTCATTATATTTTGCTTTATTCTTTTTTTTCATTCTTTATTATTTCTTCTTTCATTTTTCTGTTACCCCCTCCATCTTCAGCTACCCTTCTTCATTTTCTATTTCCCTTATAGTCAAGGCGAAATTTGCGGGTGAGCAAAAAAAATTTTCGAAGGGAAAATTTTTACGGGATGACCTTTGTGAAAGGTCCTAGAATAAGGATCTGCAGTTTACCTGGCAAAAAAGTGGTCCCAATTTGTTTAAATCGATTTTATTTAAACAAATTCAGAAAGTTGTTCATTTTGATTCGAGCAAAGTTTTTTTAGATTAATCGAGTGATTCTAAACAAAAAAGTATTCCTATGGTTTTTTTCTAAAATTGACGGTTTTCGAGTTATTAACAAATAAAGATGTTAAAAATCACTAAAATGCCCATTTTCAAAGCTCTGAAACTATACTAAAATTTTAATTTTTTTAGGTCGGCAAAGTTTTAAAGTAAAATTTAGATACTCTTTAATAGAATCCCAAAGAGTAATTTCAAATCACTTTATTTTTAAGTGTTATTTTTCAATTGTTAATTAAGCGCGTATACCCAGTATCTCCGAGTCCAAGCGCATACGGCTGAGTATGTCGTTTGCTAAAGTTCATGTCTTAACTCGCGCGGCAAAGACTTCATATCCTGAAGAACTAGTAAAGCAAGTAAATGCCAAAAATAATGTAATAGCAAAGCATGTTCGTGTAAAAAAAATAATGTAAATTGTGTACCGTTATGTGGTTGTGATTTAGATCTGTGTAAAAATATTGTTAATTTTAAAAATATTTATGAATAAAAGTTTGAGTGAAACAAATATATTCGCAAAATTCTAATATTTTCTTGATTAAATATTCATATATTTTTTAATGCGTATATTATATGTAGTAAATTATAAAAATATAATTAACTAACAAATTTTTACTTAAAGTATATTTTGAACCATAAGTTCCTTATAAATTATCTTGCGGAACGTAGAACAATTTAAAAATCAGCGATGCGCTTTGTGCGAGTTAAGACATGAACTTTAGCAGACGACATACTCTGTTGTATGCGCTTGGACTCGGAGGTACCGGGTATACGCGCTTAATTAACAATTGAAAAATAACACTTAAAAATAAAGTGATTTGAAATTACTTTTTGGGATTCTATTAAAGAGTATCTAAATTTTACTTTAAAACTTTGCCAACCTAAAAAAATCCAAATTTTAGTATCGTTTTAGAGCTTTGAAAATGGGCATTTTAGTGATTTTTAACATCTTTATTTGTTAATAACTCGAAAACCGTCAATTTTAGAAAAAAATCATAGGAATACTTTTTTGTTTAGAATCACTCGATTAATCTAAAAAAACTTTGTTCGAATCAAAATGAACAACTTTCTAAATTTGTATCAATAAAATCGATTTAAACAAATTGGGACCACTTTTTTGCCAGGTAAACTGCAGATCTTTATTCTAGGACCCTTCACAAAGGTCATCCTGTAAAAATTTTCCCTTCGAAAATTTTTTTTGCTCACCCGCCAATTTTGCCTCGACTATTAAAGTATAGACTTCAATGATGATACAATATTGGTCTACACTTGACTAGCTTCTAGACAAAAGAGAAAATTTTTTGTTGACAGCGCATCTTCAAATGCAGCTAAATTTAACTCAATGAGCTAATTTTTAACTGATATTTTATCAATTTTAATCCAAATTTTGTATAATTGAACTGACTTTATGAATAAATTTAGCTAATTTTCAGGTAAATTTATCCTACTTCTGCTTAGTTTTAACTAACTTTTAGCTGACTTTTAGCTAACTCGTAGCTTCTATTTTAGCTAAATTTCAGCTATATTATAGCTAACTGAGGCCATGATTGATTTTCATACACGACGGCAGCGTCGATAACGGTGGCGAAAACTTTTTATATTATAGAGAGATATAGATCTTTCTATATAATATAGTTTTAAAATAAATTTAGTCGTTGACCCCCCATATCTTACCCATAAAACTCTTATTTTCCACCCTTTTATTTAATAACACCAATTTTCTACTTATTTTACACCCGTTTCCCACCTTTTTTCAACTCTACATCTCACCCAACAAAAATAACTGCTGATACCCAAGTAAAGATACTTGAGTTCTAAGTTGTACTCAATACTGAAATCACGTTCATGAATTCGAACCTTATAGACGGATCTCAATCTTGTGAATATTGAAGATTATTAAGTTCCAACCTTTTCTTGAATTTGCACTATCGATATTATATAAGATTATTAAGTTCCAACCTAATCTTGAATTTGCACTATCGCACACAGAGAGAGGAAAATACCTTAAAAAAATGTACTAACTTGAGTCAGTGGTCAAAAAAATATGACCAGTCGTTTTTTAATTGATACTCAGTACATAAATTAAGACAACCTATATTAGTACATCTTTCAACGCGTCTTTTTCCAAAAATTATTTGGTATGGTACCAAATTTTTCCGTACGACGGAACTAAATTATCTTATACTAAAATATTATCTATATAATACGCACTGCGGCGCTGTCAAGTATGAAACTTCAATATAATTAATACTTAATAACACAAAAACCATTAAATTATAAAACAATTTTTAACAGTTGATAAATATAATGTAAATCATATAATATATAACAATTTCAAATTACTAATAATTAATTTTAAACTCAAAAGTTAACTATTTTAAAACGAAGTATAGCAGATAAACATGTATCGTTCTATTCCTTAGATATCACAAATGAGAAAATAGATTATAAGTAATTAAAAAGTGTCATATATTATATAAATAATTCTATATTTATCGATTTTTAATTTTAGTAACAGAAAAAGCCGCACTAAAAGAGATTAACAACACATTTTCTGCGAAATATTGCCCTTCAATCGAGTAGGTGAAATGTCGCTCTTAGTACCAAAAAAGACACTAAGCATCGAAAATTTATGCTCTCGCTTCATAATATAATAGTACTAACATTAGTATCTAAAATTCAAGCTATAGTATTAATTAAAATTATATCGTCACTTTTTTTCAAATACCTTAGTACATAAAATAGATATACTAGATTTTGTACCTATTTCAACAGTACTTTTATTTCTTCGTGCAGTCGTTAGTTCTAGTAAACGTCAAATACTGTTTTCGATTATTTCATGGTTTGCGATTGAAACACGTGATTAAAAAGAATGAGTTGATATCATATTTTTTCATTGATTTAAATGCAATCTAGTAGAACAAATTCTAAATTTATCATGATATGATTTGTATTTAAACAATATTTATGCATATTGTAACTTTAATTAATCCTTTTCGTAAAAATATAAAAATTCAATTTAGTACGAAACTTCAATATTAAAATTCATAAGTTGAGGCAATTGTTTTCATTTTAAAATTGGCTAATTTATACATAATGATATAATATATGAAAATTCAACCGAGCGACGTTAGGAGTGAGGTAAATTAAGATAGTTGATTAATTAATTCTAAATAAAAAAAGGGTTAACCCTTTTCTGCGTATTATCCTTTGAAGAAGAGATACATTAATTTCAATTTTTTAAAATTATAGAAAAGCAAATGGGAAAATTAAAAAATAAATACATGCATCAGTTCGAAAAAGATAGTTTCTGAAATCATGGTGAGGTCCTAAGTTATTTAACACTTCATAGAAGTTAAGTAATCAAAATCCAAAAATTATTTAAATAATGAACATAAATCACGCTAATATTATTTCTAAAGTGATATCTGGACAGGAGAAAAATTCAAGTAAAAATTGATTAACGGTTGCAAAAAACTTAGTATTATTTATTTACATTTGTTAAATAAATTTTTTGGGGGCAATAACTATGCCAAATGTTAATATTTTCGAAAACTATCACAAATTAAAAAAATGAAGACTTCATGTTGATTTAGCGAGATTCATTAAATTTTTCCTCATAAATTACTTTGAATCTTTAGGCTCAGTTTCGTTGTCACATGGCATTATACTTTTCCCGATTTTAACTTCCATCTTTATAATAATTACAAAATTTAATCAAACAATATAATTCAGCAATCAACGTGCCACAATATTTTTTCTAGATATTACAATAATTAACGCGATTTTTCGTTTTTGTTGTATTTTTTAATTGGCATAAATAAAGTCGTGGCGAAATTTTTTTCGTTTTGCAGATCAACGAGCATTACTGTCCTTTGGATTGAATATTCGCATTTAAGACAGCACAGTTGACATATTATTTAATGTTGTGTCAACCCACGGCAAAGTCAGTGAAAATAGCGACCAGACGAGGAATCGATCTCGTGCCAACGAGAATACGAGTCTTGCGCCTTTAGTCACTACGCCACCGAGTCCTATTTTGAAAAAAAAAAAAACACATCTCGGCTTGTGGAGCATTTACAGAGTTGTTTAACCTCTCAAAATTTGACAAAAAATACCACCTACTTAACGAACCTACTCTCAATTATCTACGAAAAATAGTTTAGTAACAAATTAAAAGTTAATCAGCATAGTTAAGTAGCAAGTTAAGTAGCAAAAACAAACGATTTTTTTTATATTGTAATTTTAAACAATCAAATTTAAAAAAATCGATCAACCATCAATTGCACAATGAAGTAGAGATGTTAAGTTTTTGAAAAATCATTTTGATGCACCCTTGTACAATGCATAATGGCTTGGGAATAATCATGCCAATATGGCCTATTTCTAATAAATAAATTCAATTATGCAAAAACTTCTGAATATTGTTACTTGAAATTTTTATTGTAAATACGCTATCATCAGAGCTCGACTTTCACCAATTATCAAGCGCCTAGTTATTTTTTTCACGGAGTAATAAGCAATCGCTAAAATGGACATTTTCGGTGTATCCTCGCGATTTGCAAATAAACAAACTAAGATAATCAAATTCTAAAGATTGGGTTTTCTAGGTCTTTTTGATATCTACAAAGTTAAACATTTTTTTTTCCAATTGATAGTTTTTTGTCTTAGGTCAAAAAAGTGTTTTTTGCAATAATTATTTAATAAAAATATGTTCTTACAATAGGATTTTGGCTCATTCATCGGATTCATGTTCCTGATGACCTCTCGTACCAGAATCAAAAACCCTGGGTTACAATTTTTCTAAAAAACGGGCTTAAATATCCTAATTTGACTGGCCTCTTAAGTTTCGAGCGCAAGTAGTGAGAGAGTGACAAAAGCGTTTTACACGCAAGCAGTGAAAGAGTGACAGAAGTGTTTCACACGCTTCTTTATGCAACTTATAATAACGCCGAGAATTCTGAAAGAAGATTTTTTCGATCATAAGAACGCGCTTCGTTGATTAAATAATAACAATGATATCAATTTTCGTTTGCGTTCACATATTTATTATAAAGTATAACATAGGAAAATATAATCATGAAATAAAAAATTAACCCTTGGACGGCCGGAAAACTAATATTTTCGCACATCAGAAAAGGTTCTTTAATTTTCGTTTTTAGATTAAAATATTAATTTTTATAATGTTATTTATTATTCTTAATATAATTTATAATAAATTTACCTCTTCCCCCCTCTTTTTCTTATCCTATACTGCCTGATTCTACCTTATAAAGCGGTACATTTGCTTAAGGCTATAATTACATACAAATATATTTTATAGAAGTCTTCTGATATTACTAATTTAATGTAATTTATCCCTCTCACTCCCTTTTCACCCCTTTTTACTCCACTTATACATTTATATACTCATATACTTTTTGATCAAATTAAAAAAAAATACATTTACTTGTTCGCACGTCGCTGTAATTATAAAAAGATTTATTTTCATCATGAGGATTTCGATAAAAGATATAGATGGTGGGTCAGAAATATATTCATTAATCATTATTTCGTATGAAAACATGTGAATTATTTAGTAGTTCAAATGTAAATTTGGAAATAAAGGCTTCTAAACGTAAATATAGTATATTTGATTTTGATTTTTCGAAACTTTTGGTTTCGATCATTATTATAATTATTATATGCGTATGCATGTACACTGCGCGCGAATGGTATGAGCGAATATATATATATATATATATATATTAAACAGGTCGTTATTTCCCGAAACTTACTGAGCATCACTCCCAACCCTTAGATCGATGTGTTTATAATAAAAATTGAAAAAGCAGCTGGAATACCTTGTTGGAATAGAGATTTAACCTTGCCGAATCGCAAAAAACCGTATTTTTTATTGTTTTTTCTTATTTTTCTTTTTTCTACATATAGCTATGACTGAAAAAATTTTTTTGAGACCCTCTTTCACACTTTTTCTATTGCCGTCAGTTAAAATAATATCTTATGGGGTGATTTTAGAGCCAAGAAAAATTTTTTTCCGAATTGTTGCTCTTAAAATATTAAAAAATTTTACTCAAACGGGTTTATTCTCGTGTATTTTGAGGTTAAAAGTACTTTATGATTATTTTTCATTCAAACAACTAACATAACTTTAAAGTAGGCTTAAAGATCTTCAATTTCCTTTTTTATAAAAGTTTCTAGGTGCTTCTGATACTGAGATATGGCCATTTGAATTTGATAGGAAATTCGTAGAATAAAATTTGTAAACATCGTGAGCATGCAATTGACTATCAACTCGCTCTGATCACAAATTCAGTTTCAAAGCACATAGAAACGATCTAAGTAAAGCAAAATAAAGGTCTTAATTTCAACAAAAAAGTGGCGCTAGGTGTCTTTCGCACAGTCAGAGTTATGAAATTAGTAAATACCCATATAGAAATAATTTTCGTAAATATCTGTAAATATCTGTAAATATCTGTAAATATCTCTAAATAACTGTAAATAATTAATAAAAAGTATTGAGACTGAAACATTAATAAAAGTTATTTACACTTATTTATTATTATTTACAATTATTTATAGTTATTTAGTTATTTACGATTACTAACTGATTTTAAAAGTTATTTACTATTATTTACAAACACTTACAGTTACTTACTCTTAATTACTATGATTTACTATTATTTACAATTTTCAAAATTTTTAGGTAAGTAAATAGTTTATTGTTATTTATAACTATTTACGATGATTTACAATTATTTATAGTTATTTACTTTCGTTGTCTTAGATAATTTTTCGGAACGTATGTACGCTTACCGTTAAATGATTTTTTCCGAAGGTGTACCTAAAATGACAACTTCGCATATTTAGTCTATGGCGTAAGCGAACTATGAATTATACATCGAGTTTCGAATCATCAATCTTTGCAACTTCGTCAATTGCACTCTGTTGGCAAAACAGCATCAAAATTTTTTAATTGTCCTGTCAAATTTATAATTATATAAAAAATATGAATTAAAATTAAATTGTAATTTGGATTATGCTGTGAAATATATAATTGTATAAAAAAAATAAATTGAAAATAAATTTTAATAATTATAAATAATTATAAAATTAAAAAATTTGTTCTTTATTCAGAACTTCAAATAATATAACATCAAACTTTTATAATTTTTTATTATTAAAACTTTTGAGAAAATTTATGATTTTCTTAAAAATAATTAACTACATTAATTTCAATACAATTTTAATTTATAATTGTAATACATAAAGTATGTTTTAATACAACTTTTTATTTATTAAATATATAAATATGCATATATCTGAAAGAAACATGATCTACAAATTTCATGCTTGAATTAACTTCCAATTTTTCTATTATGAATTATTATATTAATTTTAATAAAGTTTGTATGTCATAATGAGTGCCTTCTAAATATAATAGTTGATAGAACCATTGCTTTCAACATTCACATAATTTTATTCAATTATTTTCAATAAAATTTTACATAAATTAATGATTTATAAAATTATTGTTGTAATTAATCAATTATAAATCAGATTTATGTATACGGGCTCCATTAATGGCTATTTTAACAGCGGCATCAAACCCCAGATCAAATTCAGTATCTGCAACTTATCGAGGAGTTGATAAACTGACTAGGAGAGGCTATGAGCTTCGGGTCACAGATCTTGATGAAACTTTGGGATATGTTTTCAGGTACCAAAATATGATTAAAGCCAGAGCGGTACGGCCTAACGCTTCGAAAAACTGAAATTATAGACGTTTCTAGTCTTATTTTATGAAAAATGTAAAAAAATGCTCCTAATTGGAGTGTAAATAATTTAGTCTAGAAATGTCTTTAATAAATTGACAGGAATTAAAATAAAAGTAGAGAAAGAAAGCTTTGATTTGCCGCTTTGAGAATTGAGAAATAATAATTAGAACCAAAGATATGTTTGTTCAAAGTTGAGCAGCAAGAAAGTACCAAAAATCACTGTCCTCCAGAATTTAGATGATTTTTGGTACTTTCTTGCTGCTCAACTTTGAACAAACATATCTTTGGTTCTAATTATTATTTCTCAATTCTCAAAGCGGCAAATCAAAGCTTTCTTTCTCTACTTTTATTTTAATTCCTGTCAATTTATTAAAGACATTTCTAGACTAAATTATTTACACTCCAATTAGGAGCATTTTTTTACATTTTTCATAAAATAAGACTAGAAACGTCTATAATTTCAGTTTTTCGAAGCGTTAGACCGTACCGCTCTGGCTTTAATCATATTTTGGTACCTGAAAACATTTTCCAAAGTTTCATCAAAATCTGTGACCCGAAGTTCATAACCTCTCCTGGTGAGAAACAAGGAAACTGTAACTTCTTCGCTCGCAAACAGTTGGAGCAAGACATGCATCTCATTTCTTTCTATACAAATACTTATTAATTAACTAATCAGTAAAAAAATGAACTCGTTCCAGTATGCTTCTGTTTAAATATCCTATCGTGTATCCACAAGGATATAAATTTTTACTGGATATAAATTTGACCCCTGAATTGTAAACTTTAAATTTCTTGACAAGTGTTTGTTATTCCAGTATTCCAATATTTACATCTCCTCGATATAAACAATACAACATCCATGGTTCTGTTAATGGCAAATGAAGGAATTTTACTCTATTTTACTCTGTTAGTAGCTTGCACCTGCTATCTAATCTTAGCGGCTTCAACATTATTTATGATTCCAAAACATAATTTATTTTTGAATATTAATTTTTTAATTATTATGAATATTATACTTTTAGATATGATTTAATTAAAAAAAAGACATGATCCACAAGTCTTATACTTTATAACACTTGAGAATGTTTGATCAAATTTTTAATATTTTTGAATAATAATTATATTAGATTACATACAATTAACATGATATAATGTGTGTTTTCTATGAATACTTGTTTACATAATTAAAGCTTTTTATGATTCCATACTTTTATTAACCCATCGTCTCCAATTAAATTTGAAATTAATTTCTTACTTATTAAATTTTTATTTCTATTTATTCATTGTAAATCCATAAAAGCTATTGGTATGAAATTCCATACTTACAATTATAAATTAGTCGAGGAGTTGATAAACTATGAAACAAGAAAACTACAGCTTCTTCGCATGCAAACAGTTGAAGCAAGACATGCACCTCATTTCTTTCTACAGAAATGCTTATTAACTAACTACTGAGTAAATGAATGGACTTGTTCCAGTATGCTTTTGTTTAAATATCCTATCTTGCATCCGGAAGGATATAAATTTTTACTGGATACAAATTTGACTGAACAAGGAAGAATTTCAAACTTCAAATTTATTGACGAGTGTTTGTTATTTAAAAATTTAACATTTTTTTAATACAATCAATACTGCAAACTTAAAATGTATTGAAAAATATTTTTTTAACATTATATATTTTAGGCACTTCATTTATATTTGATATAACCATAAATACTTTGAAAACTTTATGATAACAAAATTTTTAAATTATTCTTTGAAATATATAATTATATAAAAATGTTAACTTGGGACTACGTTTTAATGATTATAAATGACTTTGGAATGAAAAAATAAAGCAAAATTCCTTATATCATATCTTTATTCAAAACCTTAAATAATAATACATAAAACTTTTATAATTTTAATCTTATGATCTACTTTAATGAAATCACAACAGGTGTATTTTGTGAGCTGCTTGCGCATGTGCAGTGTACAAACGAACTTTAAACGAAACTTTTAATTTTAAATTTTTACATATCTTATAAGAACTAATTAAAAACATAAAAACTTTTATAATTTTAAATCTTATGAACTACTTTTATGAGATCACAACAGGTGTATTTTGTGCGCTGCTTGCGCATGTGCAGTGTGCAAACAAAGCTTGAAAAAAATTCAAAATAAAAATTTAATATATTTCTTAATCATTTCTAAAATAAAGTCATCAAAAATCAATAACCAATAAATCCACCTTCATTATCTATAACTTTCTGCAATCTTCGTGGGACAGAATCGCATAAATTATAAAAATATTCTGGATTATCAAATAAGGCAGTCCATGCTTCTTGAAGGAGTTCGACGAACTGCTCATGATTTCGTGCCATTCCAGGTCTCCATCCTTTCACCATATATGACCAGACATTCTCGATGATGTTGAGATCTGGTTAACGTGGTGGCCAGTCAAATCTTTGAAGCTAGGGATGCACTGCGTACCAATCACGCACTATATGTGTGGTATGTATAGGACTATTATCCTCCACTATATTATTTGGCACCTCATCGTCTGCGCATCGTTCTCGTAGACTTCCGCATAGACGTCCGCAGTTGTGACAATAAGTCCTTCTTACAGGCCTGGGACATTGTCTTGAGCTGTGGCCGCGTTGCCAGCAGTTAAAGCAAGCGAACGGCGGTGGGTCCACTCGTGGATCGGTAAGGATGGCGACAAGATTTTCAAACATTACGCCGTTCAGCCTTACTGGAAATCGATCCCTTCTATTTACCTCTCTTTCTCGTGGTTGAACCTCTCTCTCCTGGTTACGCTCTTCTTCTCTTCTTCTTGACACATCTCTCCTAATATCTCGCCTTCCTTCCTCTCTCCTTGAATTTTGCTCACTCCTTGATGATGCTTGTGCGTTTTTTCCAGCATACCTTGAGTGAGATACCGACCTCACTAGCTGAGCCGGTCTAAAAGGTGATGGTGATCTTGGTGAAATAGGTCGCCCTGACTCGTAGTCATCGAGTTGAAGTTGACGATTGGCCTGGCTCTTTGATCGCCCTTATATCTTGGTGGTCGTAGCAGGTGGTGGATTGGATGGTGGTTGAGCAATTGGAAGCGGTAGAGCTGCATTTTCCCAGCTTTCATCCACGTACATATCCCATGCCTGGGGTTGTCATATGCTTGAGCTTATGGGCAACACGCCTGGAAGCAATCCTGCCGCAGAACTGGATAAGGGTTGGACCCTTGCTATGCGGTTGTTAACAATTTCATTTGGACGCGCCACCTCTACATCCCTCTGGATATACCGGTCCAATTCTTCTTGGGCTCTCCTATTCTCTTCTTCTTCACTCTCTGGAATCTTTGAAACACTCTCTTAAATCTCTTTATCGGCGCTACTATTTTGAAAATAGTGCTTCTGTCTAGACGTTGGCGTCGGAGCACATCTAATCTCTTGGGAATTGCACCCGTCTTTCTAGTCTCATTTACTGATGGAAGATCCTGTAATGGTTGGCATCTACTAGGCCCAAACTAGGCTTGCTTACTAGCGTCAGGGGGTAAGGTGAGCAGGAAAGCTTTGGAGGTCGATGCATGGCTGGTAGAACGCACCTCCAGGAAATTAATCCTCTTATCTCTCAACTGAGTGAGCTCTTGGTCCTTCCTCTCTTGCTCTTGAGCCGCCTCCTGTTCTTTCAACCCCCTCTCTTTTTCGTCGGCATGATCCTTCTGCCTCTTAACGGGTTATCTCTTAGTTTTCTGAGCCTCTTCCTGGGCCCTTAGTTTTTCTTCCTTCTCTATCACTTGATTTAACGGACTCTCCACAGTTTGTTCTTTATTTTTCTGAGCCTCCTCCTGGGCTTTTAGTTTTTCCTCTTCCTCAATCACCTCCTCATACCAGTTTCTGCTGGGTAGTGTAGGTTCTTCCTGAGTTCCAGGCAGCGCTGCTTCTTCCACCTCCATCATTTCATTGTTGTCATCAACAAATTCCTCTGGTGGCGGGATGAACGCTTGCTCATCTTCCAAATTAATAACTTCTTTTACGTGTGGCGCTACTAAACCTGGCTCATCTCTGATAGGCGGTGACAAGCTGCCAACGTCACTTGGTGGCTGGTACTCCGGGTAAGGTACGTGCCTTGGACTCGCACGCCTACCTTTGCCTCTTGGCTGAGCTCGTGGCATTGTCGTTGTCAACCTGCTGAAACAAAAATAATTTAGTTTTCTTGCTTAATCGTTATTGCCTTAGGACCTTCTAGGGGGAATATATCTTTTTAGTTCAGAAACGTTGGCCTTAGCTATTCTACGATTGCTGCCTTCTCCCTGACCTAATATATATACCAGCGGTGATTCAATTTCTATTATATCATATGGTCCCTCGTACTTAGCGCTAACTTCGCAGAAAATCTTTTAAACGCGTCTAAAAGTACATGGGTTTTTCTCATCACCCTATCCCCTATATGAAAACGTATGTCTTTTCGCCCTTTATTATATTGTTTTTCCTGTTTAGCATGCGACCTGTCCACATGTTTTGCAACTACATCTCTTAACGCATCTAATCTTTTTAATCAGTCTACCCATACTTGCGGTTCTACTCTTTCAATAAGACGCTCACCTTCTATCTCACGGCGCAAACTAGCTGCTTGTTTAGGATGATGTCCGTAATTTAAAAAGGCGGGCGAGACTTTAGTAGAGGCTTGCACGGCCGTATTTATTGCATGATAGAATTCGTGAATATGCAAGTCCCAATTTCTATGGTCTTCGCCCACAAAGGCGGCTATCATCATTTTTTAAAGTACGATTCACGCGCTCCACGGGGTTCGCTTGGGGATAATAAGGCGGCGTTGTTACGTGTTTCACTCCGTATTCCTTTAAAGCCTTTTCAAGCTGCTGGTTATTAAATTCTTTGCCGTTGTCTGTTAGAAAATAATCAGGTGCTTTCCAGCGAAAAATTATTAATTCTTTTAAGGCTTTGATTACTGATTTTCCATCAGCTTTTCGTAACGGCTTAAGCTCTACCCAGCGTGTGAATAAATCTTGAAACACTATTAAATATTTATGTTGTAGTTTGCTTGACGGAAATTCCATTAGATCCGCTGTTACAACTGCCCACGGTCTTTCGACTATTCTACTACCCATTAAACCTTGCGCTCCGGTTTGTGATACTTTATATCACTGACACTGTTTGCACTCTCTAACAAAATTATATACATCATAGTAAAACCCTTTCCAATAATATTCTCGCGCTACTCTTTTATTAAATATTATTATATACTTTCAACTTAAATTTTTACAGTTTTACTGATAGATAAGGAATGACGGTTTTTAATTTATTTTATTATTGCGTGTATTTTTATTATTTTAATCTTTGTTTGTATTATTCTGTGATATCGCTTTTTATAGTGACTGACTTTTGGAGTATTATTAGGATTAGCTATTTGACTGTGGTATCTGTATTTAAGTGCAATATTTACAATTACACATTGTGTCACACACCTTTTTGTATATTTATACGAATAAATGCTTGTCTAATATTATTAATTATTTCAATATCTAAATTAATAATACATGTAAATTATGTCATAAAATTTACATACATCGAAAACATTATTTAGGGGATTTAATAAGTCACATGATTTATACATAGCTGCCAACATTGCAGTGTCCGAAATTTCTTTATATTAGGCTTTCTATTAGTAAAAATATAAGGCAGCAATAAAGAGATATTTAAAACATTTTTGGATTAGGGATAAACAGTTTGAAAAATTGTGATGTCAGTGTTTTTTTACAAAATTAAATAAAAATTGAATTAAATTTATAAAGACTATATTTAAGTGTTTGATTTTGATTTAATAAAAATTCAAATTCAATCATTTGATTATTATACTTCAATTTAGCTTTTTCAAAATAATATTTTCAACTCTATACTTTAAATAAAATCATAAAATTGATAATTATTTTATATGAAAAGTTGAATATATTAATGCTCGCAGTGGTATGTTGAATAAATAAACCTTAACAAACTTGGAATATCGAGCAAGGTCTTTATTATAAATATTTTTAGGTGTCAGGCGACGTTTCGGACACTTAGATTGTATCCTTCTTCAGGCTATATACACAATAGAACACAACAATTAAGATAGATTTAACGGCATGTCGGAGCTGCAGCAATCGAGTTTTGCTTTTTTCATTTTATCAATATCTTTTTAAATTCATAAATTAAATAAATATAATGACTTGTCCGCACTAAAGCTATATTAGTACAATAATTTTTGTTAAAATAAAAAATCATTTGGACTTGTTATTTTTTATGAGCTTTGATTGGAAATTAGATATCAAACTCGACAAACCTAACCTTAAAATACGATACATTGAAAGTTTTTATTATAACTTTGTATGTATAATATTTTGGTGGATTTCTTGGGTTGTCCGCACTAGAGTTTAATCTTACAAATTTTTTCTTTGTAGTAAAAAAACTCGATTAAACGCATCGTTTATTCATAAGTTAGGATTGGAAACATTATTAGAAGGCGGACAGCTTCGTCATGCTCTTAAAAGACGTAGAAACAGTTCAAAATAATTTAAAACACTTTACCTATATGCCATAAGGGCAAGTCAAAACATTAAAAAATAATTACAACGACGTCCTTAAAATAAAATAAATAGAAAATTTGAAATCAAATCAGTTTTAGTTGCACATATCATAGATACTAAGCATACTATTAATTTTAATAAAACTATCATTGTTAGTAGAGAATCTTATAGGAAAAAAGAGTTTTTAGAAATGCTTAACATACATTTTAACAGTAATACGATGAATAGAATTACAGATAGGCAGTTTCTCAAAAAAATGTATAAATATACTGTGAATTTAGTTAAACTTATGTAAAGCTGGAAAAAATTATTTCAAAATGTATATGCATGACTTTCGTTAATATTAGTGACTCTCTATAAGCAGTATGTTTATTTGTACCTTCCTTCTACCGATTCTCCTTTATTGTAATAACTCAACGTATTTATATGTATTTGTAATAATGTTTTTGGTGTTTGTGTTCTAATTCTGTATATAAGCGTATACAAGGAATAATAGATTGACAGTATTTTTGACTTTACGATAGTTGTAAGTTCTTTTTGTTTTAAATTATTTTTGCATTTAATTTTGTAATTGTAAATTTTCTATTTATTTTACTTTAAGGACGTCGTTGTAATTATTTTTCAATGTTTTGACTTGCCCTTATGGCATATAGGTAAAGTGTTCTAAATTATTTCTAACTGTTTCTACGTCTTTTAAATCTATTTTAATTTTTGTATTCTATTGTGTATATAGCCTGAAGAAGGATACAATCTAAGTGTCCGAAACATCACCCGGCGCTTAAAAATATTTATAATAGAGATCTTGCTCGATATTCCAAGTTTGTTAAGGTTCATTTATTCAATAATTATTTTATATGATAAAACTTCACGATGATTACAGGATGAAAAGCTAATTGTAAAAAAGATGTTATTACCTAAAGGTTAGATTTGACGTTCTCATGGTAAATGTTAGACATTGTTGGAAGGTTTTTTTAGGATTGAGACCCTGTAAGTTGTGGTTTGGGATACCGACTTTTCGTGAACATTTCAGTTCACTTCATCAAGGTGAGTCTGAATCTGATGGTTCAGACTGTCTAATCACTATATATAGGGGGCATAATTTTTGGGCAGGGTTTTTTTGGTTGAATGGTTATGGGTGATTTGCCTTTGGGAACAGAGGTAGTCATATTGGGTTCAGGGAATAGCCGTTATCTTTGTTTAGATTATTTGGATGTCTTAGTATTTCTGTGGCTACTCGGAGTTTTCTTGGAAAGTGAAAATTGGTTTTGGATAGGATAGTTGTGTGGTCAAAGTCTATTTGGTGGCCACTTTGTAATTATCGTTTTACGGATTTCGTCTTACACGGTCGAAATCCGAAAAAAACCTTCCAACAATATTATTATCTTTTTTTCATCTATTAATCTTAAACTAATATGTTATAATATATCGTTATATACAAAACTTAAAATTAACTATAACCAAGTTCACTACAAGCTTAAATTCAGCTTAATTTAGCTAATTTCCAGCTATTTCGAAGCTTAAAAGCCTAATTTAGTTATTTCCCAGCTAATTACAAGCTCCAATCCAGCTCAATTGAACGTTCTACTGTAGTTCCAAAAATAAGGGGCATACGAGGGGCTACGCACTTCATGTCCTCTCAAAAAATCCTCTGAATTGAAAGTGTGTACTCTCATGTCCTCTCATGTCCTCCGATGTCCTCTGAATTTTTTTTCAATGTACTCGCGATTATTTTGAAAAGTAAAAAAATTGCAGAAGACATCAAGAGTACAGAAGAGAATGAAGAGGACAATGTGAGTACATAAGAGAATGAAGAAGACAATGTGAGTTGTAACGGTAATTTACTACACGTTGCAAAAAAGAATTAGCTTTTATTTAAATTTTACTTTAGCTAAGATTATGAATTTTACTACATACGGAGTTGCAGAAAATTATACTAAATATTTTAAATATTATGCAACAAACTCCGATAGAGCTAGTTGGTATATTAGATTGATATGCGACGGAGTATTTTTCCGTCAGCTCGTTGCCGCGCGTCTCTCTATCTCTCTCTCTCTCTTACCTGATCGAGAGACGCGATGCCGGTAGTTCAGCTTTCCTTATTTTACGCCAAGATATATATATATATTATATGATATAAAAGATAAGGACCGCGGAGGCGTCGGGGTAAGCAAATTGATTCAGGTCTTTAGGTTAATGCGAATTTATTAAAGAAGTAAGAAAGTGATACAGTAAAATATATTTAAATAAAAAAAAAAACGAACAAAGTTTATTAAAGATAATTCTAAGGGGGGGACGCGACGCGAACTAAATTACGTTGAGATATTGTAATGAACGCGCGCACTCTCTGTGTTAAGATTTCTTCGAGGAAAGAAATCTCAACCAAATAGATATAACAATATGAACTTACGAATACGCGTAGAAGCTTCTATGACAACCAAAATACGTACGCTAGAAATGTCCCGCCGTTGGCCAACGAAAGAAATGGTACGCCGCGACCTGTTCGCTGAGGCTCGTAGAAGACAGCCAAGACCCGCACGTACAACCAGGAGGTGATGACGATCTTCTAGCAACGATCTTCCATTATCCTTTTCTCCAAAACTATATGCGGCACTACACCAATGCGTTTATTAAGTTAAGACTTAAATAAGAGCCGAAAACTATGGCGATGATGCGTGCTTGTAGGCCGCTAAAACAATGTCTCTCGCACAAGGCAGGAATATATATATGCCGACGTGTGCGCTTATGAACAGCCGGAAATGTTCTGTCTTGCCTCGTGGCTTTCTTGCTCCTCGCGCGCGCGCTGCTCATCGAGTTACGTGCTTCTTGACGTAACTTATACGAGGTATCTGACTGAGCGCGTGTCAGTTGATCTTACCTAAGCGCGCAAGATTCGAACACGGTAGAATACCGTGACAGAGTAAATAAGAGAATGAAGAGGACAATGTGAGTACATAAGAGAACTATGGAGGACAGTGAGAGTACAAAAGAGGACTCCTCAGTTCTCTTGAGTTCTCTTTTATGTCCTTTTATATCCTCTTAAGTTTTCTATCTGTCCTCTCAAGTTCTCCCGAGTCCTCTCAAGTCCTCCCGAGTCCTCTCAACTTCGCCCATGTACTCTAAAAAATTAAAGAGTTTATTTGTGATCTTGTCCTCTTTAAAGTCCTTTTTAGTCTCTCGATGTACTCTTTTTTGTCCTCCCGTGAGGACAAGAAGTGCGTAGCCCCTCAGGGGCATATTTCTGACAAAGACAGCGATAACAGCGGCGATATACTTTTAATAGTATAGAGAGAATATAATATAAATATATCTAAAATGCAGTTAAAATTTAGCAAGAATCAAACCTAAATTTACTTGAAATTGCTTAAAATTAATATAAATTTTAGCTAACTTTTAGCTAAATTTTAGTTAATTTTCATCTAAGTTTTGTATAAATTTAGCTAATTTTAATATTAAATTTAGCTAACTTTTGATTTAACGTAGCTAACTTTTATATAATTTTATCTGACTTAAGCTAACTTTTAGCTAACTTTTAGCTAAATTCCAGCTAGGTCATAGCTGATTTCTAGCTAACCAAGGACATATCGAATTCTTATACACGACGGCAGCGACAGCGACGAAATCTTTTTATAATATATATATATATATATATATAGGGATATATCTGGAACTTTTTAATTTTGAGAAATTGTCTTCACAACAATTGAAAAGTCTATAATTCAAGTTTCTGGAGTGGCACACACTTCAATAAGGGCTTAAATTACTCGTTTCTGTGGGTAGAATATGTAATTAAATTTTGGTATCGATTGAACAATCGTTTTTCATGGTACATAATTTTATACGTCAAAAATGATACTTTTTTCATATATTTCTACGTGTGTTTCTTGAGTTATAAAAAAAGTAACGTACTTTCGATCATTCTCAAGTTTTCTGAGCATAATGAATATGGTAAAAAAAACAGTTTAAGCCTATCCTGGTACATGTGCCTCTCTTTAGGAAGCTGTTAGACTATTTTTAATGTAAGTGTAATTTTTAGATGATGTACCGGGAACAACGATTGTTTAATCGATACCAAAATTTAATTACATATTCTACTCACAGAAACGAGTAATTTAAGCCCTTATTAAAGTGTGTGCCACTCCAGAAACTTGTATTATAGACTTTTCAATTGTTGTGAAGACAATTTCTCAAAATTAAAAAGTTCCAGATGTATCCCTATATATATTCGCAGGGGGATCCCACGCTGCATTAGTACCAAAGCCACCACTAGGTGGCTACGCCGTTCCTAACGTCAAAAGACGTTGACAGTATAAATATACTTTGCGTTTGCATCCTATAAACAGAAAGACTTCGGCCAACTCCTCTGTTTATATATATGTATATATATATATATATATATATATATATATATATATATATAAACAAATTAAAATAATTAGAATAATGTAATGATTTAATGATCTTATAAATATCCATAATGATTACGTCACTTATTTTTTAATATTTAAGTAAAAAGATTTTTAAATTTTAGTAAAAAATTTTTTATATATCTTACAAAATGTAAAAACGCTGCCAAGTGCTTTGGCGCAATGCTTTCTCATAGAGCACATTGAGTTAGAGTAATTTGATTTTATTTTTTTAAATACGATTTTAATATAAATGTCCCCCCTATCCTCTGTATTGAAGGCTGTCTTAATACCTACGAAAACTATATGAATTTTACTCTTTCTTAATTTTGCCATTTGCATAATGTGATTTTATGATGCTTTAAAATTAAAAATGCGTTTATAAAATTAATTTTCCCAAGCTTGTCTTCTTAACACTATAACCAATAACTTGTATACAAATTTTGGAACATTTTCATCGAATAGTTTACAAAAAATACCAAATAATTGAAAAATAAACATTGTTTTAAAATTTTCAAAACGCTTTAACGTTACAACTACGCTAAGAAAATCAGTTTTCAAAAGTTCATTTTATTTAGGCAATCGTAAATAATTTCTATACATAATTTTAAGCTACTTCATCGAGTAGTTTACGTAAACTACCAAAAAATAAGTGAAATTCTATTCAAAATTTACAAAATGCTCTAAAATTAAAAATGCGCTAAGAAAATAAGTTTTTCCAAGTTTGCTTTAATTAGGCAATAACAAATAATTTGTATGAAAATTTTTGAGCAAATTTATCGAATGGCTTTTGTGTAATAGAAAAAAAATGAAATATGAACATTTTTTCCAAAATTTTCAAAATGCTCTAAAATTAAAACTTCGCTAAGAAAATAAGTTTTCCAAAGCTTGATTTATTCAGGTAATAGTGAATAATTTGCATAAAAATTTTTGAGCAAGTTTATCGAGTGATTTTTGTGCAATAAAAAAGAAATTAAAAATAAAAAATTTTTTCAAAATTTTCAAAATGCTCTAAAATTAAATGTGCGCTAAGAAAATTGAAGAAAATTAGTTTTCAAAAGTTCATTTTATTTTGACAATCATAAATAATTCCCATACATAATTTGAAGCTCTTTCATCGAGTAGTTTACGTAAAATATAAAAAAAATTAGAAAAATTTTATTCAAAATTTTCATAATGCTCTAAAATTAAAACTGCACTGAGAAAATAAGTTTTTCAAAGCTTGTTTTATTTAGGCCATTGCAAATGATTTCCATAAAAATTTTCGAGCAAATCTATCGAATGGTTTTTGTGTAATAGAAAAAAAATGAAAAATAGAGATTTTTTCCAAAATTTTCAAAATGCTCTAAAATTAAAACTACGCTAAGAAAATAAGTGTTCTAAAGCTTGTTTTCTTTAGACAATAGCGAATAACTTGCATACAAATTTAGAAGCAAATCTATCGAATGGTTTTCATAAAGTAAAAAAAAAATAAAAAAAAATTTTTTCTTCAAAATTTTTGAATTGCTCTAAAATTAAAAGTGCGCTAAGAAAATCAGTTAGTAAAAGTTGTTCTTCTTTTGGCAGTCGCAAATAATGTTCATACAAATTTTCAAGAAAATTCTTCTAGTAGTTTACGTAAAATATCAAAAAAATGAAAAATCAAAATTTTTTTTTAAATTCTCAAAATGGCTCTAAAAAAAACTGAGCTAAGAAGATCAATTTTCAATAGCTTTCCCCCCAGTTAGACAAAAAAATAAATTGCATGCAAAATTTGAAGCTAATCCATCGAGTAGTTCTCGAGATCTTATTGGCGTATTGAAATCACACACACACACATACACACACACACACGCACGCACGCACGCACGCACACTCACACACACACGCACACACACATACACACACACACACACGCACGCACACACATACAGACATTTTCTGAAAACCACTTTTTTCGACTCCCTGAGTCTAAATATGTACAAATTAATGAAAAAATGGAAAAAAAAATTTTTTACCAATACAATGCTTTCTCTATGAGAAAGCAAAATAAGTCAAAAAGATATCAAAAAGGAATCATACCAAAATAATCCTATAAATCTTAAAGCATACATAAACATTATGATACATCAAATATAATGTTAACAAATTTTTCATCAAAAGTAATTATTTCAAAATTTTTTTATGATTCTAAATTTACTATAACTTTGATCATTAATATCATTTAATTAATAATAAGTTATTATTTTATTTATGTTTTGTACAATATCCATATCTTTATTCATATACAAAACATAAATAAATTATATTATCAATATATAACATGATATCATATGATCTACAAAACAAGGTTGTTTTTAGGGCCACTGACGAGGGTTTCTACTAATCAAAAAATCGAATGCGCCGTAATGGTATCTCCATATTTCACACAGTTAAAATGCATCAGTTAAATTAAAAATTATATTAAAAAATTAAGTAAATTCATAAAATTAAATTGAATACATAAATGCAATTCATCATAATATTAACTACAGTTTTAAATGTAAGGTGGTGTGAAAAGTCGTCACTTAAGATTGTATGTCTTTTTTTGTATAGATAAACAATTAAATGTAAAATTACATTTTAAAAAATAAAATTAAGTATAAGATGTTAGACATATATAACATTCTGACGCCCCAAAGCGCCCTGTTTTTCTTCCCTTTTTATTTTTTTAAATATTATAATTTGTATTTTTATTTAATTTAATTTTCCTATTTTTTATTACTATTTGTTATATTTTTTACTATTTAATGATTTAAACAATTTTTTCATTTTAATTTTAATTTATTTTTTATTATTTTCAAATTATTTATTTATTTAATTCTTTATCTACTTTCAAATTAATTATTTCTTTTAAATAATATATTTTTTTCTTTATTAAATCATTAGTTATTTATATTTTAATTTTATTTTATTCTTTTATTAATAAATTTTAAGTTATAAGCGCATAAAGCCATAGTAAGCGCGTGACCTATATACAAGGTTGTATATAGGTCAACGCACAGCTGGCTTACAGCGCGCGAGGCAACCTCACAGCGCGCTTACTATGTCTTAATATTTAAGCATATAAGAGTGAGCGAGACGGAGAAATAAAACTCCGAAACTTTGTAAAGCCTGTAAGCGTGCGCAACTTTAAAAGCTCCCCACCTTAGAGCATATACTACTGGAGGCAGCTCTGAGTGCACCGTGCGCGTGGTTAGGTTGGGAAAGAGAAAGATATGCTAAGGTTGATAGCTATCTCTATCTCTCTGTTATGTAATAAAGGAGTAGAAAAAAAAAACAAACCAATCACGTGCCAGAGAAAAAGAGATATCTGTCAACCTCAATATACCTTTCTTTTTCTCAACTTAACCACGCGCACGGTGCATTCAAAGCTGCCTCCAGTATTATATGCTCTAAGCTTCCCACCATTGTAAGAGAGATGGAGAGAAGCTCTGCGCGTATGAAAGCACGAGTCTCGCTGACTCGCGCGCCTTGAATCGACTCAGACCGGTAACAATTGGGATATACAAGCGCTTAGGCTTAACGCCCTTTGTTTACCTGAGTTGACAATTAATTAAGAACCTAATATAAATTTCTTGGCCGTAGAATATTTTTGGCTTAGCGATTGGGACATACAAGCGCTTAAGCTTAACGCCCTTTGCTTTTTAAAGCAAAAAATTAAAATAAACTCAATTTAATAAACCGATAACAATTGGGACATATAAGCGACTAAGCTTAACGCCCTTTGTTATCTAAGGTTTTTTATTAAAAAAGAAATTCAAATTGAGCTCTATTGACTCTGGAGACATACAAGCGCTCTAGGCTTAACCCCCCAGGTTAATATTAAGAGCTTTCAAATAAAATAAAATAAATTGAGCTTACATCTTTAAAGAGCTTCTCTTTTTCTCTCACCGGAGAGTTTTCTTTTTTTTTATTTTGTAATTACATACATATATTTTTGCTTAAAATAAAAGAATATTTAATATATTATATATTTCCTTTTATTATTAAAAATAATAATACATTAAATATTAACAAAGGAAACACCTAGCTTTATTAATAAGCTGGCATTTCATTAAGAAAATATTTAACAGCTACCCTCCAATCTGGCCTATTGCCCGAACGGAGCTTGTGTAGTTTGTTAAAAAGAGACCTAGCAGCTACACTCCAATCCGGCCTACTGCCCGAACGAAGCTTTTTGTAGTTTGCTAGTAAAGTATTTAATAGCTACCCTCTAATCTGGCCCACTGCCCGAACGAAGCTTGCGTAGTTTATTAAATACATTAAAGAAAATTATACAAGTCGCGTACATAAAATTAAAAATTTATCGCAATGTATGACATATATATGTAAAAAATATTTATAATAAAATAATTTTAAAAATTAGAAAAAGAAATTATCATATTTTTTTGTTATATATAGAAAAAAATATTGTTAATATTATGCGACCTATGATTAGTAAGATATATATGAAATATAAAGACAGAGTTTGGCGAGCTGTGCAAGAAGAGGGATACCCCTTATATATATATATATATATATATATATATATATATATATATATATATATACAGTACCGCTCAAAAATTCGATAACAGTATGTTAAAAAAGAGCATGAAAAAAATATCTTTGAAAAAAAGTCGTAGAAAAATTCCAAAAAAAAATTTTAAATACTCTTCAAGAGCTTTGAAAATCAATGTATAAAATTATTTTTAAAGTTTTTATGGGGTTAAAAATATAATTTAAAAATTAAAATTTTTTGCAAATTTTTTAATTTTTATATTCGTTTAGACAGTTTTTTTAGTATGATATGAAAAAATCTAGAAAAATATATTTTAAAGTACTCTAAAAGTGTTTTCATTTACATTTTTTTTTAAATTTCTACGATGATTTTTCGTCAAGTTATGAAGTTATAAAGTTGAGCATTTTTGCTGTTTTTTGCAGGAAATTGGTCATTTTAGAAAATAACGTCGCAAAATATTCTAATTTGCGACATTATTTTTATATTGTGATGTCATTTCGTGATGCAATGTACTGTTCCGTCGACGTACTTTTGCCCCTCTTATCTAAAATCGACTTATCTAAAAATTTTTAATTTTTTTTTTTTTAATACTAAACGGGCATTTTCTGTCCAATAACAATTTACATATACAATTAAAGACAATACAGTTAACGTATTATTTAACGTGGTGCAACCCACGGCAGAGTGAGTGAAAAAGCGACCAGACGGGGAATTGATCTCGTGCCAACGAGAATACAAGTCCCGCGCCTTAGCCACTACGCCACCGAACCCTACAATTTAAAAATATATTTTTTCAATTTAAAAATATATTTTCTTCTTTTAATTCTATTTTCAACTGCGAATCTATTTTCTATAACTAAGAATACATCTTTTTTCTTGATGGAGTTTTTTTCTATTTTTAGTTTAGTAAATATTCGCATTTGAAAATAACGTGTTTTTCAACAAAAAAAATTTTACTTCAATAAAAAATTACGAAAACAAATGTGTGACCCCTGATTTTAAAGCTGGATAAATAATCTACTGAGCCCCATGGATCTGAAACTGCAGCAAGTCAAAAGAAGACGATATTTTTTTGTTTTTATTTTTCTTTTACTGTTGTAAAAATGTTAATTTTTATTATTTAAAGTACCTAGTATTATTTTAAAAAGATTTTAACCTGCTCTTTCGAATGCCGTTGAAATTTTTAAGCTAATATAGATTATTTTAAAATTAGAAGACATTTGAGTTAAGTCAATTCTAGACAAGGACAGACAAAAGTATGACGGCAAGAGTGTATTTACATAACAAAATGACGTTTTCATTTTCAACAGGGTTAAACAAAAGCTCAAATGCACCATACTCAGTAACATAAGGAATTCAGTATTAAGCTTTTCAAAATCGAAGCCTTCATCATGGGTATTTAAATTATTTGAGAACATGTGAAATTTACCTTAAGTACTAACTCCCAAGGTAATATAGATATTTTCAACACGCTTTCACGTAATTTTATAGTTCAAACGCTAAAAAAGCCGAGTTTTAAAACCTATAAACACATTTTCTAAAAATTTATTTCTTATATTTATATATCATGATTGAGATGTGACATTATTTTATTTGAACTATCTTTTTGGATATCGCTTATAGTCCCCCATATATTCGAGACTATAGACAAAGTTTAGTTTATTAGAAAAAATAGCTAAGCTATAGAAAAATTCTTAAAAACTTGGGCAACTTTTTTTTAAAGAAAATACACCAAATGCAAAGATAAGTTGATTTCCTACACTGGCATTATATCGATAATTTTAATCAGATTTTTTTAGGGCGAAAAATTGACATTTTAATAATATGATTGTTAAATTTTAAATTATTATTTTAAATTTATATACGTTTCATATTCTGACAAATTTCAAGCTGCTTACACTTGGGTCAAAGATATTAATTTTTTTTCTAGTGAAAATCGAATCTGTGAATAACTGGAAATATTTGTCATAAACTTCAGTTTCAAACAGGAATACCAGTTATTTCCCGTTATTTCCAGTTATTTCCAGCTATTGACAGTGATTTACAGTAGTTTTTAAAAATAATTTTAAAAATCAGAACTATTAATAACAATTAATTACAATTATTTCCAGTTATTTACAATTATTTATAGTTACTTATAATTATTTTTAGTTATTCCCACTTATTATTTTCAGTTACTTACAATCATATTAACTTGGTATAATAGTTATTAAACTTCTAATTTTTAAAATTATTTAACTAAACTGGAAATAATTAAAAATAACTAGGAATAACTGAAAATAACTCGTATTCCTGTCTCGAACTGAACATTTTGTAACAATTGCTTCCAGTTATTTTTAGTTATTTTCAGTTATTTACAGATATTCCCAGTTGCTTTAATTTTATTTCCGATACTTTTAGTATATTGTAATTTTTAACACTAGTAGGCACCAATTCGTTAACGGTAGTCACGATTGCGAATGTTTGCGGTTACTTACACAGCAACTGAAAATTGGTCTGGCCATTTTCAAGTTACGTGCCTAGCAACTGATGAATAACCGAACCAGTTACCACTTACTGGGTAAGTAACTGGAAACTTTTGCAATCTTATATTTTACCAACCCCAAGTTCCTTGCCAGTTATTAACGATAACCATCACTAATGCTTGTTTAACAAAAATCCAACGGTTGTTGCAGACCAACACAAACAATTACCTGGTGGGCGACGAACAAATGGTCGGACTATTTACCAGTTATTTGCACTCTAACCGGTAACTGGTCAGACCATTTACCAGTTACTTGCTCTGTAAGTGGTAACTGGTCAGACCATTTACCAGTTACTTGCTCTGTAAGTGGTAACTGGTGCAAGTATTTTCAATCACTTGCCCATTTCAAAGAAAAAAACCATTTTCTTATTTACAATTCTGACGGTAGTGTACGTAATTAATGACTAATTAAACTAGTTGTCATTTACCAGTTACTGGGTGAGTGACTGGAAATGGTTAGACCAGTTAGCAGTTACGGAATGGGTACCTGGCCGAATCAATTAGTTAGCAGTTACCGGGTAGAAAACTGGTAACTGGTCGAATCGATCAGTTAGCAGTTACCGGGCGGATAACTGGTTAATGGTTGGACCATTTACTAGTTATTGGCTGAGTAACTGGAAATGATTGGACCATTTACCAGTTACTAGATGAGTAACTTGAAATGATCAGGCCATTTACAAGTTACTGGGTGAGTAACTGGAAATGGTTGAACCATTTACCAGTGACTGGGTGAGTAACTGGAATTGGTATGATCATTTACCAGTTACTGGCTGAGTAACTGGAAATGGTTGGACCATTTACCAGTGACTGGGTAAGTAACTGGAAATGGTATGACCATTTACTAGTTACTGGCTAAGTAACTGGAAATGGTCGGACCATTTAACAGTCACTGGGCGAGTAACTGGAAATGGTTGAGCCACTTAGAAGTTACTGGGTATGTAACTAGAAATGGTTGAACTATTTACCAGTTAGTCGGTGAGTTACTGGAAATGGTTGGACTAGTTAGCAGTTACTGGGTATGTAACGAGAAATGGTCGGACCATTTACCAGTTAGTCGGTGAGTAACTAGTAGATTGTCCGACTATTCCTAGTTACTCGCTCAGTAATTGGTAAATGGTCTGACCATTTTCATTTACTAACCCTGTAAATGCTAACTGGTCCAAACATTTACCAGTCACTTTCTCTGTAACTGGTAACTGGTGCTAGTATTCTTAATTACTTGACCATTTCAAATAAAAAACCATTTCCTTATTTACAACTCTGGATTGGTAATTAGAATCAAGCTCGACAAACCTAGCCTAAAAATATTATACATTGTAGGTTTGTATATAACTTTTTATTTATAGTATTTTGGTGGATTTGTTGAGCTATCCGTACTAAAGTTAAATCTTACAAATTTTGTTATTGCAACTAAAAAAACTTGACTAAACCGTTTACTCATAAACTTGGATTGAGAATGTTATTAGAAGGCGAAGAGTTTCGTCATGCCCTCAATATTGGCTATCGGCTATTGGCACATTGAAAAATTTGAACATTGTAAATGTAGGCAGGGAATATTTAGATCAGTTGTTAGATCAATGAAAATTTCTTGTATCTGTACTTGGAAATTAATTTATAAATTAACTAAATTTTTGTTTATTTCATCTAATTAAAAATAAGAGTTCAATCTTAACAGTCTAATTTTTTTAAAAGTTCTGTGAATTTCTTTTTTAACTTCACAAATAAGAGTTATCAAAATATTTCATGAATTTTGATAAGTTCATCAATTAATTCGATTATTTTAGTGTAGTCTGCTTTTTTAAAAGACTATAAAGCTCAGCCTGTTCTTAACTTACTCATCATAAATGACTTTTTTGAATCTTGGAACTGCACAATATTTTTCAGTTCAAGTAAGTAGTTATACAATTTTTTAACTTTTAATAAATTACTAATAAAGTTCATCAGACCAGATGTTTTTAAATTATTCATGGACCAAAATCTTATATTTTGTGTATATATTTAAGGTGAAAAACTCCCAATGCTTAATAATATAATAAAGTATATTTATTGTAATATTTACATCTGACTTTTTTTTAAGTTTTAACTCAGGGCCTGACAACTTAATTAAGCACCTCAAAGAAAGCAGAACTTACTACGTTCCTGTCCTTGCTTCTGGGTAACGCTAAAATTAGGTAAAAGGACGGAAGTAACGTTTTTTATTTTAAAAAGCAGCTTCGACCTTCGAATAACCTTTAAAAGTATCCTCAAGGTTAAGATGGTGAAGGTCATTGACCCTCATACCTACTCAAATATTTATCTATAAATCATTAAAAGTTCGAAGTAAACAACTTTCAAACTGTTTTTCAAGATTTGACCTTGATTTGACCTCCTGAAGGTCACTATAAAAATCAAAAAATACTATTTCAGACGTCAAATTTTTCACTCTTTCTAAATTTTGTGCCAAAAATAGAAGCTCCCATTAAAAAAAATCACTTCGATCAGATTGATCCCAAAGTCAAAGTTATTAGTATAGTCGGATGATCCCTATTGTACTAAACAACTTTTGTTGAAATAGTATATTATTCACTTAGGGACAAAAGTTGACTGTTGAATGCTTGCGTACAGATTGCATCTCCAGCGAAGCGAGACGCAAACACGCGAACAATTGATAGTCCACTTTTCTTCCGAAGTAAATATACGATCTTTTCTTATTACAGGTGAAAAGTACGTCAGACTTACCCGTCGTAATAATTAATTTTTGATAATAAATCATTAAAATAAAAATATCGCGATGAATTGCCTACTTCTTTTGACTGAATATGCTCTAACCTCCTCTTCCCCTCTGCCACTGACGATAAATCATTAAAATAAACCATTAATATTTCACTGAATTCATAACTCACTTCAATTTATAATTCACAAAATAAAACAAATTACATTTTATTAATAAAATATTTAAAATTCTTATGAGAAAGAAAAAAAAATTATACTTAAGAGGAGGTCACGTATCTCTGTCCTTTTCTAATCAAAGCATTGAGTTTTTTACAAAAATTAATAACTTTGGCAAAAAATGAAGAGAAAGCCGCATCTCGTATTAAAAAAAGCAATATTTTCTTGGATGAGAAAGAATTAATTTTATTGCTTCGTTTTCAAGAAAACCTTGAAAAACTTAAATCATAGAGGTTAGGTTGAACAATTTGGTTTTTCAAGGTTTTCTTGAGAATGAAGCAATGAAATTAATTTTTTCTTATCGAAGAAAATATTGCTTTTTTTGATACAAGATGCGGCTTTCTCTTCATTTTTTGCTAAAGTTATTAGTTTTTGTAAGAAAATCATTTCTTTGATTAGAAAAGGACAGAGATACGTGACCTCCTGTAAATGCTTGTTGTAACCGGCAGATAAAGAAGAATAGACATAATTCTCTCCATCCTCAGCTGCTTTTATTGTACATATAAGAAAATGGCCCATCCTGTACATATTTATATATACAGGGTGGGTCATTTTAACCTTCAGACTGCTGGAAAATCAATGTTTTGATTTTCCGCGTCAAAATATTGATTTTCTGGCAGTCTAAAGGTTAATTGATGCACCTGAATATCTCTGTTGGTAAGCGAAATACAGAAATTTTTTTAAAATTTTTTTAACAGGGATACTTAGGTGCATCAATTAAAATGGCCAACCCAATATATATATAAAAACTTCCCTACACATATTTTTGCCATCCCAACATAAAATTTTGATAACACAAAAAGTTTTATAACTTCATAACCAATAGTGGTAGAGTGAAAATTCCAACGCAATTTTAAAGTATAGATGAAAACCTTCAAAAAACCATTTATTCTTCCTTTTAAAGCCCACAAACTAAGTCCTTAAGAGGAGGTCACGTATCTCTGTCATTTTCTAATAAAAAATTGAGTTTTTTACAGAAACTAATAACTTTAGCAAAAAATGGAGAGAAAGCCGCATCTCGTATCAAAAAAAGCAATATTTTCTTTGATAAGAAAGAATTAATTTTATTGCTTTGTTTTCAAGAAAACCTTGAAAAACTTAAATCATAGAGGTTAGGGTGGACAATTTGGTTTTTCAAGGTTTTCTTGAGAACGAAGCAATAAAATTAATTTTTTCTTATCAAAGAAAACATTGCTTTTTTCGATACAAGGTGCGGCTTTCTCTTCATTTTTTGCTGAAGTTATTAGTTTTTGTTTAAAGTTAATTAAAGTTATCATTTCTTTGATTAGAAAAGGACAGAGATATGCGACCTCCTCTTAAACAACATTATAAAAAAATGAAAATATCGAAAAAATTTTGATGAACTTAAAAATTTAATAATATCAGCTGATCATTAACCCCGAAGCAGATGGTATTAGGCCAGTCAAAATAGGGTATTGTTCTGCCAAAATTAGTAACCAGCAACGACCTATGCGATCATTTAAAAGATAGTCCGTAGATGTTTACTTATATGTTTTGGACTAGCAACTATGATTTATTAATTGGTTATTAACAAATTAGTGCAAAAAAATGCGTTTTTTTTTTGTTTTTTGTTATTAAAACGAAAACTATTTGACGAATCACTATGGTGTCAATGGAAAGTCGTAGAAAATTAAATTATCAACAAAACGAGAGGTCAAACGACCCGATCGGTTTATTAGAACCGAAAAAAATTCGAAAAAACCGGAAAATTTTTCATTTTTTAAAAAAATTTATAACTCTGTTGTTTATGTATATTAAGAGCTGAAATTTGGCACAGAAGTAGATAATTATATCTACTTTTAACATGCCAAAGGCAGATACTATTGAATAATTAGTTTTTGCGCAATTGCAATTTTTTTTTTTTTTTTCGGTATTCTTCCCTCATTTATATTACCGATTGAGAACGTCGTACATACATTTTTAAAACGGTTTTGAAAACTAGAAACAATATACTATTAAACGTATATTCTAAGTTTTCAATAAAATTGTGTAAAAAGGGTGAAATATGTACTCGAACATCGACGTAAACGGTCGAGCGCGCGGTACACAGCAAAAAGTGGGGATGGAGGAGAAACGATATATATAGATATACCGGCGCGTGGCGTCAAATGTTCAATTTTTTAACTGGCTTGTTTTTGGCGATTAATGCACTTATATTGAAGTGTTTTTTTTTTTAATTAGGGTATTTTATACCGAGGAATCTGATTTCCTATTCAGATTTCACGAATAATGAAATCTAAAGGTATTTTCAGATTTCGGAGTTTTTTAAAACTCACAACAAACGAAGCATATACATGTAACTACAGCAGGTATAAATTTTGAACAGCTGCATAACCGTCTTTTGTAGCGCCTCTCTTAAAAAAAAACACTTTAATATAAGTGCATTAATCGCCAAAAACAAGCCAGTTAAAAAATTGAACGTTTGGCGCCGAGCGCCGGTATATCTATATATATCGTTTCTCCTTCATCCCCACTTTTTGCTGTGTACCGCGCGCTCGACCGTTTACGTCGATGTTCGAGTGCATATTTCACCCTTTTTACACAATTTTATAGAAAACTTAGAATATACGTTTAATAGTATATTGTTTCTAGTTTTCAAAACCGTTTTAAAAATGTATGTACAACGTTCTCAATCGGTAATATAAATGAGGGAAGAATACCGAAAAAAAAAAAATTGCAATTGCGCAGAAACTAATTATCCGACAGTATCTGCCTTTAGCATGTTAAAAGTAGATATAATTATCTACTTCTGTGCCAAATTTCAGCTCTTAATATACATAAACAACAGAGTTATAAATTTTAAAAAAAAATGAATAATTTTCCGGTTTTTCCGAATTTTCTTCGGTTCTAATAAACCGATCGGGTCATTTGACCTCTCGTTTTGTTGATAATTTAATTTTCTACGACTTTCCCATTGACACCATAGTGATTCGTCAAACAGTTTTCGTTTTATTAACAAAAAACAAAGAAAAACGCGTTTTTTTGCACTAATTTGTTAATAACTAATTAATAAATCATAGTTGCTAGTCCAAAACATATAAGTAAACATCTACGGACTATCTTTTAATGATCGCATAGGTCGTTGCTGGTTACTAATTTTGGCAGAATAAAACTTTTTTTTCGGTAGATTGACTGGACTATATATAGAGTTTGTTTACGGTCCGTAGTACCCTTAAATGTAAATAAATAAATAAACGATATTTAAAAATTGTTAACTTTTATTTATTATATTTTCACATACACACCACACATACACACACATTTTATTGTTAACGCACTCGGAAATAAGATTTATATAATGTATTTCAAATTTAAATGTTAACACACAAACACACATACACGAATATTTTGAAAACTTTTACTTATTTTTGCTTTCTCATAGAGAAAGCATTGTATCAGTAAAAAATTTTTTTTTCTATTTTTTCATTAATTTGTACATATTTAGACTCAGGGAGTCGAAAAAAGTGGTTTTCAGAAAATGTCTGTATGTGTGTGCGTGCGTGCGTGCGTGCATGCGTGTGTGTGTGTGTGTGCGTGTGTGTGTGTGTGTGTGTGTGTGTGTGTGTGTATATGTGTGTGTGATTTCAATACGCCAATAAGATCTCGAGAACTACTCGATGGATTAGCTTCAAATTTTGCATGCAATTTATTTTTTTGTCTAACTAGGGGGAAAGCTATTGAAAATTGATCTTCTTAGCTCAGTTTTTTTTAGAGCCATTTTAAGAATTTTAAAAAAATTTTGATTTTTCATTTTTTTGATATTTTACGTAAACTACTAGAAGAATTTTCTTGAAAATTTGTATTAACATTATTTGCGACTGCCAAAAGAAGAAAAACTTTTACTAACTGATTTTCTTAGCGCACTTTTAATTTTAGAGCAATTTAAAAATTTTGAAGAAAAAATTTTTTTTTATTTTTTTTTTATTTTATGAAAACCATTCGATAGATTTGCTTCTAAATTTGTATGCAAGTTATTCGCTATTGTCTGAGGAAAATTAACTTCGGAAAACTCATTTCTTTAGCGCAGTTTTAATTTTAGAGCATTTAGAAATTTTTTGAAAAAATGTTTATTTTTCATTTCTTTTATATTACACAAAAACCATTCGTTAGATTTGCTCTAAAATCATTATGCCAATTATTCGTTATTGCCTTAATAAAACAAGCTTTGGAAAACTTATTTTCTTAGCGCAGTTTTAATTTAAGATAATTTTGAAAATTTTCTTTAAAAATTTTTCATTTTTTTTGGGTCTTACGTAAATTATTCTAAGAATTTGTTTAAAAATTTGTATAGTAATTATTTGCTAATGTTAAAATAATAAAAACATTTGAAACCTGATTTTCTTGGCATACTATTAATTATTGAGCATTTTGAAAATTTTAAAAAAAGTGGTTATTTTTTATTATTTTTCTGTTTTACGAAAACCATTCGATTGATTTGCCCCAAAATTTTTATGCAAGTTATTCGCTATTGTCTAAAGGAAATAAGCTTTGGAAAACTTATTTTCTTAGCGCAGTGTTAATTTAGGAGAATATTGAAAATTTTGAAAAAATGTTTATTTTTCATTTTTTTTTATATTACACTAAAACTATTCGATAGATTTGCTATAAAATTATTCGTTATTGCCTTTATGAAACAAGCTTTGAAAAACTTATTTTCTTAGTGCAGTTATAATTTTAGAGCATTTTAAAAATTTTGAAAAAATTTATTTTAAATTTTTCATTTTTTTTGGATTTTACGTAAACTACTCTAAGAATTTGCTTAAAAATGTGTATACACTGAGAGAAAATTCATGCTAATAGAGCATGCGAACTGCCATCTATGCGAGCATATAAAACATTGATACAAATATGACAGGCCGTGAGAAGCTCTATTAGTATTGGATTACCTTATACTAAAAAAGATGGTATGGAGAGTAACCAAAGCATGAACGGCATTCACTGATGACTCGCGTGGTATACTTCGATGACTCCCCACTCTCATATCCTTTGTTTGCTTGAGTCGCCTCCTCTTTTGGGTGGCGACGCGAGCAAACACGGCTGGTCTATACCCAAAATTATGTTGCAAATTTCTTTAACGTATTTTCGTAGCGTGAATCTTTTATTTCTTTTCTTTTTTTATGAAGGGAGATACGTTATAAATATAACCTGTTAAACTTTTTAACTTTAAATAATTAATTTTTAACTTAAAATTTAATTATTTTAAACCGCTGGGGGGCAGATGAGCATGTACGATTTTACGCCAGAGATATTTCGGAGTAGCGTTGGTCTAGTGCGTAACGTTCACGCTTTTCCTTTTGAGTACGCGAGTTCAACTCTCGGCTAGGGTCACTTTTTTTAAATTTTTTTTATTGTTTTAATATTTTTTATTCCTTTTTATATTTATTTTTTTTAGATTTTGTATTTTTTTAATAATTTTAAAATTTAATTTTTCACAAGTACGCTTGTTTTTTCAATGAAAATTTTTAAAAATAAATTATTCTTTATAGGTAGTAATTACAAATATTGATAAATAAATAATAGTGATGTTTATTTTATAATAGTATAGTTTAATTTATTTATAATTCAGTTTATAAAATTTACAATAAATTACAATAAATAAATAAAACTGAGTTATTATTATTTATGTTATAATATATATTGTATATTGAAATATGTTTATAAAGACAAAATTGAACTATAGTATTGTAAATATCACTATTATTTATTTATTAATATTTTAAATTATTTTCTATATGAAATAATTTATTTAAAAATATTAATAAAAAAACGAGCATATTTTAAGTAACTTGTGAAAAATAGATTTTAAAATTAATAAAAAAATAGAAAATAAAAAAATATAAATAAAAAAAGCAATAAAAACTATTGAAATAATAAAAAAAAATAAAAAAGACCCTAGCCGAGAGTTGAACTCGCGTACTCAAAAGGAAAAGCGTGAACGTTACGCACTAGACCAACGTTACTTTGAAATATCTCTGGCGTAAAATCGTACATGCTCATCTGCCCCCCAGCGGTTTAAAATAATTAAATTTTAAGTTAAAAATTAATTATTCAAAGTTAAAAAGTTTAACAGGTTATATTTATAACGTATCTCCCTTCATAAAAAAAGAAAAGAAAAGAAATAAAAGATTCACGCTACGAAAATACGTTAACGAAATTTGCAACATGATTTTGGATATAGACCAGCCGTGTTTGCTCGCGTTGCCACCCAAAAGAGGAGGCGACTTGAGCAATAGAAGAATGCCATAGTTAGCAGTAAAGAAAGAATAGTGGACAAGCCACGTTTACTTCCTTCACGTCCCATGAGAGGATACAGCACTAGCTATCGAAGCATATTAGAGTGGGGAGCTACTAAAGCATGTAAACAAACAGTTTTTGGATAGCACAAACCTCGTAAGAGTAGATGGCGCTGTTATTAAAGCATAGGATATTACTTACTAACTTTGGATACGTAGACTACATGCTCTATTGGCATGAATTTTCTCTCAGTGTAGAAATTATTTGATACTGTTAAAATAATAAAAACATTTGAAAACTGATTTGTATGCAAGTTATTTGCTACTGTCTGAAGAAAACAAGTTTTAGAAAACTAATTTTCTCAGTGCAGTTTTAATTTAAGAGAATTTAGAAAATTTTCATACAAATTTTTATTTTTCATTTATCTTCTTTCTTAGCATGGTTACGATTAGAAATTTCGTTGTCATCATTCTTTTAAAGTACAAATTTATAAATAAATATTAATGTTAGACAATTTTTTTATATTAAAATCACATTTAAATAAATATAAAAAAATTAATGAAACTCAAAGAGCTCTATGAGAAAGCATTCCGCCAAAGCACTTGGCAGCGTTTTTACAAATATTTTGTCATTTTAGCGTATTTAAAATTTTTATTGTTAACGCACACCAGTCTCGAATACTTGCAGTCTATGATCTTTTTATATAAGTTGTTTTCTATTGAATTTTAATGTCAACAATATTTCCACACACACACATTACACATACACACACGGAAATAAGATTTATATGATGTATTTCAAATTTAAATGTTAACACACACACTTACACAAATATTTTGAAAACTTTTTACAAATACTCATAGAATAATTATAAAAATAGATCTTTATTCTGGCAATGTATTACATCCAACGCACATTCAGGACATAACTACAGACCGCATGCTTCACATCTCTTTCATTGTCTAATACCTTCTTTGTAAAACTGCTTTGAACATTTTCAGCATAGGTCTTGGTGTCATCGCGGCCTATCAGCTGCCGGGTTAGGGCGAGGATTCTTCGATGGTATTATCCGCTCTTGTTCTCGCCTTCTTGCTTTTATTTCTGTCAATCGATGTTGTATCCGTCGCACGAATCGGGCTGATTTTTTTCTTAATTTTTGCATTTTTTTTCTATAATAAATTCTCACCATATCCAGCAAATGCTGCTGACGAGACTCTTTGATTCGTTTTTGTCTGTACAGCTCGATGAGATCTTCAGCTTCTATCTCCTCCTTGGGCTCTTCTTCTTCCTCTGCGATTTTTTGCGGAGGAGGGATGAAATCAGGATCTTCTCTCCGATTCTTGACAGTTTCGGCGTTGAACCAGTACCCAGAATCTACTGATCGTGTATCTTCATTTTCGTCATTAACAACAATCTGGTGCCACTGCTGTTGTTGTTGTTGCTGTTGTTGTTGTTGTTGTTGCTGTTGTTGCTGTTGTCCACCTACTTCATCAACTTGATGCACCATGATATTCGCATCATTATTAAAAGCAACCCAATAATTTTCAAATATATTGGGCTGCCTCAAGTTAATAATGTTTACCAGTGGTGCTACATTAACCACTACTGGTACATCCATCAGCACATCACCCTCAGGGATGACCGGTGCTTGCAAATTAACGTTTAACATTTTTTTATGACTGAAAAATTACGCACAATACACAGACGGACTATAAGAGCTGTCGACGATGACTGATCGAGGCCCCAAGTCCACGATTATAAAAAGCATAATTCCCACCCCAAAGACTTGAAAATATTTTCAAGTTGGCACGGTAAAATTAATAATTTGATACTTTTTTCCTCGTAGAAAAGATTCAAACTACAGTTTTAAGAGTCATATTCTACAGTAAAGTTAAAATCATCAGCATTTAATTCGATATTTTTAATTTCTAAATCTCATTTTCACGATAAAAATTGAAAATTAAGATTTATATTACAAATCCAAGACGCAAAAATTGCAATTAGAGAAAACACATGATATCTCAATCTATAGAAAAAGTTTTTATTTTATTACTTACTCGGGTACACAGTAATGATTTGTCTAAATAACCCTAACGTAGTGTGAGAAAAGAATTTAATAAAAGTAGACCCAAGGTCGCTGATTTTGTAAAATTACAAAATTCATATCTGTGGCTTACAGGAATAAGCTCACAAGTCTTTGGAATAAACTTAATTCGCATATTCACTTAAAAATAATGATAAAAATTTAAAACATTACACTTAATAAAGCTATTACGTTTAATTGAATTTAATTTTAATAAATCTATTAACTATCGGTTATTAACGATATTAAAATGATAAAAACTATAAACATTAGATTGACTGTAAAGTTTCTATATATATATATATATATATATATAAATTTAATTTGCATACTCATATGCAAATAAGAATGATCAAGATTTAAAACATTAAAAATTAAAATTCAGTTATCAATTAAATGACCCATAATTGATAACTAATTTTAATTATCTGAAGTTTAATTGAGAATTAAATTTCAATTATCAATTACATGAGAGTTGCATTGATAATTAAAATTCAGTTATCAATTAAATGACCCATAATTAATAACTAATTTTAGTTATCTAAAGTTTAATTGAGAATTAAATTTTTTTATCAATTACATGAGAGTTTAATTAAAAATTAAAATCCAGTTATCAATTAAATGACCCATAATTGATAACTAATTTTAATTATCTAAAGTCTAATTGAGAATTAAATTTTAATTATAAATCATATAAGAAATTAATTAAAAATTAAAATTCAGTTATCAATTAAATGACCCATAATTGATAACTAATTTTAATTATCTGAAGTTTAATTGAGAATTAAATTTCAATTATCAATTACATGAGAGTTGCATTGATAATTAAAATTCAGTTATCAATTAAATGACCCATAATTAATAACTAATTTTAATTATCTGAAGTTTAATTGAGAATTAAATTGTAATTATCAATCACATCGGAGTTGAATTGAGAATTTAATTTTAATTATCAATTTAATAAGAGTTTAATTGAGAATTTAGTTTTAATTATTAATTTAATAAGAGTTTAATTAAAAATTAAAATTTAGCTATCAATTAAATGACCCATAAATGATAACTAATTTTAAGTATCTGTAAATTAAATGGCCTGTTAATTGACAACTAATTTTAATTATCTGAAGTTCAATTAAGAATTAAATTTTAATTATCAATTACATAAGTTTCATTAATCATTAAAATTTCAGTTATCAATAACATGGCCCGTAATTGGTACCTGATTTTGATTATCCAAAGCTTAATCGAGAATTAAATTTCAACTATCAACTAGCAAAAAATGATGGTTTTTTTTAACTTTTCCGCTAAATTAAGCAACTTTTATATTTTTTCGCGTTTTGTGCCTTAATCTTTTTTTTTGTTATAGAAAAACGAAAAGGGAGCATTTGAAAAGCAAGTTTAACTCTAGGTAAACTTCCTTTTTTTTATATTATGCAGTTAACTACTTCGATATGTCCACCTTCCTTATGACCATACCCCTCCGTTAATGTTTGAAGCTTACCCTCTCCATGCCTACTAACTCTCAAGCCTTGAAATTTATATCCGAGATTCTTTATATGACCACGAGTTTCTTGAATTCTTATTGATTAAAGAAACATGAATTTAAAAACAAATTTCACTTAAATCATTTTTATTTAAATATAAAAATGAATTTTATATTATTAATTATTCATCGGAATATCAAACATTATATGATGATGAAATAAAATCAAAATTTTCATCTTGGTTAGCTTTTCTATCATCAATTTGGAACGATCAACATTGATTGATTCTTTTACTTCTTTTTCATTATGATCATAATTGAATACTAAAATCATTTAAATCATTAATATTATAACCTTAAGTATTACTTTCTACACATCATGTGTATCAGATACGAAATAATATTTACTATACACGTTTGTTATTAAAAATATATAAACACAGGATTGTGCCTGGAACCGAGAAATGTAGCATGCGCTTTAGTGGGGCTACATCGATACACTGTAAAAAATTTTGTGTAATTCGTCAAATTTTATTTTGTAGAAATATTTTTGTGTTAAAATTTTACAAACGTTTGTAAAATCAACACAAAAAATTTTGTAATTTAAAAATTAATACAAAAACTTCTGTAGAATTAACACATGGAGTTTGTAAATTTTACAAACATGTGTGTACTTATAAATTTTAACACAAAAAAATTTGTATTTCATCTCTAACACTTATGTGTGTTAAAATTACAAATTTTTTTTCACTGTAGGGTCGCGGAGTTTCCGCCAGAAGGATCTTTCGCCAGAAGCGGTTTAAGGCCGGTTTACATGGTGCAGCGGCACAGAAGATAATTGAAATTGTGTCTATAAAAAAATAATATAATAAAAAATATAGTTATTTAATATAATGAACTATAATAATTATTACAGTAAGACTATAATTGAAGGCCCGGATGCAATAAGGGCATTTACGCTCGGAGCACGCAAAACTGAAGTCACTTGGTAGTAAAAATTTCATTTTCTTCAAATAAATTTAAAAAAATTTGACGTTGTTAAACTCATCATGCCGCATCTTTTTTATATTAACAGTTTTTTTATAAAATTTTTATTTTTCAAGAAAAAAATTAAAAACAAGAAAATTTTTTACATTAAATTTCAATACTTTTTTAAACTTAAATCGTTGTAATTCGAGTAAATATTAACCGATTTCGCTGAAATTTGAAATATATTTTCTAAATATTATAGCGAAACTTATGATAATTATAAAAAATGTTAATTTTTAAATAGTTAGTCGCAATTGCTTATTAATTAAGAAGAGGCCGAACTATCTGTCTTTGTCGAATAGCGTTTTTCATCATTTATGTAAACACTATCCGGTATAACAAGAAAAAAATAGCAGCCCCCGCTAGATATTAGTACAATAAGTAAATTTTGTAATAACAACCAAATTTTTTACCGCATATTTTTTGACTAATTAGAGACCTACTAGCAATCTAGAATATAACCTATCTTTTTTTGGTAGGTCTCTAATTATTCAAAAACTACGCAGTGAAAAAATTTGGTTGTTATTACAAAATTTACTTATTATACTAATATCTAGCGGGGGCTGCTATTTTTTTCTTGTTATACCGGATAGTGTTTACATAAATGATGAAAAACGCTACTAGACAAAGACAGATAGTTCGGCCCCTTCTTAATACAAATTACAAATTGTGCGTTTATAATGTACTCGAGAAAAAAGTATCGAGGGAACTTTCAAGTACAAGAAACTTGTAGCGAGAAAGTTTTTGGTTTTTGTATAAGAAAGATTTGTGGAAAGTTTCAAATCGATTGATGAATAATTAAAAAATATATAACAACATTTACAAGTAGCGCGCATGCGGTCGAGTGCTGCAGTTTTCTTATAAGTTAGATTCTCAGTGAATATTACGTCAACTGAATGACTCTTAGTAATATTATTTGGAAAAAGCAATAATACAAATATAACAATATGATATTTATTAAAAGTAAATAAACATATAAATAAACAAACAAATAAATAAATAAACAAAAATCTGTAATGTAATTATTTAATTATTAAATAATTACATTACAGATTTTTGTTTAATACTGATTTTTTGATTGTTTCAAAGGATTTCTTTTTTATTTTGTCTGTTAAACTTTTTTTTCTTTCACATTAGTAATATGAGTTTTCTAAAAACATAAAGTGTAATATTTTTAAACAATATAATGTTGGGATTTATATTTATAAAAGTAAACATATATGCGTGTGTACGTTCACTCTTCTTCTATATAAACATTATTATGAATTTTGTTCGTATATATATATATATATATATATATATATATATATATATATATATATATATATATATATATACGATTTAGACAAGTGCTGTGGTCTTAACATATAGGAATATTTTGCTACAAGTCTTCTTTTGTTTAACGTTTAGACTTGTAAAATTGTACACCATGGGGAATAATGGAATCAAAAAACGGTCAAAAAAGAACAAGAAATGATACATCGTTCTTTTCCGACCGTTTTTTGATTCCATTATAAGTATAAAATAATTTTCATTCCTTGTGATGTACAATTTTACAAGTCTAATCGTTATACAAAAGAAGACTGGTAGCAAAATATTCCTAAGAGTGTACGTACATACGCATATATGTTTACTTTTATAAATATAAATCCCAACATTATATTGTTTAAAAATATGACATTTTGTGTTTTTAGAAAACTCATATTACTAATGCGAAAGAAAAAAAGGTTTAACAGACAAAATAAAAAAGAAATCCTTTGAAACAATAAAAAAATCAGTGTTAAAGAAAAATCTGTAATGTAATTATTTAATTATTAAATAATTACATTACAGATTTTTGTTTATTTATTTATTTGTTTGTTTATTTATATGTTTATTTACTTTTAATAAATATCATATTGTTATATTTGTATTATTGCTTTTTCCAAATAATATTACCTAGAGTCATTCAGTTGACGTAATATTCACTAGTAAATTATTTACTAAAATTATTTCAAAGTATTGTAACGACCTAAAAAGGCTTTCTAAAATTTTTCTTTTTTATATACTTTAGCAATAGCCAACATCAAGACGTTTTGTATTTATAAAAAGTATATTAGAATCAATATGTACTACTGTTAGCGTTGGCTTAGGAAATTAGACTCTAGGTCAGCACGTATAATTTTTTTCATATTTCGCTACTAGGCCACCGGAAAACGTACGAAGTTTTATTACCCTAGTAGACGTTCGTTACCTTTTTTGGGCCTAGCCGAAAAACTTCAACCAATGGTGGCCTATGAAGTTTTGCACGTATTTCTTTTGTTTAAACATTTCGTTAGGCTACCGGGAACACACGCTTTCTGTTTCCTTTTATGGTTTTAAACAAATTGTACTTGACCAATACCGGCTACAAGAGGTGGACCCAAGTTCGACACGTGCCATCTCCAACAATTTCTATTGTCTTTTTCAACTTTCGATCTCTTTTCGTTAGTATAAAAAGACTTGGGACCATGCTCTAGGAAGCCAGTCATTTGCTCTTTTATAATTGTTACAGATCACTTCGATTATTGACCAGCGGGTCACTATTAATAATAAAAAGAAGCCAGTTTACCTAAATCTATAGTACAGTGCAGCCGTGAGTGACTTATATATAATAATCTACATATATATATACATATTGTTTAATAAACCAGGAACTTTAAGGTAAGCCTGACTAATTATTTAAAAACCTTTCTTTTTCTAAATCCCTTCTGATTCTTAACGAGTTCTCGAGCTCGCGAAAGAAATCACATCCTTTCTCCTCTCTGCCACGCAATTAAATATATTTGCTACGCATCCGCTCGGCGTAGCAAAACTATAACGTTCATCAATAAAATTATATTTATATTTATAAATAATCAGAACGTTACAGCATCATAATCAATAACTATAATCATTACTACAAGATTATAATCATTGATTACCCAATGTAGTTGTAGAATTAATCGTTGAATATATTGTAATTAATAATTATGATTTTGTAGTTAGTATTATAGTTATTGATTATAATACCGTGAAATAATTACAGTATATCATAGTTTTACTGTAATAATTATAATATATCATAGTTCAGTAAAGTAAATAACTATAGTTTTTATTATAGTATTTTTTAAAAGGGTTATAGTAAATATTAGGTTATATAACCATAGTTCTATATATATTTATTTATCAAATTTTTTATATCATAATAAAAATTGTTACTACCAACTAATAAGGCTTAAAAATTTGAAAATATGATAAAAACGTTATGAATTATTTAATAAACTAATGAAATTACAAAAAGATATTAAAAGAAATATCAAATGAATGTTCCCTTACGAAAAATAAACTTAAATACACACCGAAAATAACACTGTAATCAGCAGTTAATCAACACTAAAATTTTGAGGATTATTTCGTATACCGAAAAAACACCAAGAAAACACCGTCAAGAACACCCGAAATTTAAGAGTGCTTTTGATTTTGGTGTACACCCAGTGTTAGGTATTCATTTTGGTATACACCCAATTTTAGTGTGCATGATGTGTACACTCAGTTTTGGTGTACACAGAGTATACACCCAATTTTGGTGTACACAGTGTATAAACCAAATTCTGGTATGCACAGTGTATTTTTAATTTTAGCATACATATAATTACAAAATTTTATTTCTGTAATTATAGGTAAACATTGAAATTAGGTATATACGATGTAGACCAGTTTGAGGTACAAATAAATATGAATGCCTAAAAACAAAATACAGATTATAATAATTAAATTTATTAAATTTAAAGAAAAATAACTAAATTTGTAAATTTAAATAAATAATTGATAATTATAGAAATTTATTGATATTAAAATAGTTTTTATTTTTTTTTATTATACATTAATCTCTTTGTTAATAATAATACATTATAAAAATACTAAAATTATTAGGAATAACTTTTGTTACGAATTTTATTTTATTATTAAGCGACTAATATAATATTAAATTATAAAAAAGGCGAGAAAGCGTCCGCGACGTGGATCGAACCCCGGGGTTCTTGCACGACAGACAAGCGCTCAAACGTTGAGCCATTCCCACCGATGCATTTTCATTTCTTTGGTCGCTTCATATTCTATAAACTGCATACTTGCATTTTTTCTATATTCGCTACTATACGGCACTCGTAACACGTCTGAGGCCGTGGTAATGTCGTCCCCGACGTTTTATATATTAACTCCCACAGTTATTATAGAAATCTTCTCAATTTATCGACCGCGCAATCAGAAATTTTGTCAATCAGAAATTGAAAAATACGAGTCACTTTATGTAGACAATGCCTAGGTCTCAGGATAACTTACAGTTGGACGAAACATCATCCATCATAAGTGTATCTGGTTTTATAGCAGAGAATCAAAAAATAAGATATCATCTACAACGAAGTACATCTAGTGTTATAGAGGCTTATCGAAAGATAAAAGTCACTTCTTGTAGAGGATACGTAGATGCCAAGAATTTAATCATAGTTTGAATAATTAAATCAATTATCAATTACGTGTCATTTAATTAATAACTAAAAGTTTAACTATTGATTAAACTCTCGTATAATTGATAACTAAACATTTAATCATCATTTAATTGATATATAAAACTTTAATTCTCGATTAAACTTCATATAATTGAAATCAGTTAGCAATTACGGGTCATTTAATTGATAAGTAAAATATAAACTATCAATACAACTCTTAAATGATTGATAATTCAAATTTAATTCTCAATTAAACTTTAGATAATTAAAATTAGTTATCAATTATGGGTCATGTAATTGATAACTTAAATTTTAATTATCAATGCAACTCTCATGTAATTGATAATTGAAATTTAATTCTCAATTAAACTTCAGATAATTAAAATTAGTTATCAATTATGGGTTATTTAATTGATAACTGAATTTCAATTTTTAATTAAACTCTTATTTAATTGATAATTAAAATTTAATTTTCAATTAAACTCCTATATGATTGATAATTAAAATTTAATTCTCAATTAAATTCAGATAATTTAAATTAGTTATCAATTATGGGTCATTTAATTGATAACTGAATTTTAATTTTTAATTAAACTCTTGTTTAATGGATAATTAAAATTTAATTTTCAATTAAACTCCTATATGATTGATAATTAAAATTTAATTCTTAATTAAACTTAAGATAATTAAAATTAGTTATCAATTATGGGTCATTTAATTGATAACTAAATTTTAATTTTTAATTAAGCTCTTATTTAATTGATAGTCAAATTTAATTCTCAATTAAACTTTTATATGATTGATAATTAAAATTTAATTCTTAATTAAACTTAAGAGAATTGAAATTAGTTATCAATTCTGTGTCATTTAATTGATAACTGTACTTTTAATTATCAATTAAACTCTCATTTAATTAATAATTAAAATTTAATTCTTAATTGAACCTCAAATAATTGAAATTAGTTATCAATTCTTTGTCATTTAATTAATAACTTAACCTTCAATTATCAATTAAACTCTCATTTAATTGATAAATAAAATTTTATTCTCAATTAAACATCAGATAATTATATTAGCTATCGATTACGTGTCTTGTCATTAATGACTAAAAGTTTAATTAATAATTATTAATGGATAATTACTCATTTGCACAACCCTGAACTTAACATTAAGTTAGATAGACAATAGAGTTCCTATGTACATATAGGACATTTCACGCCAACTGATAGAGCAAAAAAATAAAAATCGTTGAAACTTTGAGAATTTATTCTTTTTACTACCCAAAATATGTGAAAAAATTTTCAAGGATCTAGATTGAAAGGATCAAGAGTTACAGGACCTTGAAATTTGAAAATTTTTCAAAATTTTTGCAAAAGTCCCAACTTGATCCCAATTGAAAATAGCCTGTCACATACTAAACATAAGTATCTGGTTTTCATATTCAAAAACTAATAAAATAAGTTTAAAAATCATTTAGTAAAATGTTATTTCTCAATTATAAGCTTAATTATTAATTACATAACACTCGTTATTATTATAATTACAATTAATTTCAAATGAAAATTAGACTATGAATTATCCCAAAATCAAATAATTATTTTTAAATAAAAATTTACTTATTTCAGAGAATTGATTCATCAATAAAAAAGAATAATTAAATAATTACTATTTTCCTTACCTTAACTTTCTAGAAAAAGTATCTGTTCAATAGAAAATGATGATAGAATTTTGGAACACACACTAAATGAATTTTTTGGGGGTGATTATACACAAAAGCTTTCTGACTGCCCATCTTTATTTATTTATTTAAATATATATATTTATTTTTATTTTTATTTAACCGATAGAAGTATTCTTTAACTCAAAATACTATACATTGAATGTTAGTTTATAACTTTTTATGCATAGTATTTTAATGGATCTTTTGAGTTATCCGCACTTAAGTTTAATCTCATAAATTTTTTTACTGCAGCGAAAAACTAGATTAAACGCACCGTTCATTGATAGACTTGGATTGGAAATATTGTTAAAAGGAGGAGTTTTGGTATCCCCTTAAGACCGTTACATATGCAAAGTAAATAAGATGTTAATTACCAGAAAATTCTCTTAGTTTTATAAATTGTTTTTTTTTCAGAATATTATGAAGAACAAATAATAGAAATATAGTTCAAATTATATTCATTGGGTGGAGAAAGAAAAATGGATTTTCATCAATAATTCTTTTTATTAAATGTTTTATAATCATCAAAATTTTAGAAAATTTTTGTTTCTATATATTCATTACACTGCGAATATAATTTTGCTCTAATGGTACCATTTATCGGTATCAGACAGTGTTGATCTTGAATATTTTCAACTCTGCTACTTATTTTAAATCTTTTTGATAAAAATCTTTTGTTTAAATCATAATCTTTTTGTTCAGAATACTTAAATGAAATATTGGGCATCTTTCCTGTAGTATCTAACCACTCGAAAAGATCTGAACACGTTAAAATTGACTCGTTTGCTGATGCTTGAAGACTTGCTTTAGTAGCTCCTGAAAAAATTCAATAACTTAGAGAAAATAATATTAGTCATTTTAAATAATAAACTGAAATGATCAATTCATAAATATTTATTTTATTTTTATTTAAAATTATTTTAAGAGGAAACATGAATGAATGGATGAACGAAGTGATTGACGACCAATGGCTGAACATTTTCTCGTTTAACAGTTGCCCCAAGTCCGTCGCAAGATCCTTTACCATGAGCAGTGGGATAAAAATGCCACTCTGCTTCACATTGAAAATCGCTTTGATGGTATGCTAAATTTATTACATTTTTATAATTTTTATATTGTTGTGGAGCACCGTCTGAGAAATAGTATATTTTTTTCAAATTTCCAAATTCATCCCTTAAGAAATTGATGACAATTTTGTGAAATGTATATACTGCTATTGCATCATGTGTTAAACAATCTGATATTATAACTAAACTGTGATGTTTTATATCATTGCCCTCTTTAAAGTAAATTACAACGTTGTACACGGTGGCTTGATTATTATTCTAATGGAATCCTGGAGCTACATCCTAAAGTATGGATAAAATACAAAATCTTCTATACATGTTTAAATTTAATTATTAGATTTTTCATATGATATCAAATTATTACCTGAACTGTAAAAGCATAATTTTCCGCAAAATCAACAATCACTTGAAATTCATTTGGTTTTAATTGATCCTTCAACTCTCTAGAAAAAGAAGACTGCTTGATAGCTGTAAATGCATGGGGCAATAAATTCCTAACTTTTTCACAGAAATACTGTACAAAATCATCTGTGTCTTTGATTAAAGTTTCAAGTTTCGTTTTTAGGTTATTAACCCATTGCTTGAAATTCAGTGAATCAATATTATTAGCATCAAATAACTTAGTGAAGGTATTTTAAAGCTCTTCAACTCCAGGACATTCTCTACACTTGTTATAATAACAATCATCTGTCGGCATATCACATAAATTTAAAACAGTCTCTATACGTTTCTAGAATACTATCTTCATTTTGCGTGAGTGTAGCTAAGGAACAACCTAAGATATTGAATCAAAACTTATTTTTATGAAATTTATATATTCAAGTGTAAAATATACGTTTAGAAGCATGTAACTATTAAAAATACCCAATATCATTAATTTTACATTCTGATGATATGGGCAAATGCAGACAGAATGTGTTCCACTGCTCCCAGCCAATACACAGTTCTTTGGACGGAGGATAGTAAATTTGGTAAACCCTATGTTTTTTTCAGGATATTCAGATTTGAAAAGTTGGTATAGTTCCTTAAGATTCAGTAAAATGAGACGCTTTTGAACTTTACTTCTTTTACCGTGTTCCTTGCCGTGTACTTCTTTTATCATGTTTAACAACTACAAAACCTCTCATACCTGGCATCACAGAACTGACATCATCTCTTTCATAGAAATTCTTAACTAAAGAAATAACATTTTCTGATAGAGATCTCCCTGTGAAATTATTATATTGATGTTTAAATTCACAGAAATCATATTAATAAAAGAAATTTAATTTTCTAGCACCTGAGAAGTTAGTAAAAAACATGCACAAAATCGTATTAAAAATAATCAGATAATTCAATTATATGATTCGATTACATTATGACATCACATAACAAAACTAAATGATGAAGGTAATAATAAATTGGAACAATTTACCATGCAATAGATCATTAAGTTTTTGGAAATGAAAAAATTAAATTATGAAGCTTAAATCATCAGTTAATTTCATTTTTAAAATCTCTTTGGATGCTGGTAAAAATTCTTACGTACGATCGTATGTAAAAAAGAATTTTTGCTAGCCAATTTATAAGTTATATATTCTGTTAGAAGTTAGTTAATTTGTTAGTAGATACATGTACACAACAAAAGTTTCTTGTTCATTTTTCAGATTAAAAATGAATAAAAATAAAATTGTTTTTCTTTTCTTTAAATTAATTCAAATTTTAATGTTTATAATTTAAATAAATTTTATATGCTTGTAAAATGAAAAAAAATATTACATCGTGTACATTTTACAGTAAAATAATTGATTGACAAAGTTTCCTAAATAAAGCATAAAAGTTTATATAATTGATACAAAGTCCATAATCTAAATAATGCAAAATCTAAAATCCTTTAAAATATTTAGAATTATTGAATCTAAATAAAGTAATGATTATTATGTTATTATAACAAATCAAGTTCTTTCAGCAATTAATTTAATGAAAATTATGTTATGACAAGCAAGACAAATTTTCGATGTTAAATGTTTGATTAAATGTTTTTTAAAAAATATTTGCTTCCATCAAATTACAAATCTATCTTAGAATTAGGTGTCGATAGTATACCTTTATTACTAAAAATACTACGAGCATTTTGAATCATTCGATCAGAACCATGAAAATGTGTTTTAATAGTACTATGATTCCACGCTTTTAGTAATATTGTTAAAATCTTTATTTTTTGATTTGATGTACATAATGTATCATTAAAATGTTTCTTTAAATTACTCAATAATTCTACAGAATCAAAAATCAATTGATTTGGAATAGCTACAGAATTACTTTCATGCAACTTGTTTATAATCTCACTAAGACTATCATTGAAAACATCACTAAAATTAGATAGACACTCTTCAGAAGCACTCATATTTGGATAAGTATCCACTTCCATTACTGCAAGCAAAATTTGCAAACTTGTATTATATAAAAAAAATTTAGTGCCGAAGCAAAATATCAAAAATAATGAATTGATGTAAATAACTAATTAATTTATAAATATTTATAATTAATCATTATTGCTGACTATAACCAGTCATTAAAAACTGGAAATAATTTAAATTTTTAACAAATATTATTTTGTCACAATCATATTATTATTGAACTTCTAGGTGCCAAGCTCAAAAATAATTTTAATCATTTTACTAGATTTTTTCATAATTAATTGCACATAAAATAATAAGAATTGAATACGAAAATGCAAAATCTTATCTAATACACATATTCATTTTGTTATTTCAAATTTATTATGTATTAAAATTTAAAAATACTAAAAAATTTATCCTTATGAACGCACTGGCATGTGAAAGGTTATCAAATTTATATTACGTACAAATCAAATACACATTAAAAAAAATTTCTCTATTATAAAAACAAGCATACCGAGAGAATGTTAAATTCATTTAACTTGAATTAAATTCAATGGAAAATAATATGCATTTCTCTAACAAGAGCTGGTAATAGTAAAGGGTAATTAGTTTTTGCGATATTTTTTAAAGAATATCACTTGAGTAAGTGATATTTATAATATCACTTACTCATATCAAATAATCTACCAAAACCATCCTTATTATATTGTTACGTTTTTACGTATATGTATATTTATATTTAATTATAAGATGGTGGGTATCTTTTGTATCACGACTAATTTTGGTAAACCCAAGCAGTCAGTTTGCGTGAAGAATTAAATAAATACTCAGTAATTATGATATGAATATAAGTTTATTAATACTTTCGTCGAGAGAGATATGTCCTATTATTATTGCGTCGCCTGATACGTTCCTTGCTGCTTGCTCCAATCGGGCGTACTTCCGTCGTTCGTGGCTAAAGGTTGGTTGCTTACTCTCTGTACATCTCTCTATTGATGGTCTACTGACTGCCTCCTCGTGGGATGTCCGGCTGTATTTATACTCGCCAAATTCGTTGTTTTCACGTGCCTATCCTTCCAGAATATTCATTATTGATTGGAATTTGCTGATCAGTCCGTCAGTGACTTTTCGTTCTGGTCTTAAACTGTTGCTGGGTGGTCAGCTCTTTTTCTATGGTGCTCAACGCTTTTCGTTGTTTCCAGGCAGGTTATAGCTTGTTAGTATGACGGTCAGCGTTTTCTGTCTTTACTTGTTGGAACGTGGATTAGTCGCATTATTTGTATATTGCTGATATTAATTCTTATTCATTTTATAGGATATAGAATCCGTAACAATATTAAACATTCTTATTATTTACACTACGCTAAATGTACATATATCCAAAACTATGATGAAATAATTATATAATTTATTTATTACACAATAAAATATTAACGAAATGCATTTTTATTGAATAACTTGTATCCCACACAAAATTAAATATTTTATAAATATTTCAAATATTTTAAATATTTTAAAAACGTTTCCATGGCATACTTTTTAATAATATTATAGAAACATTTCTGGAATTTTTTAAAGAAACATCTTTTAAAAATATTTTAAAAACAAATTTACCTTCATGAACTATTTGTTGCTCCGCTGTCTCAGAAAGTAGAGCTTGTGATTTAATCCTACATGATATACATATTCTCTGCCCTTTTATAATCTTGGGGAATATATTTCTAATTTTTTCTGATACATATTGCAATGAATTTTTCTTATAATGCTTATCAATATAAAACGGATTGCAGCATCTATCGTAATGGGTTTTTGTTGTTGGAAATAATATTTCTAAGGACAAGATTGCATTCAGTGATTACATTATGCTTTTATATAAAAACCTTAAATATATAGTCTATAGCTCTATAGAGGTAGCAGCTATGAGATAATAATGTAATAATTTATTATAACAATAATTAAATCATGCAAACAAAAATGTTACTGATAATTTATTATGCATTGTCTCATAGTTAAGTAAACTCAAGTGAAGGTCTGAAACTCTGTCAATGTATTCGGAAGTTTGACAACTTTTCATACACATGATAGAAAATAAAAATTAAACTTAATAAAAATGATAAAAATAGATTTAAATACTCTACATATTAACTTCAGACTTACCAGGAGAGTGTTCGAGTTGCGGGTCACAGATCTTGATGAAACTTTGGGATAAGTATTTAGGTACCAAAATATGAGTAAAGCCACAGTGGTACGGTCTAACGCTTCGAAAAACTGAAGTTATGGACGATTATAGTCTTATTTTCGGAAAAATATAAAAAAAGAACTGCTAATTGAAGTGTAGATAATTCCGTTCAGGAAATGTCTTTATTAAATCCACAATAACTAAAATGAAAGCAGAGAAAGCAAGCTTTAATTTGCCAGTTTCCAAATTAAAAAATAATAATTAGAACAAAAGTTATGCTGTTTAAAGTTAAGCATAAAAAAAGTACTAAAAATCACCATTCTTCAAAATTTAGACTATTTTTGGTACTCTCTTACTGCTTAACTTTCAATAAGCATAACTTTAGTTCTAATTATTATTTTTTAATTCGGAAACCAGCAAATTAAAGCTTGCTTTCTCTGCTTTCATTTTAGTTATTGTGAATTTATTAAAGACATTTTTAGACAGAATTATTTACACTTCAATTAGGAGTTCTTTTTTCATATTTTTCTGAAAATAAGACTATAATTGTCCATAACTCCAGTTTTTCGAAGCGTTAGACCGTACCGCTGTGGCTTTATTCATATTTTGGTACCTAAATACTTATCCCAAAGTTTCATCAAGATCTATGACCCGCAACTCAGACACTCTCCTGGTTAGTCTGTTCTCTACTGGTACTGTAAATTAAAATAAAATCATAAAAAGTAGTTGAAAAACGTTGATTTTTTTGGTTATATCTCAGTGATATTCAGAAAGATGAAATTTGTCTATGAATAATATGTAGTTATAAAATTTTCAACAATAATAATTCAATGTTTTCACTGACCTCAAAATGAGCAAAATAATGCAAAGGTTGCAGATTTCAGGATCTGTTTATTAATAGAAATTTGTATACGAGCATTCGAACGTCGACAGAGTTATGGCTATTTTAGTTAAATAATATAAATTATTATAAATTAATTATTGTGATTGAATTTTTATGTCAAAAATAATTAATACAATATTGACTTAGGGTTGATTTTATATGAAATAAATCATTATTGCAAAATACATTATTAAATATTAAAATTATAATTGTGAAGAATCATTGAGAAAATACAGCTTTAATATACGTGTATGACTACAAAGACTTTAAAAGTAAAGGCAATCAAATTAAAATAAATATTATGAAAAAAAGTTTTAAAATATTAGAGATTATAAAAACTGTAACAAAAAGTTACACAATAACAATAAAACTGTATAATTATTGACTTTCAACCATCTTAAGTCATTGCAATACAGTAAAAGAATAATAAAAAATTAACTACAAACTTTGATTTGACTAAATGTATAAATGATACTATTGGTGTTCTATAAACATATCAGAATTATCAATTTATGAAATAAAAATAAATTTATTATTAACCAAAAAATTGAAAAAAATATTTTCATTATATACCTTGTAGTTGGCTACTCTGATTATTGCATTTAAAAATCAATGTATATATTGAATTTAACATTTGTTAAATGTTGCAAACTATTGTTATTATTTCAAAATTATAATAATTTTTATAATTTTGTTATTTAACAAAATTTCATCATGTAATAAATGAATATAATAAACTTACAATTGTTGCTTTTAATATTAATAAACCAAATCTGTTATTTTGACTATAAATAATTATAAAACAGTAATTGCTGGAGTATAGTTTGCCTAAACTCTATGGAGATAGCAATTGCATTTATTAATCGAAATACACTATTTTTAATATAAATAAAATCTATTATTTAGCAGCAATTGTGGTTTTCTGCTTAAAAAACTTAAGTATAGTCTGTTTGTACTCCATAAAGATAGCAACTAGGAGTATCTATAGACGTCTATGTATGCACTACATAGTGGAGTTTCGAATTCTTTGTAATCCAATATATTATTATTACAAACGAATGCTTATTATTTGCTTGACAAATAAATGATATGTTTTTTTTTAAATATTTAGATAGCACCATTGGTTTAAGAAAAACTCTACGCGTATAGTTCATGACAATGACTGGAATTTATAGTTGTGTTTCAATCTCAAGAGACAAAGATAGAATGAGGTTTTATCATGACATAGACAAAGACAGAATGAGGTTTGAGATTGAGTATGAGCATCGACTTTAAATTCGAGCCCATAAGGAAGTAATGTTATTCAGTAAATAATTGAGCTAGTTTTTTACTTGAAAATTCATATTTTTTTTAAGTTTTCAGCATTTTTTTATAAAATTATGTAACTTTATCGCGAAGAATTAGTTGGTTGTACCCTTACACGATACAGCAGGGTTGCTCCCAAATGATATAGTTGGTTTATCGCAGTATGAAATCAATGTGCTAAACAAAGACAGCAATATATGGTATATCGTTCAGGAGCAACCCCTCGCGTGTTGCTTTACCAAGGTTATGTTTTTACTTGCCAATAGTCTATAAAAATTAAATCAGCAAGATATGAATAATATTTTGAGAAACAAGTACTGTTCACTATGATGTTACTGTTTACGAATGAAAAATTCTCAATTTCATGCAAAATATTGATAAAATTATAGTTGCTAGTAACATTCGACAGTAACATATAGAAGAAAAATTTTACTTGATTCTGGAATTAAATAACATTTTCTTGACACAGTTTATTAAAAACAAAACAAGAATCACTTAAAAATGACAATGTAAAGAACTTCATCCTAGTAACAGTCTCTTAGTTATGGCATTATCACAATCCAAGGGAAATTTTATCAATATTTCACAAATGATTTCTTCTGCAGGACAACAAGCTAATAGTGGTCATCGTGTGTCTAATGAATTTGAAGACACAACTTTACCTAACTTTGAAAAATATTATGAAATTCTACCTGCAAAAGGTTTTGTTGAAAATTCTTTTTATTCTGGTTGACTTCAACAGAATTTTTTTTCTATTAGTGGAAGAGGAAGTCTTGTAGATACCCTACTACAAAATCTCAAGTGAGATATCACCTGATTTCTCAGGTGATTAATCATGCCAAAATCTCATGTGATGATTTTTTTTAGGTTTTTACACGTTTCAAACCATGCTTAGTCAATTACGAACTATTTTTGAAAATTTTTGAAAAATTGAACTTAGAAAATTTTTTGTAAAATGAGTCAAAATTTTTTCTAAGACCAAATTTTTAAAAAATTTTCTAAGTTAAAATTTTTCAAAAATTTTTAAAAATAGTTCGCAATTGACTAAGTATGCTTTGAAACGTGTAAAAACCAAAAAAATTGTCACATGAGATTTTGGCATGATTAATCACCTGATTTCTCTGGTGATTTCTCACGTGAGATTTTTTAGTAGGGTACAGCTGTTAAAATTGCTAAAACTGGATACACGCAAAGAAGAATGATAAGAGTTTAGAAGATCTTAGTTTACATTATGATATGACAATTGAAAATTCTTTTGTTGATATTGTTTAAATTATTTATCGTGTAGATTCTATGGATCCAGCGTATATGAAAGGCAAAAACTTACCTTATTGATTATAAAAGAGTTCTTGATGATATATTAAATCTACATCAACGTACAAAATTTACAATCCATTAGACAACCCTAGTATTATTAAAGTAACCCCTGAACTTTTGATGTCAGAGAAATATTCTTGTGTAAGTTAAAAATTTAAGCAAGAATCAACTCAATTTTTGAAAACAGTTGCAATTATAATTGCTAGGATTAGACAACATATAAAACCAGATGTCCCAGTTTACAGGTATATAATACGTTTAACTATGTCACTTCTTGAACTTATTCATACAAGTAAGAAAAAATATATGAAAGCAAAAATTGAACCAGTCACTGCAGTTGGTGCTTTAGCTGCACGAAGTATTAGAGGACCTGGTATTTAAATAACCTTGAAAACTTTTCATTTTGCTCGTGTAGCACCTATGAACATTACTCAAGATGTACCTTGTATTAATGAAATTATTAATGCTAATCTAAAAATCAGTATTCTAATTATAACAGCTCATTTAATGTAATTCATTGTAATAAAAACCTCTATCATTTCTTTTAAGCGTATGTTCCAAAATGATATCATCATTTTCCATTTTACTGATACTTTTTATAGAAAGTTAAGTCAGGAAAATAGTGATTATTCAATTATTCTTTTTATTGATGAATCAATTCTTTGAAATGAGTGAATTCTTATTGAAAAATAGTCATTTAATTTTGGGATAACTCTTATTTTCCTTTGAAATTAATTGTAATTATAATAATAACGAGTGTTGTTTAATTAATAATTAGGCTTATAATTGATAAATGACATTTTACGAAATGATTTTCAAACTTATTTTAATAGTTATAGAGTATTAAAACCAGATGCTCATGTTTAGTATGTAAAAAGCTATTTTCAATAGGAAAAATAAATAATACTTGAAAATATATATTTTAAATGGTCATAACTCCTTATTGGTGACTTTTGCTTACACGAACCAAGATTTATTTTAAAGTTAATAAAAAATAGAAAAAAATAAGCCTTTGGAAGCCAATTTTGGCACTGGCAAACATTAAATAATTTCAATAAGCATGTTATACATATAAGAGCCAATCAGAAAACTGCGAGATCCAAGACTGTAAAAAATCCTGCTGACTCTCTTCTCCATTTACAACAAGAAGTGTTATTATGCATTTTTCTCTGAAACATCAGGATTTTCAGAAAAAAAATGATAAAGTTGGGACTTCTCCAAAAATTTTGCAAAATTTTCAAATTTCAAGGTCCTGTAACTCTTGATCCTTTCAATCTAGATGCTTAGAAATTTTTTTACATATTTTGCACGCACGCACGCAACTGCCCACCCACCCACCCACCCACCACACACACACACACACACACACACACACACACACACACACACACACACACACACACACACACACACACACACACACACACACACACACACACACACACACACACACACACACACACGCACGCACGCACGCACAAACGCACACACGTACACACACACACACATACACACACATACACACACACACAATTTAAAGATTTTGTATTTATGGTCAAAGAATTTTGCGGGATAAGACTTTTTTGTTATTAATAGAATAATAAATCCAAATATATGTTTTACGAAAAAATATTGATTTCCTGTATCGAACCAATAATCCATAAATTACTTATTAACGGTCAAAAATTTTGCAAAATAATAATTTTATGTTGTAAAGACAATGATAAATCCAAAATATATGTTTCACAAAAAATATCGATTTTCAATATCGGGTCAATAATCTATAGATTTTTTATTTATGGTCAGAGCATTTCGCAGGATAAGACATTTTGTTGTAAATAAAATAATAAATTCAAATATAAGTTTTACGAAAAAATATTGATTTTCTATATCAAACTAATAATCCACAAATTACTTATTAACGGTCAAAAATTTTGCAAGATAATAATTTTATGTTGTAAATACAATGATGAATCCAAAAAATATGTTTCACAAAAAACTATCGATTTTCAATATCGGGTCAATAATCTATAGATTTTTTATTTATGGTCATAGAATTTCGCGGGATCATCAGGCATGTTGTTGTAAATAAGATAATAAATCCGACTATATGGTTTACGAAAAAATATTGATTTCCTATATCGAACTAATAATCCATAAATTACTTATTAACGGTCAGAAATTTTGCGAGATAATAATTTTATGTTGTAAATACAATGATAGATCCAAAAAATATGTTTCACAAAAAATATCAATTTTCAATATCGGGTTAATAATCTATAGATTTTTTATTTATGGTCAGAGAATTTCGCGGGATAAGACATTTTGTTGTATATAAAATAATAAATCCAAATATATGTTTTACGAAAAAATATTGGTTTCCAATATCGAACCAATGCTCGATAACTTACTTATTAACGGTCGAACATTTTGCAAGATAATACTTTATGTTGTTAATACAATGATAAATCCAAGACTATGTTTCACAAAAAAATATCATAGTACTACAAACACGATGTTTGAGGGGGGGGGGGGTAATTGCGGACACTGCAGCGCCACCACTACCTAATGAACTGTTGCCTGGTTACTCTTACTGCAATGACCAGGTTATAGGAACGTTGGATAAAATAGTTTTACCTGAAACTACATTATCTGCAATATCGAAACCAGGTACAGAAGATCTCGACTATGACTATAAGCTTACACTAACCGAGCACTATTGCTGCTTTTACAATTATACTGGAAATGCGGGGTGACGAGCAGAGTTGTGGTGGTGGTGAGAGGTACAAGTAGTGATGGTACCGAGCAATTTTGAGCAAATAACAGGTTATTATTTGTTAACCTTTTGCAGCCATATAGCTAAGGAGCGGAATAATGCCAGCGTCAGCCAGCTATTTGGCTAAACAGCTAAGCGATTGGCTAGCGCCAGCACGATACTGTTCGCACACGAGCGCTCCGCCACCGCCGCCCCCCCCCACTCTTGCTCACGACTGCTAATTATCGTATATGTAGAGTGGTTGGAGGATTTGATAAGGTTAGTAATAGAAGTTTAGCAGCAGCGGTACCATGGACGTTTACAAATGGGTGCATCCGTGGACTTTGATGATTTGTAGACCCAGCTCGAGTGGTAAAACAGTATGTGTGAAGAATTTTCTGCATTACATTTATCGAATAAGTGATACAAAATTCGAGCGTATACTCTTATACTATACCGAGTGACAGCCAATTTACAAGGAGTTGGCAGAGGGAATCGAATCTCACAAGGGTTTACCAATGAGCGAAGATTATGCTGAAAATCCAGGAGCTAAACTCTTGATTTTCGACGATTTGATGAGAGAATGATCCAACAGAGCTGTAGTCAATCTCTTTACCAAAGGCAGTCATCATAATAACTTGAGCGTCATCTTTATCTCGCAAAATCTCTTTCATCAAGGTCAGCAAGAAATTTCTTTAAACTCTAATTATATCGTGGTATTTAAAAATCCGCATCAAGCGCAAATAAATCATCTGGCGCGTCAAGTCTGCCTCGAGGAGTCTCGTTTTTTGCAAGAGGCATATCCACAACACAGCTACACGGCTATTTCTTCATGGATCTGAAGCGGGGTACGCCTGAAACCGTGAGATTTCGTACTTGTTTATTTCCGTTCGACAAACATCAGTACGTTTATGTACCTCGTTGCACGCCCATAAGAGCTGGTGCTCGCTTGAACAATGTACCAGTCGTGCGATTGTAATAGAGCCGGTAAGACGTAGTTGAAGCAGACCAATTCCAAAAAAGTACTGGACTCAGCTACATTTTTTGTGTGAAATCGAAATTTATAAACTTAAGGCTATATTACGCGAACCAAATTCCAAACTCATAACGTACATTTGCGAGTGTGCTTTAAACATTTTACGTGGAAATATTCCACTCAGCAAGTATTATAAGAGATGATTGCGAAAAGTCGCACCATTGTTGCGAAAACTCGCTAAACCGGGTAGTTTGGAGGTGAAAAGGAAATTGGAGGTAAAATCAGCATATTTACTGCGGCTAATTGTGAAACCTATTTTATTGGCATGGAGTACGCAAGAAAAATAATTTTAGTATCGCAAGAGTGCTTGGAACAACAGTGGCGACAGCAGCATGACGTAGCAATTACCAATCATACAACACCACCATCCAGTGTCCAGACACCTAATACAGCTACGACACGCCTTGACGAGGAAATGAGTAAAATTTTACATTCTGCCAGTGATGAGTGCTAAAAATCTCTGCAATATCAACAAATCTTGCAGCGTTACTTACATCTGGAAGAGGAGGAAATGAATAAGAGTAGAGTATAATACGTCAAAATGAGACAACATTATTAGAAACGGAAACGACAATGGGTACAGACAATAATGACGAAGCCGACGACGAACAGCTTGTCGAGTCGGTACGGCAGAAATTTCGAAGCAATGCTAGACATCTCATCAGATACTTGCGGCAAGCTCGTAATATTGAGTGGGATAGTCGTGATATAAACAAGCTAGATGGTGCTGTTCTCAAGGGTACTAATATTGTCAATTTAGTGAACGAAGCTATGAGAATTAGAAAAAGACCACCACCGCGCAGATACAAACAGTTTGCACGCGTCTTGCGACAAGTTAGTATACCTCGAGAATTCATTGGTAACGATTAACTGTGGGGTACGATTGTATCTCATAGCCCTGAGTCTTCGTTGTCATCGTCGTCAGAAAACGAAGGTTATTATACTTCAACAGCCACTAGTCAAACGAACGCAAGGGAGAAAGAAATTGAGAGTGCGAAAAAGCGTAAAAAAAGTTGGTAGCGAGCTGGCAGCTACGCCATTAACCCCTGCAAAAAAGAATCACATCGAACAACTAAGGTGGAACCGTATGTAAAAGCATGGAAGAATGTGATAAAGGGGGAGGAGGAGGAGGAGGAGGAGAATACTGGTACTTTTATAGACCGATTGATTTCAGTACTACCCTATGGAATGCATCTACCAGGCTACCAGTTTCTCGGCCCTGGCACACATCTCGAAGAGCGTCTCAGACGTAGTCAGAGAGGAAAAAATCCTCTTGACAATGCCTGTCTGGAGCACGATATTAAATAAATAACGAATCATATAGAAGTCTAGAGACTGCTGGCTGAGCGAGCATTTTCGCGCATGCTCTTGGAGACTGCGAATGGTAATGAAAAGACTGCAGCTGGTATTACTGTTTTGTGCATGATCAGCGAAATTGCGTTTGATGAATTTTTGAAACGCGTTAAAAATATATTTAAAAGACAACGAAAGAGAGAGAGAAAACTAGTTTATAAGAGGAGAAGGAGCAATGAGAAAGAAGAAGAAAAAAAAGAAGGAGACGACGAAGCCGGACGATCTTGAACATTATTACAATAATCTTTCTGTACTATCAGCGTACGCTGGTGCTAATTTACTGAAACGTGCAAAATCCAAAATATTTTATAACAATACGATTGCCAAATGGCTGGAGCGTCAAGATGCACATACTTTACACAAACTTCTGAGGCATCGTTTTCCTCGTCGACATTACAATATTTTCAGCCCCTTCGAAGTGTGGGAAGCTGACTTGGCAGATTTTAGATCATTTAAAACCTACGATGATGGGTACAGCTATATTCTCATTGTCATTGATGCACTTTCAAAGTTTGCCTAGGCAGAGCATCAGGTGAAGCATCGCTGTAGCATTATCAAAATTCAATCACGATGTAATGATAGATATCCTATTTACCTACTGACTGATTAAGGTAATGAGTTTATCGGTCGAGAGGTGCGAAAGGTGCTAAAAAAGAAACATATTACCTATCGAGCTCTCAGAGACCCTGATATAAAGGCAGCCATTGTCGAACGCTTTATTCGAACTCTCAAAGGTCGAATCTGGCGATACTTTATTCATTTGCGCACAAGACATTACATAGATGTTTTGCGAAAAATTGTGACGTGTTACAACGAGTTGTGGCACAGTGCCATAAAAATGCCCCCTTCCAAGGTCAATTTATATAATGCTCACGTGGTACGTCGAAATTTGACGTCGCATTACAGCGAAAAACAGCCGTTTCGAGTAGCTAAATACAGCGTTGGTGATTTGGTTGGTGTCAGTCGTGCCAAGACAGCCTTCAGTAAAGCATATGAGGGTAGTTAGACTCTAAAGCTGTTTAAAATTATAAGAGTCGACACAAGACAATAACCTCATGTCTATACTTTGACGGATCTTGATGGAGGAAAAATTGACGGATATTTTTACGAAAAACAGTTGAGCAGAGTGCGCAAGGATTTAGATAGCGAAGCGTTTGGGGTTGATGAGGTTTTAAAGAGTAAAGGTAGGGGGTCGAAAAAACAATATTTGGTTAGTTGGAGGGAGTATCCAGAAAAATTCAATCCTTGGATAGCGGCTGAAGATTTAAATAATTCACGATGAACGATGAATTTTACATGGTTTTACCGAGCAACAGCAGCAAGTTTGTCTTTCCACACAATGTGGCGACACATTTTACAACACAATCATCACAAAATTTTTATCTTCATTGCAACTGGTGTGTAGGACTCACCGAAATTCGAATACCTCTCACATTTCAGCATATATCAATAGTTGAGCGGGAGGGAGTGATTTCTGTTAAAACAGCCAAACGTAAAATTGCGAATGTTTAGCGAGAAACAGAGGAGACTCAACAGAGGGCCGAGGTGTTTGCCCAAGTTAAACCTGGTGTTTATCGTGACATTGAAAGTCTCTTATGAAAAATAAATAATCTCGAGAATTTGAAAAATCATTTACATTTTGAAGTCCAAGCTGGTGGCTATGTACAGGTTAGATGTCGATGTGGTGAAGATTGCACAACTTATATGCACACGTTTACACTATCGGAAAAATTACTTGGAATTCTAGGTTTGGAAAATGTACTAATTTTCTCTAGCAAAGGTAATAAAGAACACTACATTCCCGTAATCGTCCAGCAAATCTTGTAAACGGGTTATCAACCGTACTCATGGTTTACAGCAAAATTTGCCAGCCTCATGTAACAGGTGACATGCGCACGACATTACTACGTATAGTCTTGCTTCATTTGCGCGACTACTTTTACGGAGGTGTTAAAATTTAAAACTTTTCACTACCCATGTACCTACCACTGCTGTCTTTAGCGTTTCAGTCGATGAAAATAGATATGAGAGACGAACACGGATTTCCCATTCCATTCGACTACGGTACGCTGACTGTAACGCTTCACTACAAGCGCATTCGATAAAATGTCTGTATTTGAAGATTTTTTCAATATCCAAATGGTTGGTGGTGGGGATTAGTGTGTTAGAAATGTGTGATGTATAAAATACATCAAAAGGAATAAAATTTAAATAGATTAGTTATTAAGTATGAAAAGCGAAATTATAACAAGCGAGCGTACTTATTTTTTTTATTCATAAATCTCATGTTTTATTTTTTTGTAACGTTTTTTTTAAACGATTTTTCTCAAGCGTAAGAAATTGACAGATGTAAAAGAGAGACGAGAAAACTACAGGGGAAAACCAAAAATAAAAATAAAGTAATTAATAGTTATTGAAATAGAAAAAAAATATTCATCGTAAACTAAGAGTAAGAGCAGACGCAAAGACAAGAGCACAGCAAGAAGAATCAGCTGTAATGATGCACACAAGTAAGAAAGAGAAAGAAGATTATGATCATGCGTGCGGCAGATGAAAAAGGCTTCAGGAACACAACGCGTATATATACACACGCTAGATGCACCAGAAACTCAGGATTAACGTCCACGAGAAACATTTCACAAACGAATCACGAGGAGTTACAACAAAGCGACAACACGAAATTGGAAGCGACGCGACGTAGCAGAAACTGTCATAGCGACAGCATAAGAGCGAGAAGGATAGATAGCACAAATGCATTCTGACTCAACACACAAGAGGAATAGTCTGTACAGTAGATATATATATATATGTACATATATATATATATATATATATATACACATATATAAATATTTTGAATATTTAATAAAACAGAATAGCAAGAAAAATTATCGGCAGCAGCTTCTATTGATGGTCTACGGGCTGAACAGCTCTTTTGGGAAAATTATCCAGGTAGGCCTGGAGAATATAGGAGGAGAAAAAACGAAATTTGTTCCTGTAATGCGCTTCTGCAGATCCGATTTTCAAGGTCTACCTCTGCCAGTTGACTGCTGGGAGACGTTGAAGCAGGAGTTTGATAAAATTGAAGAATTTTTCACTGGTTATAATGAAGAATCTATGTTGGATCAGCGACTCTCTATACCTGGATACACTATCCGCTCCATGGTTAGTCTTAACGCGAGAGCTTTTGAATTGGTACCCAATGACGCTCAACCCAAAGCAGAAGAGACTGGTGGACCACCGAAAAAACATGGTCATATGAAAAATGTATTAAAACGACAACAAGAATCTCAATATGTATACTATTATGCTAACAATATAAAAAGTACAATGGCTAGTATAAATGATGATTTTGTAAATGATCTCGATAAATTATTAAAAAATAAGAATCTAATTTTAGAAAAACAAGACTTATTTATAATCATATATGAATTTATTTTTTATCATGTGTACACAGTAATGAGATGTATGAATGCTACGTTGTAATGTATGTTTTATTTATTATTAATGAGTGTTTTTAAGAGCGGGCCAGATTCGCTGCCCTTGTCTAATTGGCATTTTTGTTATTTACTCAAGTTTTAATCGGTGTATCTTCAAATTAAAGGTCGAGCGCAATAGATATTATTATTATGAACATCTATGCACAAGAAAAAAAATATCTACTGGTTTGTTTTTGAGAAAAGTAAGTAACGCCAAAGTAAAAGTTTATGTTTATAATATTTCCGCGTTACTTACTTTTCTCAAAAACAAACCAGTAGATATTTTTTTTCTTGTGCATAGATGTTCATAATAATAATAACTATTGCGCTCGACCTTTAATTTGAAGATACACCGTTTAAAACTTGAGTAAATAATAAACAACTTAATTGTACTCGGTCGGTATCAGGTTCTACTCCGGCCTACCGTTAAACTTTAAAACATGAGTTTTTTAATTACCTTGTTTGTAACCAACTCCTCATCTTTCATACACACAATAATTTATATGTAAATTTTATATTTTCTGATTCAATATAAAATTTATAATTTTAGTAATTAAAAATATTTGATTAAAATCTTTTAAATTCATATTTTATAATTCAATATAAGTTTTATTATTTCAATAATTAAAAAGGATCATATTACATATTATTAAATTTAAAATTAATAATTTTGAACTATCGATTGAAATATTTTTCATCCCTACTCTAAATTTTGTAGGTGGGGGTAAGTTACACTCCTGTTCATCCCCACTCTAAATTTCTAGGAGGGGGTAAATGACCCTCCATTTGTTTGGGTACCGTGCCTAACAAACCCCTACTTCACTTTCTCAGAGGTCTGACCTAGTAGTCAGTGACCTTTGGGGTGGTGGAGTGAGGGTTTGTTTTGACGGTCCATGGTGAGGGACACCATATATATATATATATATATATACTAGGGGGGGTACCCCCCTGCTCGCTCTGCTCGCCAAACCCCATTGGTGATTATGCATATCTTACATATATTTTACCAATAAAAGAAAAATTAATCATTTATAAATCACATGATATATCTGAAAAACAAATAATAATTTAATTATGATTGTTTATACCTTATAAACTAAACGAGTTTCCACACCACCTTACATTTCAAACTAGTTATTATGATGAATTGCATTCATATATTTAATTTAATTGTATAAATTTTTCAATATTTAAATATAGATTTTAATTTAACTAATATATTTTAACTGTGTGAAATATAGAGGTAACGTTGCAGCGCGTTAGATTTTTTGATTAGTGGAAACCCTCGCCAGGAGCCCTAAAAACCACTTTATTTTATAGATAATATTACATAGATTAGTTATACATTTATAATATAATTTATTTTATGTATTGAATATGAATAAAAAAATAGTGATATCGTACAATATATAAGTGAAAAAATAACTTATTATTAATTAAATGATATTAATGATCAAAATTATAATAAATTTAAAACTATATAAAAATTTTTAAATAATTATTTGGTATAAAAATTTTATTAGTATTATATTTGATGTATCATAATGTTTATTTATGTATTAAGATTTATAGGATTATTTTGATATAATTCCTTTTTGATATCTTTTTGACTTATTTTTACATTTTTTAAGATATATCAATATTTTATACTAAAATTTAAAAATTTGTTTACTTTAATATTCAAAAATAAGTGATGTAATTATTATTAATATTCATAAGATCATTAAATCATTATATTATTTTAATGATTTTAATTTGTATATATATAAAATAAAATAATTTTGAAATATTAAACTTACTTTTTATTACTTACTTTTATAAATTTTGATCAAATATGTTCTTAATAATATTAACTAATCGTAATAAATATCTAGAATAAATTTGATAATTTTGATTAATATAATATTCTGTTATTGGTTCACATATTTGAATTTTATATTCTATAATTTTATTAACGTAATATTTATAATATTCTGGTACTTTATTCCAATTATTGTATTCAACTTTTTCTTCATTCCCGCCAATATATGAATTAATAATATTATTTAATTGAGAAATTTCTGTATCCTCTGAAATATTATCATTTAAGCTTTCTAAATAATATTCATATTCTTCTTCATAATTTAAGTGGTCTTCAATTTGATTATTTAAATAATCCATTGAATGTTGATCGATAATATCATTTACTTCAACATCATTTCCAATTAAATTAAATATATGAATGCAATTCATCATAATAACTAGTTTGAAATGTAAGGTGGTGTGGAAACTCGATTATTTATTTATATAAATAAACAATCATAATTAAATTATTATTTGTTTTTTCAGATATATCATGTGTTTTATGAATATAATTACTTATTCTTCATGTAAATGTTTTAACAAGAAGTCTTTATTCATTAATTAATAATATAAAGAACAAATTTTTTTATCTATTAAGAGGCGGTCGGAACCAAATCGGTGACTTAGTTCGGTGATTGTAATAAATGCTTATAATAATTTATTCATTTATTAATATGGTAAAAATATAGTCATTTCCTCTAGTCATGTATATAAAGAATAATTTAAAATAGTTAAAGTCACAAAAATATACAAAATATTGTTATAAAGCGAAAAATGCCACCTAACAATCGACACGACAGTTTTTTGCATGCGGTATATGTCAAGTCAGTTTGATATTTGTAATAAATGCTTGTAATAATTTATTTACTTATTCATATGGTAAAAATTTAGTCATTTCCTCTAGTCATGTATATAAAGAATAATTTGAAATAGTTTAAGCCAAAAAAAAATACAAAATATTATCGTAAAGCGAAAAATGCTGACTTGATATATACCGCAAGTCACCGATTTGGTTCCGACCGCCTCTTAATAATTTTATTAATGTATAAATATCAAAGTATTATATAATAAAATTTTAGTATTAAAAATATAATTTCGTTTTTCATTAGATATACCACATTATATTAATTAACATAATAATGCATGCAAGTTATAAACTGTTATACGAGTCATTACACGAGTGGGGGGGCAGCGGGGGGTGATGCGGGGGGGCATACCAGGGGCTACGGGGGGGAATGGGGGGCTGAAACTGAATTTTTAATATAACTATATAATATAGGATGATATACATATATACATATATATATTTATATAAATATATATATATGGGGCATTTCATGTCAACTCACCTGGTCAAAAAATAAAAATCGCTAAAAATCTGGCAAGATGTTCTATTTGATATCCAAAATACTAAAAAAAATGTTTAGAGCTCTAGGTCAAAGAGGTCAAGAGCTAGAGATCATTGGATTTTGGGATTTTCTCAATTTTTTTGTAAAATCATCATCTTTAATATTTTTTTATTCAAAAACTAAGTGTTTTAGAAAAAAAGGTATAAAGACATTTTTTGTTGGAAATTATGTGTAGAAACTACACAATTTTGTTCCAATCCCAAAGTTGCTATCTTCTGATTGGTCCATTATATATTTTGATGTGATTTTCAATCACTCGAGTTCGCCCAGGTTGATTTCACTCATTTAGCACTAAAATGTTTGCTTGTATATGATCTTTGATTGCAATTTTCCCCCATATTTGAAAATGACTCTGTAAGCAGCTAAGAAACTTTTATAGAAATTATAAATTTGATGTTAATGATGGCTAAATAATTAAAACAATTTTTGCAATAAATGGTTTGACCATCAATTTATTTGACAAAACTTTTATTATTCTACGTTTCGGTTTCTCATTAAACCCTCATCAGGAACTGCAATATTAAATTAAAAATTATAAGAATGTACATAACAATAAAATTTTTTGTACATAACCAAACTTTAAACATGCTTAATTTACACATCATAAAATACCAACCTAAAAGTATCAATTTACAATCCAATATGACTACAATAAGTGTGACATTTTTACGATTCAAACTAGAACAAGAAATGCTTTTTTGCTCTTACAAATCTTAAACAAACAAACGTTAAAAACGAGCAAAACAACTTTGGATTGGATTGTAAATTGATATTTTATGATGTGTAAATTAAGCATGTTTAAAGTTTGGTTATGTACAAAAAATTTTATTGTTATGTACATTCTTATAATTTTTAATTTAATATTGCAGTTCCTGATGAGGGTTTAATGAGAAACCGAAACGTAGAATAATAAAAGTTTTGTCAAATAAATTGATGGTCAAACCATTTATTGCAAAAATTGTTTTAATTATTTAGCCATCATTAACATCAAATTTATAATTTCTATACTTTTACACGTTTGGTTGGAAAATACGTGTTTTTACAATTTTACAAATTGCTTAAAGAAGATTTTTTATATTTCAATTAAAAGAAAAAACCAAGATGTATCAAGAGGAAAAAATTTTAGAATTGATCAATCACAGTTTTTACAAGAGCAATCAAGAATTTTTTGGACTTTTGAGGACGGTTCTTTGCATGTTTACAGTAACTAAGCTGCAAAATTATTATCAAGTAGTCAAGGAATTAACTATGGCCAGAAAAAGATGCAGATTTTTGATTTTATGTCGATTTCATTGTGTATTTCCTGCACATATTAGTAATTTATTTAAACATTTTTTAAAATTACATTTATATAGTAAAAATTTAAGTTTCAAATTATATAAGGTCATGTTTAATACTAAGGTAGGAATTTTAAATTTAGAAATTTCAGATATTAATGCATATATAAAATATTTAACAAAATCAAAAGACCTTTATAGAAATGAATTACAATCTTTGTTAGCTTATAGTGTTCTTAGTTCAATTGAAAAATTTTTTGACAACAAAATTAGTAAAGTAGCTTATAGTATGGAATTTAGATTAGACAAAAAATTGCAAAGTTTGCTTTCTTTAAAATATAATAGTATTAGTTCACATAATAGTTGGTTTAATACAACTGGAGATGATTTTGATAACAATTGTAATGTTGTCTTAGAAGCACAAAATAATAATGTTTGTAATGATTGTCCCACACATTCTTCTTTTAATGGTGTCAATGTTTTGAGTAATTTTAATCGTGCGAATGATTTGAATAATGTAAATATTTATAATGAAACTAAAAACAATGTTGTTTGTTCTGCTAGTATTGATACCATAAGAAATGGTTTTGTTAAGAATCTGAGTAATATAATGTTACCTGATTTTCTTTTAAATACTTTATGTTTAGGAAAAAACTTCAATTTTACAAATGAGTTAGATGAGAAGGTTTGTTTACATATTTTTAAGAGTTTAAATAGTAATAATAACTTAAGAATTAATAATGACACCAATAATAATATATGCAATGATATTTTACATTGTGTTAATGAACATAAAAATAAAATTAAAAAATTAAATTATGAGGAAAAGATCATAGCACTTAATATAAAACGTAGTAATGAATTTCTAAAAAGAAATAACAACATTTTTATAGGAAAGTCTGATAAAGGTGGTGTTATAGTAATTATGAATAGACAGGATTATATTAGTAAAGTTGAATTAAGTCTTAATGATGACAATTTATACAAATGTTTATCCATTAATCCTCTTAAAAAATTAGAAAAGATAACAGATGAACTTATTAAGACTTTAAATGATAATAAATTTTTAGAACAAAAAGAGAATAAAAAATTTTTTCAAATTGTTAAAAACAAATGCCAATTAGCCAGATGTTATGGATTAATTAAGTTGCATAAGATAGATAGGCCTATGAGATTGATTATTTCTGCAATAGGTTCTCCAACATATAATATTTCCAAGGTTTTTGCTAATTTCTTAAAAAATTGTTTACCTAAACCACAATACACTATAAAAAATAGTAATGAACTTTTAACCTTTGTCAATGATTACAAAGTACCAAATGGTTTTGAAATAGTTAGTTTTGATGTGGTTGCCTTGTATAATAATGTCCATTTGAAAGCTATTAATAATTCCATTATTAGAAGATGGCATTTACTTAGACTTAAGATTAACTTATCTTTGGATGAATTTTTGGATGTTATTGGTTTCATTGTAAATAACAATTTTTTTGTTTTTAATAATAAATTTTATCGTCAAATCTCTGGTTGTGCTATGGGCAGTCCTATCAGCCCTATATTAGCTGATATTGTCATGCAAGACTTAGAAAGTGATTGTTTATCTACGACTAGCATCCCTATTTTAAAATGGTTTAGATATGTTGATGATGTTTTGGCAGTGATACCTATTGGGGAGGGTAATAATATTTTGGAATTTTTAAACAGCTATGACCCTTTAATACAATTTACCTTGGAAAATTCTATTAATCATAAGATTAATTTTTTAGATATCTCGTTGGAAGTCGATTCCAATGGAAACTTAATTTCTAACTGGTACAGGAAACCTACACATTCTGGGTTGTATTTAAATTTTTGGTCACACAATCCAGAATCACAAAAGAAAGGCATTGTGTATGGATTGGTTGATAAAGCTGTCAAACTTTCGCATATAAAATTTCATGACTTAAATTTAAAATATATTTATGATGTCCTTAGTGCCAATCAATATCCTTATTACTTTATTAAAAAACATATAAAAATTAGATTAAAAAAGTTAAACAACCAACATAATTTGATAACCAATCCTTGTCAAGACTTGAGTAAATTTATAGTTTTGCCATTTATTAAAACGTTAGAATACGATTTTAAAGCTATATCTTTGAAGTTTGATTTTAATATAATATACAAATCCTGTAATAAGATACCAATTTTAAATGATTTAGTGAAAGATTTAATTAATAAATTCGAAAGAACAAGCGTAGTTTATAAGATTGATTGTAAAAATTGTGATATGTGCTATGTGGGACAATCAAATAGGATGCTTTGCACAAGAATAGGTGAACACAAAAAAGATGTTCAAAATAAAAAAGATACTTCTGCTGTCTATATGCATATTTTTGACACAGGTCATACTTTTGAATTTGACCTTAAAAAAATTAAAATTTTAGATATTGAACAGGATTATTATAAGAGACTAATATCAGAAATGATATTTATTGTAAAGCATAAAACGATTAATAGAATAGTAGATACACAGAATCTTAATTCTGTTATAAAAAATTTTGTTCACAAACTTTTGAAAAAATAATATTGCTATGTTATATTTTAGATTAATGTTGATAGATTTGTTATTATAAATATTCTATTTATCGTATTTGACAATGCTTAAATAAAAGACTGTTACATGGCTCGAATCGGCATTTGGTCCTATGCGTGAATAATAATTTAATGTTTTAATGTTGCCAACATTGGAAGTTGGAGGTACATATTTTCTTTGCGCTCTTGTTTATGATTGGTTATACTGGAATGACTGATATAATGCTGTATGGAAGTTGTTTTGCTCGTTTTTAACGTTTGTTTGTTTTTTAAGATTTGTAAGAGCAAAAAAGCATTTCTTGTTCTAGTTTGAATCGTAAAAATGTCACACTTATTGTAGTCATATTGGATTGTAAATTGATACTTTTAGGTTGGTATTTTATGATGTGTAAATTAAGCATATTTAAAGTTTGGTTATGTACAAAAAATTTTATTGTTATGTACATTCTTATAATTTTTAATTTAATATTGCAGTTCCTGATGAGGGTTTAATGAGAAACCGAAACGTAGAATAATAAAAGTTTTGTCAAATAAATTGATGGTCAAACCATTTATTGCAAAAATTGTTTTAAGAAACTTTTAATTTTACCAAAAATGATGTTTTCAATGATATTCAAAATTTTTATTGTTAATTTGCTTTCGACACTTGATAATTTTTAATTATTTTAATATCATTATTATATTTTAAAATTTTATTATATTTTAATAATTTGAGTCTAAATTAGTGCAGAATCAAGTTAAATTAATAACTCAGCATTCGCATAATCAACCGTAACTACATATAAATTTAAAATCAAAGCACACTGATCGAAGAATTATTAAATAATTTCACAGTTGCATTCTAAACTGCTATTTAATCAATATTGAATAAAAAAATTAATTTAAATTGTGAACTTACAATACATTGAACCATCAAGTTAAAAATATACAACAGAAACTTATAAAAAAAAAGCGAACAAGCTCCTCAGCCTTATAACTTTTAAATTATATATAAGAATTTATTATTTAATTGAAAAAAGCTGTGGCTGAAGGAAGATTTTAGTCAAATTTAATTGCGAACAAGAATTTTTAATAAAATCTTTGGAATTTGTATGATGTACTTAAAATAAAAATCAAAAATATAAGATTTACTACATGTAAAATTTATTTATCATAAATTACAAAATTGAGAAAGGCTTTTATCCATTAATATTCAAGTATTCCACATTTGAATTTTTAACTATAATTCATTAGAACAAAATATGAATATCGAGAACTGAATTCAAAAATAATAAATAGTATTGTCTTTATAATTAGCAATATCAATATGTAATTTGTTTTATATTAATCATTTTCTAATGTTAAATTATACCATTGAAAGGTTAAGTCATCACATTATTACAAATTTCAACACTAGAAGTGAGGAGGAAATACTGTTATAATAGTATCACTAATGTATTAGCATATGAAACTTAGCTTTGTAAAATAAAAAATTTTTAAAATAACAGTGTCTGTATATACGGTATCTTCTGAATATAATTTTGATTTCATAATACGATTAGTTGGAATTAGGCAATGTTGCTCTTGAATATTTTTTATACGGTTATTGTTTTGGTACCTCTTTGTCAAAAATTTTTTATTTTGATTATAGTCCTCTTGCGTTGAATATTTAAAACTTATATTTGACATTCTGTCAGATGTACTCAGTTATTGGAATAAATCTTTACAAGTTAAAATAGGATTATTTGTAGATTTCTGAAGACTTGCTCTGATTGTTCCTCTTTTCACGGTCGCTCCAAGTCCATCACACGGGCCCTTTCCATGGGTTGTTGCATAATAATGCCATTCAGCATCACACCCAAAATCTTTGTTATGATATGCTAAGTTAATCACATTTTTGTAGTTTTTATATAGCTGAGGAGCTTTAGATAATTCTTTAATTAAAAAATTAAAAATGATCTTATGAAAAGTATAGACTCCAACACTATCATGAATTAAACAGTCTGAAATAATGACCAAACTTTTATGATAAATTTTTTCATTAGTTCTATAACAAATAACAACATTGTACAGTGTCGCCTGGTTATTGTTCCAATGGAACCCAGGAAAAGCATCTTGTACAGTGAAGGCGTAGTTTTCAGCGAAATCTACAATAATTTGAAACTCATTTATTTCTAATTTATCCTTCAACATTCTTGAATACGCAGATTGCTTTGATGCTATAAATGCATGAGGAAGTAACTCTTACTTTAATAGAAAAATGATTTATAAATTCAGATGTTTCTTTTGTTAATGTTACCAGGGTAGTTTGGGGGTTATTAACCTAGTTTTTAAAAGTGATTGAACTAATATTATTGTCTTCAAAAAATTTGAATAAATTTGTTGTAATTTATCTACTTCTGAGCATTTCTCACATTCGTTAAAACGACATAAACTAGATACTGAATCACATATTAAACGATTAAAACAATCTGTGAATGCTGTTATTTTATGATCTTCATTTTTTGTAAGATTAGATAAATAACTATCTAGAAAAAAAATAAGATATTAAAATTTAAGTTTTGATTATTTTCATTAAGAGGCGGTTGGGTCTATTTCGCCGCTACATATAGGGTGGCGCTGCGGTCAGATGAGAGAAATCTATTAAATATTTTTTATACAGCTATTTACAATTTTCTGAGACGACAATATACTTTTAATGTTGTCATTTTCTCTAGCCATGTATATGTAGAATAATTATTAATACTTATCTCGTTTGAAAAGTCTAAAATATTGTTATAAAGCGAAAAATGCTATGCAACGTAGGACCGATGTAAACATGCGTGCACCTTCCTTTAGTGCGACCGAGAGAGCAATACTAATAGGCGAGAGGGACACCCCCAAAAAAGCGCTTAGTTTTCGAGAAGGTGACCGCTACCGTCCTACAAGCTAATTTTTTTTTTTAATGAAAGTTTCTGACCCATAGATTACGAATACAAACTTTTTTTCAGTTCCGAGTCCAGGAACATAAAGAAAATGGCGAAAATGGCAGTTTAATGGGTAAAAATTCTATACGCACTGTAAGTAACCACCATTTTCTTTATTTTCCTGGACTCGGAACTAAAAAAAATTTGTATTCGTAATCTATGGGTCAGAAGCTTTCATTTAAAAAAAAAATTAGCTTGTAGGACGGTAGCGGTCACCTTCTCGAAAATGAAGAAAACTAAACGCTTTTTTGGGGGTGTCCCTCTTGCCTATAAAGAATGATGTATACTAATGTTTACGTTGGCTCTACCTCGTACCGCATTTTTCGCTTTATAACAATATTTTAGACTTTTCAAACAAGATTAATATTAATAATTATTCTACATATATATGGCTAGAGGAAATGTCAACATTAAAAGTATATTGTCGTCTCGGAAAATTGTAAATAGCTGTATAAATAATATTTAATAGATTTCTCTCACCTGACCGCAGCGCCACCCTATATGTAGCGGCAAAATAGACCCGACCGCCTCTTAACGGCATGTCGGAGTTGCAGCAATCGAGTTTTGCTTTTTTTATTTTATCGATATCTTTTTAAATTCTTAAATTAAACAAATATAATGACTTGTCCGCACTAAAGTTATATTAGTACAATAATTTTTGTTAAAATAAAAAATCATTTAGACTTGTTATTTTTTTATGAGCTTGGATTGGAAATTAGATATCAAACTCGACAAACCTAACCTTAAAATACCATATATTGAAAGTTTTTATTATAACTTTGTATGTATAATATTTTGGTGGTTTTCTTGAGTTGTCCGCACTAGAGTTTAATCTTACAAATTTTTTCTTTATAGCAAAAAAACTCAATTAAACGCATCGTTTATTCATAAGTTAAGATTGGAAATATTATTAGAAGGCGGACAGCTTCGTCATGCTTAAGATATTATATAATATAATAAAATAAAAATACCTATTATCATCAATTTTACATTTTGATGGTATAAACAGACGCACACACTGTGTGTGCCACTGCTTCCTGCTAATACACAATTTGGAGGGCGAAGCATGGTAAATTTGCTAAGACCAATTTTTTTTCCTGGATGTTCCGATTTAAAGAACTGATACAATTTCTTTAAATTCAATAAAACCAGTCATTTTTTAATCTTTTCTTTAATCCCATCAATTGTTCTTACAGATATGACATCTTTCATGTCAGGCATAATCCAACTCACGTCATCTCTTAACTAAAAACTTGTAACTAATGAAGATAATTCACAAGCAATAGATTTATCTAAACAAAAAATATTTTATTAGCTTTAAAGTAGCATTTGAAATTTTAACTTTAATAAATTTAACATATTTTTTAAAACACTATAACTTTAACCCTTTGAGGGGCACATTTTTCTGTAAAAAAACGGGTTTTTTGAGATTAATTGCTTATAACAAATACTTCAAATAATGAATATTTGCAATTTCTCTATAAAATCTAATAAATCAGGTATTCAAGAGTTCAAAAAGTCTTATAGATGTCTTAAAAAGGCATATACGTTTTAGAAATACGGAAAAATCCAAAACCAAATAGGTGGGACAAATACGTACCACTGCCCCTCAAAGGGTTAAACATATAAAATAATATAAAAAATTGAAATTATATAAATAAAAATAACAAGTAAACCTTTTTTATTAGAAGGTGATGACAAAACCCCTTGGTCTTCAATAATATTTCTAGCATATTTTCTGAAGCATCAAAATATGATGTTATATCTGTATAACTCCATGTTTTAGGCTAAACAGATTAAATTTTAAATTTTAAATTTTTAATTTTTTTAACTTGCTGGATTATGAAAAATTAATTGTAGGTTATTCAATAAATCAACAGCATGATTGATGATTTTTGATGATAAGGCAATTGCTGAGCAGGAATTATCTGCAATCAATACATCAAAAATTTCATTTAAATCCTTATTAAAATAATTATCACTAATTATACAAACACATTCTTCTGGAGATTGAGTAATGTATGATAAAAGAAAAAAAGTTAGATTAGAAAAGTAATGGAGCAAAAAAGAATTTTATTTTTTGTATCCTTCTGGAGGCTGTGTTCTGGAGTGTAAATTGAGAATCATTTAATAAATGAAAAAGTTAATATGCATAAAAACTAATTCTACGAGTTATTAGAGTAAACTTAATGTTATGTTAATAGAAGCATACATCGTATTACGGTTCAATTTAAATGTTTGAAAAAATTTTAATCTTAAGAGAACTAGAAAGTCAGTAGAAGTAGCGATTAGAATTTATGTTAATATTCTGTATCAAGCTTTAATGTGATATCTGTCTAATAAATTTTCTTAGAAGAATTATATGGTTGATATATTAGTACTCTAAAAATTAATATTCATAATGAATGGAAAAGAAAAAAATAATCATGAATTCTTTTTTATTAATATTTCAAGAAAACAGTAGCGAAACTAACCAAAACATTACATCCAACACACACTTATTAAATCCAAAATTCATATAAGGTATATTCATAAGATTCAAACAAAATAGAATTTCAAAAAAAATTTTTATACATGAATGCTTACATTGTATTTTATTTAATTCTTCCCAAGTTTTTTTTCTGCACTCTTACATAATCTTTCTCCTAATTGAACATGGTTCAAGACTGTTTTAAGATCTGCAGTTATTTTCCGTAAAGACTTAGTTTTACGATGATATTTCAATTTGTAAGGGTTACAACATCTATCATATCTAGTATTTGTTGTTGCAAAACCCATTTTTACTATGAACGATTTCTCACTTGCTTAAATATAAATAATTGAGTTTGCAAATTTTCCTATTTCAAAATATAAACATGGAATATTAAACCATCGAATATAGGTACATATAGAAACATAGATTTTGATTCTTTCTATTGAGTGATTTGTGTTGAACACTTCTAGTGTTGAAATTTGTAATAATATGATGACTTAACCTTTCAATGGTATAATTTAACATTAGAAAATGATTAATATAAAACAAATTAGATATCGATATTGCTAATTGTAAAGACAATACTATTTATTATTTTTGAATTCAGTTCTCGATATTCATATTTTGTTCTAATGAATTATAGTTAAAAATTCAAATGTGGAATACTTGAATATTAATGGATAAAAGCCTTTCTCAATTTTGTAATTTATGATAAATAAATTTTACATGTAGTAAATCTCATATTTTTGATTTTTATTTTAAGTACATCATACAAATTCCAAAGATTTTATTAAAAATTCTTGTTCGCAATTAAATTTGACTAAAATCTTCCTTCAGCCTCAGCTTTTTTCAATTAAAAAATAAATTCTTATATATAATTTAAAAGTTATAAGGCTGAGGAGCTTGTTCGCTTTTTTTTATAAGTTTCTGTTGTATATTTTTAACTTGATGGTTCAATGTATTGTAAGTTCACAATTTAAATTAATTTTTTTATTCAATATTGATTAAATAGCAGTTTAGAATGCAACTGTGAAATTATTTAATAATTCTTCGATCAGTGTGCTTTGATTTTAAATTTATATGTGGTTACGGTTGATTATGCGAATGCTGAGTTATTAATTTAACTTGATTCTGCACTAATTTAGACTCAAATTATTAAAATATAATAACATTTTAAAATATAATAATGATATTAAAATAATTAAAAATTATCAAGTGTCGAAAGCAAATTAACAATAAAAATTTTGAATATCATTGAAAACATCATTTTTGGTAAAATTAAAAGTTTCTTAGCTGCTTACAGAGTCATTTTCAAATATGGGGGAAAATTGCAATCAAAGATCATATAAGGTCAATTCCCCTTTTGCTACTCGGTACCCTCTTACTGCTCGGATCCTATTATTTATAATATAAAAAATAACATTAATAATATAGATAAAAAAAAATTATTACCGCACCGACTGCGTCACCCTACCGGGTAGAAGGGAGTAGCACTAATTGAAAAAAAGAAAATTATTCTCGAAACATCGATTTGGTCCAAACCACATGCTTTGTGTAAGCGAATATGTTAAGACAAGCCGCGTTTGTATTGTATACTAAAAGTAATGAAAAAAAGTGAAATAATCAATATATTGTTCCGATTAGCATAGAAAATCATTTATACAGGTAAGTGATCACTATTATTTAAGATTTGTTTTATAATAATTTATAGAACTTAAATGTTTCAAGTTGAAAAAGGCGAGTAGTATAACGTTGTAAGAATACGATGCATCATGTTTTATGACGCCCAAAATTTTAAGTTATATATTCTTCTTTGTGCATATATTTATTGATTAAATAGATTTTAATGTTTTTATTATATATAAATATATAAAAATAATAATAATGTGAAAATTATTTTATAAAGTTGTCATCATAACATAACCTAAAAATTACTTATATTTTATGTGTAATTTGTATTGTATGTTATTTTATGTTTAATTTGTACGTGTAGGCTATGTATAATAAAATTTTTTATTATATTATGTATTGATGTAATGAAACGTTAGTGATTAATTCATTTATTTTAATACTTATAGAGATGTCTGAAGGAAAAATAACTAAGAAGAAAAAAAATTCTCGCTATAACTATCTTTGTATAAGTGGCGAGTGGTAAAGGGAGTTAAGTGGCGATTAGTAATGGGAGGTATACTACTTTTCGAGGAGTAATAATGGGAGCTTTTGTATAACAATATATAATTAATTATAATTAATAATTAATTATTTTAAAATGTTTGAATATTGTAATTATTCGATATTTTAATGTTTACTTACAATATTCATCTATTTTTATAAAAATCGAACGTGTTAAAATATAATTTTTAGTAATTTTATATGACACTTGACCTTAAACGAGTAGTATAGGGGGTATTGACCTTACAAGCAAACATTTTAGTGCCAAATGAGTAAAATCAACCTGGGCGAACTTGAGTGATTGAAAATCACATCAAAATATATAATGGACCAATCAGAAGATAGCAACTTTGGGATTGGAACAAAATTGTGTAGTTTCTACACATAATTTCCAACAAAAAATGTCTTTATACGTTTTTTTCTAAAACACTTAGTTTTTGAATAAAAAAATATTAAAGATGATGATTTTACAAAAAAATTGAGAAAATCCCAAAATTCAATGATCTCTAGCTCTTGACCTCTTTGACCTAGAGCTCTAAAAATTTTTTTGAGTATTTTGGGTATAAAATGGAACATTTTTCTAGATTTTTTGCGATTTTTATTTTTCGACCAAGTGAGTTGACATGAAATGCCTCATATATATATATATATATATATATATATATATATATATATATATATATATATATACATACATACATACATACATACATAATCGACATTGAACAGTAGTAAGACTGTTAATGCATTAAATATAAATTGATATAAATTTACATCGTTATCCCTATCAAAAAGTAATATTGTTTCTTTGTAACCGAAAATAGTATATTTAAAAACCTTCTAACAAAGAGTAACAAATTTCAAAAACTTTCACAAAAACAAAAATATTAAATTAATAACTTATCGCAGAATATCGTTAAAATATGTTATAGCTCGAGGTACAGAGTCAAAATATATCTGTGCAACAATTAAAATGTGCTAATCATTGCTGCTAAGAAGGCCATATATGCTAATCTTAGTTGTAAAAATAGATATTTGCTCCCCACACAACATGGAAGGTTTTGCTAAAATATTTCAAAATCTTCCACTGGAATATTTCAATGGAACCTTTCATGCAGATTGTAGAAAGTCTTCATTGAATATTTCGAAATATTCCACTAGAATCTTTCATTGAAAGCTTCCAGGAATATTTATGGAATGTTTCAAAGGAATCTTTAAAAACTTTCTCGAAATATACCACAAAATATTCATAGAAGATTCCTTGAATATTTCATCAAATATTACATGTGATGTTTATGAAATATTCCAGTGGAATATTTCATGAAAGATTTCAGAAAGATTTCATAAATGTTTCGCTGGAAGATTCCGAAAAACTTTAAAATCGTATAACAGTATATTACATAAATCTTCCATAAATATTTCACTGAAAAATTTAAGTAATCTTTCGGCACAATATTCGATGAAAGATTTCAGGAAGATTTTATAAACATTTTGCAGAAAAAACCCGTAAATCTTTCAAATCAAACAGCGTAATATTACATAAATCTTCCAGAAATATTCCACAGAATATTTCATAGAAAGATTTCAGTAATCTTCCAGTGAAATATTCCACGAAATATTTCACAAAAAGATTTAAGTAATCTTCTGGTGGGATATTTCATGAAAGATTTCAGGAAGATTCCTAAATTTCAATGTTCATGTATGCGTATATGCATTCATGTATAAGTATAATGTGTTATCATATAATATTATACTTATATATATATATATATATATATATATATATATATATATATATATATCTCCTTACAGTATTTCACAACTTTTCATGAAATATTGCAGAAATATTTCGTGGTAGATCTGAAACTCTGAATCTTTCATCGAAATCTTCCAAAAATCTTCTAGGAACATTTCATGAAAGATGAGAGATAACTCAAACCTTTCATTTAAATATTCTTGAAATCTTTCAAGAATATTCCATGGAATATTCCAATGTAAGAAGAATCAAGGACATACGAATATTAGAGGAATATTTCATGGAAGATTTCTGAAATAATCCTAATCTTCCGTGCCAATATTCTACGAATCTTCCATGAACATTCCATGGAATATTTTACGATAGATTTTTAAAATCTTTCAGAAATATTTTATGGAATATTTCATAAAAAATTTCTTAAATTTTTCATGCATATTCCATGGAAGGTTTATGAAATGTATTAAATTTTCCGTTTCAATATTCTGGGAATCTTCCATGAATGTTAGAACAGAATATTTCATGAAATATTCCTGCAGGATTCCTGAAATGTTTCAATGAAAGAACTAAGATGACCCAAATTTTCCAATAGAATATTCTTGGAATCTTCCAACAATATTCCATGTAGTATTCAAATGCAAGAAGAATCAAGGACATATGAATATTACAGGAATATTCCATGGAAGATTCCTAAAATATTAAAAATCTTTCGTGCTTATATTCCAGGAAACTTCCATAAATATTCCATGCTGTGTTGGTCATATATCAAATCATGTTAATACATTATTAAAGTCATGCTTTTTTATGTATTAATGTAATAAATTTTCCTTATCATTTATTTATTATAATTTTTTTTTAAGATAAACCACTCTACGCTCTTACTAGGAGAGTGTCATACCTCCGGATCACGGATTTTGCTTAAACTTCAAGATAAGTTTTTAGATGATAAAATATGGAAAAAGCTAAAGTTATAGTCATAAATACTCAATATTTCCCTAGTTACAGGCAATTAAAGAAAATCACTAAAAAAGTTATTAGATTTTTAAACGCATATAGTTCTTTAGCATTGATAGCTACAAGCTTGAAACTTTTTTTAAATTAAAGCTGAGCTTAAATCCTTTCGAAACAGTAGCTACAGCATATCAAAATATTATTTTTCCCCAAAGTTAGAGCGTAATAAGGATTGGACCTAATTTCAGCTTTTATTATTAATTAATGTTTTTAAAAGAAAAATCAGGTCCAATATTTATCATGCTCTAACTATGGGAAAAAATAATATTTTGACATGCTGTAACTGCTAATTCGAAAGGATTTAAGCTCAGCTTCAATTTAAAAACAGTTTCAAGCTTGTAGCTATCAATGCTAAAGAACTATATGCGTTTAAAAATCTAGTAACTTTTTTAGTGATTTTCTTTAATTGCCTGTGACTAGGGAAATATTGAGTATTTATGACTATAACTCTAGCTTTTTCCATATTTTATCACTTGAAAACTTATCCCGAAGTTTGAGCAAAATCCGTGATCCGGAGGTGTGACACTCTCCTAGTTACTTAAATCGTATTTTGGTAAAATATTATTTTTTAAGACATTTTAAACTTGTTAAAAAGGCCATCTACAATAAATATACATTTGCATGTAAGGAAAATTGGCGACAATTATCATTAGGGGCATAGGCAAATCGCAAACAACTTTGCAAATAAAAACCGTAGAGCAGCGCTGGTGGAACCTTAAATGTACAATAGTCTTGCAAATATTTTACATTATTGATTAATTAAAATTGCTGATAAACACACTAGAAATGTCACTTTTAATATTTAACGTACTCAAATTAAAATTTTTAAGTTTCAAATTAATTGTATTTAGTACTCGATTCTAAGATTAAAGAGAAAATGTACTACACTTTAGTGGAGAGCTTCAATTATAGTTCAAACATTCACTGTGAATTTTTACAATAATTAAAAAAAAATATGGAAAAATTATTCATTAAATCTTGTGCTAAAAACTATTCAATAAATTTTGTTCATTAACTTACGCTCGTGGTGCATATACTATTTATCAATACGTATTTTTGGCTCACTTTTGCGAGCGTAAAATATAACATATTCTGACCCGCTTTTTGCGGAAGCGAATATTATTCTCAGCCGCAAAAAGTGAGCCAGAATTACTATTTCGCGCTCGCAAAAGTGAGCCGAAAGTATGTATTTCGTGCTCTGAGGGATAAAGATATACATTCCCATGTACAATAAATTCTTAATTTGATGTAAAATAACGTCTCATTATTGAAATCTAATAGATATAGCTGTAGTTCATAAAGAAAAATAAAATATACTTTATACAACCGCTACGCTAAGTTACAATTTCATTTAAAACATATTCCTAAATCTTTATTGATAAATTTATAAAACTTAACAAGTATTGCATAGCATTTATTGCAATTCAGGAAAAATTTGAGACTTAAACTCTTGAAATATTTTATCTAAATTATAAGAACATTTTTTCATATTATTGTTTCAGATATAGTAGCAAAGTTGGCTCAATCATCTTCTGAATCAGAATTTGATATTCAAGAAAGTCTAGAAGCTGATTTCGAGACTATAGATATAATAAAAAAATACAAAACTTTTTTAAAAAATAATTTGAAAACATTTGAAAATGCAGCACCAAGATATAGAAGAGAAAAAAAATTGTTAAAACAAAAATTTCGAAAGAATCCAAATGATGTAATTTAATTATAATAAGTAAATAATTAGAAATAATTTTAATAAATTAAATGATTTGAAGAAAATTTAGCATTTAAATTTGTCTCATAAATATATATATATCTCTTTCTTCCGTAATATTTGTACGGCAAAACTGAAACGTTGGAACGATTGAAACAATAAAGATTTTTATTATATTTATATTTATTTAATAACGTAATACTGCCAATTTCCATACTATCCATACTCAATTTTATCATTTCCTTAGTTAGATTTTATCTATTTTTCCGTAAAAATCTCATGAAGTATAGCTGGTTTAGCCAATAGAAGTAGAGAATGAGTGGTATCAATTTTTCCATAAAATTATTACGGGGTGTAGGTAGTTCAATAGAAATACAGCATTATTGATATTGGGTTATTGTTCAGAAGAGAAATTGAATTTTCCCAATAGAATTCCTCTCATATCTACGGTGCTGGAATGGTAAATAATGTTCGTCTTTGTAATCTACAGCGTAATAAATATAACACCTCGAACTTTACCACATAATAGTATTTTTTTATATTATTATTATTATTTATTTAAAGCCAGTTACACCAGTAGATTTATATTGGCTACATTAAAGTGTTATACATATTACATAATATACAGTTACTTTTTACAATCGAATTTACATAAGAGCGTTTTATGCAGTAAAAGAGAGTGTGATTCACATATTTTATTTTAACATAGTTTCGATTGAAAAATTCTATACGTTGAATCCTATTTCTATAAAGAACGCTAATATGTGTAGGCTCGCTTTTATGTATGGTTCATAAATAATTGAGAGGGTGTTTAGAGAAGGAAAAAAGTTTAATTTCAAGTTAATTTTTTAAATTTTAAGTTCAAGTTGAATAATAAGTTTTTTATTTCCTTGTCATTCAGATTCCATTGCAAAATGACATGATTCAAGTCTTTCTCAGATATGTTGCATTTGCATTTGTTTGATTCTGTAATGTCTATTCGGGCTAAATGCAGTTAAATTATAATAGTTAGGAAGAATTCTATTCATGGTGGCAATTGCCTGGATAATCTTTTTTCAATATACCAGAGTTTAAAATATTACGGGAAAAAATTACTAAATATTACGAAATATCACTAAATATTAGAGAAGAAAGATAGTTTTATTAATTGAAGTTGAGGATAGCTGATATTAAGTTATTGTTTAGAAGTAAAGTACCCTCCTGGTTTTGACTAGCCTATGACATGATCTGGCGTAGCAAGAAATACAATGAGCTATGTTGGATCAGAATCGGAAGTCACATTAGGAAGCTATAATGTGACAAACAAACATACATACATATTTGCATGCATACATACATATCCAGGACGTATTTTTCCCTGCTCTACAATTTTGAGGAGCAAGTAATTTTTTTAGGTTATGTTGGGCTCTGAATTAAAAAAAAAATTTCACTAAAATATAATCACAAAATATGTTGTTAACAGGGGGCCGAACTATCTGTCTTTGTCTAATAGCGTTTTTCATCATTTATGTAAACATCATCCGTTGTAGCAAGAAAAAAATAGTAGCCCCCGCTAGATATTAGTATAAGAAATAAATATTGTAATAACAATCAAATTATTTTATCGTGTAGTTTTTTAATAATATGAGATCTACCAAAAAAGATAGGTTTTATTCTAGTTAGTAGGTCTCATATTATTCAAAAACTATACAATAAAATCCTTTCCTTGTTATTACAAAATTTACTTATTATACTAATATCTAGCGGGGGCTACTATTTTTTTCTTGCTACACAGGATGGTTTTTATATAAATAATGAAAAACTCTATTAGGCAAAGACAGATAGCTCGACCTCCTCTTAAGAGTTGTTTTTGGTCATTAGAATGCAAGAAAAAAAATGAAATGCTGTATTTTAGTGCCTAAATCAGCAATAAAACGGTTTTTCTTATTTTTCAATATAGCGCATCAGTAGAATCAAATCCACGAAAATATATAAAATTTGTATTTTTTGCCGCTCTATAAGATAAAATAAAGAAGATTTATGTTGCTATTTGTCTACATGGTCAAAATTGCATTTTAAATATTGAATACTGTTTTTTGAGGTTATTTTAACCTGTGATTACTTAGCAAAAAAATACACTTAAATATAGTGAGATTAATTATACTTATATAAATTTTCAAGTGGTTTTGTTAATTACAACGTGAGATATAAAATAAAACGTGAAAAATGGTTTTTTAGGGTCTCTAGCTAGGGAAAAAATTATTTGAGTCATCGGACTACCATGACTCTTTATTTTGTGCCTAAACAAATACTTTTATCCTATTAAGAAACAGAAAAAAAATCAAGGGCATTTCGCCTATCTTAACCCAGGATACCCTTTTCATTATAATAGTATATTTCGGTACTAGTGCGATAAAGTGATTTTTTACTCGTGTGGCGGTTTGCGCCCGAGCGAAGCGAGGCTGAAAAGGTCACACGAATAAGAAATCACTTTCTCGCACAAGTATCGAACACTATTTTTTGACACGACGTGTGAGAAGCTCCATTTTCGCACATGTCACTTTGTACAGCGTGCGTGAAATCGAGCTTCTCGCACGGAGTGTCAAAAATTATTTTTTGAAGTTAATACTTCTTTTGGCGCGCTTCGAAAATTTGCTGGGGATAAAAATCTAAGTTGCCGTCACGTTACATTTTAATATGTGTTGTGTACATGTGACCCTATCTGTACGCCCACACACCACTAAGCTATAAGAATAAGAGAGAGAGGGAGCACTATACTATACCAAGCAATGTATATTCAAGCCTGGGTTAGAGAAAGAGAGAGAGAGTATAGCAAGCGAATACGCACTATACAAGTTAAGTATAGGAGGGGAGAAAGAAGGCAAATCGGCACATCAGTGCACAAATAGTTGTGTACATGCTGTTTGGGTATTGGGTTACCTTATGAGCGTTCAGTATGTATAAAGCGCGCACTCATGCGCAGATACATCTTTAACAGCCACTTAATGATTTTTATTCTAATGCGTCAATTATTAAAACTTCCTGTATGTTTGTATTATGTATGTATAAGCGATACATATATATATATATATATATATATATATATATATATATTGTGAGCGCCCAGTTGTATTGTAGGCTTTTAATTGCTGTAATTAACAAATATAATACACTAACATGCGATAAATAGCGTAGTTAGTAAATAATCTACGAATAGAGATTAATATAGTTAGTAATTAAGTACTTAAGTTGGTATAATCTAAAAGAATTAAAAGAGTAAAAGCATAATCGCGAAATGTTCATACGCTCCTGAAAAACACACAATCAAAGACATACATACATATACATCACACATTGAGAGCGCGCTTAGGCCTCATATTGGCTCAGCGCGCGAGAGAAAAGCAGGACCACGCACGCGAACGCCGGCGGTGCCAAGATACTAGAGAAGAGGGGACTGGAATCCAGCGCCTATAAAAGCGGGCCAGCAGAGAGAAAGGCTCTCTTCTGCCTCGCCTCAGCTCAACTTAACGCGCTTTTGCCATTCGCGCCTAGCACGGGAGAATCACTTACATGATTCTTCTATGCTCGTGCGCTTATACACTTTACATTGTACGTTTGCTTGATGTAATTTAAATAAAGAGTTGCGGCGAGCAACACACACCTTACCTTATCCCATCCTAAAGAGTAAAGCCCTGCGTACTGAGGCACTTGGTCTTCAGTAATAACGGGCATTACCCATAACCTAAATAATCATTTACTAACAACAGAGCAATACACACGCTTACACACTGACACATTCGAGCCCGCACCAGACGGCATAGCGACTTGTCTGGTTAACGGCTCTACAGTTACAAGCTTGAAATAAAGCAAAGGATAAGACTAAATAGAGTCTATCAAAGTGCGTCGTACTAGCCATAAACTAGTAGGACGTCACAATATATATATATATGTATATACATATATATATATATATATATATATATATATATATATATATATATATATATATATATATATATATATATAGCGCTCCTTCAAACAGTATTATCTCTGATAATCGCACAACAAATATCATGAAAACAAATTAAATTAGATACAAAATACTTACTTTTTATTTTCTTTTTAATTAATGATTAGAACAAAATTCAAATGGAAACCGAAAGAATTTTCAAAAATCTAATATTTATTACAGGTGTTTTTTCTGTTACAAGACTTTTTAATAAAGTTACAAGTGATCGTATATATTGTTAAGCATGTAAATAATCAAATTCGAATCAAAATTATTCAAATAATTCAAATACTTTCTTTTCAAATTTCTTCAAAAAACTAAAATTTATTTCTAGAAAAATTATGATAATATATATAATGTGTCAAACGTAATTGTTAATAAAATTTCCACTTTTGATGATTCAATTGTTTATAACTTTGTTAAAAAGCATCAGAATAAAAAAATCATCACAGTTGAATATTTTATTTTTTTAACTTCTCTTCATTTCCGTTTGAATTTTTTAGTAATTATTAAAGAACATACAATTTAAAAAATTTTTTTAATTCGAAATTCTTACAAATTTTAAAAGAGGATAAAAATAGAATAAAATTTTATTCACTTTAATTTAATTTTTTGATTTTTTTCGTGCGACAATTAGAACCAGAGATAATACTATTTGAATGAGCGCTTTTTATTTAAATTTCTTGTGAATTCCTGATGGTAGACTGAGTTTAGTTATCAGTAGGGGAACGTAGGCAAATCGCGAATAAGTTGACAAATAAAAGCCATGTCGTCACGCTGCTTAGACCTAAAGTGTAGAATAGTCTTACGAATATTTTCCGTCATTGATAAATTGAAATTGCTGGTATATATACTAAAAAGCTGAATTCTAATATTTTAACATGCTTACAGTAAAATTATTAATTTTCAAATGATTTATATTTAATGCTTGATTCAAAGTTTCAAGAAAAACATCGACTAAACTATAGTTTAGAACTGCAATTATAATTCACATACGCATTGTGCATTTTCATAATATTTTTAAAAAAATATTAATTATATTTTCGGATATTATTGAGTTAAGTTTTAAATTTGCATAAAAAAGATTATTATAATATGCAATTTCCATATTGAATATAATAATTATCATAAATCATTAAAAAATTTTAATAAATTAATTGTTTTTATATTTATTATCATTATATGCTTATTTTTTTAACAATTTTTGCATGCTTCTAAGTAGCTTAGTAAGTTGCAAATGCATTTATGGGGCCTTCTCTTTACCCAGAACTACCATTATTCTACTTCATGAGTTGATAATTTGTTGTGCGTATCCATATTTTGTGACGTCATACAAAGGATTTAATGCCAATTCTACATCGACTTAGGCGACAAAGGAACAATTTTTACATGAATCGCAGAATATGACGCACTTAATATATTTTGCTTAGTAACTTTCAAAAACCTTCCATTTGATCAATGCAAGTCAAGAGCAATTATCCAAAGTTCCTTGCTCTCTTGCTTGCCTCGACAAAATGGCCAATTTTGCGGTTACAACGCGTTCTTAGAGTGCTTTCTGTGCACCTAATGAATTCTTTAAGGAATAAATATTTTGAGTACGAGTAAGCTGAGCTAGACCGTACACCACAGAGACGTCTTGCTCTGATACGCGAATTTATTTAAATAATCTTCGCGAGTGTAATTTATCCTTGCAACAGCGTAAAGACTCCAAGCTGCGTTTTACCAGCTTTACGCTTTTGCAAGAATTGTACTACTTTCCACTGTTTTTTTTGTTACATTTTATATAGGGTATGTTTTTTCATCGCCCTTAATAATTCTATATAAGTTTCATTAACCCCCTAATTAATGTCCTCAATATGTCTCCATTGATTAGACTATAATAAAATAAAAACATTATTGACAATTAAAAAGTACAATTTTTATGATAAAATGTGTATGTATGTAGGCGTGTATGTGTGTGTATTTGTGTATATGTGCATGTATATATCGACGGTGTTCTACGAAAACAATTACAGTTGTGTAATTGACTAAGAAAAAAAACACATCTCTAAAAGTGTGGCGAAAAAAACACATCTCCAAAAGTGCAACCAAAAAAAATAGATCTTCAAAAGGGCAGCCAAAAAAAACACATCTCCAAAAGTGCGGCAAAAAAAAAACACATCTGCAAAAATGCGGCGAAGAAAAACACCTCTTGAAAACACGGTGAAAATTTTCAAGGGCTGTTTTTTTTCGCCGCACTCTTGAAGATGTGTTTTTTCGCCGTACATTTGGAGATGCGTTGTTTTTAGCCGCACTTTAGGAGATGTGTTTTTTTTCGTAGTCAATTACACAGCTGTGATAGTAAAAAATTTAACTTCTTAATTTTCAATAATGTTATTATTTTATTAACACTCCTTTAATAATTTAGATGAAGAGTTTTCAATTTATTTCAAAGATTTTTTCCAAATTAATTCTTTAAACGTAGACAATTAAATTATGCTCTAAATATTTTTGATCCTATATTTTAACATTTTTTAAATTATGTTAAATAAAATATAGAATAAAATATTTATAATTTATTTTATATTATATTTTTGAAAAAGTTGCGTCACTTCTGGCTCGGTAAAGCGACACAAAAAGTGATATAAAAAGTGACGCAAAAAGTGACTTAAAAAGTAACGCATTATAAGTTTCGTGATCATTTTCAGTAGGGTTGTTAACCACCAGAGTGACTATAAGAGAAAGTAAATTGAATATTGATATATATCAATCTCTAATATGTTGATTGTAATTATTTGTTTAAATTAATTCTAAGTTTTTATACATAATTTGATATAATCATTGCTGTCACATCATTAGATTTAATGATAAATTTTCAGAAAATTTAAATTACAATAGTTGATTTCCATAAAATTATAATGTTTATTACTAATATAAAAATAATGAAATACATTTAAAAAATATAACAAGAATCAGAATCAATCATTTTCTAAAACTGAACTTAATAATAACATCAGTAGATACTTTAATCTTAACGAAACTGATTAAATAGAATTCAAGTCAGTGTGTGTTATTTACTCAATCTATATAAGAATATTAACATTTACCTGTTGTTCGTATCCATATTGTACTATTCTTCACCTACACTGATATAAAAAGAATGCTTGCTCAAAAGGTTTTGAATATACTTAAAAAATATGCATGTTATAATTAAAATATAGATTATTAAATTCTTTATATACCGTATATTTAAAAATTTAATACTAATATATAAAACTGTAAAAACATGTATAAAAATTAATGAATTATGTATAAATAATATAATTATGTATAAATAATATGTATAAAATAGTACAGTATGATATCACAGTTGATAAAACAATAGAGATAATAATATTGTAATAGTAACTCAATAAATTAAATAAAAGTGATATCACAGATGAAAAATAGAACCCGAATAAATACACGCAAAGAGTATAAATAATATAATTAAAAACGCTGCCAAGTGCTTTGGCGGAATGCTTTCTCATAGAGCTCTTTCAGTTTCATTAATTTTTTTATATTTATTTAAATGTGATTTTAATATTAAAAAATTGTCTAACATTAATATTTACTCATATTGTACTTTATAAATTTCGAACATTTATGCTAGCTGTTTGCTTTTTCAACATTTATAATTTATTTTAAATCATCAAATAATACAAAAAAATTTGTTCTATTGAAAAAATGATATAATGTAGTAATAAAAAGAATGATGACAACAAAATTTCTAATCTTTATAAAATGCAATCATATTTATATATAAATACAGTTCATGTTTATGGCTCTATAAAAAAAACTACTCTATGAATACCAATTTTCAATAGCTTCCCGTCTAGTTATACAAAAACATAGATGGTATACAAAATTTGAAGCAAATCCATCGAGTAATTTTCGAGATCTAACTGGTTAAATAAGTAACATTTTCTTTTCAAAATTTCTTTTTCAGAATTTTAAAAATCCTCTAAAATTTAAACTACGCTAAAAAAATCAATTTTTGAAAATTTCCCTTCTTTTGGCAGTCGCAAATAATTTTCCTGCAATTTTTAGAACAAAACTATAGAGTACTTTACGTAGAATAAAAAAAAAATAAGAAAAGAAGAATCGAAATTTTTTTTTAAATCTTTAAAATTCTCTAAAATTGTAACCACACTAAGAAAATTAGTTTCCAAAAGCTTATTTTTTTCAGACAATAGCGAATTAATTGTATAAAAATTTTGGAGAAAATTTATAGAATGGTTTACGCAAAATAGAAAATAAATGAAAAATAAAAATTTTTTTGAAAATTTTCAAAGTGCTCTAAAATTAAAACTGCGCTGAGAAAATAAGTTTTCCAAAGCTTTTTTTCTTCAGACAGTAGCAAATAAATTGCATACAAATTTTGGAGCAAATCTATCAAATGGTTTTCGTAAAATAGAATAAAATTAAAAATAAAAATTTTGAAAAAAATTTTAAAAATGCTATAAAATTAAAAGTGCGCTAAGAAAATTAGTTTACAAAATTTTTTATACTTTTGGAAGTCGAAATTAAGTTTCATACAAATTTTCGAACAAATTCTTTGAGTAGTTGACGTAAAATACAAAAAAAATGAAAAATCGAAATTTTTTAAAAATTCTTAAAATGATTCTTAAAAAAAAACTACGCTAAGAAAACCAATACTCAATAGCTTCCACACCAGTTGATCGAAAAATTGAATTGTATGAAAAATTTGAAGTAAATCCATCGAGTAGTTTTTAAGATTTTATTGGCTTAATAAATAGAAACATTTTTTTTTAAATTTCAAAATGCTCTAAAATTAAAACTAAGCTAAGAAAATCAGTTTTTAAAAATTTATTTCATCCGGGCAATCACAAATAATTTCCGGGCAAATTTTGAAGCAAATTCATCGAGTAGTAAACAAAAAAAAACCAAAAAACGAAAAATCAAATTTTTTTTTTTTAAACTCTAAAATAAAAACTACGCTAGAAGAACCAATTATCAATAGCTTCCCAGCAAGTTAGTCAAAAAACTGAATTCCATGCAAAATTAGAAGCAAATCCATCGAGTAGTTCTCGAGATACAGTTTACTAACTGAATTCATACATCCACACACACACACACACACACACACACACACACACACACACACACACACACACACACACACACACACACACACACACACACACACACACACACACACACACACACACACACATACATACAGACATTTTCTGGAAACCACTTTTTTCGACTCTCCGAGTTCAAATATGTACAAATTAATGAAAAAATAGAAAAAAATTTTTTTTATCGATACAATGCTTTCTCTATGAGAAAGCAAAATCAGTCTCAAATATCTATCAGTGAAGAGAATTACATAAAATCATACGTGTAAAGAGCGCAGTAAAAAATATCAGCAGAATACAGTAAATTAAAATCACAGAACAAGGTTGAATGTACAGTAATATATAAGTCAAGCTGATAAGAATATAATTATTAATTCTGTACACACATCCTACAATCATGATAGTAAATACAATCATGTCTATAAAAGGCACATCACAATAAATTAACACATATGATATAGTCCGAAAATAATCCTGTTTAATCAAGGCCGAGTAAATACCACCTCAGAGCGACTTTAAACCTGCTGATTGATGGAAGATTTTTAATATGAGCAGGCAGAGAGTTTCAAAAATGCGCACCTTAAACTTAAAAGGAATTTCTTCCAGTCTCAGTGCGCATGAATGACACCGAAAGATCTTTCATCTCACCCCTAGTGGTCGCTCTGGGTGAATATCTAGTGAAGAGACCCACTAGATATTCAAGAGTAGTCATACGTACAATATTGTACACGAGTATAGCCATAAAATATTGTCTCCTTGAATCAGTGAGTAGCCAATCCAAAACATGTCTATAGGGAAAGATATGGTCACCCATCCTCACGCCTAATACATATCTCACACATGAGTTTTACATTGTCTGTAGCCGTCTTCGCAACTCCTATGAAACATCAAGAAAAATCACTGAGCAGTAATCAAGGTGTGGGAACAGCAGGGCGGTTGCGAGTTGTTTACGCAGAGCCTCAGTGGTGTACTGGCGGAAAAACCGCAGGCTATAAATCACTCTATTGAATTTTATAGTCATCATATTAATGTGCGGTTCCCACGACAGTTTAGAGTAGTGATGGGATTATTTTTGGAGTTTTTGACTATTCGAATTATTCGAATAAACGGATAATACTATCCGTGATGAAATAATCCGGATAGTCAAAAAATATTCGAATAATCAAAAAGCATTCGGATAATCGAAAAATATTCAGATAATAATTTTAATCGAATAATTCAACTGTGTGTGCGAGTGCGTGCGTGCGCGTGTATGCCTGTGAGTGTGCGTGCGTACAGGTGCGGGTGCGCATCCGCATCCGCACCCGTAGCCGCACCTGCATCCGCATCAGAATCCGCACCCGCACCCGCACCTGCATCCGCATCCGTATCCGCACCTGCACGCACGCACACACACAGTGTGTGGTTGTGTAAGTGTGTGTGGTTGTGTGGGTGAGTGGATGTGTGTACCGTTAATTCTTTGAAGTTCGAATAATTAGACTCGACTATTTATTATTCGAATAGTCATTATTTGAATGCTGATTATTCAAATAAAAAATCCGAATAGTCACTATCCGGATTACGGATACCTTTCGAATAAAAGAATTCATTATTCGAATAATTTTTATCCAATTAGTCCCACCCCTAGTTTAGAGTCGAGTACAACACCAAGGCTCCTAACAGTGTCAGAGAAAGGAATACCGATACCACTCCACGGGTCAAGCGTCCTTGGTCCAGCCGAATAAAAATTTTTAATGAAACGATTAGTTCCAAAGACGATCATCTTTGTTTTACTAGCATTTAAAATAAGAGAAATACCAGCAGCCCATTTTGACGCTGCCCTGGCCGCCCTCTGTAAAATACGAATCCCCTCATCCATGGACCTGTGTATAAGTTTACAGAACAAGAAAATAGTTTGCATTTCACATTACCAAATTCGATTGGATTTGGTTTAATCAGTTTCGTTAAGATTAAAGTATCTACTGATGTTATTATTTAGTTTAGTTTTAGAAATTAATTCTCATTTTTGTTATATGTTTTGAATGTATTAGATTGTTTCTATATTAGTAATAAACATTAGAATTCTATGAAAATTGGCTATCGTAATTTAAATTTTCTAAAAATTCGTCATCAAATCTAATGATCTGACAGCAATAATTATTACTACCTATTATATTGAAGTGAAGAATTATGACTTTCTTTTTCTTACGTGGATATCTTTTGCATAATTGTCACATACATATATACACATACACATGTGCATCTTTAACATATACGTACACACATACATCTCACATACACATACATAAACACATACAAACATATATCCATATCCATACACATACACTTACTCATATACACATCCAGACATATATAATATCCGTCTCTCCGTGTCCGTCTCTTCGTCCCCGTTTCACCGTCACCTTCTCTCCGTCTCCGTCTCCGTCTCTGCCTTTTTGTCTCCGTCTCTGTATCCTAGTCTCTCCGTCTCCGGCTGTCCGTAACCGTCTTTCCGTCTCCGTCCCTCCATCTCCGTCTCCCATTCTTTCTCTCCGTCTCCGTCTTTCAGTTTTCGTCACTCTGTCTTCGTCTTTCCGTTTCTGTCTCTCCGTTTCCGTCATTAAGTCTCAGTTTCTCCGTCTCCGTCAGTCTGTCTCAGTCTCTCCGCCTCCGTTTCTCCGTCCCTCCGTCTCTGTCTCTCCGTCTTTTTTTCTCTGTCTCTCCGTCTCCGTCTTTTTGCCTCTGTCTCTCCGTCTCTGTCTTTCCGTCTGCAAGTCTCTGTTTCTCCGTCTCCGTCGGTCTGTCTCAGTCTCTCTGTCGCCGCTTCTCTGTCTCCGTCTCTCCGTCTCTCCGTCTCCGTCTTTCTATCTCCATCTCCATCTCACCTTTGTCGTTTCTGCGTCTCCGTCGGTAAGTCTCTGTTTCTCCGTCTCCATCTGTCTGTCTCAGTCTCTCTGTCTCCGTTTCTCCGACTTCCTCCCTCCGTCTTCCTCTCTCCGTCTTTCCGTCTGTGTGTCTCAGTCTCCATCTCTCCATTTTCGTTTCTCCGTCTCCGTCTGTGAGTCTCTGTTTTTTTCCGTCTCTACGTTTCGGCTATTCCGTCTTCATTCCTCCGCTGCTTTTTCCCCGTCTCGGTCTTTCCATTCCTCCGTCTTCGCCTCTTCGTCTTCGTTATTCAGTCTCCGTCTCTGCGTCCTCGTCTCTTCATCTCTAGCTGTTCGTAACCGTCTTTCCGTCTCTGGCTGTCCGTGACCGTCCTCCCGTCTCCGTCCCTCCATCTCCGTTTCTCTCTCTGTCTCTCCATCTCCGTCTTTCCGTTATCCTCTCTCCGTCTTTGTCTTACCGTTACCGTCTCTCCGTATCCGTCTGTAAGTCTCTGTTTCTCCGTCTTCGTCGGTCTGTCTCTGTCCCTCCGTCTCCGTCGGTCTGTCTCTGTCCCTCCGTCTCTATCTCTTTTTCTCCGTCTCTCCATCTCCGCCCCTCCGTCTGTTTATCTCTCTCTCTGTAAGTCTTTGTTTCTTCGTCTCTGTCTGTCTGTCTCAGTCACTTCATCTCCGTTTTTCCGTCTCTGTCTTTGTATCTCCGTCTCTCAGTTCCTCTGTCTCCGTCTCTTCATTTCTCTGCCTCCGTCTCTCCATCTTCGTTTTTTCGTATCCGTCTTTTCATTACCGTTTCTCCGTCTCCGTCCCTCCATCTCTATCTCCCTCTCTGTCCCTCCGTCTTCGTCTATGTCTTTCTGTTTTTGTCTCTTTGTCTCTGTATTCCCGTCTCCGTCTCACTGTCTGTCTGTCTCCGTCTATCTTTCTCTGTCTGTCTGTCTCCGTCTATCCTTCTCTGTCTGTCTGTCTCCGTCTATCCTTCTCCGTCTGTAAGTCTTTGTTTCTCCGTCTCCGTCTGTCTATCTTAGTCTTTCCGTCTCCGTTTCTTCGTTTGCGTCCCTCCGTCTCTGTCTCTCTGTCTCCGTCTTTCCGTCTCCGTTTTCCCATCTTCTTTCCTCTGTCTCCATCTTTCCATGTCCGTCTCTCCGCCTCTGTCTTTCCATCACCATCCCCGTCTCCATCTTTTAATCTCCGTCTTTTCGTTTCTGTCTCTCTGTCTCCGTCTGTGTCTCTCCGTCTTCTTCTCTCTGTCTCTCTGTATCTTCGATTTCCGTCACCTTCTTTCGGTTTCGACTCTCTATCGTTGTCTCCGCCTCTCCGTTTCTCTGTCTCTCTGTTTCTGTCACTCAGTCTCCGTTTCTCTATCTCCGTCTATCCATCTCAGTCTTTCCGTCTCCATCTCGACGTCACTCTTTCACCGTCTCCGTCTCTTCGTCTCCAGCTTTTCATCTCCGTCTTTTCGTCTCCGTCTTTCTGTCTCCGTCTCCATCTCTCCGACTCCCTCTTCCCGTCACTGTCTCTTAATTTGGTCTCTCTATCTCCGTCTTCGCCTCTGCCCCCAACTCTCAGTCTCTCCGTTTTCGTCTCTCTGTCTCCGTCTGTAAGTCTCTGTTTCTTCATTTCCGTCTGTCTTTCTCTGTTTCTTGATCTTTGTCTGTCTTTCTCTGTTTCTCCGTTTTCGTCTGTCTTTCTCAGTCTCTCCTCCTCCGATTCTGCGTCTCCGTCCCTCCGTCTTTCCACGTACGTCTTTTTGTCTTTGTCTCTCCGTCTCCTTCTCTCTGTCTCCGTTTTTTCGTCTTCTTTTTTCCGTCTTTGTCTCTCCGTCTCCGTTTCCGTTTTTCTGACTCCTTCCCTCCGCCTCCGTCTCTCTGGTTCCGTCTTTTTGTTTCCGTCTACATTTTTCTGTTTCGTCCCTTTCGTCTTCGTGTCTCCGTCTCCGTCTGTGCGTCCATGTCTCTCTGTCTCCGTCTCTTTAACTCCAACTCTCCGTCTCTCCGTCTGCGTCTCTCCGTTTTCGTCTCTCCGTCTTCGTCTATAAGCCTCCGTTTCTCCCTCTCCGTCTCTCCGTCTCCGTTTCTCCGTCTTCGTCTTTTCGTTTCTGCCTCTTTGTCTCCGTCTCTTTGTTTGTCTGTTTCCGACTTTTCGTCTCCGTTTTTTTATCTCCTTTTTTTCGTCTTCTTTCCTCCGCCTCCGTCTTTCCATCTCCGTCTCTTCTTCTTCGTCTCTTCGTTTCCGTTTTTTCGACTTCTTCCCTTCGTCTCCGCTGCTCCGTCTACGTCTCCTCGTCACTGTCTCTCTGTCTTCGTCTTCCTCCTTCAGTCTCGGTCTCTCCGTCTCCGTCTCTTCGTCTCCGTTCTTCCGTCTTTGTCTCTTTGTCTCAACGCTGAAAATAACAATCGTGAATTCTTAATTACACAACGCTTACAATAGCAGCCGCGTTTTTTTAATCACACAGTGCTCAAAATAGCTGCCACAAATTTTCAATTACACAGCACTTACTATAGTTGTTGCGTTTTTTATCTTCAACTCTTAAAATAGCAGCTACGTTTTTCGAACCAGAAAGTGCTCTGAAAAGAAATCGCGTATTTCTAATTACACAGAGCTCACAGTAGTTTTGTCGTTTTTCCCTATCACAGCACTTACAATAGCAGCCATTTTTTTTTAACCACGCAGTATTTAATAAAGCAATCGCGTTTTTTCAATGGCACAGAACTAAATATAGCAGCCGTGATTTTTAACCACACAGCACTAAATCCTACTTTATAATTTTTAATTTTTTCATATTTAATATCATATTAGAGTTTCAATTATGATTGATTTTATTCTCTTATTGCTTTCTCATAGAGAAAGCATTGTATCGATAAAAAAAATTTTTTTCTATTTTTTCATTAATTTGTACATATTTGAACTCGGTGAGTCGAAAAAAGTGGTTTCCAGAAAATGTCTGTATGTATGTGTGTGTGTGTGTGTGTGTGTGTGTGTGTGTGTGTGGATATATGAATTCAGTTAGTAAACTGTATCTCGAGAACTACTCGATGGATTTGCTTCTAATTTTGCATGGAATTTAGTTTTGTGACTAACTTGCTGGGAAGCTATTGATGATTTGGTTCTTCTAGCGTAGTTTTCATTTTAAAGTTTAAAAAAAAAAAAAAAAAAAATTCGATTTTTCGTTTTTTGTTTTTTTTTTTTGTTTACTACTCGATGAATTTGCTTCAAAATTTGCATGGAATTTATTTGTGATTGCCCGGATAAAATAAATTTTTAAAAACTGATTTTCATAGCTCAGTTTTAATTTTAGAGCATTTTGAAATTTTTGAAAAAAATGTTTCTATTTATTAAGCCAATAAAATCTTAAAAACTACTCGATGGATTTACTTCAAATTTTCCATACAATTCAATTTTTTAATGAACTGGTGCGGAAGCTATTGGGAATTGGTTTTCTTAGCGCAGTTTTCTTTTTAGAATCATTTTAAGAATTTTTAAAAAATTTCGATTTTTCATTTTTTTTGTATTTTACGTAAACTACTCGAAGAATTTGTTCGAAAATTTGTATGGAACTTTATTTTGACTGCCAAAAGTATTAAAAATTTTGTAAACTAATTTTCTTAGCGCACTTTTAATTTTATAGCATTTTTAAAATTTTTTAAAAAATTTTTATTTTTAATTTTTTTCTATTTTACAAAAACCATTCGATTGATTTGCTCCAAAATTTGTATGCAATTAATTCGCTACTATCTGAAGAAAACAAGCTTTGGAAAACTAATTTTCTCAGCGCAGTTTTAATTTTAGAGCACTTTGAAAATTTTCAAAAAAATTTTTATTTTTCATTTATTTTCTTTTTTGCGTTAACCATACTATAAATTTTCTCTAAAATTTTCATACAATTAATTCGCTATCGTCTGAAAAAAATAAGCTTTTGGAAACTAATTTTCTTAGCGTGGTTACAATTTTAAAGAATTTTAAAGATTTAAAAAAAAATTTCGATTTTTCTTTTCTTATTTTTTTTTTATTCTACGTAAAGTACTCGATAGATTTGTTCTAAAAATTACAGGGAAATTATTTGCGACTGCCAAAAGAAGGGAAATTTTCAAAAATTGATTTCCATAGCGTAGTTTTAATTTTAGAGCATTTTTAAAATTTTAAAAAAGGAATTTTGAAAAGAAAATGTTATTTATTTAACCAGTTAGATCTCGAAAATTACTCGATGGATTTGCTTCAAATTTTGTATACCATCTATGTTTTTGTAAAACTAGACGGGAAGCTATTGAAAATTGGTATTCATAGAGTAGTTTTTTTTATAGAGCCATAAACATGAACTGTATTTATATATAAATATGATTGCATTTTATAATGATTAGAAATTTTGTTGTCATCATTCTTTTTATTACTACATTATATCATTTTTTCTATAGAACAAATTTTTTGTATTACTTGATGATTTAAAATAAATTATAAATATTGAAAAAGCAAACAGTTAGCATATATGTTCAAATTTATAAAGTACAATATGAGTAAATATTAATGTTAGACAATTTTTTAATATTAAAATCACATTTAAATAAATATAAAAAAATTAATGAAACTCAAAGAACTCTATGAGAAAGCATTCCGCCAAAGCACTTGGCAGCGTTTTTATTATATGTAATTTTTGTATTGTGGTTTTATAATATTTCTTTGTAAGCGATGTTTTTAGTACAGACTATTTAATCTTTAACTTTTCTTGATTTTTTTGTTAATAATATTTTCAATTCTTTCTTATTAACTGTCCTTGAAAATGTCATGTAAACTGCCCATGACTGAAAATTGGTGTTGGAAAATACACCCCTACTTTTTTAAATGATTGTCCTTGCGACTTATTAATAGTCATAACATGAGCAAGTTTTACAGGAAATGGTTTTCTGATTATCTGCAATGGCAGTTCATTATTTGCTGATAAGGTCATACGTGGTAAGCATATAATGCTTCCTTTCTTACTTTCTGTTAACATTTGTGCAATAATAGTGAATGGTTTTATTTTCGTTAATCGGGTTGCGTTACCAAGTCCTTTATTCAAATTAACATTTCTTAGAAGCATTACTATAGCTCCTTTTTCTAATTGTAATCTATGTGGAGGTAAACCGTTGGGAGTTATAGAATTTAAAAATTCTGTTAGCAAAATTTCGTCCAAACTCTTGTTATTTACATCTTTTGCAGCGTTAATGCTTAAGTACTCTATTACTGGTTCATTTTTTTTTATAAAATTTTTTCATTCATTTCTGTTACATCTACGTTTTTTGGTGTTAATATAATATTTTCGTAATAGTCACAATTTTCAATATTTATATTATGAGCGTAAATTTCATCAATAAGATTGCCCTTTGACAATATTTCTTTTGGAATTTGTATAACTTCATTTCCCTTTTTTATATTTTGAATGAAAATAACCATTTCCTATATTTAGTAACCAATTTTTAAATTTATCATCTGATTCCGATAAATTTTTATTTTCTTTCAAAGACATGCATTGAAAATGTTCCCATAAATAGCCATTTCTATTTTCATGTTTTACGATTGGTAATGTTTATCTAGAATCATCTGATATGATAAATGTATTCCCTCCAAACCAGTAATTATTATTACATACATCTTCAAATATGCGATCGACGGCTTCAAAAACGAATTTTGATGTCATTATGTTTGCACTAATATTATCTATTGCGTCTTCAGATATGTTCAACGGTAATTTAAATGCTGTATGTACTGTCACACCGTCTTGTAATAAATTAGCTGCTATACCTGTCCATGACAACTAAATAGTTGATTCCATGAATTTTTAGATAAGTTATAATTTTATTTAATAAGTAGCATTTAACACTGCTATCTGGACCGTCTATGTATATACTTTTCAGTGCAGTTAGTATTTAATGAATTTATTACTGTATTAAGAATAGTCGTTTAAGCATTTTTTAGACTATCAATAATTGACCGAATATTATTAACATTATTTACTGTACTATATTCAATTTCGTTATTTTCAATATAGTATTCTAAAGTAGGTAAATTAAAGGCATTTAATTGGAATCCATCATTAGTTAAAATATTTCTAATTATGCTTAATTCATTTTCTTCACCTTTTTGTTGATTGTTTTGTGGTAATATGATAAAAATAAATTTTATATTTTTCATATAATTCTTGAGCATTAATTGGATTGTGAAATATACAAATATAACTAAATAATTGACAAAGAGCTTTTAGGAATCGAGATTTACATGATTCTTTTAAACATTTATCCCATTCATCATCTATTTCAACTAAATTTCTTGCTTTCGCTGCTTCAAAGAATATTAAATATGTAATTCCATCAAAAGTTTCTAAGCTTTCAGAAGATGTTGCAGTTTTAACGTGAAGTAGAAGTAATTTGAAAAAAATCTTTCTCTTTGTTTTGGATTAACTGAGTACTTTCTGGTTAGAATAGGTTTCATAGTTTTTATTTTTTTCGTCTATCTTTTATGTATTCGATTAAAAACATGATGTTGCGGTATACCAGAATAAAAGTGATTGTGTGTCTCTGGGTCACTTTAATAAAGTTCAAACCACGCTGTTAGTGTTGTATTTACATTTTTCTTATCAATTTTGTGTTCGGATCCTTCTTTAAAATGCACATATTCATCATTTTTAGTATGGACAGCTTATCTACAAATTGTATGTGAAAATTCACTAATATTATATTTCAATATGCGATGTGTAACTTCTGGCGGGCCACCGTATCTTGTATTTATATATTGTTTAGTTCCATCATAAAACATATCCAAATCATTCGTTTCATCCGTTTTATCATTAGTATTACTTTCAGTATTCATTTTACTGGCTTTCATTTCTATGAATGCACAATCATGTCGTTTGAAGCAGTATTTAAATAAGTATTTTATATTTCTTATTGTTAAATATAATTTAATATTAATATGACAATTAAACTTTAGTAATAAATACAAGCTATAAGGAAAAACAAATCTATTGTCTGCCCACTTGTTTTCTGTGTATAATATCTCAATTTTATCATTTCTTTGTCAATAAATAGTATAGCCATTTGTCATTATTGTAGTTTCATTAAATCGTTCTGGAAAAGTTTTCGTACACTTTCCTGGATCTTTACTCATACAAGGTAAGTTTTTATTCTGATCTCCACAAGGACCTAGGATCATAAATTGTTTAACTGTTTCATATAATCTGGGATTCTTATTTTGATTTTGAATTTAAGTTACTATGAATTTATTAACGCCATCACTATTGTAAATTTTATCATCTTTACTTAAAAATATTAGCATATGTGCATGCGGTAATCCTCTCTGTTGAAATTCTACTACGTATGAATATGCAATGCATTTTCCCAAAATATGTTTTTTAGTAATTTACTCTATTATTATTTTTAATTTTTGATAAAATACTTAAACAGCAATATCTTGTCTATCTATACTTCTTCACTTTGTCCTATGTCATAATAATGAAAAAATCTGTTTTTCCAATTCTTCGTACTAATGTCGTGGAACCAAGAAAATTGTTATGTAAGTAACGCGGACTTCCTGTAAAAGTTGATAGTATTATAAACATTTTTCCAATTTTCAAACTATCATTGGTTACGTTTTTTTTATTTATGAAGAAATCCATTACACCTTGATAAAGTTCTAGTCTTAAAGAATCTTGATTTTTCTTCATAAAATATAATTTTGAATTTTTTATTCAAATCCATGAATATAAGTAGATAGATAGTCATACGATCTACGCGTTTACTTATATATAGGATTCTAATTGATTCTCCGTATAAATACATATGTCTCTTTCAATCGGTAATTCATTACCTACAAAAACTACTGCTACTTCATAACATTAAGCTTTATTATATCGATGCATACCAAAGTTATCGTTTTGTCTTATAAACTTCTTAACATCTCTAGCTATGGTTCCATTTTTAATAAAACGATTATTTTCTACAATTTTTACTCAGTGCATCATTTTATTAGCTGCTGCGTAAGGATTATGTCTCCTAATTATAGAATCCAATGTATTCAAAAATTCAATAATACAATTCAGATCGTTTTCTATGCGGCATTTATTTGCTTCTTCGTTATCAAATATGTATAATCGTCCATACTTTCTTGATTGATTTTCATTTTCATGTATTGCATATGTACTATGGTATATTTGTCCAGAAATACGTATAACTTGAGGACCTTTATTGAATAATTTATCAAATGTCGCACCAAAATTATTACTATTATATTGAAGTAAAGAATTAGGACTTTTTTACGTGAATATCTTTCGCATTATTGTCATATACATACATACACATACGCACGTAAACCTTTAACATACATATACACACATACACAATATCCGTCACACCATCCCCGTCTCTCCGTCTTCATGTTTCCTTCCCGTCTCTCTGTCTCCGTCTCTCCGTCTTCGTTACTACTTTATTATATTACTTATATATAATCTTATATTATATTACTGTCATTATATTAATATGGGGAAGTAAGCCTTTTTTCCCAGGAATATTGTTTGCATAACTGTCACACACATATATATATATATATATATATATATATATCTATCTATACATAGTCGTAAGACAAGATTAAACCGACCCCTCCCCCCTCAGCCCCCTCTCAAATATCTGTCAGTACAGTCCCCCTCAAATTACGTTGTGATTCCTCTTATAAATAGCCATTTCAAAATTAACGTAACTGAGGCCCCCCCTCAGCCCCCCCTCAATTCTTATAGCTCCCCTCAGCCCCCCCTCAATATGCCCCCCTCACTCTTTATAGCCCCTCCCCCCTCCTCATTATGCCCTTCCCCTCACTATGATATTGTTTTAGTAATTAGTAATAAAAAAATATTTTTATTCTTAATAATATACTATTGTGACGTCTGAGGGACGCACATTGATTAGCGCCGATGTTTAAGGTTTTCTCGACGGTCTGGTACTCGACCACTAACCGTCTCTTTTTATATAAAAAAAATGAATATCGCGAATTATTCCGGTGTAGAATTGGTGGGAAATAAGGAAAGGTTTAAGTGTAAACGGATCCTTAAGCGTGAGGATCCTGGTTATTTATACTGTCGAGATCCTATCCAATTTGGTGGATCTCGGCGGAAAGGTAAAGGAAATTTCTAAAAATGTTTTTATATTAAATAAAAAACTTTAAACTTTTAAAATTAATTAGTTATAAAAAATTGAAGAAAAGAAAAATGAAAGGTAAATAGTTATTATAATTAAGAAAAAATTTGTAAAACAAAATTTTGATAAATTTAAAGTAAAAATTAATATTTATTAATAAAAGAAAAAAAATTGGTTTCTTACTCTTCCTTGATGCTAATGAGAATGAGAGAGAGAGAGATTTCCTTCTTCCTTCTTTGAATGCAGTGAATTAAATGCTTGTTTGTAGTTGAATGCAGTGAATTGAAGTTGAATGCAGTGAATTGAAGTTGAATGCAGTGAATTGTAGTTGAATGCAGTGAATAGTAGTTGAATGCAGTGAATTGTAGTTGAATGCAGTGAGTTGTAGTTGAATGCAGTGAGTTGTTCTTCCCTTGAATGCCGAGGCTTGAGTTGAATGTTTGGAAGTGCTTAGGGCCTGTGCACTAGCCCGAGTCGCTTCCTTAGGCGATCTGAATTTTTTGGGTCATTTCTTTTCTTTTGAGCTCTTTGGGAAAGCTGTTCCGCACGAATCAGAGGGCTGCATTTCCTCCCGGTTTTTCAGGGGGCGGGGCAGAAGTGTTCCGAAATATTATGAATTTTTGTCCTCAACTTCGAAAAATGAAATTTTCCTATGAATTTTTGAGTGAATTTATTATTTCTCTCTCTCTCTTCTAGTAACTTCACCTCAAGGAAGAGTATACATTATTTGTATGCGCACGCTAATAAAATGGTAACAAAATTAATGAATTATGCTAAATTATAAACTAATGATAAAAAAAATGATTAATCGAAAGAAAACTTACAAAAAAAATAATTAATGAATAACAAAAGAAAATTATTAATATTAATTCATCGCCAGTTCGTAAAAGTAACAATAATAATAGAAAGTGGAAACAATAATTAATATTAATAGGAACGCTAGATTAGTAACAATTAAAGTGAATTTAATAGTAAAAACTAAATTATAAATAATAATAATAATAAAAGAAAAAAAAATGGTTAATAAATTTATATAAAGGTTGTATATAATAATTGATTATTAATGTTATAGATGTTAGTTGTCGTATGAAAAAATACTATATGTATGTATATATGTACATGCGTATAATATTTTAAAGGAATATTATACGAAATATTTATTATAAAAAAGGATTTTAACTTGTATAATTAAATTACTAAAATGTGAAAACATGCATATATACACACATATGTATAAAGGTTGTAAAAGAAATTTTAACATTATTGTTTTATATGCTATTTAACTTATAAAATATAAACTAATGACTTAAAAAATAGTGCGCATGAAAATTTTAATAATTTTAACTAAAATAAATGTTATAAATAATTCTAATTTATTTTTGATAACTCCTGGAAGTACTTTGATTATTATAAAAAGAATAATAATAAAAGTATTTTTAACAATTAATAAATGAATAAAAATATTAAAGGTATACAAATTTATTTGTGAAAGTTTGAATTTCCCAGGAGCTATCGAAAATTTTTCCCGGCGACAGTTTTTATGGCCTGTCGAGATAACTTTTATTGCGGTCGTTTGGGCCTACAATGTACTATTTGTTTTTTGGCTTACACGTGTTGTGAGTATGTATGAAGCGTTTTCTATTTAGAAAAGATACAAAAATATGGTCAAAATAACATTCACAGGCTTGTTTGCTTTTAGATAAAAAAATTTTAGGGTGTGAAAGTATTTTAGTAAACTTAAGCCTTGTCTACTGATTATTTTATTTTAATTATTAAAATTATTCTAAATTATAAAAAATCTTTAAAATTCCTATATGTAATAAAGGCATAAAAAGAAAAAGAAAAAGAGAAAAATTACTAAATATTAATTAGAAATAAGAAAAATTTATTGAAAAATCACGTGACGTAACACTATTATTATAATAACAATTATAAGTAATTGAATATTATTATAATTAGTAATATTTTATTATTATGATCGTAACTGTGACTAATTATTAATATAAAGTTTTTTCACTGCATTTCATTTATATTCTAATATTGAATGTCAATAATGAAAAACAAAATTATTATTATTAATATTTCATTAATATAATTGCAAACATAACTAATTGATAATACAAAGCTTCCTCCCTGCATTTCCTTTATTCAGATGAATATATAATATTTTTATTTCTACATATTGTATTTTTATTTTTGTTATTGAAAAAATTTACTAATTACAAAAGTAAATTATAAATTACAAAATGAATTTAGCTTAATATCCACAGGTACTTTATTAACACTTGTATTTAAATAAAACATGTTTTTTTTTTTAACTAGAAATAAGATATTTATATATTTATCTTTTTAAAAGATTTCTGGGCTTGGGACCAGCATAAAAATATATGGCTGCATAAAAAGCTTTAAAAGCTTACAAATTCATTTCTTACTGTCGCTGAAGCGTACAGATCTATTTTTTGTTATCGCTAAAAAAAAGCTTGTGAAAGCGTACAGATTTATTATTTGTTGTCGCTAAAAAAGCTTATAAAAAGCATACAGATTTATTGTTTGTTGTCGCTAAAAAAACTTCACATAAGCATACAAATATATTGTTTGTTGTTGCTTAAAAAAGCTTACAAATTTATTTTTCATAATCGCTAAAAGAAACTTACAAATTTATATCTTATTATCGCTGAAAGAAGCGTACAAATTTATTGTTTATTGTCGCTAAAAAAGCTTACAAATTCATTTATTATTGACGCTGAAGCGTACAGATCTATATTATATGCTTTATTACATTAAAAACTACATCACATCTTATATATTTTCATTTTTTTTTTAAATATAAGCAGTTAATTAGTTTACATTGTTTAATACTTTAATTGCTTTTATTTTTTTTAATGTGATTTAAATGTAACTATTCTTACCCAATGCATCAAAGGCTGTCTTAAGATCTAAGGAAACTATATGAATTTTATTTTTAAATAATTATATTTCTTAAAAATTTGAAATATATTTTTATGCATCTTACATCTGTAATTTGATTCCAATCTCTTGATAATTCTACTTTACATCTTTTTAAAATATTTATCATTCTTTTGAAATATATATTTTCTTTGATCTCATCTAACAATATCAACACTTTGTACTTGATTTTTAATTCTTAAAAAAACACTATTATTCAATTATTAATAATTAATTATAAAACTTTTATATCATGTCATATTGTCTGTTGACATATATTTTTATAAAAACAGAAAACCTCCTATCCAATTACGTTTTTGAAGTATATTTATCGATGATATTAATTAAAAATTATATATTTATAATTCCTATTTCTGTTAAAACTTGATCAATACAAATTATTGCAGGTTATATTCCAGGAAGACATTTTGTTCATTCATCTTAACTTTTACAAATAAAAAAGAAATATGAAAAACAAAGTAAAAAAAAGTATTTTTATAGAAATCAACTTTCAAATTTACATTGTTACCATCAATTTTATGCAATTCATTTTTCGTGAACTGAAAATTTTTTAACAGAATTGGATACAAGAAACTTATTTAATTCTTCTTTTTTCGGTATTTAAACACAATACCATTATTTTAATTTTTGTGCAGTCTTCAAATACTCCTACAATTTTATAAAAGAAATTAATAAACTTAGCTTAAACTTCTTAAATCATCTTCTAATATTGAATAATTTTTTTGCAAAAATTATATTACTAGGTTTGGTATTTACATTGACAAGTAATTGGGATGTTGCATAAAAATTTTTTTTTAAATCCATTATAACCGTCATTTAGAGAAAGAAATAATAAAGGATACGTATTTTTTCTTTCATCATAAAAATGAAAACTCAAAAAGATAGAGGCAGTTGAAAATTGGTGTAACGTCACGAGTACAGGTGAACTCGTGACGTCATGTACATTGGCGCTATATCTATATATATCAAAATTGTATTAACTTATTCTGGCTATAACTTTTGCAATTCATTATATTTTAAAAAACGGAAAAATACGAGTCTTTTCTCTTTTTGTATTTTACCTGACGGATATAATGCATTTTTTCATGCAAGGTCCCAATCCTCAAAAACTTTACTAAAAGATATATTGAAATTGTTAAATCTTTTATTTTTTCCCTAATTAGAATAGTGATTTACAATTTTAAAATTATAAAATTAAATAAATAAATCTTAAAATGTATAAAATTTATATGTAATATAATTTAGGTAAAGTATAAAATTTGAGAAAGATGGATGCTTACTGTTGTAATTAAACATAAAATTCAATACATGTCATCATTTATATGATTTACCCTAAAGAAAAGAAATATGTAAGGGTGCAGTCAGATGAGTAGAAAAGAGACTGCCGAATAGAGGATGCGTAATAGAAACAACTAATCAGCGCTATTCGGCAAGTTTAATGCGAACAATAGAATTTTATTCTCTATTCCACTGTAGAATGGAAAAGTGAGTCGCGACACGAAGTAAATAAACAAAAATAATTAAATTATAAATACAAATCTACTTCATTCATTTTAAAAAAAATTGTAGAAAATCGCTCTGTTTGAGCTAAAATTTTAAAGAGGTTATGTTTATGTTTACGCGACCTAATACGCAAGCATCTTCTTTCCATTCCACGGATTTTTTCGCCCCTATGGTTACATGGAGAGAAAAAACAGTAGAATAGGCGGTAGAATAGAAAAATGAATATATAGCTAAATGTTTGTTTTAATCAATTCATTTTGTTGTTTTTTCAAGTTTTTAAAAAGAATTGTAAAAAACATGTACTTTTTTCAAATATATAATTTCCTTAGATCTTAAGTCAGTCTTTGATACAGTTGGTAAGAATATTTACATTAAAATTACATTGTAAAAAACATATACTTTTTTCAAATATATAATTTCCTTTTTGAATGTGACCTCATTAAGAGCTCACATTGGATAGGTGCGCGAGCTCTTATGCGATGGTCCCTCTTATGATCAGTTTAGAGTTGTTGAAACCTGGCTGGGACCGACTGTCTCGGATGACGTCATTCGGATTCAGGATTATAAGTTGTTCAGGCAGGACAGAAACCTCCATGAAGAAGGAGTTGCCCTATACATTAAAAATAATTTGAAATGTGAGATACTAGCTCTTTCTAGTACCACAACCATAACTAGCAGCGGTAAACCTGAAGTGCCAGAATATATTTTTCGATTAAGGATAGCGACTCTGAATCTGTGCTGGTTTCTGTCATTTATCGTCCTCCTGCCATTTTATTCACAAAAAATTCTGATTTGTTAAATTCTTTGAGAGATTTATCTCATGATTGTTCACATAAAATTTTAATGAGGGATCTGAATGCCGATCTTCTGCGAGAAAGCAGTGATGCGAGGTTTCTTAGTAAACTAACAGCGAAGCTTTCGCTTCAGTTGGTCCAGCATGGTGCCACGAATATAACTCCATCTTCTCACACATGGATTGACCTGATTCTTGTGGATGACAATGACAATGTACTTGACGCACGTAACTTACCTGCGAATTTTCATAGTTGGCACAACTTAATTCATGTTTCTATTGCTTATAATACGTGCAGTATAGATCACAAGTTGATTAGATACAGAAACTATAAAAGCATTTGTCAAAATGAATTACTAGAGAGTCTAGCCGACTATGATTGGCCGCTATTAACAGCTGGTACTGTCGACCCAGAGTCTGCACTTGGCTGCATTTGTGACAATTTTACTTCTGTCATAGAGAGTTGAGCACCAGTGGAAATACTTAAACATACGAAGAATAGCCCACCATGGTTAAATAGAGAATTGTCGAAGATGCGGCGCAAGCGAGATGCTACTTACAGAAGATATAAACGGACGAACGAATCGCAATACCTGACTGAGTTTCTGCATTTACGTAAAACGGTTGACGAACAGACAGAACTTGCAAAGACCACATACTATCATAATAGACTGTTCGAAGCACTTGTGAATGGTAATGCCTGGAAAGAGCTGAGAGACCTGGGACTCTTGACCGGACCACAAGGGACTTGAATGGATTCACTCCTGATGAGCTTAACGCGCACTTTGCTGGGGTATCCGTCTCGCCGCATGATGATGATGAGCTTCGCGAGAGGGTTCTTACTGAATGTAGTGAAGATGGTTTTGCTTTTAAACTAATTAATATCAATGATGTTGTTCTTGCGATTTCCCATTTTTCATCGCAGGCTCGTGGCGAGGATGGCATTCCTCAAAGCGTGATACTCAAAGCCTTACCATTTATTAATGAACATCTTGTGACTCTGTTCAACTCTTCTTTTGCGCAGGGGGTCTTCTTTGGCCTTTGGAAGCAGGCACGTATTGTGCTATTAAGAAAGTGTTCTGCACCCAAGTCGCGTAAAGATTTTAGGCCAGTTGCGATTTTGTGTTTTTTTTTCGAAGGTACTGGAGAAGATCGCCCACGACCAATTTCAGGAATATATCACTACAAATAAGATACTTGATCCCATGCAGACTGTTTTTCGTCAGTACACCACGGAGGCTCTGCGTAAACAACTTGCAACCGCCCTGCTGTTTCCGCATCTCGATTACTGGTGGTTCTGCTTGATGCTTCTCAGGGCTTGAAGAGAAGAATACAAAGACTGCAGAATTCGTGTGTGAGATATATATTAGGTATAAGAATGGGAGCTCATATTTCTCCTTATAGAGCCGCGTTGGGTTAGCTGCGTACTAATTCGAGGAGACAGTATTTTTTGGCTGTATTTATGTACAAGATCGTGCGCATGAATACTCCGGAGCATCTAATGGGTCTCTTCACTAGATGTGTACCCAGGGTGGCTACTAGGGGAGAAATCAGGGATCTAATGGTGCCCTTTATGCGTACTGAGATTGGCAGGAATTCCTTCCAAGTTTAAAGTGCGCATTTAAGGAACTGCCTGCCTGCTGAGATTAAACATCTTCCATCTCTCAGCAGGTTCAAAGCAACGATTAGAGGGTACTTGCTCGACCTAGATTAATATTTTTTACTATTAATTTATGTTAATTTATTTAATTTATTTTTGTAACGTCCTGTATATAGGCTTAAGGTGTGAGTGTATTTATTGTATGAGTGTTGGCTGAATGGTTGGTGAGTGAGAGTTTTTATTTGATTTTATTTTTGACTGCGTTGCATGCTATTGCGTACGCTTGTTATTTTATTTTATTATGTATTAAATTTAATTCTTTTAAATTTTAATATTGTGACTAATAGATATTGTATGACTGATTTTTATTCATATGATTATTTTTATTTTTATTGCGTGTATTGTATGATTACTCTGTGATATCACTTTTATTTATTTTTGTTTATGACTTACTTATTTAGTATTATTAGATTTAGTGACTGACTGTGATAATAATTGTGCAATATTTACATTTATGTATAGATTTATATTTTTTTATAACATTTTGTGCAATATTTATTGTTTTTGTATTTACAAATTATATTACACGTTTTTGTACTCTTTTACAAAATAAAATAATATCTATCTATCTATATCTATCTATTTCAGGAAAAGTAAAGAAAACACCGTTTTCGTCAACGGAATTTTTGAAAAATAAAATTGTAATAGGGGATCGATCAACGTATGTATTAAAAACTTTTCTAAAAAAATCAAAAATATAATATATGTTATAAATATTTTTGATGACATATAATAAATCTCTGGTTGCATATATTGAAGAAATTTCCGAAGAACAAACTTTGGTTAGCAAACAAAAACAAACTGATTTCAGGATTTTGAAATTCATAATAAATGATTCTGGAGGATTTAGAATTCAATGCAATATTTATGATAAAAATATTAAAAAATTCAAGAAAAATCTAAAATTAAAGGAAGTAAATTTTTATAATATACAATATTATCAATTACAACATAATGTTAAACATTTTTTAATATTTCAGAAAATATTATTAGAGAATGTTAATGTTTTAAAAGCAAAAGAATACAATAAAGGAAATAATATATACGACTTGACATTAAAATATTATTCGAATATTATTCATTTAGGCGAATACAATACATTGAAAAATAACAAACCAATAGAAATAAATTTCGAAGAAATAAAATTAAGTCCTGGAATAATAAGTAATTAAATATTATTGAAAAAAAAATATAATAATATAAATAATATTTTATTTTTCAGAAATAGAAGGGTATTTAAAAAATTCTTTTGCACAAAAACATAAAAAAAATGAATCAGAATACATCGAAACAATAGCGGCTGGACAATATAAATTAGACATTTTATTAAATAAATTAGATAATGAATATGTGAATTGGGTAAGAGGAACAAAACTAGAAATTATTGAAAAAATAGAATAAAATAGTAGAAACAATTATAATAATATATTATAAGCATATACACTTATGAAAATATTCATGTATATTTACACATATATATATGTATGTATATATATATATATATATATATATATATATATATATATATATATATATATATTTAAAAATTTTATAGATATTACATATAAATTAAAATTAAAAAGATTGGAATTTACAAAAGTATTAAATGATGAAAACATGGAGTAAGAAGAACTTATATTAGCAAATGAAATAATTTTAAATAAGGTAAATTAAATAATTTAATATTTTTATTTCATTACATTAATAAATACAATATTCTAAATATAAAATGATTATTTTTCAAGGTTACAGAAAAACAAATTGATGATAGTTAAAATACAAAATATAAAATAATATTGATTCACCACAAAAAAATTAATGTATAAGTTTTTTTTAACAACAATAAAAAATAAATATGTAAGCTTGTAATAAAACATAAATTTGTAAGCTTCTTTTAGCGACAATGAAAAATAACGACATATTAAAAAAATATTTAGAATTTGTTAAGTGACAAAATTTTCGCCTCCTAATTTTCTTTATTTTTTCTATCTAAATTTATTCTTTTATTTTATTACAATGGTGAAAAGAAATAGGTCTTAAAAGCATCAAGGCCAATTTCTTTTCAAGCCTTTATCAATTTTCTAAGAAACCAAGCTCGATCGTTGATGGGAGCCTTTGCTTCGTCTCCACTCTTTTTCTACTTCGTTGAGTTGAAGTGGGGACTTAGCGTCGGTTCCCATGCATAAGACGGGTGAGAGCAACGAGGAGAGAGGACTACCTTTCTCTGTCTCCGCGCTCTCCCCCACAACAATTAAAACGTTTGAAGCTGGCTCGAAGACGGATTGTCAAGCGAAGAAAAATCTTCTTGCAAGAGACGCGCGGGACAGGCCTTAGGGCCAAGTTCGAGAGGAAAGAGATTCGCGCAGCTTCTTTCTCTAATATAGGAAATTAATTGGGTTTTTCTTTATTCTTTCTCTTCTTTTCTTTACTTCGTTCACTATTAAATTTTTCTCTCTTATCATTCAATTTCCTCTCATGATCTTCAATCATGAGAGAAAATTCAATTAGTGTTTAGTGTTTTATTAATAGAGTTAAAGGTTAATAAATTTAATTTTTTTCTTTTTTTTTTTGTCAAAAGTTTTTCGTAAAATTTTTCGTAAACTTTTTGCAAATGTTTTTTAACGTAAACCGTCCGAGAGTGAAGTGAAGTACATAATAAAAACCGAGAGGCAGCTGGTGCAGGCGAGCGAGGCAGTAGCACCCAGGAAAGCCGGCAATGCCGCCAAGCCGGCCAACATTTGTTTCACCTGATTAAAAAAGATGAGTATTAAATTTATATCTTGTCAAATCTTGATTACTATATGTGAATATTAGAATTATTGGATATTTTAATATAAAATAAAGCGGTTGCTAAGTATGAAAGAATAAAATTATAAGTAATCTATTTAGTCACGCCTGACTTAAAGTTATTATAAAATAATAACTCTAGTTTTAACTTTCACATTTAATTTTCTTTATTTCAAATATTACATAAATTTTCGATTGCTTTCAACTGAATTTCGAATTATATTGTATGATAAATAAATATTTTATAATATTTAAATTAAAGAAACTTATTGAATTATTATATTGAACAATTAATTATCGGTAGTATGAAAAGTTTGCAGTAAAGTTGCATTAAATGTTTATCATAATGGTATTTTTTTTTTCTTTCTCCATCATCAAATGCTATTTTAATGCGATAATTCTCATAATGATAGGGTAATTTATATTATTTTTTTTTAAAAACAGAACATAAAACCGTAAGTTATAAATTTTATAAGAAATGATAACTGAAATGATTTCTGATAAATCTGCGTAAGCATAAAATTAGAAATGAAAAAAGGATGATAGAAGTTTATTGAATTTGGTCTATTATCAGTAAAACGAACTATGGCTAATTATTATAGTATGAATAAAATTGCTAAGTTTAACATTAGTATTAATTAAATCAAATAAAGATTCAGTAAAATGATAAAATTCTCTTTTTAGCTTAAAAAGTGGTTGTTGAATCACTAATAAGTGAAAATAAAATTTGTAAATAATTGTTAAAGTGCAAATAAAAATTTGTATTCTATATGTATAATCATACTTAAAATAGTTTTAAAAATAAACCTCAATCCCTCTAATCCAACGGCTTATGAGATGCCAATAATAACAGATATTTTCAACCAGAAGAAATAAAATATTCTTAAATTAGTAAACCTTTTTTTTCTTTATGTATTTAAACCTTAAATCGTAACTTAAAATAAAATATATAATGTAAATATATATTTCTAGATCTGATGAAAAATAATAAATTTAATTTTTACTTATTTGTGAATTTCGTAGATAAAATTAAAGTATTAGTGCGATTTTTCAAACAGCACAGAAAAATAAAAGAATTATTTAAATGGCTTTAAAGGTTGATCAAAAGGCCCATAAAAAAATTGAAAAAGAATATATCATTTTTTTTTTCTTCTCTTCTCAGTTTCATTTAACGTCGTTGTATTTATGCTATCATTGCAATGCTAATTAACGACGGAGATCTCTAGCGAGGGAACTGAAAATAAGTTTTAAAGTATTAATGTTTACCTCGCTGTTTATTTCTATGGAGTTATGAGTAATCTAGTGTTAACGTAATATAATTATAAATAAGTAAGAAACGTTTTTCACTTTTTCTTCTCTTCGTATTTTATAAATGTGTTAATTATTAGATACTAAGTAAATTGGGGTCGTCCCTTTTAAAGGGGGTAAAGCCTTTTTAAAAGGATCCGCCCTAACAGAATTATTTAAACTTTTTTTTAGTAAAAATATCAAGCAACTGTACAAACTTCTTTAGCGACAATGAAGAATAAATATGGAAGCTTTTCATAACTACAATGAAATTTAAATTTGTAAGCTTTTATTAGCGACAATAAAAAATAAGTCTATGAAATTATTTCAGTAATAATAACAAATTAATCTGTAAGCTCCTTTCAGCGATAACAAACAATAAATTTGTATGCTTATATGAGATTTTTTTAGTGACAACAAACAATAGATCTGTATGCTTCAGCGACAATAATGAATAAATTTGTAAGCTTTTTTAGCGACAATGAAAAAAAGTGTACACTTCTTTAGCGACAATAGAAATTAAAAATGTAAGCTTTTTTTATCTACAATAAATAAAAACATTCTTAATGCAGCCATATATTTATATATGTTGGTCTCAAGCCCAAAAATAAAAAATGCAGAATGGGAGCGTTTTCTTTGTATCTCTTCAATATGTATAAAATTTAGGACATAAGAAGATAAAAATATTTATTTATAATTAGAATTTTCGATTATTCTATTATTCTATTTTTTATTATTTGCTCATAATTATTATTAAATATTATTATATACTATCATAACTTGAAATTTTAATGTTATTTACTATTCTATTTTTAATTTATTTCAAAAATATATAGGTTTGATTCATTGTGAACGTTTGAATGTCGCGTTAAACCATCTTTTTTTTTGTTAATTCTAATTCTATAACTTCATATCTTATATTTTTATGTATCGATGTTTTCTATTGAACTTTTTTCACATTCGCAAATATAAAATTTAGCTTCATTATGTCCTACTCTTCTATTTACTTTGAAATGTGTGCATTCGGGGGGTTGGCGAGCGGAGCGAGCAGGGGGGAACCCCCCTAGTATATATATATATATATATATACACTCACATACTTGCACCTACACACATACATATACACTCATACACTTACACACATACACATATATGTATATATATATATATATATATATATATATATATATATATATATATATATATTCATGGATATTTTCACATATACATGTCACATAAACACATACACTCATACACATAAACACCTACACACATACACATACACTTATGCACTGTAACCTCCTCCCTTTTACCTGATCAACTACTTATTAAGGATTGCACTTTGTGCACATGAATGATGATAAGGAATGAGGAAGGTGTTTTACATCAGACCCGTTCTTAGCACAGATATCATGCTGTAACTAGTCCGGGGTCTTTATATTTTATGTGTTAGTTTTTAGTAAAATACTAAACCTTTTATAGGCCAAAACTCCCAACACTTATAGTCTTATCAGGAGCATACTCTTTCAGATTCAATTACTTTATTTTCTTAAAACAAATCATCAACTATTTGACACTATTTCACATACAAACATTCAAAAAGAAAAAGTAAGTCATTATAGATTCTATCTTTATGACTTTGATATTAAATTTTAATTTAAAGTATTTCACACAACATTCACTAAATGAAATACAAGTGAATATAATAATTTAATTTAATTGTTACTTTATATTAAAATATTAACGCTAATTCAAATAGGTTTTATTCGTTGTTACTGCTACCAGTACGGAGTTGGTGATTATCCAACTCCTCGCTGACCTGCAGAACAGACGAAATAAGGAATACCATAATACAGGTATTTAATTTAAAGTTGAACTTTATTTAGAGAGAGCTGGCGAAAGAGTGCCGTACAAAGATTCGGCATCGATCTGTTTAAGCGTCGATCGAGCCGCCGCGGCCGCAGTTCTCTCCTACTGCTAAGTAGAAGGGATACCTTCTATATTTCTTATCTATCCTATCTTTCTTATATATTCTACATGATACTATTACAGATGCGCTTGGATGTGTGCTAGCGTACGTCACTTTGTAGGCGTTTATCAACGCACATCTAAGCGCGTACATACGTTCTTATTAATTTCCATCTTTAGCGTTGGTATAACTTCTAATTGCTACGTCGCGCCGACGCACAAGATAAAGATAGACATTATTTTAATTCAATGGTCTGCACTTTTAACGCAATGATTCGAATTCAAGAAAGATTAAGTTTATTGCTAATTATCTTTTATTTTTTAGCTTATTCTCTCTCAAATTCTCTTTCTTTTCTTTATATTATATTTAAGTAAGGTCACGACACATATGCACGTACACATACAGAACATTTGCCTTTCCATCTCCATCTCTTTGTCTCCGTCTCTTCGTCTCTCCATCTCTATCACTCCATCTCTCTGTCTCTGTTTCTTTCTCTCCGTTTCTCCATCTCCGTCTTTTGGTCTACGTCTCTCCTTCTCTCCTTCTCTCCGTCTCCGTTTCTCCATCTCCCTCTCTCCGTCTCCGTTATTACCTTATTATATTACTTATATATATATAATCATTCGTTATATAACTACCACTATATTAATGTGAAGAATTAAGCCTTTTTTCTCCCAAGAATATCGTTTGCATAATTATCACACACAGACACACGCACACACGCACCCACACACACACACACGCACACGCACACGCGCGCACGCACGCACCCACACACACACACACACACACATACACGCAAACGCACACGCACACACACATATCTATATATACACACTTGCACCTACACCTATGCACATTCACATGCATACATACACACGTACACTTACACACATACATATACACAAATACAAATAAATGTATACATATATAAATTTGTATGTGTATGTGTGTATGTGTTCATGTGTATGAGAATGACAAGGATATTTAAAAATGTACATACGAATATATATATATATATATGCGACATTTCACACCAACTTGGAGAGCAAAACAATAAAAATCACTAAAACTCAAAGAAATAATTCTTTTTGTTACCCAAAATATGTAAAAAAATTTTTAAGGATCTAGATTAAAAGGATCAAGAGCAACAGGACCTTAAAATTGAAAAATTTTTCAAAATTTTTAGAGAAGTCCTAATTTTATTATTTTTTTTCTGAAAATCCTGATGTTTTAGAGAAAAATCAATAGGGACACTTCTTGTAGTAAATGAAGAGAAGAGTTAGCATAATTTTTTACAGACCTGAATTTTGCAGTTTTCTGATTGGTTCTTATATGTATAACATGAAAATTGAAATTATTTATTGTTCGCCACTCAAGAAATTGGCTTTCAAAGGCTTATTTTCTTCTATTTATTATAAATTTTAAAATAAATTTTTAATCGTGTAAGTCAGAGCCACCAATCAGGAGTTATGGCAGTTTAAAATATAAAATTTCATGTATTATTTATTTTTCTTATTGAAAATAGCCTGTCGTATATTAAACACAAGCATCTGGTTTTAATACTTATAAACTATTGAAATTAATTTGAAAATCTTATAGTGAAATGTTATTTATCAATTAGAAGCTTAGTTATTTATTAAACACTACTCGTTATTATAATAATTACAATTACTTTCAAAAGGCAAATAAGACTTTGAGTTATTGTAAGCTTAAATAATTATTTTTTAATAAAAATTTACTTATTTTAAAGAGTTGTTTCATCAATAAAAAAGAATAATTAAATATTTATTATTTTACTCGGCTTAAGTTTCTATAAAAAGTATGTGTCAAATGGAAAATGATGATATAATTTTGGAATACACACTGTTAAAGAAAATGATAGTATACTTCCAGTACATCTAAATTCAGGATCTATATCATCTTCTAAATAAGCTGTTACAATTAGAGTGCTGATTTTTAGATTAACATTAATAATTTCATTAATACGAGGTACACCTTGAGTTATTGTCATAGATGCTACACGAGCAAAATGGAAAGTTTTCAAGGTTATTTAAGTACAAGGGCTTTAATACTTTGTGCAGCTCAAGCACCAACTGCAGTGCCTTAATCAATTTTTGCTTCCATACACTCATCTTTACTTGTATAAATAAATTTAACAAGTTGTGACACAGTTGAACGTACAATATACCTGTTAACTGGGGCATCTGGTTTAATATGCTGTCTTATCGTAGCAATTATAATTGCAACTATTTTTAAAAATTGAGCTTATTTTTGCTTAAATTCTTTACTTACACAAGAATATTCCTCTGACATTAAAAGGGCCATCAATTGGATTTTCAATTTTGTACGCTGATATTGATTTAATATCATCAAGAACTCCTTTATAATCAACAAGACAGCCTTTGCCTCCCATGTACGTTGGGTCCATAGAATCTACACTATAAAGAATTTGAACGATCTCACCAACAAAATTTTTAATTGTCATATCATAATGTAAACAAAGATCTTTCAAACTCTTACCAATCTTCTTTTTATGTATCCAATTTCAGCGATTGTAACACTCGATGACCACTATTAGTTTGTTGTCCTACTCAATTAATCAATTGTAGAATATAGATAAAACTTCCCTTAGATCCTGATAATGCCACAACTAAGAGACATTACTAGGATGAAGTTCTTTAAAACAGACTTTACCAGCATTGTCACAAATAACTAAAAATTTCTTCAAAATTATGATTTTAATACTTTCTTCGAAAGAACCAGGTTGACAAGACAATCGACCACTTTCTATGTTATAAATATACTTAGTACACTTTACATAGCCATTGTTAAGTAATTCTTATTTTGCTTCTAATCAACTGTGTCAAGAAAATGTTATTTGGCTCTAGAATCAAGTAAAATTTTTTTTTATATCTCTCTGTCCAATGTCACCAGTAATTACGATTTTTTCAATAATATTATTTTTCATGAAATTAAGGAGTTTTTATTTGTGAACAGTAACGTCATAGTGGACAGTAACGATTGTCTCATTTCATGTAAACAATATCCAGTACTTGTTTATCAAAATATCAATCATATTATATTGTTATAATAATATACTGAATTCCAAAGAATCAGAAAATCCAATATCAAATACGTACATAGATATCCATAGATACTCCTAGTTGCTATCTTCATAGAGTACAAACCTTAGAGTATATACTACTGGAGGCAGCTCTGAACGCACCGTGCGCGCGGTTAGGTTGGAAAAGAGAAAGATATACTAAGGTTGATAACTATCTCTATCTCTCTGTCATGTGATAAAGGAGTAGGAAACAAAACAAACCAATCACGTGCCGGAGAAAAAGAGATATCTGTCAACCTTAATATACCTTTCTCTTTCTCAACTTAACTACTTGCACGGCGCATTCAAAGCTGCCTTCAGTAGTATATGCTCGAAGGTATGAATAGACTAAACTTTAGTTTTTTAAGCAGAAGACCGCAATTGCTATTGAATAATTATTTTTATTTATATTGAAAATAGCGGATTTATATTAATAAATAATTGCTATCTCCATAGAGTCAAGATACTTAAAAATCTTTGAACACAATAGTTAACAAGTCTGACATTGTATATTATGTTAGCTCTGAAAGTAATGAAAGCAATAACCTTATTTTGAACTGCACAGAAATTCAAAAAGAGCTTCCAGTATTGGTGATATTAGAAAATTCAATAATCAATCTCCTTGCTTAAAAGAAAATGTAATAGTGACCGGTAATGTAAACAAAAATATTAATAATGTTGGTATGCATAATATCAAAAATTTAGATAGTCAACAAAATGATAATGACAAATCTTCATCTCATAAAAAAATACTAAATACTTTGAATGATAAGCAGAAAAGTAAATTTTTTTCCAATTTAAAACATATTTCAGAGGAAGATTATTTTTTTTATATACATGCATGTCTCCTTAACTTTGGTCTCTCAGTCTAACCAAGGAAGTACGCTTCTATAAGCATCTATCTGCAAATTTAGATTTGTTTGTGCACAGGTTATAGCAGAAGCGAATACGCAGTGTCAGTATGGCTATGATGATATGATAATACAAATATTTATACGTTTGAAATTGTGCAATTTCAGTGGTTGTAAATGTATGTAATAGTGCAAAGTACATTTAATTTTAAGATTTATAATTGAAAAATTTTATACTAGTAAGAACATGATTTGTCAAGAACATCTATAAAGTATTTTTAGTGAATAATAGCTGTAGCAATCTTTTTTTCAATTATATTCTGACTTAATCTGAAAATGTTTGAAGCTGCTCAGTATTATTTCTTCTTAATAAGTATTATTGATCATAGTTTAAGTTTTTTCTCTGCTTTTATTAGAATAAACAGAGAAATTAAAGAGGGATGTTTTAAAAGAATTTGCTTTTATAATTAAAAAATCAGATGGATTTAGTCAGCAAAGATTGGTTTTAAATAACTTGGACTAATTCTTACTAAAGCACTAACAGTTATTGTAGCTAAAAATTTTTTCATTTAATTGTCTTGTTGGAATGATACTTTTGATTTATATCCGTAATGCTATTTTGTTTGTTCAGAAATTTTTTTTTTAATATTAGCATTTTGGTGGACCTATTTCAGTTATTGATGTTTATGTGCAGATGATAGGTACGAGATAGATGCAATTGGTTATGTGATTAAACAATGAAAATTGGAGTTTTAGCTCTTGTTGGTAGTCATTTAACAGATTTAATATCTTATACAATAAATCTAAAAGCTTCAAAAGTCAAAATTCATACGTGTTGCTTTACCAAAGTTATGTTTTTACTTGTTAATAGTCTAAAGTATATAAAAATTAAATCAGCAAGGTATGATTTATATTTTGATACTGAATATTGTTTACATAAAAAGAAACAATCGTTATTGTTCACTATGACGTTACTGTTCACAAATAAAAACTCCTCAATTTCATGAAAAATAATATTATTGAAAAAATCGTAATTACTGGTGACATTGGACAGAGAGATATAAAAGAAAAATTTTACTTGATTCTAGAGCCAAATAACATTTTCTTGACACAGTTGATTAGAAGCAAAATAAGAATTACTTAACAATGGCTATGTAAAGTGTACTAAGTATATTTATAACATGGAAAGTGGTCAGTAGATAAGCTATAGGCATACTGGATCATGTTCATTCTGGATCACCCCCTCTGTCCTCAAAGTGATCTAGAATGTAATGTGTGTATAAGCCCATAAGAGTATCCCCTTCTTCGAGTGATTTTTTGAATTTTGGTTTTTATTTACGCCCACCCTTCCCTACTCCATGTGATCGAGAATCCGATGTGTGTATAAGCACATAAGAGTATCCCCTTCTCCGTGTGATTTTTTGAATTTCAGTATTTTGTTCACGCCCACCCTTCCCTACTCCATGTGATTTAGAATCCAATATGTGTATAAATCCATAAGAGTTCCTTTTTTTTTGTTTGATTTGTAGGTGTCCCCATACGGTAGGGAGTCCCAAGATGTTTTTTTCTTTTGAAAGATTAATGTTTACGATTGCATGTTTTCCTTTTTTTCATCTCTATGACTTTTTCTCTTTAAGCCACCTTCTTTTGATCGATAGATATTTTTCCTTTGGTCAAGGAATATTTTTCCTTATCTTTTACAAATAAGAGTTCTCTTTTTTTTTTCAAACAGGATGAAAAAAGATAGCTGACCCTTATAATAAATTTTTTTCTCAAAAAAAAATTTTTTTTCAAAAAGATAAAGACAGTATTATATCTTAAAGGTTGCATGATTCATTATTTTCATGCACCTGCGACTCAAAGAAGAACACACACAGTGTACTGCATTAAGAGAAAGGACATTCTTTTCCTTCTCTCCTAAAAGCAGGTAAATTTTTTGTGCAACGTTCAAGAAAATGCATAGTGGGCAGCGCTACAAAAAAGACTCTCCATCCGCCGAAAAAACTTTATGTTTGCTCTAGTGACCCTTTCGCTTCCCCGCAGCGCCACTTAGTCGGCGCAATCAGTGTGCTGAAAACGGACTCTGATTACTCCGATAATCTTAATGCAAAGACTCTCCATCCACAGAAAAATTTTACGTTTGCTAGTGACCCTTTCTCTTTCGCTTCCCTGCAGCGCCACTTAGTCGGTACAGTTGGTGTGCCAAAAACGGAGTCTGATGGCTCCGATAATCTTAATGCAATCGGCGCTTTACGCAATGTTGAAGGATACATGCGGCGCCTAATGTCTTTGAGTGCAGGTATACACAGAAAACCCTCGGTCTCGTCATTGTTTTACCACTGCATGTTTTTTCTTTTTCATCTCTATGACAGTTTCTTTAACCCACATGCTTCTGATCGATAGATATTTTCCCTTTGGGCACTTTCACATTACTTTACTATTCAAAGTCACTTTCTGCTTGTTCCGATAATCTTAATGCAATCGGCGCTTTACGCAACGCTGAAGGATACATGCGGCGCCTAATGACTTTGAGTGCAGGTATACACAGAAAACCTTCGGTCTCGTCATTGTTTTACCACTGCATGTTTTTTCTTTTTCATCTTTATGACAGTTTCTTTAACCCACATGTTTCTGATCGATAGATATTTTCCCTTTAGTCACTTTCACATTACTTTACTATTTAAAGTCACTTGTTTTCATTTTGTTGGAAAGAGACCTTTTTTTTCCTTTTCGTAAAAATATGTTTTCTTTTACTGAGAAAAGAAACTTTTTTTTGGTTTTCATGTTTATAATCTTAAAATCTTTTTTCTTTCAGAATTGAAACTCTTATTGTGCCCATTCTATATCCATGTATTGAGTTAAAATAAGGTTATTGGTGAATTTTTTTCTTTTCAGAAAAGGTTTTCTTGACAGGTTTATATTTTTGAAAGTCACCTGTTATCTTATTTTATCTTTTTTTTTTTTTTTTTGAGAAAAAAGGTCTTTTACTCTTTTCCTAAAACGATATATCGGTCATTTAATTTTGAAAACGAAGCCCTTTGCGAATGCATTCTTTTTAGATAGAAAAGAGGGCGTGGAAAATACTTGGAGGATTGTCAAAAAAATTTTTCCGCAGGCAGGTAATTTTTGTAAATTTTTTTGTATAAATACCATGGTGCATGCGATGAAGAGCATTCAGTTTTCTCTCAAGTCTCATATAGTTGAGAATTCAATTTAAATTTAAATATTTAAAATGTCGAATACGAGCAACAGCATTAGAGCAATGCGGGAACGCATTCAATGGATAATGCGGAATGGCTCATTTTTCCTACTAATGCTAGACCATTTAAGCTGGACAATGGATGCAATTAATGCATGTAAGTTTTTATTAATAATACATTTTAATTATATTTCTTCATAATTACGAAAATTTTTTTATATTTTTTCATAATTTAATTTTTTTCTTGATTCAGTACCACCTCCACCGGTAAGTGCGACGATGCAGCAGCTATTCGAGGGGATGCAAACCTCAAGGGCGAGCCCCAGCCCGAATCGTAAGCGCACTACCAGGAACAGGTCATCGAGCTCGAGTTCAAGCTCCAGCTCAATTGGCACCTCATCAACGTTTTCTTCGTGTCACTCGGGGAAGTCGAAAAAACCGAGGACGCTGAATAACGTAGAAGGTAAAGTTTATTCTCTTCACTACATAAGAATTAAATTTTTATATAAAATTTAATAAATATGTATATTTTCTGTTTCAGAATCAAAGAAGGTTGCAGACAGTCCTCTTCGGGAGAACTCGCCGCAATCAGGGCCCTCAGGTCTTCATACAAGTAAGTTTGAGAAATAAAAATATTTTATTAAAATAAAAAGAAAAAAATATTAAAATATTTATTTTTTTGTTTTAGCATCAATGAAGGATTCTATTCCTCTTCGGGAACCTTCACCGAAACCTTCATCTTCAGGATCTAACGTTGGTAAATAAAAAAAAAAATTAAATAGTAATAATAATAATTTAATCCATATAAGTTTATTTAAATAACTAATTAAATTTTCTTCTTTTTCAGAAATAAATGGCAGTACTTCTCATCAAGAAAATAGGCCTCCTCCTCCTCGAAGACGAATCTTGCGGCTCAAGCACACAGGAAAGCGTATCATCATGAGCACCGGACCCCCTAAATCATCTAAGAACGATGATGATGAAATATCAATTATTGGTCAAATAGAATCCGGATCAACTCAACAGGATGTGTCTTCATGCAGTGGTATTAAAATAATAGACGACGAATCATCTAAGAACGATAATGATGAAATATCAATCATTGGTCAAATAGAATCCGGATCAACTCAACAGAATGTGTCTTCATGCAGTGGTATTAAAATAATAGACGACGAAACATGGATCGAATAAAAAAAATAATTTCATAATTAATAAATTTATGTAAAAGTTTTGTGTTATAAAAATAAAAATTTGTATGTGAAAAAAAAGATTGTAATTTGTATGAAATAAAAAAAATTTTTAATGTAAAAAATTGTATGTATAAAAAAAAATTTTGTATGCATTAAAAATTTATATTAAATGAAAAGAAAATAAATGGTATAAGCTAATGAAAAAAAAAAAAATGAAAGCTTAAACTCGCTCATTTTACCAAAAATCACCATCCTGACCTGCAAAAAAGAATATAATCTTCATTTATATAAGAATTCTTTTTATTAAATATATATATATATATTTTTTTAAATACAATTCCTTAAAATATACATTAAATTAAACAAAAAAAAACAATTCAGGAGATAAAATAATAATAAATCATTTTAATCATAAAAAAACTTTATTTTTTTTTCTTTTTAATACATTTTCAATTTTCAAAATTTTTATTTATTTGCGAAATACAAACATGTACATTTCATACTTTGATTTTGTTTCAAAAAACTATCAACTTCATCTATGTTATTAATATTTAAGTAATTGCGTAGCCATGCTCGTATAGCAATGGCATTATTAACTGCACACACGGGTCTTTTTCTTCTTATGCAGAAAACATGGTTCAAGCAGAAGTGTCGCTTATCACTTATTATTTCTTCTAATGCTGGACAGCCGAAATCTTCAATATTTGAAATTGACCTGCGAATAAAATAAACAGAATAATTAAACTATAATATAAAAGTATAAGAAAAGTATTAAAAAGTATGAAAAAAGTATTAAAAAGTATGAGAAAAGTAAAAAAAACTTATGAAAAAAGTATGAAAAAGTATAAAAAGTATAAAAAAAAGTATAAAAAGTATAAAAAAAGTATAAAAAAGTATAAAAAAGTATAAAAAAGTATGAAAAGTATTAAGAAAATGATAAATTTGAATATAAAAAGTTTAAATATATTTTTACTTACACACTTGGTAAAAGAGTTTTCAACCATTGCACTTTCTGCTCTCCTTTGACAAATAATTTTTTGATTCCTTGCGAGCAGATTTGGAAAACACGTTGTAGACGATGATATGGAATATCTCCGGAATTCCATGCTATACCGTGATGGAACCTTTCCACCGACTGAGCCATGCATTTTTCTTCTGTATTTAGTTCCTCCCATGTAATTGGAGATTTGAAAACATAGACTGTAGGTAAAGCTGTTTTTCTAAAATTGAGGAAACTAACTTCTTTGAAAATAAAAGAATCCTCTGATATTCTTTGAAATCCTTGAATATCACATATATAAATGCTTTCTTCTTCCGCAGACTGCATGATATAATTTTTGAACAGCATATCATAATCACGAGTTCTAGCCATCTCGTAGCGTTGGATGTTTCAGTATGAATTAATATCGGGAAATGAGAATAGAAAATTTTCAAATCGTAAGTTTATGTCAAGCAATTCCCCTCTTACTTTTTTAAGATTGAACGATGGAAAATAGCTCAGTTTTCACTGGTTAAACTAAAAGATGATAGTAACTCCGCCTCTAACTCTTTTAAGATTGGACGATGGAAAATCGCTCAATCCTCATTGGTTAAAACTAAGAAATGATTCTGATAGGTTAAAAAAGGTAAAAAATTCATCCCTACCCGTGAAAACCTCTTTTTTCTGAAAAACTTGCACTACGTTTTACTATTGGTTAGTTAATTGAATTTTCCATTTCCCCTTAATGTTAACTTTACCTTTAAAAAGGACTGAAGTTTTCTGGATGAGCATACTTCGTCAGAGGAGTCGTGAGTGTACATAGTCATTGGGACTAAACTTTACTAATCGTGAAAGTTTGTGTTTGTGAAAGGTTATTTTAAATAAAAAGAAAAAAAAATGTCTTCAATTAATTTCTTTGAACGTCTTGTGCAACTACTCCGTGATGCTTTACAAAATGTAAATGAACTGAACAATACCGATCTCCATTATTGGATAGATATGTGCAATGGTAGTTTAGAGAAATTAAATGAAAAAATTGTCAATTCTGATCTTACAAGAGGAGAAAAGCAGAGATGTCAAACTTGTGTGTTACATCTTTCGGATATTCAAGTTCAATTTGAACATCATCTTCAACGAGGAGGTGGTCTGCAATCTGAAGAAATAGAAGCTTCTGTTGAATGGCGAGATGTGCAGTCAGCTTTCGAAAACAGAATTAGAACTGGCGTAGTGGTAAATATAAATCATGTGGATATTTTAAGTTTTTTAAACAACGCCCAAGAACTCTTTAAAGTACATGTACAGTCATGCTTAGAAGAATATAGTGCTCTAAAGGTGAATTCAGATTTCACCGCAGAATTTTCTATACAGAAAAGTAGTGAAGAATTGTCAGATATTAAATATTTTACAACCACAAGTACTTCAATTTTCATGTCAACGAATCTAGAAGAATGGTTCAAAATAAATATCAAAGATTCTATTTTGACACAGATAGAAGAATTTCAGGAAAAAGATTCTGGCTGGGCTCTAAAAAGTATTATAAGTCTGAGTATAAATATGAAAAAATATTCTCCGATCAAGGGCAGTTCGTACATTCCTCTACCACCTTTTACACAAAAGAAAAAAGCATGTGTCAATGTTCGTAACAATGACAATCAATGTTTCAAGTATGCTATCCTCTCAGCAATATATCCAAGTGAAACTAATACTAATAGAGTTATTAATATAGCATGCATGAGAACAAGTTGAAATTTAATAACATAGAATTTCCAGTGACACTTAAAAATGTTCCAACATTTGAAGAACTGAATAATATTTCAGTAAACGTGTACATGTTGAAGAAGTTTGGACAAAAGTTTGAAATATCACCTTGCCACATTACATCGGATAAAAAGGAAAAGCATGTCAATCTACTCATCATCCAAGACTTTTACATCGATGAGTATGAAAAAGATAATCATTCTGATGATATTAGTTTACCCAAATACCACTACGTTTGGATAAAAAATATGTCTCGTCTTCTGAAATCTCAACTATCTTAGACACATGTAAAATCATTCCATTGTGAAAGATGTTTACAAGTCTTTTATAATGAAGAAAGATTGCAAGTTCATGAAAATGATTGCAAGAATTTGAATTATTGTCGAATTAATCTACCTGACTCGCAGAACAACATTCTGAAATTTGAAGATTATTATAAAAGCGAAAAAGTTCCTTTTATTATTTATGCTGATTTTGAATGTTTACTGAAGCCTACAATAAATGAGATTGCCTTCCAACTTCATGAAGCATATAGCATAGGATATTATATAAAATGTAGCTTTGATGACAGCTTATCTTTTTATAAGTCATATAGAAAAAATATCGAAGATGGACAGACTCCTGCACAATGGTTTGTTCAAGAATTAAAATCAATCAGTGAGGAAATTAATAAACTCTACAAGAATCCGAAACCATTAAAACTTACGGATTTAGAAGAATTATCTTTCCAGAGGTCAACCATTTGTCACATATGCCGAAAACTAATCCGTGATGAAGAACTCGCAGTACGAGATCACTGTCATCTCACAGGACGGTAAGATATTAATTATAGTTATATTTCAATGAAAAAAAAATTTACTTTATCATGCAAATTTTTTTAAAATATCTATTTTTTTTTTACATTAGTTTCAGAGGTGCAGCACATAATTCATGTAATTTGAATTACAAGTATTCAAAATTTATTCCTGTGGTTTTTCATAACCTCAATTACGATACACACTTCATTTTGAAAGAGATAGCCACATCTTCATTGATGGAAGGACGAGTTACGCTATTGCCACATAATAAGGAAAAATATATTTCTTTTACAAAATACATAGATGGCAGTGACCTAAGTTTTAGATTCATAGATTCTTAGCGTTTTCTTCCTTCGTCATTAAAAAAACTTGCATCATACTTGGAAAATGTGCCGATATTGATAAAAGAGTTTCGAACTGATGGATTTACAGATGAGAAAATTGATTTTCTCAAACGTAAAGGTATATTTCCATATGATTTTGTAGATGGATTGGATAAATTATTAGTTACGAAATTGCCAGAGAAAAATCAGTTTTATAACCAACTCACCGGTCTGTCGGTTCAGTTTCTTTATGCGCAGATACAAATGGTGAATATATAGATTTGAATGATGAATTTGCAGAATTGAATGATGAATTCATCATTGTGCTATTTATCGGAGAAAAATCATCGCCATTAGAAGCATCATTATCAATCGCCGAACCCGAGTTATTAATATCGTTTACAATATAACTTAATTCATTAAATCTCAATCTTTTTTTTGCAGATTTTCTGTTACTGTCTATGGCCGAAATGTGATTAGAACGTGACACACTTTCAGTTGTCGAATCGACAAGCTTTTCAAGTGGTGTAATAACTGGTTTTAAAGTATCACCAATAACCTTTTCAAAATCATCTCTCTCCTTTTTTAACAAAGAGTATTTTTTTTTAATAGCCTCGCGTGCTCGTAAGAGCTCGCTAAGAACATTTTTCTCTTTCTTAAAGTCAGGCATGCTGACAAGATGCTGTCTACAATCAAACTGCAAAGATTAAGATTTATACTTCCTTTTTAATGGCAAAACGGTCAAATCCTTTTCTATATCTACCATCATTCATTGCTCTATCTTTGTCAATAACAACAAATCCATACTTGTCATTCTTCCAGCATTCTGTACAAAGATTTAAAAATTCATTTAAAGTTAAGTCAGTATTCACATGGTCTTCATAGATATGTTTAAGATTAACATCATCTTGACGATAAATTACCATCAAATTAATATTGTCCCTGATGAGATGTTTCGGTATATGAGCATATGACTGACATAGATAAAAGCTATCTACACTTTTGCGTCTCCCCATACAGAAAAAAGCTCTGACGTTATCCTGCTTCTCACAAGCCACATCATCAAAAATCATAATTAAATTAGGTAGGGCTTCCTCTGGAGACACTACAGATGCATGTTCACTGAACAGTAGATATGATATACCTTCAATTGGTTCTAAAACTTTTTAAAGAAATTGGTATTTCGGTTGATTTAAGGATTTAGAGTATACATACAAATTTTCAAATCTAAGACCATTAGGGTGTGTAATTAGAGCTAATAAATTATTAGTTTTTCCACAGTTCGATGGGCCACAGAATACTGCTCGTATATTATCTGGAAGTAACTCTCCATGTCGCTTTTTTCTTTTCGTTTTCTCAAAATCAAAGTTGCCAACGGGAAGTTTGACGTTCTGCTCAGTAAAATCCATGTTTACGTAACAAAGTCAAATCTAAGATTGACCTTTTCTAAATATAAACGCTTGTTTTATATTTTTGATCATCAGTTGTAAATCAACACTCGAAGAGAGATGCTCGTACACAAATCACAGAAGCACCCTAAGGGTGAAGGGTTACTTGATAAAGTAATCAATAACTTACCTATTGAAATGCATATTCCTGGATATCAATATTGTGGTCCCGGAACAAAACTGAAAAAGCGTCTAAAAAGAGGTGATACAGGTATCAATCCACTTGATCAAGCATGCAAAGAACATGACATATCTTATTCTGATAAAAATGCTGATCGAAAAGTCGCTGACATGAAGCTCGCTGATAAAGCTTGGCAGCGTGTTAGAGCCAAAAATGCAAGTCTTAGCGAAAAAGCAACTGCTTTTGTTGTTGCAAATGCTATGAAATTAAAAGGAAAGACAGGAATGGGTGTAAAATTGAGTAAATTAGTAACTGCAAGTAAAAATCATTAAACCAAGTAAACATTCTCGCAAAGTTATTCAGTCAGCTTTAAAAAGTGCACGTGAAGCTCTCAAGATCGTTGGCGGTAAAAAAAAATTATCATTTCACGTATTCTACCTGTTCCATCGAAAATAGGTGGCGCTCTGCCTTTTCTCATACCATTGTTCGCAGCACTAAGGGCAACTGGTGCTCTGGCTGGAGGAGCTGCTGGAATAGCTAAAGCAGTAAATGAGGCTAAAGCTGCACAGAAAAATTATGAAGAAAGTAAGAGACATAATAAAACTATGGAAGCTATTGCTCTAGGAAAAGGTCTCCATCTTAAACCATATAAAACTGGAATGGGATTATTTATGAAACCTCATATCGGTCATGGTCAAGTTAAAAAAAAAAAAAACTTCGATTTAACTTTGCCAAATCGTGCACTGACTGACTATGATCTTATAAAGTATGCTCGTATGATGCAAATCCCATATTTTCGAGGTGTTTTCATGAGAAATAATCTACCTTCTGATGGCCCATGGCATAACGAATCTGCTATAGTTAACTTAGATGATTTTCAAAACAAAGGCACTCACTGGGTATGTTATCGAAAACGAGGTTCTGAAGTGATTTATTTTGATAGTTTTGGTGATCTTAAACCCCCTATAGATCTCATGTTATATTTTAACGTGGAAGAAGTGAAATACAACTATAAAAGATATCAAAATTTTGACTCATTTATTTGTGGACATCTTTGTCTTCAATTCTTGTGTGAAAGATTATAAAAGAAGAGTTTTCAGACAAGCAAGATCATTCTTTTTCAAACAGTCATGGAAGATAGTTTCACTTTGAGTCTTTCAGGCAAATCTTCTATCTTAGAAGCGCAATATTTTCCTTCAATAGAACTACCACAGCATAAGAATTTTGTTTTGGGTTTAGTTGAACTTTTAACATTCAACTCGATTCCCAATGTTGACGATTCGAATAATAAACTTCATATAAACGGAGAGAAGATTATTACTATTCCTACTGGCAGTTATGAAATTGATGCTATTAATCAATTTTTGCAAAAAGATTTGAAATCTAAAGACATCGAGTTTTCCTTGAAAGCTAACAACAATACTCTCAGAAGTGAAATTTATTGCAGCCATCAGATAGATCTTAGACCTCGCGATTTAATAGGCAGTCTTCTCGGTTTCACTCGTCGCGTTCTTCATGAAGACATTCATCACAGCTCTGATTTACCTGTGAAGATATTGAAAATAAACGCACTCAGAGTAGAGTGTAATATTACTACAGGTGCTTACATCAACGACAAAAAAGTTCACACGATCCATGAGTTTTTCCCAAAAGTTCCTCCAAGATATAAAATCATAGAAGTTCCATCGCATGTCATATATTTACCACTCAATGTTAAAAGTATAGATCATCTTCAAATCCGAATCGTTGATTAAGACGGAAATTTAGTGAATTTCCGAGGAGAGGAAATTACTGTTAGACTTCACATAAAATCTGTATAATGGGAATCGTTTACAATTCAAGTGTGCATATAAGTCAGCCATCATGTCAACCCACCATCAGTCGTCCAAAGGTACTTAAACCGTTAACACGAAAGAGCATCCAGTTTCTCAAAAACGTAGGTCTCAAAGTACGTGGAAAAAGATAAATTGTATCATTCTCTGCTGCTTTCAGAAAAATGGACGAAATTCTAAGCATTCAATCAGGTGTCGCATTCGATGAGTCTATTGCTCATTATGAGGTTCACGCACATCAACCATACTCCACATTAAGTTTCAATAACAGTGATGAAATCCGTATTTCTATTCAGCATCAAGATTTATGCCTCTTACCATCATGTAGTTATATCCATGTATGTGGAAAATTACAAAAACCAGATGGACAAGCACTAACTAAAACTAATTTCGTTAACAATGACATTTGTCATCTGTTTGATGAAATTCGATATGAACTTAATGCTGTAGAGGTAGATAAAAGTAAAAATGTTGGTTTGAGTAGTCTCATGAAGGGATGCACTTCATTTAATCCAAATCAGACTCTAACATTAGAAAATGCAGGCTGGCTTGGTGTTGAAGAAGCAAACAAAACAATCGTAGATGATCATGGAAATTTTGACGTTTCTATCCCTCTAAGTATGATTTTAGGCTTCGCAGAAGATTACAAGAAAATTGTTGTTAATATGAAGCATGAACTCATTCTCACAAGATCAAGAAATGACCTGAATGCTATAATACAGGAAGGTACTGTAGCCAACAATGCAATCACATATGAACCTTATCAAATAAAAATATCAAAGATAGAGTGGTTAATGCCATATGTTATTGCATCAGATAAACAAAAAATCCAGCTGTTAAATTTCATTGGAAAAGATAATCCTATTTCTATGAGTTTTCGTTCATGGGAGTTATTTGAATATCCTCTTCTTCCAACAACAAATAAACACGTCTGGACGGTAAAAACTTCAAATCAATTGGAGAAATCACGTTTCGTGATTCTTGGATTACAATCGGGAAAAAAAGGTTCAAGATCTCAAAATTCCAGTCGCTTCGACCACTGTAATATTAGTAATGTGAGACTTTTCTTGAATTCGCAATATTATCCGTACAACAATCTCAATCTTGACATATCTAAGAATCCATTTGCTATTCTCTATGATACGTATGCTAATTTTCAGAAAAGCTATTACGGAAGAGATTCACAGCCATTGTTGACAAAGTCTCAGTTTATCAACTTTGAACCACTCATAGTTATTGACTGTTCACGACAAAACGAATCTCTAAAGAGCACTCCTGTCGATGTACGTCTAGAATTTGAGTCTCAAACTGACTTTCCAGCTAATACTTCAGCTCATTGCATGATCTTACACGATCGCATCATTCAGTACAATCCTATTGGTGGAGATGTTCGAAAATTTGTCTGAATTATCTTCACTTTCACGTAAAAAAATTAATATTTCGAAATGGAATATGCGGTAGACATGATTGGTTTTAAGCAAATGGGTGGTGAATATGTTCTAAAGGAAATAGCAATCATTCCTCTCAACGACAGTGGTGATCCTATCGTTCATCTATTCAAAAAACCTTTTTCATGGAAAAGGCTCTCTGACGAATTACAAAAAGAAAACATTCGCCTCAAACATAATCACGGAATAGCTTGGAATACTGATGGGCTTGACTACTCTCAAATTGCAAATTTACTTCGTGAATATTTACATGATGCTACTAAAATTTTTGTTCTGAATGAATTCAAACGTGAATGGCTGTTACGATTCAAATTTCCTGCTTATAATATCAATCAATACGGCTATGCATCAAAACCATCTTTCAAGTGTGTTACCATATGCACAAACCATAATCCAATTTATAAAACTGTCTGTGCACTACACAATGTCAAACTCATGAAATTATTCTATCTCTCACAAAATCATTTGTAAGAAAAAAAAAATAGTAGAAAACGCTATAGGCGTTCTGGATCACTTTCGGATTCTAGATCACTGAGGTGATCTACAATGCGTACGTTCTGGATCACTTTGAGGAGAGAGGGGGTGATCTAGAATGAACCTGATCCAGTATGCCTATAGCTTATCTACTGTGGTCGATTGCCTTGTCAACCTGGTTCTTTCGAAGAAAGTATTAAAATCATAATTTTGAAGAAATTTTTAGTTATTTGTGACAATGCTGGTAAAGTCTGTTTGAAAGAACTTCATCCTAGTAATGTCTCTTAGTTGTGGCATTATCAGGATCTAAGGAAAGTTTTATTAATATTCTACAAATATTTGCTTGAGTAGGACAACAAACTAATAGTGGTCATCGTGTGTTAAAATCGCTGAAATTAAATACATAAAAAGAAGATTGGTAAGAGTTTAGAAGATCTTTGTTTACATTATGATATGACAACTAAAAATTTTGTTGGTGAGATCGTTCAAATTCTTTATGGTGTAGATTCTATGGACCCAACGTACATGGGAGGCAAAGGCTGTCTTGTTGAATATAAAGGAGTTCTTGATGATATTAAATCAATATCAGCGTATAAAATTGAAAATCCATTTGATGGCCCTGGTGTTATAAAAGTAACCTCTGAACTTTTAATGTCAGAGGAATATTCTTGTGTAAGTAAAGAATTTAAGCAAGAATAAGCTCAATTTTTAAAAACAGTTGCAATTACAATTGCTAGGATTAGACAGCATATTAAACCAAATGCCCCAGTTTATAGGTATATTGTACGTTTAACTGTGTCACAACTAATTAAATTTATTTATACAAGTAAAGATAAATGTATGGAAGCAAAAATTAATCAAGGCACTGCAGTTGGTGCTTTAGCCGCACAAAGTATTGAAGAACCTTGTACTTAAATAATCTTGAAAATTTTCCATTTCACTCGTGTAGCATCTATGAACATAACTCAAGGTATACCTCGTATTAATGAAATAATTAATGCTTATCTTAAAATCAGTATTCCAATTGTAACAGTTCATTTAGAAGATGATACAGATTCTGAATTTAGATGTACTGGAAGTATACTATTATTTCCTTTAACAGTGTGTGTTCCAAAATTATATCATCATTTTCCATTTGACCGATACTTTTTATAGAAAGTTAAGCCGAGTAAAATAATAAATATTTAATTATTTTTTTTATCGATAAAACAACTCTTTAAAATAAGTAAATTTTTATTAAAAAATGATTATTTAAGCTTACAATAACTCAAAGTCTTATTTGCCTTTCAAAAGTGATTGTAATTATTATAATAACAAGTAGTGTTAAATTAATAACTAAGCTTCTAATTGATAAATAACATTTCACTATAAGATTTTCAAATTAATTTCAATAGTTTTTAAGTATTAAAACCAGATGCTTGTGTTTAATATACGACAGGCTATTTTCAATAAGAAAAATAAATAATACATGAAAATTTATATTTTAAACTGCCATAACTCCTGATTGGTGGCTCTGACTTACACGATTAAAAATTCATTTTAAAATTTATAATGAATAGAAGAAAATAAGCTTTTGAAAGCCAATTTCTTGAGTGGTGAACAATAAATAATTTCAATTTTCATGTTATACATATAAGAACCAATCAGAAAACTGCAAAATTCAGGTGTGTAAAAAATCATGCTAACTCTTCTCTTCATTCACTACAAGAATTGTCCCTATTGATTTTTCTCTAAAACATCAGGATTTTCAGAAAAAAAATGATAAAATTGGGACTTTTTCAAAAATTTTGAAAAATTTTTTAATTTTAAGGTCCTGTAGCTCTTGTTCCTTTCAATCTAGATCCTTGAAAATTTTTTTGCATATTGTGGGTAACAAAAAGAATAATTTCTTAGAGTTTCAGCGATTTTTATTTTTTTACTCTCTCAGTTGGTGTGAAATGTCCCATATATATATATATTTATATATATATATATTTCCGTGTGCATTTTCAAATATACATGTCATACTTATATACAGAACATTTGCCTCTCCACCTCGATCTTTTTGTCTCTGTCTCTCCGTCTCTCCATTTCCGTCCCTTCATGTCTCTTTCTCTGTTTCTATCTCTCCGTCTCTCCGTCTCTGTTCCTCCATCTCCGTCTCTTCGTTTCCGTCTCTTCCCCTCTCTATTTTAATAAGGAGCTTTCTTCATTAGATGGTTTTACCTCTGATGGTTATATGCGCTTTAAAAGGTCTTTGTATGACAAGCTCCTGACGAATGAATGTGAAACGTGGCAGCGTGAGTTCGATGCTGGCTAATGATTACCAGTAGTAGACCTTATTCATGGCCGTTTAACTGCCTGCTTATGATTAGCATGTTATCAAGATGTTGCTTGATGAACGAATGGAGTATGATTATATTGAAAAGAGTTATGTTTCACCTAGCTTGCATTGTGATACCAGTCTACTCATATACATATATATTGACACTTACTCACCTACACATATACTTAAACATGAAATTATTACTCGTTGCTATTTTGTTCTCTATTATATTCTTACATTGATTTTAAATGCTATTTTTATATTAAAAATTGTTATTTCACGTGTTAAAACATTATTGTAATCGTCGTTGTATATTCCTGTTAGTGCCAGATAGGGTTTATACCCCAAGGTCCAAAAAAACAATCAATCAATGAATCAATCTATCTCTGTCCCTATGTCTCTGCCTCTCTGTCTCTGCCTCTCCGTCTTCGTCTCTCCGTCTCCATCTCTCCATCTATGTCTCTCTGTCTTCATTCCTACGACCCCTTTTTTTCGTCTTTGTTTCTCTGTCTCTCCGTTTTTGTCTATTCGTCCCTCTGTCTATGTCTCTTCGTCTCCGTCTCTCCCTTTTCGTCTTTCCGTCTATGTCTCTCTGTTTCCGTCTCTGTGTCCCTCCGCCTCCGTCTCTGTGTCTTCGTCTCTACTTCTCCTTTCCTGCGTCTCCGTTTTTTCATCCCCATCTCTCTATGTTAAACACACGATTAAAAAGAATAAATTGTATTTAAACAATTTTCATACAAATTGGAACTTTACTTAATCCTCTTTTTTAAATATATAAAAACTAAATTTTAAACAGAACTGCAATAAAAAATTTTATAAATTAAGGCAATTTTTACTTTAAAATTGGCTAATTTATACATGTTAATATAATATATGAAAATTTAACCGAGCGACGTTAGGAGTGAGGTAAATTAAGCTCGTAAGTAATTATGCATAAGAACATAGAATTGATTTAAACAAATAATTACAATCAACATATAATAGAGATTGATATATATTAAGATTTAATTTACTATCTCTTATAGTCACCCTAGTGGTTAACAGGGCAGTGATAAATAACTGAACTCATGTCTATTTGTATTTCAGTACGTCGAAGATCGGTATAAGGCAATTTGTGAATCAATATCCTAGTGGATGAAATCAGTTAGACTTAAATTAAATAATAATTAACAATATTCTCATGAATTTACACAAAAAGTTCTAACATATAAGTAGAAGTGCATTTTTAGCTTTGCATCTTGTAACTGATACATCTAAGAAAAAAGTATAGGCATAAATAAAAATATTCATTCTGAATCTTATAAGAAAAAAATTTTACATATAGTTATCTGTTACCATGTGTTATTGGAAATATTAGCAGTATTATATAACCTTGAACTATAAAATAAACAAAAATTCTTTTTAATTCAGTATTTAAGTATATTTTTCATGTGCTACGGTGGCACATGATTTGTTAAAAAAATCTCAAGGTTTGGTTCACTCTAAATCTTTCAGAAGATATTTTTTACTATTTATTTTAATATTGTAAAGTAAACAATCATTTCTATAAATGCTTGCGAAGAGACATTTGTAACCGATGAGTACAAGTTAACATTAAAATGAGTAAATGTAGCTAAAAATCACATTTTTCATTATTTTTAATTACATTTAAATGTTTCAAAAGGGATTGCCATTTTGCACGACTCTGAAAGTTATAGGCTATTATTTATACATATATTACCTACTTCGATGATTTTCTTGGACATGGGATCATGGTTTAAAACCTTGAAAACTGGTATATCAATGCTTTAAATGACTTTAGCTCAGAGAATGGCTATATTAGCACTATTATATTAATTTTTTCTCAAAATTTAGAATATTTTGAAGAAAAAAGTTTTACAGTGATAAATTCTTAAAACGCAACCCAACTGAGTAATTTGAGCTTAAGATTAGTCAAAAATGTCAATAATATGGTTTTTTTCCAACTTTGAAGCTTTGTATCTCTAAAAATATGCACCAAAGGAATCTAAAAAAATTCTGAGTGGTTCATAATATGGAAAAGAACCATTTTACCAATTTTTAGTGCAAAAAATTTTTCCGTCCTTCGATTTGACAGAGAATGGGCGATATATAAAATATATATATATATATATATATATATATATATATATATACTAGGGGGGTACCCCCCTGCTCGCGCTGCTCGCTAACCCCCAGTTATGCTAGTATAACTTAAAAATAGTGTTATTATTGTTATGATATTAATGATCATTAGTTTAAAATATATTGAAAATTTTGTTGATAATTTAGTATATTATTTGATATATCGTAATGATTTTGAGTTTTATAAGATTTATAGGATTATTTTGTTATAATTCCTTTTTTATATCTTTTTTCTCATTTTAAACATTTTATGAGATATATCAAAAATTCATACTAAAATTTATAAATTTATTATGATATTGTAAATGAAATTATTACATGATCATTATATCATATTTTATTTAAAATTTAGTTATTTATATAACAAATAAATAAATAAAATAATTTTAAATTATTTTATACTTACTTATACTATATTTACCTGTATAAAAGTTATGAATATGAATTTTTTATTTATTGTTGTTATTAGTTAAATTATTTATTTATTAAAATTTCGTTTTATAAATTTTAAATAATCATAACTTTTAAATATTTTAGTTAATTTTTAAATATTCTAATTTTTTTTGTTTTTAATAATATTAATAATTTAAAAAATTTTTTTTAAATTTATTATTATATATTTAAATATTTATGATTTATTTTAATTTTTCATATTTTATTAATAATGTTAGCTAATCTTAATAAATAATTAGAATAAATTTCATGACTTTGATTAAAGTAATATTCTGCTATTGGTTCGCTTATATTTATTTTATATTTTATAATTTCATTCGCATAATATTTATAATACTCTGGTACTTCATTCCAATTTTTAAATTCAAATTGTTCATTATTTTCCTCTATATACGAATTAATAATATTATTTAATTTAGAAATTATTGTATTGCTTATTGAACTATTATTATCTAGACTTTCTAAATAATATTCATATTCTTCTTGGATATATATATATATATATATATATATATATATATATATATATATATATGGGACGTTTCATGTCAACTCGACTAACAAAAAAATAGAATTTGCTGAAAATCCGTGAAGAGGTTCCATTTGATACCCAAAATATACAAAAAAATTTTTAGAGGCATAGGTCAAAGGGATTACGAGTAATAACTAATAGAATATTGTGATTTTTCAAATTTTTTTGTTAAATTACCAACTTAATTATTTTTTTCCTCAGAAACTAAGGATTTTAGAGATTCACTTATGAATATATTTATTGTTGCAAATGATGAGTAGAATCTACGCAAATTTTTTTAAATCTCAGAATTGCTTTCTTCTGATTGGTTCATTTTGTACTTTCATGTAATTTTGAATTTCTGGTGTTCGACCAGGTTGATTTCACTGAGATTGCACTATGTTATGTCTTTTTATAATATCTTGAAGTGAGCTTTGTCTCATCTTAGGCATAGAACTGAGAGAAGAGCTATAGAACTTTAAATATTAGAAAATAAAAGAGAATTTTCAATTTAAAACATATATACTGTGGATTTGGTTCTTCGCTTATAGATAATGCAATATACGAACAAATGATTTTTAAATATCTTAAAAGAGATCTATTTCTCAATAATTTAATTATTAATTTAGAATCTGAATTTAAATATCAACTGTCCATTATTTAGACATCCTCAAAATACACTCGTAACCAAACATATTTATGTGTTTCAATAAATTGTTATTATAATGATTTTAAATATGTGTTGAAAAAATTTTTTTTCAAATTTTATTACCTTTATTATATACTTGAAATAAATGTCAAGTATATAATAAAGGTAATAAAACTATGAGATCTTATCATAATTTTTAACAAAGGATTTTTCAATTTTTTTTCTTTATAAATTAACGTTGAATTTTAGTAACAAAATTGCATTATTTCTTGCTATCTTTTTTTTATCATTTAATTAAAAATGTTCTGAAATTTTTTAAATTTTATTAAATATTTACAAAATTACTTGCCAGGCCCATGGGTAAATATTTTATGTCAATGTTTAAAGTTAAGAAATTTGTATATAACATATGTACATATAAACTTTCATTTTATGTAACATTACAGATATAATGGGACATAACATGTAAGTATTAAAATCATTTTCTACTTATAACACGTTTCTAATTTTCAATTTAACGGTAATATAATTCTGTAATATTATTTTAATCAATTATTGGAATTTATAGTTATCGAAATCAAATAAGAAAAAGGATCTGAATATTTTAATATCTAATATTTATAAAAATCTTAATTTATTGGATTACATAAAACTATTATATAAATAATCATTCCTAAATGTATAATACGTATTCAAATAATTTTTCAATACATATGTATTATATATTTATAAACTCATCTTATTTTAAATATTTAAAATCATAATAACAATTTATTGAAGTACATAAATATGTTTTGGTTGTGAGTGTATTTTGAGGATGTCTAAATAATGAACAGTTGATATTTAAATTCAGATTCTAAATTAATACTTAAATTATTAAAAAATAGATCTCTTTTAAGATATTTAAAAATCATTTGTTCGTATATTGCATTATCTATAATCGAAGAACCAAATCCACAGTATATATGTTTCAAATTGAAAATTCTATTTTATTTTTAATATTCAAAGTTCTATAGCTCTTCTCTCAGTTCTATGCCTAAGATGAGACAAAGCTCACTTCAAGATATTATAAAAAGACATAACATAGTGCAATCTCAGTGAAATCAACCTGGTCGAACACCAGAAATTCAAAATTACATGAAAGTACAAAATGAACCAATCAGAAGACAGCAATTCTGAGATTTAAAAAAATTTGCGTAGATTCTACTCATCATTTGCAACAATAAATATATTCATAAGTGAATCTCTAAAATCCTTAGTTTCTGAGGAAAAAAATAATTAAGTTGGTAATTTAACAAAAAAATTTGAAAAATCACAATATTCTATTATTTATTACTCGTAATCCCTTTGACCTATGCCTCTAAAATTTTTTTTGTATATTTTGGGTATCAAATGGAACCTCTTCACGGATTTTCAGAAAATTCTATTTTTTTGTTAGTCGAGTTGACATGAAACGTCCCATATATATATATATATAATTTATATATATAATATATATAATATATATATATATATATATATATATATATACTAGTTCCCTCCTGTTTACTCTGCTCACCAACTCACCGTTTTAATGTGAATATATTCATTAAAAATATATATGTTCATTTTATATCTGTTTTTTAGAAGACAAACTAATTTTCTCGAAATTGTGAGTCTTTATTATTACTTAGTTATTCGATTTTCTACGTTATAAAACGTTTCACAAAAATATTTGCTTCCTTTTATTTATTATTTAGTTTTTAAATATATCTTATGATGGATTTAAATGTATTAACCATTTTTTTATAAGAAAATCGGTCCTTTTCGATATTACAACTATTTGCTAGTACATCTAGTATAATTTTATAGTTACAACGGGCCATTTTTCTGAAAAATTTGTTTTTATCTGATTTAAACCGTGAGACATCAACATAATATATTAAGGTTATTCTGGCTATATCGTCTATGTCAAAAGTTTTTTTAATAATCTTTTATATTTGTCAGTAAAAAGTGTTTATTTAAGTTTTAGCTTTGCATTTTACTAGAAAATGTTTAAACCATTATTTCAAAACTTTGTTTCTTTACAATATAATAAATTATTGAAAAAATACAGCATTTCACAGTTGAACTTTCACATAAATTTAATGCGATCTTAAAAAATGGAGCTAAAGTTTCAAAAATAATTTTATTCGACATCAACAAAGTTTATTTTAAAATCTAGAATTTGTAAACTATGATAAAAGATGTGGATACATGGGGGGGGTCGATTGAATCTGGTTAAGACTTACAATTGTCTTAACCAGACTTAATCAGCCCCCCCCCCTTATCCCCATCTTCTATTATGGTTAACATATTATATATTAGTTACATACCCAATTTGGAAAGAATTTATATTCTAGAGAATTCATATACTAATGTTTTATAGCTTTTCAAGCTATAAAACATTAGTAGAGGTCATATTTATCCTTCGTTAGCCCAAGTTAGATAGATGATTTTATGTTATCGTAGGTCGTATTAGGGGTTATAAAGAGATTAAGAGGACGTTGGATCTCTCTATCCTTTTCTAATCGGAAAATGTAGGTTTTTGGAAAAACTAGTAATTATTGATAGAAATTAAGAGTTTTCCGCAACTTGTACAGTAAAAAACAATATTTTTCCTGATAGGGGCAAATTAATTTTGATGCTTTGTTTTCAAGAAAAGTTTGACATACTTAAAAAATCAGGATCTCTAGCCTAATTTTTTAAGTATATCAAACTTTTCTTGAAAACAAAGCATCAAAATTAATTTGTCCTTATCAGAAAAAATATTGTTTTATACTGTACAAGTTGCGGATAACTCTTAATTTCTATCAATAATCACTAGTATTTCCAAAAACCTACATTTTTTAAGTAAAAAAAGATAGAGAGATCCGGCATCCTCTTAAATACAAATAAAAAACATCAGAATAAAATATAAATTTTAAAACTATTTAATTGATAAAATCTCATGAGTAAAGAGCTGAGCGGCGCAGGTATCCTTCTGCCTGTAGATACAACAGTGAGAAACAATGACAAACTACATAAACGAACGAACGATGCCAACGGAGAACTATAGCTATTAGAGTTTAACTTGTTGTTTACTTTTAACTGTGCTGTTCCTTATCTGTCTTTGTCTTGACTATAGCAGTATGGCTATAGGCACTTTTCTTTATCTGTCTTTGTCTTAACTATAGTAGAATGGAGAAGGTTTGTCTACTTGTAGCAGCGCGCTGAATCTACTAATTATCTAAAAATATACTTTAGTTTCTTGTCCAAACGGTATACAACAAAACTATAGTCAATTCTTCAATACACTTGAATCTAGTGTGGTGTATGTATTAATATTCCATACTATAAAGTGCTATACTCCATTGTAGAGTATACTGCTGACTGAATATACTCAAGCTCCAAGTGGGGCGGTAGAAGACCCCAATACACATTTAGCAAGCTCTATGGGTATTCCACCGAATACGACCTATTATAAGATAAATATATATGTATATATATATATATATATATATATATATATTTCCATGTGCACATTCGCATTAACATGGATACACATACACATACACTACATCTGTCTCTCCGTCTCTGTATCCGTGTGTTTCCGTCTCTCCGCCCCTATCTCTTCGTCTCTGTCTCCGTGTCTCTCGGTCTCTGTCTCTCCGTCTTTGTTTCTTTGTCTTCGTCCCTACCTCCCTGTCTCTCCGTCCTTCCGTTTACGTCTTTTCTGCTCTGTTTTCCTGTCTCCATCTCACCTTCTCTGTCTCTCTGTCTATGTCTCTCCGACTCCATTCCTACATCTCCATTTATTTGTCTCCGTCTTTCTGTCTCTCTGTCCCTTCATTTACGTCTGCTCTGCTCTGCTTTTCCATCTCAACTCCACTTTCTCCGTCTCTTTGTCTATGCCTCTTCGTCTCCGTTCTTGCGTCTTCGTTTCTTTGTCACCGTCTCTCTATCTCTCCGTTTCCGTCCCTATGTCTCTACGTCTCGATTTCTCTATCTTAGTCTCTCCGTGTCCGTCTCTTTGTCTCCCTTTCTCCGTTTCCATTCCTCCGTGTCACCGCCTCCGTCTCTCCGTCTCTGTCGCTCTGCCTCCGTACATACACACGTATGTTTACACATTGGTGCTGATACTTACGAGTTGATTATTACGATTATTGTATTGATGATTATTATGATAATTATGATTATTATGATAATTATGATGATGATGATAATCATGACAATGATGATAATTATGATGTCGGTCGTAATAATGACAATTACGATAATGATGATGACGATAATGATATGCTCAATGTTTGATTAGTTTTTGAATTAACATTTCGTCCTAGATCTGTCTATGGAACTGATCAGTAAAGCTGTGTAAAAAAAGACAATCTGAATAAATAGCCACTCTTATAGTTTATTCTATTAAAATAACAAAATTTCTAGATAAATATTTGTACTTTTGAACTCATATTAAGAGGAGATCGTATAGCTGTGTCCTTGTCTCTAATATAAATTTTTGTTATGATTACTAAACTAAATATTTTTGTACAAAGTTAAGGGCACAGCCCAATAAATTGAAGGATAAGCAAATGATTCTATTCTACCAAAAAATATTAAGTGATTATTTTCAATTATATTTTCTGGTATTATTTAGTTTATTCGGATTGCCCTCATTATTACAATAGATCCTGCCTTAGACGTTACTTTTGATTGAAATTTCAGTTCTTTTTTGCTTAGTGCTAACATCCGCGTTCTTTCAATTATACAGCGCTTACAATAGCAGCCGTGTTTTTTTTTAACCACACGGCACCTACAATAGCAGCCGCATTTTTCATTCACACAGCGTTTAAAATGGTAGACGCGTTTTTTCAATTGCACAGTGCTTTCAATAGCAGCCGCGTTTTTCAACTGCACAGCGGTTACAATAATAATCGCATTTTTTTAATTACACTGTGCTTACATAAACAGTCGCATTTTTTTCAACACAGCGCTCAAAAAAATAGCCGTGAATTCACAATTACACAGCGCCTACAATGGCAGCCGCGTTTTTCAACCTTACAGCGTTTAAAATAACTGCCATGTTTTTTCAATCGCACAGCGCTTGCAATAGCAGCCGCTTTTTTTAACCACACAGCACTTTAAATAGAAGCTGCGTATTTTGATCACACAGCGCTTATAATAACTCTAAATTATTCTATTTCATTGCGTTTACAAGAGTAGCGGTGTTTCTAGTCCAATTTTACAGTATTCACTTTTGAAACCGCTTTATAAAATTCATATTATAATTTAAATGCAATGATAGTATATTGTTTTAATTTTTTAATTACTAAGCGGGTCCCGTTACACAGTCCTTCATTCAAATTAACATTTCGTAAAAGCATTACTATAGCTTCCTTTTTTTATTGTAATTTATGTGGAGGTAAACCGTTGGGCGTTATAAAATTAAAAAATTCTGTTGACAAATTGCGTCTAAACTATCGCCATTTACATTTTTGGCAGTGTCGATGCTCAAGTACTCTAATACTGGTTCATTTATTTTTGATAAAATTTTTTCATTCATTTCTGCTACATCTGCATTTTTTGGTGCTAACATAATTTCGTAATAGCATCGGTTTTAAATATTTATATTATGCCGGTAAATTTCAGTAATTAGATTTTTTGCTGATAATATTTCTTTAGGAATTTAAAATTACCATTTCCTGTAATTAGTGACCAATTTTTTAATTTATTATCTGGTTCCGATAAACGTTTATTTTCTTTCAGATACATTGAAAATGTTGCCATAAATACCTTTTTTTGAAGCAATTTTCTACCATCTGCGTTCTATTTCCATGTTTATTATTGGTAATGTTTGTCTAAAATCACCTAATATGATAAATATTTTTCTTCCAAACGGATTACTATTATCAGATACATTATTGAACATACGATCCATGGCTTTAAAATCGTATTTTGATGTCATTATGGTGTCATCCCAAATTAAAATTGATATATTTCTCATTTTTTTTACCTATTTCGCTGTTTGCACTAATATTACGTATTGTGTCTTCAAATATGTTCAACGGTAATTTAAATGTTGTATGTACTGTCATGTCATCTTGCAATAAATTAGCTGCTGTACCTGTCGATGATACAACCAAATAGTTGACTTCATGAATTTTTAGGTTAGTTATAATTGTATTTAATAAGTAGCTTTTACCACTTCTACCTGGACCGTCTATATATATACACCTTTCAGTGCACTTTTCTTTAATGAATGTATCACTGTATTATAAATTATTCTTTGAACATTTGTTAGAGTATGAATAATTGACCCAATATTATTAATATTATTTACTGGACTATATTTTCCTTCATTTTTAATATAGTATTCAAAAGTAGGTAAATTAAAGTTTTCTAATTGGAATCCATTATTAGTTAAAATATCATTTATTATGCTTAATGCGTATTATTCACCTTTTTGTTCAACCATTTTTGGAGGATAAAAATAGATTTTATATTTTTCATATGATTCTCAAGCATTAATTGGATTGTGAAATGTACACCAAATTATGAAATGAATTTTGCATCATCTTCACTTATTACTTAATGACATAATTATAGTAAGCAAACAATATTACTTTCTTTTTTCATGATCTGAATTATAATTTTATGAAATAAAATTTTCATTTCTCAGTTTAATAATCATATAGAATCGAATATTGTTAATTTAAATTACCTTTGTGGTGAAAGAGTACCCCCCGTTAAGATAGGTAAAATGCCCTCCCTCATATATTTCAAAACTAATATTTTTTCTTGTTTTTATAGTAATTAAGATTAGGTTTTGTTATATTTATAGTTTCCTAACACATACCCTAACCTCAACATAACATATTTATAAAAATCACTTTTTTTATAAAATTTTTTTTTTATCTGGAAGGATGAATGATATTAATCCCGCGAAAATCATATGACTAGGACTTAGCACTCTCTTTTACTGTGATTTTTTGCAAGTCCTAGAAAGCAGTTTTTCTAACCTAAAAATAACATTTAAATCATAAAATCTCCGTAACTTTGCTCAGGGAGGGGCTACAAGCAATTTTCTGGGCTTAAAATTTGTATTTTTAAAAAACAAATACAATTTATGATGACCAAAAATTCGATTCTGGCATGGCGCCATAGCGAAAAACTCGAAAAACCATTTTTACATAGGTTTTCTGTCGGTTATTGGTCTCTAGCAACTCACAAATCATTTTTAGAGGAAAAAACATAGCTTTATTGGATTCTACGTGAAAAAATACATTGAAAATGTGCATGATTACTTTAGGAATACTTGGATGCTGTTACAAAACAATTAAAAAAATAAAATAATTCTAAAATTATTACATAGCTACTTTGCGTCGTTGCTGCATTTTATGTTTTTATGACATTGGTCATCTCTTTAGAGTCTCGAAGCTACTATTCAATGTATCCATAGGCAAATTATGTCCACAACACCCGAAAAACAGAGACAAATACTAGACAGATAACTATAACTCCTATATATACATATATATATATATATATATATATATATATATATATATATATATATATATATATGTGGAATAACTTACTATCCCTCGTATATAAATAAGGAATAGCGAGTTGTTCTTAGGGAACGCAAATTATTTTTCTTATACATAGATAAAAAACCAATGTTTATCTATTCCTGTAACTATTCTTTTTAGTGTTCTTTTTTAGCTTGAAAGAGACCTAACATGTTTTCTGTCCTCCATAAATCACGAACTCGATAGATTTGAACAATTAAATGATTCCAATTAAGTTCCAAATTCAAAAATTAAAAGATCATTATCTCTTTAGAGTCATAAAGCTACTATTCGATGTATTTACAGCTAAATTACGCCTATTGCACGCCAAAATAAGATTTTTAAACATAACTGAAGTAACGGTCGTATCATCTGTCTTTTTGTATTACAGTAGACTCTGGATACAAGAGAATCAACGGGCCTTCAGGAGAGGAATTTTCTTGAAAATTCTCTCATACAAAGAGTCCCCAACTTGCTCGAGTCAAAAGTGATACCCACACCTACTGTTTTGTTGTGTGAGTTGTATCCAACATGCGTGTATATTCTGTCTCTCTCACTTTCATAGTGGTGGGATAACGCAAATACTTAGGCTCACGCCCATATTTAGGAGAAAGAGCTCGAAATCTCTTATATCGCAATCTCTTGTATCGAGAGATCACTGAATCATTAGAGAGACAAAGACGGAATAAGGTTTTAGTAACAATCGTGTTGGGTCTATAAATTCGAGCCTGAAAGTACACTTATATATAAGCATTTATATTCTTTGTTAGAACTGCCACAATTATGATTTGTTATATATATATATATATACAAAGAATAGTGAGCTATTGCTAGGAACTCTAGGAGCTATTGCTTCTCATATATATATATATATATATATATATATATACAAAGAATAGTGAGCTGTTGCTAGAAACAACGCGCTTGATTCTCATATATGTAGAAGCAATGTATTTCTTATATCGGTTGCTACTCTATTTTTTGCGTATAATGGCCTGAAGACAAATCATAATTGTGGCAGTTCTAACAAAGAATATAAATGCTTATATATAAGTGTACTTTCAGGCTCGAATTTATAGACCCAACACGATTGTTACTAAAACCTTATTCCGTTTTTGTCTCTCTAATGATTCAGTGATCTCTCGATACAAGAGATTGCGATATAAGAGATTTCGAGCTCTTTCTTCTAAATATGGGCGTGAGCCTAAGTATTTGCGTTATCCCACCACTATGAAAGTGAGAGAGACAGAATATACACGCATGTTGGATACAACTCACAAAACAAAACAGTAGGTGTGGGTATCACTTTTGACTCGAGCAAGTTGGGGACTCTTTGTATGAGAGAATCTTCAAGAAAATTCCTCTCCTGAAGGCCCGTTGATTCTCTTGTATCCAGAGTCTACTGTAATACAAAAAGACAGATGATACGACCGTTACTTCAGTTATGTTTAAAAATCTTATTTTGGCGTGCAATAGGCGTAATTTAGCTGTAAATACATCGAATAGTAGCTTTATGACTCTAAAGAGATAATGATCTTTTAATTTTTGAATTTGGAACTTAATTGGAATCATTTAATTGTTCAAATCTATCGAGTTCGTGATTTATGGAGGACAGAAAACATGTTAGGTCTCTTTCAAGCTAAAAAAGAACACTAAAAAGAATAGTTACAGGAATAGATAAACATTGGTTTTTTATCTATGTATAAGAAAAATAATTTGCGTTTCCTAAGAACAACTCGCCATTCCTTATTTATATACGAGGGATAGCAAGTTATTCCACATATATATACATATATATATATATATATATATATATATATATATATATATATATGTATATAGGAGTTATAGTTATCTGTCTAGTATTTGTCTCTGTTTTTCGGGTGTAGTGGACATAATTTGCCTATGGATACATTGAATAGTAGCTTTGAGACTCTTAAGAGATGACCAATGTCATAAAAACATAAAATGCAGCAACGACGCAAAGTAGCTATGTAATAATTTTAGAATTATTTTATTTTTTTAATTGTTTTGTAACAGCATCCAAGTATTCCTAAAGTTATTATGCATATTTTCAATGTATTTTTTCACGTAGAATCCAATGAAGCTATTTTTTTTTCTTTAAAAATGATTTGTGAGTTGCTAGAGACCAATAACCGACGGAAAACCTATGAAAAAATAGTTTTTCGAGTTTTTCGCCATGGCGCCATGCCAGAATCGAATTTTTGATCATCATAAACTTTATTTGTTTTTTAAAAATACAAATTTTAAGCCCAAAAAATTACTTGTAGCCCCTCCCAGAGCAAAGTTACGGAGATTTTATGATTTAAATGTTATTTTTAGGTTAGAAAAACTGCTTTCTAGGACTCGCAAAAAATCACAGTTGAAGAGAGTGCTAAGACCTAGTCATATGTTTTTCGCGGGATTAATATCATTTATCCTTCTAGATAAAAAAAAAATTTTATAAAAAAAGTGATTTTTAGGTTATGTTGAGGTTAGGGGATGTGTTAGAAACTATAAATATAACAAAACCTAATCTCAATTACTATAAAAACAAGAATAAATATTAGTTTTAAAATATATGAGGGAGGGCATTTCACCTATCTTAACGGGGGGTACTCTTTTAGTTGTTATCATTTGAATGTTGCATAAATAACCTATATGAAAAACAAAATAATCATGATGCGAGACTCAATGCATCATTTGAAGTTCTCTTATGTCTGTGGTAAAATATGCAGCGCTGCTATTGGAGGTACACATTCGTAAAAATATCCTTCCGATATGTGTACAAATGTAACCAAATAATTGACAAAGAGCTTTTGGAAATCAAAATTCACATGATTCTTATAAACACTTATCCCGCTCATCATCAATTTGAATTAAATTTCTTGCTTTTGCTACTTTAAAGAAGGTTGGGCATATAATTTCATCAAAAGTTTGAAAGCTTTCGAAAGATCTTTCTTTTTGTTTTGGAATAACTAAGTGAATTCTGGTAAGAATAGGTTTCACAGTTTTTTTTTCTTTTCATCCATGTTTTATGTATTTGATTAAAAAAAATAATGTTTTAGTATATCGAAACGTAAGTAATTATGTGCCTCTGGGTTGCTTTTTTCAAGTTCCAACCACGCTGTAAGTGTTGTATTGACATTTTTTTTCGATGTCGTATTCAGATCCTTCTTTAAATACACATATTGTTTATTATGAACAGATAATCTATAAATTGTATGTGAAAGTTCACTGATATTATATCCCAATATGCGATGCATAGCTTCTGGCGGGGAAAAGTATCTTGTGTTTATATATTGTTTAATTTCATCATAAAACATATTCAAATTATTTGTTTCATCTGTTTCATCATTAGTATTACTTTCAGTATTTATTTTATTTCTATAAATGAACAATCGTGTCGCTTAAAGCAGTATTCAAATAAATATTTTATAACGTTGAACATAATTCAATATTAATATGACAAGCGAACTTTAGTAATAAATATGGGTTATAAGGAACAACTAATCTATTGTCTGCCCACTTCCTTTTCGTGTGAATCATCTTATTTTTATCATTTCTTCGTCGATAAATGGAATAACCATTTGTCATTATCGTATTTTCATTAAATTGTTTCGGAAAATTTTTCGTACACTTTCCTGAATCTTTATTTATACAAGGTGAGTTTTTATTGTGATCTCTACAAGGGCCATGGATCATAAATTGTTTAACTATTTTATATAATCTATGGTTCTTATTTTTATTAGAAATTTTAGCTACTATAAATTTATCAACGTCATCACCATCGTGAATTTTATCATCTCTACTTAAAAATATTAGCATATGTGCATGCGGTAAACCTTTTTTTTTTTTTTTTTTGAAATTCTACTACATATGACTATGCAATGAATTTTTCTTTTTAGTTATTTGCTCTATTAATATTTTTAATTTTATATTAAATACTTTGACAACAATATCTGGTTTATTTGTAACTTTCTCAATTTTTCCTAAATTATTTGTGATTTTTTCTCATTTCGGATTGCATGTCATAGTAATAAAAAAATCTGATTTTCCGATTCTTTGTACAAATGTCATCAAATCAAGAAAATTTTTATGTAAGGAATGCGGACTTCCTGTGAAAGTTAATGACAATATAAACTTTTTTTAAATTCTTCAACTATCATTGATTTCTTTTTTTTATTTTTCAAGAAATCCATTACGCCTTGATCAAGTTCTGTTCTTAAAGAATTTTGATTTTTCTTCACAAAATATAATCTCGAATTTTCTATTATAACCCATGAATAAACAATATACTGTTGTGTTAATTTTTATAAATTTAAAAATTGGCTAATTTCATTTCGAGTACTTAACTTATAAGAATAAAATCCAAGTGCTGATATATTTTTTACTTTCGTTTGACTTCATGTTTGGCATTTATCCAAATCACCATTCGGATATATAAGTAGATATATCATGGGATCTACGTGTTTACTTATATATGGAATTATTATTGGTTTTTCTGATTTCAAATAAATGCATACGTCCCTATTAATAGGTGATTCGATTCCTACAAAAACTACTTCTACTTCATTACATTAAGCTTCATTATATCAATATTTATCAACGTTATCGTTTTGTCTAACAAACATTTTAACATCTCTTGGTATAATTCTATTTTTATTAAAACGATTATTTTCTTCAAGTTCTACTTCGTGCATCATTTTATATGCATGTAATGCATATAAAACGTATATGTATTATGTCATATTCGTATATGCATATGTATTATGGTATATTCGTCCCCAAATGCGTATAACTTAAGGACTTTTAATAAATAATTTCTCAAATGTTGCACCAAACCTAGTTGATGCTAAGGCGTTATTATATGATATGCTTTTTTTTAAATCATTACTTATTATAGAATTTTCCATAAGCAATTTTTTAATCTTTCCAGGATATTCTGGGTTTTCTTTTAATGTTATATTTCCTTGATTACAACATGATGTAAATTTTTAATTTCTTGACATTTCAAATGCAAAATGTCTAGCACAACAGAAATCACAAATAAAATTTAAATCATCAACATCATTTTCCACAATATAATTTTCATTATTATTGCTCAATGTATCTTTTGTTATTTGGTAATAATTCGTGTTATTTTAATTTTGTTTCGTTTAAAATTTATCTTTATTTTTTCATAATACTTTTTATTTTTTTCCAAACTAATTAAATTATCATTTTTTTCTTTGAATGTTTCTTCATAAGATTCATTTAACCGTTTCAATTTTTTTTGTTATTCAAATAATTTTGTCTTTTATTTTCTAAAATTTTATCTTGATTATATTCATGATTTGATTTATCATGAATGCGTCTATCATAGTTGTGATTTTGTTGATATGCCAAATTCTTATTATTATTTTTCAAATATTCTTAATTGCCTTCTATAATTTTATTTTGGTATAAAATTTTACTTTTTTGTTCGATAGATAGATAGATAGATAGATATATTTTTATTTCTGTATTATATGTACAAAAAAGAGAGCGCGTAATACACAATTAAATACACAAATGAATTAAACTAACCAAAAATACATAAATAATATTGTACGGTAAAAATAGAACTGCACAGTATGATATCACAGTCTTATAAGATAATGGATATAATAATACTATATTACATTAGTAAGTCAATAAAATAAATTAAAAGTGATTTCCTAGATAAAAAAGCAAGAAATAATGAATACACACGATGAATATAAATTAAAATATACTAAAAATCAGTTTCATATACCTATTAGTAAAAATGAATTACATTAAAATCAAGCATGTGAAGAGCGCAGTCAAGATTACAAAAAAAAGATATAAGTATACAATAATATGTAAGTCATGCTCATTAAAAATAAGTTCACTTATTTTATAAACACTCGCTCCACACTCACTCTACACTCATGTCAATAAATTTTCTCATACCTTAAGTCTAAAATAAGGAACGTCACATAAATAAATAAATTAACACATATGATATAGTCCAAGAAAAATAAAACTGCTCAATCTAGGTCGAGCGAATACCTCCTCAGAGCGGCTTTCAACCTGCTGAGCGATAAAAGATGTTTAATATCAGCAGGCAGGGAGTTCTGAAAATGTGCGCCATGGACTTGGAAGCAATTCCTTCCAGTCTCAGTGCGCATGAAGGGAGCCACAAGATCTTTGATTTCACCCCTAGTAGTCGCTCTTGGTATATATCTAGTGGAGAGGCCCACTAGATATTCGGAAGTATTCATACGTACGATTTTGTACAAAAGTACAGGGATAAAATACTATCTTCTCGAATCAGCGCACAGCCAACCCAAAGCATATCTATGGGGTGAGATATGATCACCCATCCTCATGCCTAAAGCACGTCACGTACATGAATTGTGCACTATCTGCAGTCGTCTATGTCGCTCTTGTGAAGCATCGAGCAAGACTACCGAGCAGTAATCAAGATATGGGAACAGCAGGGCGATTGCGAGCTGTTTACGAAGAGCCTTAGTGGTATACCGACGAAAAAACCGCAAACTATTCATCACTCTGTTTAATTTTTCAGTCATCATATTGATGTGCGGTTCCCATAACAGTTTCAAGTCGAATACAACATCTAGGCTCGTAACAGAGTCGGAGAAAGAAATACCGACACCGCTCCCCAGATCGATCGTCTTCGGCTCCCCAGTATAAAAATTTTTAATAAACCGATTACGACCAAAGTTGATCGCCTTTGTTTTACTAGCATTCAAAGTAAGAGAAATTTCTGCAGCCCTCCTTGACACCATCCTGGTCGCCGTCTATAAAATTCGAATACCATCATCCACATTACATAAGGGACCTTCGTATAAATTTGAAGATCGTCCGCATACAGCAAGTGCTCGATGCATCCAGAGTCTAGTACGTTACGTACGTTATTAATGTAAAGGCAAAACAACAGAGGCCCCAGCACCAAACCCTGAGGAACTCCTAAATTAATTAGTAGCTAATTTGATTCCTCTTTTAAGTATGTGGAAACCATTTGTTTCTTACCTGATGTATAGAAGTTAATCCATCCAAGTGCGGCCCTGGAAAATCCCATCGATCTAAGCCTCGCAAAAAGCCTCAAGGGAGAGATCATATCGATTCCCTTGCTAGAGTCAAAAAGAAGCAGTAACGTGACAAGCTTTCTGTCTAAAGCCGATCATTATGTCGTTTGTAAGTTTAAGTACAGCAGTCTGCGTAGAGCAGTGCTTCCTAAAACCAGTCTGCATAGGATCAAGCAATTTCTTGGAAGTGATGTACTTCTGCAACTGGTCATGGACGATCTTCTCAAGAACCTTTGAAAGAAAACATAAAATGACTGTAAGCTTAAAATCTTTTGGCTGCTTAGGTGCAGCACACTTATTCAACGGTATAATACGTGCTCGTTTCCAAAGGCAAGGGAAGACCCCCGTGCTAAATAGGAATTGAACAGAGTCACAAGATGTTGACCAATAAATGGTGAAGCTTTAACTATCACACTTTGCGGAATGCCATCCTCACCACGAGCCTGTGAAAAAAAATGTGAGATTGCAAGAACAACATCATTAAAACTAATAGGTTTAAAAATAAATCCGCTTTCATTGCATTCAGAAAGAATTTTCAACCACTTATCATTATCCTCATGTGGTGATACTGACACTCCAGCAAAGTGCGTATTAAGCTCATCCGGGGTGAATCCATTTAAATCTCCTTGAGGTCCGGATAGCAGTCCGAGATTTCTCAACTCCTTTCAGATATTACCATCCGCAAGAGCACCAAACAGTCTGTTGTGAATGTATGTAGTTTTAGCACGTTTCGTCTATTCGTCCACTGTTCTACGCAACCACAGAAACTCAGAGAGATACTGCTCGTCTTTCGTCCATTTGTATCTACGGTATGTAGCTTCTCTCTTTTGCCGCATCTGTGACAATTCTTCATCTACCCATGGAAACTTATTCTTACTGGGCTTAAACGTTTTCAACGGTGCCAAATTCTCGATTGCAGCAGTGAGATTGTCACAGAGGCAACCAAAAGCAGAAAGCACGTGCGTAGTTTACCTCTCCTCCCTATTCGACTCCCCAAAGAGGACTGGCGCAGCCATAGGGGAGAGACCTTATTCAAAGATATGGCACTATTAAAAGATATTACATCATTTTTAATAGATTTCTGATTTGAATTCTTCTCAAAATTTTGAGGTTGAACTTCACCGTGTTTTTGGATATTGATCGCTTTAACAATATTCTCTACATTACATTTGAATTTATTTAATATTTCATCTACGTCATGTTCACTCTTAAATCTATGTACTGTCTCCCTTCTCTCCCTCCTCACCATAAATTTACCACCTCCATGCCAAACAAACTTAAAACCTTTTCCTTTAGCATATTTTTTTAGCTTTTTGAAATTAATATATTTATCTTTTCCGAGAAAATCATTTATATATATTTGAGAATGGTGCTTGGTACGAAAAACTTGCCAGTTTCGCTGTCGAAAAATCCATTAATCTAGGCCTAGCCATAAATACTTTCTGCGTAAATCCCTCTCCAGAAAGTCTCATTAACAATGAGAACGTACCACTCAGACCGCCAACGGTCTCACGCCCTGCAAACATCCTGTCTCTATTTTTATTTTTAGAATTAGAGATATCAGTAAAAATACCATATTTGAACGTTTAAAAGTGGGAAGTATGGTTCTTAGAACAGCGCAAGCATAATCCTCCAGTCTGATATTAGCCGCAGAGCAGTCCAGTCTGCTAGACATCACCAAGACACCGTTCCTAGAACCACACTTTTCCACAGTATGATAGGATACCTCTCTGCTACTATTAGTGTGTATTTTTCTGTTTGCATATCGTTCGAATCAACAGGTGCTTCAGTATTTATATTATGAGAGATATCATCTGTATGTTTAAATGGTTGTGTTCTATTCGAATTTACAGGCATTTTAGTGTTAGTGTTGGTATTAAGTGAGTGTTAGACCTGGGCCGTGAGATCATTGACGGTCTGGACCACTTCAGCCACCCTGGTCATAAGTTGAGAAAAGTTGTTGTCCACTTCATTGAATTCATCACCTAAAAATTATTAAAATCAGTCGTTAGAGATTCGGAAAACTTTTCATGTATGCCATTTATAGCAGACAACAACTCCCTCTCTAAGGTGCCTATCATTCCCCTAAGTTTACGATTTTCCTCCAGCAGCTGCATTTGCCCAACATGTGAATTCTTAATAATTTTATTTTTAGTCTTTATTTTAGTTACGATATCCCGCAGACCCTTGTCAGTATTTATAATATAGCTCTCAAGAGCCGGAAGTCGAGTAAGATCATTTTGAATCAATTTGAACCTGCAAGATAGCGCACTCTCTAAAGCAGACACAGCTGCCTGTACTGATGAAGAATCAGCACCACCATTAATTTTTTTTAGACCACTATCATTAGTTTTACTGAAATTGCTATTCGGGGTAACCAACGCAGCGCTACCTCTAAATTTTCCATTAACCAAATAAATATTTATGCTATGTTCTCCTTCAACCGACGCAGAAGCGTTAACATTTAAGTTCGAATTTATAGTGGCATTGTGCGGTCCAATGCCAGTGCTAGCAAGTGGAGCAGTGGGAGAAACATTAGGTCGACCAGCTATACATCTCTCACAATCTTATTTCGGATTACCATCGTTATCATGAGGCACGCGCCTTATACATTTTACATGACAGCACTGCCGACATGTAAAACACTGCATCAATTTTTTTGACCTTCTTATATTATCAGTGGAAAAACCGCAGATGGCGCAACAGTCCTTGATGGTATTTTGTATCATGGTTTAAACTGTTTAAAATGTCAAGAGAAGTGAGAGGACCAAGCACGAAGCATAATTAATGATATGATAAAAAAGGAATAAAAGATAGTATTAAGAGCAGCGTCAGAGAAATAAAAATAATAATAAGAGTAAAAAAATATAGATGAATCTGGCCTGTGAAACTCTCCGTCCAAGTATATGACATTTAGAAATGAATATAAAAGAAATAAGGAATACAGTAGAAAAGCAGCATAATAAGCTGTTTAAAATTCATGCGTCAAATATATTAAATTGAAAGGCCAGGTGGAAATGCGCCTTAAGTATGGTAATTACCTGTCACTTATCCATTGAATAGATAAGACAGTAGACAAGGTAACCCATAAATGGAGCTACTATTTATGCACTTGAAGGGTTCGCCTAAGAGATATTCATTTTAGCGCCAAAAATATTGTAGGTTATGTTGCATAACAGATGCATAAAACAATAAAGATGCAACTGCGTCATGCTCACTGCACCATCACTCAACACTTCACAATCAAAACATAAACCAGAAATGCACCAGCGATTCTTTAACCACCAGCAACAGCAGTATAAACAAAAAGACAAAAAAACGTCCAGGATCCGAAAGATGCAGATGCTCAAGTGCAAGCAAGTCAAGCCAAGCCTTGAAGACCCCCAGCTGGACGATTCTCTGAAAAAAGATTCACTTGGCAGAGTGAAATAAAAAATATTAGAGTAAAAAAATACAGAGTCGAAGCAGCATGTCAGTAAATTCTTATGGGCGAAGAGGGGAGTTTGTAGTGTTTTTTAATGATTGATAGTGTTGAGGTCGTAGCGTATTTGAAATTTTTAATTTTTCAATTGCAACTCTTGTAATTTTTAGAATTTTTACGCGATGAATGCTTTATCGGATCAAGTTGAAATTTTAAATACTTCTTCTAATTTACATAAATAACAAAATTGTGGGACAGTTTTCCAATCCGGCTAGTGAAAACGTATTAGTGTCATTTTTTTTTAAAGAATAAATAATTATTACTTTTTTAAGTAAATATTTATAATAAATGGAAAAAATACACCATACTGTTTTAAATTTTTTAATTTGAACCATTTTGCTCCACGGTTATCTTTATTTTATATTTTAAATTATACATCTCCATCCATATGCTTGGATATTAAATGGTCCATCGCGTGAACTCTTTTGATGGAAGTTATTTTTTCCTTGAATTTTTACTTATTTCCTCAAATTATTAGAATATTTTTTTAACGTCTAATTCAAATTCACAAAGACACAAATGACTAACGATAGCTGTTGTAAATGCTATTGGAAAAAATTCCAGTATCATAAGTATTAATTTAAAATTGAACTTTTTCAAAACATATTTGTATGTTTTCACAATTTGGGAATAGTTTAATAATGTAATTTTTTTGCTAATTATTTAATCCATTACTATTTAAGCTATCATATACATGAATTACATTTTGTGAATAATAGATACAAATCCAGTAACCGAAATGCTGATTTCTAGAGAAAAGTATTTGTATGTAATCTTGATTTAATGAAATTGGGTTAATATTTTCGAACCTTTGTAAACATATTGTTGGTTGCATTAGGAAATTTGTATAATTATTTAAAATTTGATTTAATTTTCTAATGTGTTCATCATTCAATATTTTAAATTGTCCAGCGTTTTCATCTTCAGCTATTATAATTAATTTTTCTTCTTCGGTTAAATTAATTTTATAAGAATAATAAATAATCACATACTTATAAATTTGAAGTATTTAATTAAAAAATTTCAAACACTTCTGATAAACTATAAAAAAAACCCTGAAATAAAGATTTTAACTATTATTTATATTATTTATCCCTTTCAGAACCAATGTACATTACAATGTACATTGACATTTTTTGGTTTTTTTGAAATTGTGCAAAAGTGGCTTCAAATTTTGTAAAAAAGATGTGTGTATTAGATTGAAGTGGACTATTTCCGATCTCAAACTGAGGGCCTAAGTTATTATATCTTTGATAGCAACTGAAAAAACTTGAAAAGAAAAAAAAAAAAAAAAAATTTTTTATTGCAAAAATTGCTTAATAAATGAACACTTATCATCGCTAAATGGTTATCAGAACTTTTCATGATGAAATAATAATTCCGTTCTGAAAGGGTTATAAAGAAAATAAAAAAAATCTGATTGATAATTATTTTTAAAATACTAATTAATCAAACTTATAAAATACTGAATAATGTTTTTTGAAAACTTTAAATTTTTATACATTTTGTAACCTCCTCCCTTTCACTTATTAAACTACTTATAAAGTATTGCATTTCGTGCACATAAATGAGGATAAGGAATAAGGAAGGTGTTTTACATTAGACTCGTTTTTAGCACAGACATCATGCTGTAGCTAATCCGGGGTCTTTATGTTTCGTATGTTAATTGTTAGTAAGTAGTCAATGCCTCTTATAAGCCATAAAACTCCAAAGACTGACAGTCTTATTGAGAGCATACTTATCAAACTTCAATTATTTGGACTCTTTAAAGCAAAGAATTAATTCTACACTATTTTACACACACAATTTAATGATAAAAGATAAATCATTATAGATTCTATCTTATAACTTTCATATTAAATTTTAATTAAAAGTATTTTACTAAATATTCACAAAATAAAATACCAGTGGATGTAAATGTTCAATTTAATTGTTACTTTATATTAAAACTTTTGATTTTAAATTTAATAAGTTTATTTCGTTGTTACTGCTACCGGTACGAAGTTGGTGATTATCCAACTCCTCGCGGACCTGCAGAACAAACGAAAATAAGAAACGCTACATTACGACTTATTAATTTCAAGTTAACTTTATTTGAAGAGAGCAGGCCGAAGAGTGCCGTACAATGATTCGGCTTCGATCTGCTTAAGCGTCGATCAAGCCGCCGTGGCCGCAGTTCTCTCTTACTGCTAAGTAGAAGGGATATATTTACATATTCTATATGATACTATTATAGGTGCGCTCGGATGTGTGCTAGCGTACGTCACTTTATAGGCGTGTATCTACGCACATCTAAGCGCGTACATATGTTGTTATTAATTTCCATCTTACGCGCTGGTATAACTTTTAATTGTTACACCACGTCGACGCACACGATAGAGAAAGACACATTTATAATTTGATTGTCTACGCCTTTAACGCGATGATTTGAATTCGAGAGAGAATAAGTTTATTGGTAATTATCTATTATTTTATTCTTTTTTTTAGCTTATTCTCTCTCAAATCACTTTTCTTCGTGTTATATTTAAGTGAGGTCACAACTTGCCCCTCGAAAAAAACTTTTGACTACTTTCTCATATAACTATTTAATATCTTATTTTTATTTAAGTTTTCGGAAAAGGAAATGCTTTTTAGTTGCATTCATGCGCGCGACTTTTAAATTTACGTTATGTTTCCTTTTCTTTTCTATTTAAATATTTTTATTTTTACATTTCCTTTTCACTTTTGACTTGTAAATGCATCTCATTGTACGCGTATTTGCCCCCCAAAATAAAATAATTTGCACTATAATATATATTTTAATTAATAACTACATTTCTCTTTTGGTCACGAATAATCACTGTGCAATCATTTTATTTTTTATACCAGTGTACAATGAGTATCTCTCTTTGATGATTAAGTTTATAATATTTATGCATTTTACGCTACCTTATAATTTCTTAAAACTACATTAATATTTAAAAAAAAAATTCATAATTAAACTAATGATCTGTTGATCTTCGTTGACTCAGGTTCTTCTTTCACCTATACGTATTTATCCCAAACTCTTGTGGATTGTTCTTCATTATATATTTGTTCTTTTTGATGCTTTCATTATTATTCATAAGTACATGGGTACCTTTCTTTATTCTTCTTGAATTTTGGTTTTTTGATAATATTTTATGTTTCTTTCTTGGTCCTTTGTGGCCATACTTTTTGTAACTTTCATTTAGGTTTTCATTTTTTATTTTAATTTTATTTTCGTTTATACACAACCTAGGTTTATCGAAATTGTTTCTTAATTTATATTTTAATGCTTTCTTAAATAATTTTATATCAATATTTTTTATCCAATGTTTGTGTGATGGTAAGTAGACAGATGCATTATTAGATACTTTATTCTCTTCAGAAATCAAATCCATTTGTTTGATTTCTAGTGTTTGTGATATATTATCACTCTTATTAATTTTTCCATGATCCTCGTCTTTTGCGAGTTCATGTGTTTTATAATTTTATTTTAATGAATGCACGTGTATTTGAGTCTTTGCTTTCATCTGATTCTTTTATTTGTTTATAAGTTTACTTATTTAGTTTGAGCTTTTGCTCATTATATTTTATTTTGACATATTCGTCATTTTTAGTATTTTCTAATAGTATTTTTTCATGCATTGCCCCCCCAATCATCACATTCAACATTTTTTGAGTATCATATTTTGAGATATAATCTCTTATATTAAGAGCTATTAAATATGTTTTTATCTTTATTTTTTCTACTTTAAATTATTTTTTATTTTTTATAATTTTACCTTTTATAGGTTTTAATTGACCTTTTTTAAGCCTTTTTAAGTTGGCGTAATTACTTTCTGAATTTTTAGTTTTTTGTCTTTCTGAGGTGCTAGAGTTCGTTGCCTCTCTAACCCCATCTTTTTTAATATGGGAGGCAACTCCATCTTGTTTTCCTGATTTCCATCATTTTTATTTTCTTCGAAACTTATATTTAATATATCCATTTCTTCATGACTTTTTCTAATTGTTTTGTTGTCCACTGGTGGCTTAAATTTTTCGTATCTTGTTATTTCCTTGTTATTTCTATTTGCTATTTCTGCTTCATTTATAGCTGGTGAATGAAATTGTCTTTTTTGATTTTGTTCCTGTGAACGTGGTCCTGCTTTATTACAATTACATTCTTCTGATGTTTTGTTTGTATTGTTTTGCCTTTGATTATAATTTGTGTTTTCACCTTGTTTTTGATTATTGTAATTGGTTGTATGGTTTCTATCTCTTTCGTTGTTATTAATTCTGTAATTATCCAACTCCTAGCGGACCTGCAGAACAAACGAAAATAAGAAACACTACATTACGACTTATTAATTTTAAGTGAACTTTATTCGAAGAGAGCAGGCCAAAGAGTGCCGTACAATGATTCAACTTCGATCTGCTTAAGCGTCGATCAAGCCGCCGTGGCCGCAGTTCTCTCCTACTGCTAAGTAGAAGGGGTACATTTACATATTCTATATGATACTATTACAGGTGCGCTTGGATGTGTGCTAGCGTACGTCACTTTATAGGCGTGTATCGACGCACATCTAAGCGCGTACATATGTTGTTATTAAATTCCATCTTGCGCGCTGGTATAACTTCTAATTGTTACACCGCGCCGACGCACAAGATAGAGAAAGACACAATTATAATTTAATTGTCTACGCCTTTAACGCGATGATTCGAATTCGATAGGGAATAAGTTTGTTGGTAATTATCTATTAATTCATTCTTTTTTTTAGCTTATTCTCTTTCAAATTACTATTCTTTATGTTATATTTAAATGAGGTCACAATTTGACTGAAAATTTTCTTTAATGATTTTCAAAAATGCCAATGAATTTAATTGTATTTATATACCATTTTTTTAAATAATAATATTAAAATATTAACTAGGTAAAAATAAAAATATAAAAATTTTTCTTAAAAGCCCATTTTTTATAAAATTTAATACATAGATAGTAAATTTAATGATAAAACATCTGACCAAAATCTTTTTTATGTTAGAATTTTTTAAAATATTTTTTTTAGTTTTTTTTTGGACAGCAACCAACCTAATTTTAGCAAAATGTTATAAGAGTTTTTAAATTATGCAGTAAATAATTACATAGTTTTTTTAATATCAGCTTTGCTAGGTTCGATTGTAATCAATCAATATTGTGACGATATTTTTCTATATAAAAGTTATGGCGTTAATAGAAAAATAAAATTTTGCTTCTAATCTCTGATAAATAAAAGATAATTAAACTGTATTAAAAATCATTATACATCTCGTACAATAATAAATTCGCTGCCTCTAATAACTAACAATAAATTCATTGGAATAACAACTCTTAGCACAAAAGCATACTTGTATATGGCTGATTCCATTCAGATTCATGCAGGCCGTCACTGATCGAATTTTTTTTTTTCTTCCAAGTAATAAAAATACCTTCTATTATGTATATAAAGATAAAATTTACCTCGTAGAACGCTCAAAAAAATTTTTTTTTTTACTACAGCAATTCTAGTGTTGGATGTAAAAACGAAAATTCAAAAATTGAAAATGAACCTCTACTTTTAAATGACTATAGCTCCGTCAATTTTTAACCTTTTTGAGCGTTCTTTTAACAAAAAAGTGCGGAATTTTATCTAGTTTTAAATGCAATCTTGATTTTTGTAATACAATTAGATCTCACTGAGTTAATTACGAAAAACCGAAAAAAGCGATTTTTTTCAAACACGATTTTCTCAAGAACTATATTTTTTTTTTTTTGAAATTTTTATATGATTTTATACATAAAAAATACTAACTTTTAGGGTAGGTGAGAATATGCGATTTTGCCTTATTTTTTTTTAACAGATTTTTAAACGTTTTTTTTATATTTTCGATTTTAAAACATTGATACCATGGCGCATTGTACTATTTTTCCAACTTTACGTGTTCTTACAACTATTTTTATGCTTTTATTTATTAATATATCAAAAATATCAACAATAATTTTTAAAATAAACCCCGGATCGAATATTTTGATCAATTAGAACCAAACATATGACGATTTAAAGTTAAAAAAAATGCTGAAACTTTAAATAAATATGATATTTACATTGAGGAAACGCAATTTTCGTTAAAGATTAGAATCTGAAGATATAAATTTTTTAATTTAAAAAAAAAGTTATTTTGATGAAAGAATATATAACCATTTATCCTCTTTTTATGGTACATTATTATAATAAAAATTTTTTTTGTTGAAGGAGATAATTTTTTTATCAGTTTGAATTTCGCGCCTAGAATTTGAATTTATTTTGTAGGGAGTTGACGCATGTCACTACTAGGTGGCGATGATTCGTTCTTTGCATTCTCATCAACGACTTGACGCGTTTAAAAATCTAAAAAAAGGAAGATAAAAAATAAAGTTGTTTAAGAAAAATTATTTTTTTCGACCTGTCATTGAACAGAATATCAATAATGACATCACCGATTGTTAAAATGAAGTGCAAGGATTTAAAAGAAAGGCACAAAAAAGTTGTTTATGATTGCTCCAAAAGTCCGCTTAGAGAATTAGGTGATCTAACGGAGTCTTTGAAGCGCTTGTATCCAAATACTTCTTTCTCTAGAGAAGATAAAGTATGCCCTTCGTGTTACAAAATATTATTAGATGAAGTGAAAAATGCGCCTATTTCATCGACTTCAAGCAGTCAACAATCTTCGGAAGATTTTATTCATAGTGAGGCTGTGGTAGAACAGCTCAACGAGACTTCAAGTAATTTGAAATTAAACATTTCACCAATAAAAATGCCTCAGGGTATCAATATCAAGATGCGAGAATCTTATGCTCTCCGAAAAAGAAAACAAATAAACGATGCATTTGATTCACAAATAGCAAGTAAAATGATGAAAGTCTACGATATAACGGATTTGCCCGCATTGAATGAAAATAATGAATGTAAAACAAATGATAAATGGCTTGAGAATATTAAAATTGCATTAGATAATTGTTGAAATTTTCTTGAGAAAGTGCGATTGTTAAGTATTATACCAAGTAATATTTCCAAAGATTATTTATTATCAGTTTTACCAAATGTAACTATTTATATGATTGATCAAGCACGATCATTGGTTAATAATAAAAAAATTTACAAGCAGTCTGAGAACTATTGTGGCCATTCTTTGGATAGTGAAATTGTAATGAAAGTAAAGGATTATTATCTGAACGATGATTTTAATTGTTCTCGTCAAAGTGCGAATAAAAGCGACACAGTATCTATCAAAGAAAATGGTATAAAAACTAAAAAAGTCAAACGCTTTCTTACGCGAAGTATAAAATAAATATATCAATTATTTAAAGACGAAAATCCTGAAATGAAAACAAAAATTGGTAAATCAACATTCTACGCTTTAAGACCGAAGTGGGTTATACCACATCCACCCACCGATTCGTGTCTTTGCGTTTACTGCGAGAATCTTAAACTTATGTTAGATGCTTTGAATAATTATAAAAAAGAGAATAAACAAGACATTGCAGATTTGGAATTGAAAATATGTTCTTCACTTTTTTGTTCAAAAGATGATATGAAATGTGTACGAAGAGAATGTAAAGAATGTCCCATTGGAGATTCTATTGATTTACAAGTAATTTCTTTGACAGAAGAAGATTTATATGAAGAAATAATTTATGGTGTTTGGGAAAAATCAAATTTACTGAATAAAACTAGCACAATTGAAAATTTCTTAAAAGAGTTAAGAGAGCGCGCTCTCACTGTAAGAGCTCATAAATTGGTCAAAGAAATTCAACGTATAGCAATTAAAGAGGTTAAACTTTTAGCGAAAAATAATGACTTCCAATTAGTTATTCATGTCGATTCTGCAGAAAATTGGACAGTTCTGCTTCAAAATGAAATTCAAAGCTATCATTAGAGTAAAAACCAAATATCAATATTTACGTCGGTATGCTATTTTGGAAATGATAAAACAGTCAGTTATGTCACCGTCTCTGACGATATTAAACATGATTCGTCTCATGCCCTAATAACTATAAATTTAACTATCGATAACTTAAAACAAAAACATATTGCGCAAGATCTTGATGAAATCATAACCATTTCCGATGGAGCTGCCAGTCATTTTAAAAATAGATATCAATTCTATGAGCTTCAAAACTCAAAAGTAAACAGAAAATGGCTTTTTTCTGCAACAGGTCATGGTAAAGGCGCTTGTGACGGTATTGGTGGTTTAGTTAAACATTATGCTACCACGCATAATCTGTCCAAGAAGAGTGCAAATTTTATTAGAAACGCTGAAAATTTCGCCACTTACGTATCAAAATATACTCCGTCGATTAACATTCTTGTTATCCGCAAGGATGAGTTAGAAGTTTTTCGACTGACAAAAAAAATGGAATGGTTAGGAAATGCAAAAGAAATTAAAGGTATTCAAAAGATTCACTGTTGGAAAAGTGAACGAAACCAAATCTACACTGCCAAAACTTCGAGACATGAGTGGCAAGAAGTAAATTGAAAGGTTTTATTCAAATTCGGATTTTTTTATTCACATTAGTTCTCAATTCATTAGTGTTCTTTCTCAATTGTATCGCATATTATTTGTTCATTGAAAATGACCAAATAATATATTTTAGAATTTAAAAAACTCATCTTTTCAAAATTCAAATTCAAAATTCAAAATTCAAAATTCAAAATTCAAATTCAAAATTCAAATTCAAAATTCAAAATTCAAAATTCAAAATTCAAATTCAAAATTCAAATTCAAAATTCAAAGTAAATATATTTATTTAAAGTTTCAGCATTTTTTTTAAACTTTAAATCGTCATATGTTTGGTTCTAATTGATCAAAATATTCGATCCGGGGTTTATTTTAAAAATTATTGTTGATATTTTTGATATATTAATAAATAAAAGCATAAAAATAGTTGTAAGAACACGTAAAGTTGGAAAAATAGTACAATGCGCCATGGTATCAATGTTTTAAAATCGAAAATATAAAAAAAACGTTTAAAAATCTGTTAAAAAAAAATAAGGCAAAATCGCATATTCTCACCTACCCTAAAAGTTAGTATTTTTTATGTATAAAATCATATAAAAATTTCAAAAAAAAAAAATATAGTTCTTGAGAAAATCGTGTTTGAAAAAAATCGCTTTTTTCGGTTTTTCGTAAATAACTCAGTGAGATCTAATTGTATTACAAAAATCAAGATTGCATTTAAAACTAGATAAAATTCCGCACTTTTTTGTTAAAAGAACGCTCAAAAAGGTTAAAAATTGACGGAGCTATAGTCATTTAAAAGTAGAGGTTCATTTTCAATTTTTGAATTTTCGTTTTTACATCCAACACTAGAATTGCTGTAGAAAAAAAAAAAATTTTTTAAGCGTTCTACGAGGTAAATTTTATCTTTATATACATAATAGAAGGTATTTTTATTACTTGGAAGAAAAAAAAAATTCGATTAGTGACGGCCTGCATGAATCTGAATGGAATCAGCCATATGGGCAATTCTCAAAAACTTCATTCATTTTGGTCACTTGATTTTTAACAATTCAAAAGTCTATAATACAAGTTTCTGGGGTGGCACACACTGCAATAAGGGCTTAAATTACTAGTTTTTTAAAGTAGAATATGTAATTAAATTTTGGTATTGATTGGAAAATTTCCCTTCACTGTATATAATTTTATACGTCAAAAATGATACTTTTTTTATATTTTTCTACGTGTGTTTCTTGAGCTATAAAAAAAGGTGCATACTTTCGATCATTCTCAAATTCTTACAGCATAATAAATACGGTAAATATAAAAGTTTAAGCCTATCCTGGTACATGCGCCCTTCTTTATAAAGCTGTTTGACTTTTTTTAATGTAGGTGTAATTTATAGGTGAAAATGAAAACAACATATAAAAAAATTTTTGGAAAATATTTGGTCAGACGTTTTCTTAGAGCATTGTTTGTTCATATATTATAGCCTTACTCTTAAAAATAAATGAAACATAAAAGAAAAAAGGCGAAGAGAAATGAGATGTGAACAGAATAAATTTAAAATATAAATTAAAAAACCTATTTATCGTTAGTCTTATAAGCGTATTAGTGAAAGCAAAAGCCTAGCATCAATAATGCTATCTCTCTCTATCTTGCCAGTTGGCGTGATACAGCAATTAGAAACTATACTGATGTGCAAGATAAAAATTAATAAGAATATATGTACGTGCTTGAATGTGCGCCGATACACGCCTATAAAGTGACGTACGCTAGCACACATCCAAGCGCACCTGTAATAGTATCATGTAAAATTCATAAATTTATCCCTTCTACTTAGCGGTAGGGGAGAATTGTGGTTGTGGTGGCTCGATTGACGTTCAAGCAGATCAAAGCCGAATCATTTTACGCCTTCTGAATGATAAAGTAGTAATTGAAAGTCAATTATTTGTTAAGAGTCATTTTCTTTCGTTCGTTTTTACAGGTTCGCGAGGAGTAAGGTATTTTTTTTTTTTTTTTAAGAAAAAAAAAATTAATACATAAAGGATATTGTTCTCTATATGATTAACCTTTTTTATATGGTGAAGTCGAGGGAGTCCCCGCCCGGTATCCGTTTAACACATTACATCAGGCTAGACTGTCAGACCCACCATACCGAGAACTTTGATTACCGATGGATGGTTAGCCACTATTGTGACCAACAATCAACCGATACCCAATGAGGTCGGATTTTTTAAGAGTCGCGATATAAATGGCACATACACTAATTTTCTTTCGAAAAAAAAGTTAGAGGTACCTGGCCAGGATTCGAACCCATGCCCTCCGCGTTGGAGGCAAGAGCTCTATCCATTACGCCATCACGCTCTCTTACGCCACCGCGCTCTCACGCCACCGCGCTCTCGGGGAGTAAGGTATAAAATCCTAACTCTGCACCAGTAGTAGAAACGACAAACAATTACCAATATTTCACGTGTAGTTTTTTCTTTGTGTAATACTTGTTTACAAGCTAAATGTAATGACTCGAGTTGAAATCGTAAAGATTTAATAATCGATATTATATTAATTGATAACATAAAAAACTTGCGATTTTCTAATGATCTACTTATAGTAGTTTTTTGTAAGATATTCTAAGTGATAGAAATTGAAGTAAAATTCGTGTCTTCGAATTAATGAAATAAATCTAGTATTGACAGCAAGTTACTGCTGTTTCAGTTAATATATAAAATTATAGTAAGAAAAGAAATTAATTGCTTGAAAAAATTATGAGTTAATGTTAGGGGCTTTTCCGGATCAGAAAAGCCCCGGAAAAATCCTTCACTATATTTCTACAAATTATGTAATGTAAATAGGGTAGGATATGATTCATTGTGCAAATAAGATATTAGGTTAGATATATCAAATTAATTCACTTTTTTAAATAAATTCAAAATAGTAATTGACACATTCAGTAATTATTACAGGAATTAAAATGAAAGTAATTACAAAAACAACTTAATTAATTACAATGAATATACAGTCATGCAAATTGAATGTAAAAATAACAAGCATCATTCTATTTTCAATTAGTACTTTGTATGTCATAAGAAAACGATATTATTATAATTATGGTTAACCATTAGGCAATTTCCAACTAATTATGCAATTAATTATTATTTAAACTTATCTTTGTGGAATTTCCTTGGCTCCTTGAATGGCGTTTCTCATCATTTGATGGATGATTTGATGTACTGCTTTAAATTACGTTAAAACTGGATTTAATGACGATTAGCCGCGAACAAATTAAAAAGAAAACTTAAAGAAAAATTATTTGATTCTCAATCAATGTGACTGTCAAATGCGCCCACCTCGCGTCTGCAAAGCCATGGCAGGCTTATGTGCCATCGTCTAGAAGATGTTGGAGTAGATCAAGCCGACACGCTTCTGATTGTAATTGTGTGCAAAAATCACGACAGTAGCTATGCTCATCCCACTACTTAATTAAAAGTAAGAGAAAGAGTCAAGCTATGTCATTGGCGCATCATTGTCTGTCCGCTAGCAAGAAGTACTGCAGGTAGCTGCACGTGTTGCATGGTCAGCACAACGGTCACGTATTTAGCCTTGAAAGTGTTACTTGATATTTTTTACGCAGAAGTAACATCTTCAATGCAGTTAAATTTTATAACGTTATAATCTAAATTAAAAATTATTTTAAAAATTTTAAATCGAAATTCTGTCACTTAACACCCCCCTTTACTTAGGGTAACTGTCGTCTCCGACAGTCACGAACCATTTACTAAAGTAATAAGAAACGCCATGCAAAAAGGGCCTGTAAACAATTAGAACGATTTAAGTGTGATCGATGGTAGTTATGTACAATGGTGTCTAGTACAAATTTTTAGTAAAAGTCAAATAACGATTAAGTAAGTTTTTGTGTGGTGTTTAAAAGGGTGAGGTAGGGTGGTCAGTTTGAACCCCTTTTTGTATTTATTTATAAGTACATGAGTCTATCTGAGTGTCGGAAAATGGCTATAGTAATAAAAAAATGATTAATATTTTTTTAATATGAGACTACAGCTGTCAGTTTCCCGTATACATCAAATGGTCCTTGCAGTACGCGGAAGTTGAGTTTCTGAAACAGTATGATCATTAATCAAGTTCCCTAGTCGTGGCTTTTAGTTTGTCCACGTGTTTACACATTAGTTTTTCGTTCGGCAATTCTAACAAAACATTATTATGTCCTAGCATTTTTACTTTTTTTAAAGGTTTTAAATAGTACGCGTCAAACTTTGATCTTCGAGGTTCATTTTCAACATAAGCATAGTTTCCTACAATGGGTTTAAACTCCTTTACACGTTTGTCATAGTAGTCTTTAGTTCTAGTTTTGATCTTGATGAGTTTAAGTTCAGCGTCCATTTTCATCTCGTGTAGTCTAGTAATCAAGTCTCGTAAATATTGATTGTATGTAGCCAGAATGTACACTAGTGTTGTACGTAAAAGCAGCAAAAGGAGCTAGTTGATCGCAATCATCATACTGATCAGAATATGTCCTTGTAAAGTCTATCAATGGAGTATGACTGCGTTCTAGTGCCCCTGTCATTTGTGGTCGATATCCTCAAGAATATAACTGGGCTATTTTGAATATTTTTAGCAGCATTCCTATTATTTCTGACATAAAACTGGTTTCTCTGTCCGAAAGTATGGCTCGAGGAGCTCTGAATTGGCAGATCAAGTGTCTGGCTAGAGCATCAGCTATGGTAGTCGCTCTTAGATTTCGTGAGGGTGTCATTATGACAAATTTGGTTATATGGCATTGCATAATTAGCAATGGCCCGATGGCGCGGCGTCATTCTCAATTTTCCCACGGTGTCTATTGACACTTTATCGAAACTTTCGATTGGTGTGTCGGTAATAACCATCGGTGCTCTTTTTATGATTCGGTCAATTTTTCTTTCCTGGCAGGTGGAACAGTCTCTAATGAAGTTTAGAATATCATTCCTCTTTCCCAGCCAGTAGTACCTTTCTCGAACCTTGGTATAGGTTTGATTAACACCCTTCCCTGGTGAAAAAAATCAGGTGACAAGTCACCTGATTTATCAGGTGATTTATCATGCCAAAACATCATGTATAGATTTTGTTGGTTTTTACATGTTTTAAACCATGCTTAGTTAATTTAGAACAATTTTTGAAAAATTTTTGAAATTTTTGAACTTAGAAATTTTTTTGTGATTTAGTCAAAATTTTTTCTAAGACCAAATTATCTAAAAAATTTTCTAAGTTCAAAATTTTCCAAAATTTTCAAAAATTGTTCTAAATTGACTAGGCATGGTTTAAAATGTGTAAAGACCAACAAAATCGTTACATGATGTTTTGGCATGATAAATCACCTGATAAATCAGATGATTTATCACCTGATTTTTTTTAATAGGGTTATGTCCTTCAATTAAACTGGTGTACAGGTTAGTCAGTTCATCTCTTCTTTCGTCTTCACTCAGGTACTCGATCCTTCCATAGCATAGAGTTACTTGTATGTCTGTTCCGTTAAATTCTTACCTTAGTCAATTTATTAAAGTCCCTGGCTCTAAATGTTCTGTTAGCTTACTGTGCTTGGACAATCTTATAGTGTGGATATTTCTCTCAACCAGAAGTCCTTTCAGTCTCCTTAAAGTTCGTTTGAGTAACTCTGTGTCCAATGGGGAGTGGTGTTTATTTTTCAGAATTACCGTCATTATATGATACTTTCTGTAAGGAGTTACCAATATTTGTCCAACCTTTAGTTTTAATTGTTTCATATCCATCAGGTTAATTGCATTAATGTCACTAAACAAGGACGTGATGGGGTCATGCTTATCGCAGTCGCAGGCCATGAAATGCAACCAATTGTCTAGTTTATAGGTTAAGCAATGTCCGGATGGAATAATATTTTTGACTGTCTTTTGCTTTTCTTCGTCTGATGTGGAAGGTTCAGATTCTATAAGTCGCCTAGGTTTCTTCAAGGTAGTATGTCAACCAGTGGCTGAAGAAGAGTTATAGAATTATTGGGTTTCCTTGTAAAATTTATGTTAATGGCCTCGTCTGAATTGTCCTTCTCTGGGATGGTTTCTAAATCTGGGAATTGTACCCATTTCATAACAGTTTTGGGAGTGCTAGTTTGTGCTAGAGGTTACATTCTTATACTTGGGGTCACCGAAATTGCTCGATATTTTGGTACTTTAATTATGGAGTTATAGCATTCCTCCGTGTCAGCATCTGTCTCAGCTTGCTGTTCTCTTTCTACCTCACTCTCTGCTTCAGTTGAACGTTGAGCTATGACACTTGTTGCCGTTCCTAAGAGATGATTGGCTTGTTCCATACTAGGTTCAATTGCATCCTGTCCTTTAGAAGTTTCTTTTCTAGAAGTAGTTATGGTCTGGTCCTGCTGTTGCTCTGCTGTAGTTGGTTTTATTGGTGATTCTTTATTTAAGAAAGGTTCGCTGCTACATCTTATCAATGGTGCAAGCCCCTATCTTTGTACTTTTGGTGGTTCATAAATGCCTAAGCACTTGGCTTTCTCGTCCAATTCCATTCGATGTGACATCGAAACTTCTTCACCATCAAAGCATATGGCGATGCCACCTTTTACTTTTTTAGAGAATACTGCACCACTTAAAACTAATTCCCCTTTTATTTTCATTATTCATTTTATTTTAATTATTGTGGCATTTTTCAAACTTTTTCATTTGCCTATATATTCATTTCATTTTTATTCTCATTCACGTATTTTCCCAAAATCAAACCGTAAACAAAAATTGGTATCTAGTACTGCATATCGTGCACTATACACATCACACAACCCATCTAAACTTAGTACTTCCTGCCAGGCGCTTGAAAAGTTCTTATAGTTTATGTCCCTCACCCTTTAACTTATGCATATTATCCTTATTAACGCAAAGGTTAAATTTTTAAATATATATAGTTTGTTTCAATTTTTCTTTAGTTACCATTTAGTTTACTTGAATTATTTTTCGATTACATTACATATTGATGTCGTCACTTAAATTGTATTAGTAGTAAATTTATCGTTCTATATCATTCTTATCCTTGTTTTAATTATTTAGTTTTAATTCAGTTCCGAAAGATATAACTTTTAACAAAGTGCGTCAGCTTACATATTGAAGTGAATAAGTGAATTGCAACTTTTATTTTAAAGAAAATATGATTCCTTATTTTCGTTAGATTCGTGTTTCTTTTATTGTGCGCAAAAAAATTTCGAAATTTTAGCAAATTTTTTTCACAGCTAAAAAAAGTTATATTTCAGTGCTTCAATAAAATGCTGATGTACGTGAGAAAGCAAAATAAATAAATTTCAGCGTTGTCTATACGATATTCTTTTCGGTTTCGAGTTTTGATAATTTGATATTAAAACTTTTATAGTTAATATAATCTAATAATTCTTTCAGTTGGAATATTATATGCGCATCCTGTTATAAATTGCAAGCTATTAAAAGAATTTTGATATATATTTTTTGGCGACAATTGACGTGTGAAACAGAATTTTGATTTATTACGAAAAAAAGTAAAATTCCATAAAAATGGATGTTTGAACAAAATAAAATTTTCGTTGTTTTGCTTCCTTAAATAATGTTCATTAATTATAATTTATCAAAACTAGTCATTTATATTTATTAAATAATAAAATTAATTTCTCTATTGAAAAAAAAAGAAAATTGGTATTTATGTTTGTTTTTAAAACGAAACTAAAGATTTGATAATTAACAAAGCTCATTTATGACATTATTTAACTTTATTAGTTTAAGAGAAAAAGTTTTAATTTCTAATCTACGCGAAATATTTAAATAAGATAATTTGTTTAATTTTATCTATTAAGAAATTTCTATGTTTTATTTAAGCTAAATTTGATATTAAGCAAATATTATATATTTGAAGCTATTATTTTTTTACCCGTATTAAAATTTTGATTTAGTGTTGCTATCTTTAAAATAATTGTTTCGTTAGACAATAATAAAAATTTTAATGATAATGTTGACTTTTCTCCTGTTCATGCTGCTCTGTCTGCGACAGAAGGCTTTTTATCTCGTAAGCTTGAATCAGTCCTAGGTGAGCTCGGTCGACTTTCGGGTCTTGAGAGTGGCGTAATGGGTATTGGTGATGGCTTGCGAGACATATTGAATAAGCTAGATAAGCAAAATGAATTAATTCAGAATTTACAATCTGTGCAGACAGCGTTGCTGGATGAAAATCTTAAACTTAGGGAGAAAGTCTTAGAGGTTCAGTTGTTGTCCACTCTAAATAAAAACTGTGAAAAGATTAATACAAATTTAAATTCTAAAATTAATGGTATTAACACTATGCTAATAAATGAATTAAATGAAATGGACAGAAACTTGTCAGAACTTGTGGTGGGGGTAGCGCAGACCGTCTCTGATCTCAGTGTACTCGAGCGCGTAGATGAGCATGATAGTAGTCCACACACAAATAGCGATACGAGTGCAACACTAGACACTAACACTTCAAATACACAAACCAATATAGATCAACAAAAACAGCTTCACCAAAACAAACATAATTGTGGCGCCGAGGGCGGTTATTTAGTAATCTCTAGCGGACTGGACTGTTAAGCGGCTGATGTTCCTCTGGAGGATTATGCTTCTGCTATCGTTGGTGCTATACTTCCGATTGTAACAAAGTCGCAAATATTGTCGGCTGCTATGTTGACATCACCTAGCACTAAAAGCGGTGAGATCGGAGACCGTCCGGGGGGTCCCTCCTCGCTGCTGATAAGATTATCGGAGGAGAGTTTGGTGCGAGAAGTACAAAAAAGAAAAATTACTAGTATCTCAACTGCAGATATTGACCTTATTCGTTTTGCTAGTATTTCTGCCATTAACAATCACTCTCAAATATTTATTAATGAATATCTCCAAAAGGAGACAAATAAAAATTTCGAAGATCTTAAGAAATATGCCAAGGAAAGGAAGATTAATTTTGTATGGCATAGAAATGGCAGATTTCTGGTAAGACGGAGGAGGGGGAAGAGAGCATTTGCATTTGCTTCAAAAAATGAAACAGATAAAATATGTAGTTCTCAAAACATAATTTTAGATAAAAATATTATTACTAACGACAATTCCAAAGTAATTAGTGGATGCTTAAGACATTGTTATGACTAGCAAAAAATGTAATATTGAAAAGGAAAAATTAAATAATAATAATGACGTTGATGGCTCTCCCCAATGACTATACCTGATCTACCCGAGGAATCATACGGAGAAAAAGGGTGAACTGCGAGCGGGCTTTCTGAATGTGACCTCATTAAGAGCTCATATTGGACAGGTGCGCGAGTTCCTATATGATGGTCCCTCTTATGATCTGTTTGGAGTGGCTGAGACCTGGCTAAGACCGACTGTCTCAGATGACGTCATTCACATTGAGGATTATAAGTTATTCAGGCAGGACAGAAACCTTCATGGAGGAGGGGCTGCCCTCTACGTTAATAATGATTTAAAATGTAAAGTACTGGCTTGTTCTAATACCACAACCAGTGCTTGCAGTGGCAAACCTGAAGTGTCAGAATATATCTTTTGTTCGATTAACGATGTCAACTCTGAACCTGTGCTGGTTTCTGTCATCTATCCTCCTCCTGCCATTTCATTTACGAAAAATTCTGATTTATTAAGTTCTTTGAGAGATTTATCTCATGATTTTTCACATTAAATTATAATGGGAAATCTGAATGCCGATCTCCTGCGAGAAAGCAGTGATGCGAGGTTTCTTAGTAAGCTGACAGCGGAGCTTTCGCTTCAGTTGGTCCAGTATAGTGCCACGCATATAACTCCATCTTCTCACACATGGATTGACCTGATTCTTGTGGATGACAATGACAATGTACTTGACGCACGTAAGTTACCTGCAAACTTATATAGTCAGCACAACTTAATTGATGTTTCTATTGCTTATGATTCGTGCAGTATAGATCACAAGTCGATTAGATATAGAAACTATAAAAGCATTTGTCAAAATGAATCACTAGAGAAACTAGCTGGCTATGATTGGACACCATTAACAGCTGATACTGTCGACCCAGAGTCTGCGTTTGGCTGCATTTGTGACAATTTTACTTCTGTCATAGAGAGTTGAGCACCAGTGGAAATACTTAAACATACGAAGAATAGCCCACCATGGTTAAATAAAGAATTGTCGCAGATGCGGCGCAAGCGAGATGCTACTTACAGAAGATATAAACGGACAAACGATACGCAATACCTGACTGAGTTTCAGCATTTACGTAAAACAGTAGACAAACAGACTGAACTTGCAAAGACTACATACTATCACAATAGACTGTTCGAAGCACTTGCAAATGGTAATGTCTGGAAGGAGCTGAGAGACCTGGGACTCTTAACCGGGCCTCAAGGGGACTTTAATGGATTCACTCCTGATGAGCTAAACGCGCACTTTGCTGGGGTGGCGGTCTCGCTACATGATGATAATGAGCTTCGCGAGAGGCTTCTTACTGGATGTAGTGAAGATGGTTTTGCTTTTAAACCAATTAATATCAATGATGTTCTTCTCGCGATTTCCCATTTCTCATCGCAGGCTCGTGGCGAGGATGGCATTCCTCTACCATTTATTGGTTAACATCTTGTGACTCTGTTCTGACTTGAGAAGATCGCCCACGACCAATTGCAGGAATATATTACTACAAATAAGATACTTGATCTCATGCAGACTGCCTTCAGAAAGCACAACTCGACGCAGATAGCTATTCTTAAATTAACTGATGATATAAGATCGAGTCTAGACAAAAAATTCGTAACGTTACTTTTGCTTTTTGACTTTAGTAAGGCATTCGACACGATTTCTCCTTGCAAGTTACTTGCTAGGCTTGGATTGATGGGGCTTACCAGGTCCGCTTTCTTGTGGATTAACTCCTATATATCAAGAAGGAAACAAATGATTTACACAAAATCGAGTACAGAGAAATCGAGTTGGCTGACAACCAACCTAGGAGTTTCACGGGGGTCGGTATTGGGGCCTCTGTTGTTTTGTCTTTATATTAATTACGTACGAAACACTCTCGACTCTGGTTGCTTCAAGCACCTACTCTACGCAGACGACCTGCGTATTTACACGCAGGTGCCCCGCGAGAATGTGGAAGAGGGTATTCTAATTTTACAGAGGGCAGCCAAAGCGGTGTCGGAATGGGCTGCTGATGTCTTTCTCATTTTGAATTCTAATAAAACTAAAGCGATCATTTTCGGCAATAGTCATTTTGTAAACTCTTTTTATGCTGGAAGGTCATAGACGATCGATCTTGAGGAAGGCATTAGTATACCTTTCTCTGACTCTGTGATGAGTCTTGGTATTGTGTTTGACCCTGAACTTTCTCGGAAACCGCATATTGATATGATTACAAAAATGTTTAACAGAGTTTTATATGCTCTGCGGTTTTTCCGTCAGTACACCACGGAGACTCTGCGTAAACAGCTCGCAACCGTCCTGCTGTTCCCACATCTTGATTATTGGTCAGTGGTTTTGCTCGATGCTTTTTAGGGGTTGAGAAGACGAATACAGAGATTACGAAATTCATGTGTGAGATATGTAACGGGTTTGAGAATAGGTGATCATGTCTCTCCTTATAGAGCCGCGTTGGGTTGGCTGCGCACTGATTCTAGAAGACAGTATTTTTTGGCTGTACTTATGTACAAAAACGTGCGCATGAATATTCCGGAGCATCTAGTGAGTCTCTTCACTAAATGTATACCCAGGGTGGCTATTAGGGGAGAGGCAAAGGATCTAGCAGTGCCCCTTATGCGCACTGAGACAAAGGAATTCCTTCCAAGTTCAAGGTGTGCATTTTTGGAATTCCCTACCTGCTGAAATTAAATATCTTCCACCTTTCAACAGGTTTAAGACTGCAGTAAGGGGGTACTTGCTTGACTTTGAATAACATATACTCTCTTAATGTTAATTTATTATGTGTAGTCCCGTATATAGCTTTAAGACGTGCTTGTATTTATAGTATGGTTGATGAGCGCATGGTTGAGAGTGTTACTTTTTACTTTTTGATTTGACTCGTTTGATTTTTATTTTATTTTATTATATATCATTTTAATTTTTATTGTTTTGACTGATAGATATTAATTCGACAGGTTTGTTTATTTTTATTTTTATTAATGTTCATATGTATTTTATTATTGTAATGATCTGTGATATTACTCTGAAAAGTGACTTACTTATGTAGTATTATTAGTTTTAGGAAATCGACTGTGATATCATGAGTGCAATATTTATACTTGACGTTACAGTATTACCTGATTTTTGTATTTTATTATGTATTATATATTATTTTTTGTATTACACACTTTTTGTAAAATGTTACAATATATATATATATATATATTTATCTTTTTATCCTTTTTTTTCTTGCTTTATAATCATCTGTATTTTTGGCGTAGATTTTAATTTTTTAATTTTTTTAAAATTTTTCTTCCTGTTTCTTTTTAAATTCTAAATGAAATAAGTCGTGTTTTCTCATTAATAATCCAAATTCCCAATTTCTTTTATCCTCATTTGGTTTCTTGATATTATTATTTTTATTTTCAAAACAAGGGAGAATTACAATTTATTCTTTTCCCTTTTTATTTTTCGCAGCCTAATCTTGACGAACTATTGCTTACGGCTAGTACTTGAATGATGGGCCTACTCATCCCTCTTCCTAGCGTTCCACAATAGCCGTACAGCTGAAAACATGTTATAACAGAAAATTTTTTTTTTTATGTTAAGTTATATTTTCAAATATTTTAAATATATTTTTATATGAAATAAATATGAAAAATAAGTATTTTTGGCAAAAATATTGAACTAGAAAAAAAATCAGATTTATAGCAAAATAGGTGACGCCTTGGGTGTTAAAGTTGTGTGCATTAATATTATCAAAATGAATTTTTATTTGTCTAATCTGACTATTTAGATACTAAATATACATAATATTTATAGGCAAAATATTGAACTAAAGATGCAAAATGTGTTAATATTATTACTATCAAATATTTTAGATTTCTCTTTTATATTGCTATCTAACAGATATCCCAGTGAATTTCGAAGCGAATTTAAGCTAGACTTTACATTTTGATGACTTTAATATTCTTTTGATTCAAAAAAATTTTTTTTTATGCTATATATATATATATATGTGCAAAGTAAAAATTTATCTTATTCCAAAGAAAATTTACAACTTTGAAGATTATTAACCAATGTTTTCAATATTAAATTTATAAAATTTTTTCATATTAAATAATATATTAAAATACCATATACAAATATCCACTTTTAATTATATTTTGTCAAAAACATTGCAATTTTACTGATTCTTATAGTTATTTAAACAAATTTATAAAATTACGCATTCAAAAACGCATGGAAATTAAATTTTTATTTGCAAGAAATTTCAAGTAGCCTTGAAAACAGCAAGCCCGATTACGGCAGGCTTGCTTTCACTGCAGCCAGCTTGAACGAAGCTAAGTCACGTGGTACTAGCCTCACTAAAGGAGCTAGGCGCACGGTGCCTGTGTTATATACCATTTAATGAATATAATAATTAATTCTTTATTTATTCGAATTATTGCAATGTCTTACAGGTTCCGTTAATTATCTACTTCAGACTAATAATATCGGTCGAATTTTTATTATTATTTAACTATTCGAAAGGCATATTGGGTGTAGTAATGTTAATGAAATTTTGATTTTTATACATAATTTGTTCAGATCTGATGGGAAAAATAATAAAAAAAATTACTACAAAAAAAAAAGAATAACTGCAAAAGATGTTAGCAAAATTTATCTTATTATAGAAAAGAATGTGTCAAAATGATAACTTAATTTATTGACATGAGTTTACTATCATTATAAAATTTTGATATTATAATATATTCAGTTATTTTGTTTTAAGCACCACATGTTTAGACTCTAAAAAGTTTATACGAATCACGCATTTTAGTAAAAGACAATCTGTAAATAAAATATTTTTATTATAATTGATTTGAAAAATATATTTATCAGTTACCAATATGTTTTTATTTTTTATTTGTTTGTTTATTCTAATTTCTATTTCGTTAAAATAAAAACCTTTTTGCAAAAACTGCATCGTTGATTTAATAATACTGAAACTTCACAACAAAATTCGAAAACTATTAATTTTCAATTTGAAATTTATTCAATTTCTAATTTTTATTTCTTTATTAAAGTCATTCAATTTTCATATTTTAATCTTATTCGTAATTAATCAAAATTGACAGAGTTACCTTATTTCAACCATTTTTTTTTCTTTTTAAATTTGTGTTAAAATTTCTAAAATGAAAGAATCATTATTTTTATTTTACTTTTTCTTTAAATACAAAATTCTACTTTAAAGCAACTTTGGACGTTAGGCTAAATTTGCATTTCTCAGTTTACAAATTACTTTTATAAGTTCTTTTATTCCGAGTTGACTTGAACTTTGATTTGCTTATGTTCCGTTTTAGACCCTTGAAAAAAATTAAAATTCATAATTTTTAGCATTACTTAATTTGATAACAATTTTAATTGTATGTTTAATAATTTTAATTGTAACGTATGAAAATTTTTATAAGTCAAATTCAAATTTTTATTAAGTATTAAAAGTTTTGAAAAAAATTCTTATAAATTTGATTGTAGACTTGTTTATTTTATTTTATTAATAAAAAATTAGATTATTCAAGACGATTTTTGGTTTTTAGCTATTATACTGCATTTTTCCACAAATCACAAGCGACAATTCCAATTAAAAGTATAGTCATAGTTATATCTCCAAGTTTTTATTTCACACCCGTGTTAATCTTATTCGACGGCCGCCGTCAGCCGTCGACAGATGCACGACCGTGAATTATTGAAGTACTATTATCTTAATACATTTTAAACTTCACCTCTATTAAAAAAACAAGAAAAAAATTTTTAATATTACTTGTTTATTTTATTTTACTTACATTTTTCACAAATTTCAACGTTTTTAAAGTTGAACTTCTTTTAACGCTAAAAACAAAAGATTTTTTTTTTATTTTAAAGCCATTTTATATTTTTATGCCGTTATCGAAACACTAATTTTTAGTAAATTTTATTTTTTTATATGATCAGATACTTTTTTTAGTTAGTTAAATTTTTTTTTGTTAAACACGGTTTTTACTCTTTTTTTCTTTTTTGAATAACTAGTTAAATTGCAAAAGAAATCAAATAAATATTTTAATAAGTATAACAGCAACAAAATTTTCAAGTTTCCGACTTGTGAATTCATGACATATTTCAAATTTTATATTCTATTATTCAATGGAATTTAGCATTTTATTTAACTATTTATAACTTTTGCTATTTTGTTCAAAGATTTGTCATTATTTTAACCATTTTATTATTTTGTTCTTGCATTTTAACTAGTTTTAAATTTAAAAATCTGTTTCCAAATAAAATTTTCGTCTTAATTTATTCACATTTTTTTTTAATACACTTTGTTTATTTTAACTTACAAGGAGAGTGCATTGCATTTGGGTCTCGGATTTTCTTCTAACTTTGGGATATTTTTTTTACATAAAATCATGAAAAAAACCGCGTCTATTCGGTCCAACGCTCGATTTTTTCCGAGTTATGAGCAGTTGAAAAAATTTGCATCTGCTTAATAGTTTTACAGTTTTCAAACTACTTATTCTATAAGGTTTTTACTAATTGCATATTAAAGTTGAGATTAAAACCTATCGATTGAAAAAAAAACGTGTCCAAAAATCTCAAGTTGTTTACAAGTTATAAGGGAATGACAATAGCGCAAATATTTAGTTGAAAATATGCATAGAAAATGAATGCTATATTTTAGTCTGAATTTCATTTTAATTTTCATCCCTTCATAACTTTTGAACAACTTGAGATTTTTGGACACGTTTTTTCTTCAATCGATAGGTTTCAATCTCAACTTTAATATGCAATTAGTAAAAACCTTATAGAATAAGTAGTTTGAAAACTGTAAAACTATAAAGCAGATGCAAATTTTTTCAACTGCTCATAACTCAGAAAAAATCGAGCGTTGGACCGAATGGATGCGGCTTTTTTCATGATTTTATGTAAGAAAAATATCCTAAAGTTACGAGAAAATCCGAGACTCAAATGCAATGGACTCTGCTTGTTACTTAGAGCATATACTACTGGAGGAAGCTTTGAGTGCGCCGTGCGAATGGTCAAGTTGAGAAAGAGAAAGATATATTGAGGTTGACAGATATCTCTTTTTCTTCGGCACGTGATTGGTTTGTTTTGTTCCCTACTCCTTTATCACATGACGGAAAGATAGAGATAGCTATCAACCTTAGTATATCTTTCTCTTTCCCAACCTAACCACGCGCACGGTGCATTCAGAGCTGCCTTCAGTAGTATATGCTCTAAGGCTTGTTAGTTATTTTTATTATTATTAATAACTTTTTTTTTTAACTATTTGTATTTACACTTTGTTTTAAACAAAAAGATTTTTTTCATAATTTTAAATTTGTTTAGCTTTTGAAGTCGCATTAATTTAATATTTTTATGAATTATAACGCGGGTTTAAGGCATTTTCACTTTGAAATTTTACGCGTGGTCCCCCCCCCCTTTTAAAACGTATCAATTACTGGTTGATTACTTTAATAATTTAACTTTTTTCTTTTTTTACTTTTTTCACTTGTTACACTAATTTTTCTAATTTTCAGATCGCATTTTTACTTACAGCTAGGCCGTTGGTCCGATACCGTCGCTAAGCGCATATGCGCCAAAATTTCGTTAGGGGCTTATCCGGATTAGAAAAGCCCCGGAAAAACCCTTCACAATATTTCTATAAATTATGGAATGTAAATAGGGTAGGATATGATTCATTGTGCAAATAAGATATTGAGTTAGATATATTCAATTAATTTACTTCTTTTAATAAATTCAAAATAGTAATTGACACATCCAGTAATTATTACAGGAATTAAAATGAAAGTGATTACAAAAACAACTTAATTAATTACAATGAATATAAAGTCATGCAGATTAAATGTAAAAATAACAAGCATCACTCTATTTTTAATTAGTACTTCGTATGTCATAAGAAAATGATATTATTATAATTATGGTTTACCACTAAGCAATTTCAAACTAATTATGCAATTAATTATTATTTAAACTTATCTTTGTGAAATTTCCTTGGCTCCTTGAATGGCGTTCCTCATCATTTGATAGATGATTTGATGTACTGCTTTAAATTACGTTAAAACTGGATTTAATGACGATTAGCCTCGAACAAATTAAAAAGAAAACTTAAAGAAAAATCATTTAATTCTCAGTTAATGTGACTGTCAAATGCGCCCGCCTCGCGTCTGCAAAGACATGGCAGGCTTAGGTGCCATCGTCTAGAAGATGTTGGAGCAGATCAAGCCGGCACGTTTCTGATTATAATCGTGCGCAAAAATCACGACAATAGCTATGCTTATTCCACTACTTAATTAGAAGTAAGAGAGAGTCAAGCTATGTCATTGGTGCATCATTGTCTAGCCGCTAGCAACAAGTACTGCAGGTAGCTGCACGTGTTGCATGGTCAGCACAATGGTCACGTTATTATAACAAAAATAGTTTTTCATAAGATAAGAATATAATAATTTAACCTAATTGGGCAATTAATATAAAATGTTTTTGATACTAGTGGTCAACTCTTGTATTTGTGGATATTGAAAATTTTTTTAAATTAATTTTGGAGCTTCAATCGTAACGGTAAAAAGTGTGTTCGTTTGAATAAACTAATATATACGAACACGAAGTACATATAATTAAATATGTATTTGTATAGAGTGACTGTTAACAAATAATTTAATAATTATTTCATATATTAAATAAGAATAGTTTTGCATATGATTAATAACCGTTTTCACATAGCTAAATCTATTATTATTACGTTTTAACATTAGAATAATAACTTTTAGACTACTGGGATTTAGGAAATGAAATCGTCCTTCAAAAGTTTCCAAATTGATGTTTCGTATCACGTATCAACTATATACAAAGTTCATATCACAGACCTAGCCGATATTTCGGCTTCCCGGCAGTCTAAACATTAAACTAAATTAAATTTCGTAATAGAATGTGTGTGTGTGTGTGTGCGTGTGCGTGCGCGTGCGCGTGCGCGTGTGAGAGTGTGTATTAGTGGAAGTGTTCATGTCACTTGGAAATTGTTTCATATTGTATTTGTATCTTTATGTGTATGTTTATTTATGTGTTAATGGGTTTCTCCGTGTCAGTAAATATGCGTTCTGAGTAGAAAAATTTGTGTTTGTTAAGTGCGTGTTTATGAATTAGTATGTATGTATGTCCGTTTAGGTTTTGGTGGTTGTGTATGTATCAGCATGTATGTGTGTTGATAAGTGTGTGTATTTTGATAGATGTGTCAGTTTTTTTATAAGTCTATTAGTGTGTGTGTCTGTGTCTGTGTCTGTGTGTGTGTGTGTCTGTGTGTGTATGTGTTTGTGTTTGTGTGTGTGTGTGTGTGTGTGTGTGTGTGTGTGTGTGCGTGTGCGTGCGCGTGTGTGGTGTGAGAGTGTGTATTAGTGGAAGTGTTCATGTCACTTGGAAATTGTTTCATATTGTATTTGTATCTTTATGTGTATGTTTATTTATGTGTTAATGGGTTTCTCCGTGTCAGTAAATATGCGTTCTGAGTAGAAAAATTTGTGTTTGTTAAGTGCGTGTTTATGAATTAGTATGTATGTATGTCCGTTTAGGTTTTGGTGGTTGTGTATGTATCAGCATGTATGTGTGTTGATAAGTGTGTGTATTTTGATAGATGTGTCAGTTTTTTTATAAGTCTATTAGTGTGTGTGTGTGTCTGTGTGTGTATGTGTTTGTGTGTGTGTGTGTGTGTGTGTGTGTGTGTGTGTGTGTGTGTTTGTGTATGTGTTTGTTTGTGTGTGTGTGTGTGTGTGTGTGTGTGCGTGCGTGTGTGTGTGTGTGTGTGTGTGTGTGTGTGTGTGTGTGTGTGTGTGTGTGTACATAAGATGAGAGTGTGTATATGTATGTATGATATGAGTGTGTGTATGTGTGTATATGTGTGTGCCTGTATGTGCGTGTAATAGTGGAAGTGTTCGTGTCTGCTGCAAAGTATGTTGTATTGTATTTGTGTCATTGTGTGTATGTTTTTCTGTGGATAGGTGTGTGCTCACCGACACTATGATGCCGTGTGTATATATCGCTATATGTGTATGTGTGTGTGCGTGTGTTGGTAAGTCTGTGTGTGTCAGTGAAAGTGAATGTAACGGTATCTGAGCATGAATGTATTGGTTATATGTATGCATACACTTATGGACACACACATAAACACTTACACATACACATACGGACGTACACACATTCGCACATTATTTATACTTAATTTGAATTAATTTTCTTACTTTTGCTGCTTTAAAAAAGGTTTTTTATATAACATCATTAAAAGTTCTTAGACCTTTGAAATTTATTGCAGCTTTTACTAAGCAAAAGTGATCTTTAAAAGTATTTCTTTCTTTGTTAATGATCAACTAAACACATTCTGGCCCCTTGTTCCAGAGTGGTGAACTATATAGTACTATCTTTGTTTGACACATTAATATTATATCTACTGATCTTGTGATAAAAAGTTGTGCAGTTTGATAGAACAACCCTCCTGATCAGTAAATTTTTTAATTTTCTTTCTTTCTTTCTATATTGATTTGTTTGATTAAAAACATAATATCTCCGTATATCGAAATGTAAATAATCATGAGCCTCTATATCACTTTAATTGAGTTTCAATTACATAATAAGTGTTATATCAATATTTTAATTAACAATCCTGTTTTTAGATATCTATTTAAATACACACATTGCCTATTTTTATTATAGTCAATAATCTACCAATTATATGTCGTACAAATTTTATATTTATCATTTTATATTTATCACAATCAAGGTAGCCATCTTTTTTTTTTCTTTTTCAAGAAGAGAAGAGTAAAATTGTCATTTTTATAAAAACAATTTAGTAATCCATTTACGATATAATATTGATACAGTTATGCATTTTTTTTATGTGAATTCATACTTTTCTGCTACACAAATTTTTTAAGAGCTTAGGGTTTGTTTGTAACAAAGCACTGAATTTGGAACATGTTTCCATGTTATAATTTATCTCCAACATTGCACCCATCGTATCAGTTTTTAAAGTTGATTTTTTAGCTGTCCATAGCGCATTCATCAGTGAAAATACTCTTTTGGTCAGTGAATTTATACCCAGAATCGATAACACATACTGTACTATCAAACGACAATTATTAATAGATGCTCCAACTTCTTTAAAATGCTTAAATGCATTAACCCATCTTCCAGAAGTTGTTCATTTTTTTGAAAAATGAAAATTGATATTTAAAGATTTTTATATTATCTTTCATTTAAAAAAAGTTTTATTACAATCCATTTAATCAATATTTCCAATGATAATACTAGATGTGTTTCCTCGTGGACGATGTTTCAAGATCCTGGAGTTCATTCTGGCTATCTGAACATCATCTCCAGGAAGTAACAACAAATTTTAAATTATAACACTAGATTTACTTTCTCGAGAATGATGTTTCGTCGACCTGGAGGTCGTCCAGGTCACCTGGACATCATCTATAGGAAGTGACAAAAAATTTTAATTAAAGTACTAAATTCGCTTCTACGAGAATGATGTTTCGTCGACCTGGAGGTCGTCTAGGTCACCTGGACATCATCTATAGAAAGTGACAAAAATTTATATATTTCTAATGATAATACTAGATGTGTTTCCTCGTGAATAATGTTTCGTGATTCTGGAGGCCATTCTGGCCACCTAGACAACATCTCCAGGTAAGGACAAAAAGTTTTATAATTATAATACTAAATTAATTTTTTCGAGAATGATGTTTCGTCGACCTAGAGGTCAACTGGGTCACCTGGACATCATCTATAGGAAGTGACAAAAATTTATATATTTCCAATGATAATACTAGATGTGTTTCCTCATGAATGATGTTTCGTAATCCTGAAGGATATTCTGGCCACCTAGACAATATCTCCAGGAAGTGATGAAAAATTTTTTAATTATAATACTAAATTCATTTTCTCGAGAATGATGTTTTGTCGACCTGGAGGTCGTCCGGGTCACCTGGACATCATCTATAGGAAAAGACAAAAATTTATATATTTCCAATAATAATACTAGATGTGTTACCTCGTAAATGATGTTTCATGATGCTGGAGGCCATCCTGGCCACCTGGACATCATCTCCAGAAAGTGAAAAAAATTTTAAATTATAATACTAAATTTACTTTCTCGAGAATGATGTTTTGTCGCCATGGAGGTCGTCCAGGTCACCTGGACATCATCTATATGAAGTAACAAAAATTTATTTATTTTCAATAATAATACTAGATGTGTTACCTCGTTGATGAAGTACCGTGATCTATCATGGCTATCGTGGCCACCTGGACATCATCTATAGGAAGTGACAAAAAATTTTAATTAAAATACTAAATTTACTTTTTCGAGAATGACGTTTTGTCGACCTGGAGGTCGTCTCGGTCACCTGGACATCATCTATAGAGAGTGACAAAATTTATATATTTCTAATGATAGTACTAAATGTGTTTTCTCGTGAATGATGTTTTGTGATCCTGGAGGCCAGCCTTGCCACCTGGACATCATCTCCAGGAAGTGACAAAAAATTTTTTATTATAATACTAGATTCACTTTCTCAAAAATGATTTTTCGTCGACCTGGAGGTCGTTTAGGTCACCTGGACATCAGTTATGACAAGTAACAAAAATTTATATTTTTCCAATAATAATACTAGATGTGTTTCCTCGTTGATGATGTACCGTGATCCTAGAGGCTATCGTGGCCACCTGGACATCATCTCCAGGAAGTGATAAAAAAATTTAAATTATATTACTAGATGTACTTTCTCGAGAATGATGTTTCGTCGACCTGGAGGTCGTCCAGGTCACCTGGACATCATCTATAGGAAGTGACAAAAAATTCTAATCAAAATACTAAATTCACTTCTTCGAGAATGACGTTTCGTCGACCTGGAGGTCGTCTCGGTCACCTGGACTTCATCTATAGGGAGTGACAAAAATTTATATATTTCCAATGATAATACTAAACGTGTTTTCTCGTGGATGATGTTCCGTGATCCTGGAGGCTATCCTGGCCACCTGGACATCATCTCCAGGAAGTGACAAAAATTTTTTAATTTTAATCATAATACTAGATGCACTATCTGAATGATGTTTCGTCGACCTGGAGGTTGTCTAGGTCACCTGGACATTATCCTAAGAAGTGACAAAAATTTACGTTAATTTGTAATTAATGTACTTAAGCGTCTACTGAAAAATCGTGTTACGATTAATTCAAAATAAAAAAATTAATTGAACATAAATGTTCAATTTAATTGAACATTTCATCAAAATTGGTTCACTTTCTAATTTTTTTGTTTTGAATATTTAATTGTCTATAATTTTTTTATAAATTTTAAAAAGATTTCTTGTTATATTTTGTATTTAGTTTTATAGAGTTATACAAAAGTTATATATAATCATTTTCAGATTCAAACTCTATCCAGTAAGCTATATATAAACTTGACACAATAGTTTCACGTGGGTATGTCTTTTAGTAAAAAAATGTGAAAACATATGAGTAAAAGTTCAATTTTTGAAACTTAACATTTTTATACTGAGTAATCGTTTCAATTACTTTGATTAATGTCTAAATATAAAAATATTTTCATTTTACTTTTCTCAACAATAATATATTGAAACATATTCATGGAAGGCACTTCGATCATTTTTGGTCTGAAAAATGTAAATTTTGAGAATTTGTAACTAAAAGTGATGGAGCTCTAAAATTTTGTAGGTGATTTTGAAGGATAGTAGTTTATCGAATAAAATATTTAAGAATTATTCAAATTTTTTTATTTTTATTAAATTTGCTTACGAACTACAATGTATTTTGTTTTTATCATATTAATATGAATAATACTAAATTATGTGCTATTTAATATAATAATTTTTAAAATCTTTTTGCAATGAATATATTAATCTTAATACTTTATATTATTTGGGTGTTTTCCAAAACACTAAATTTAAAATCTTTGTTATATTTATTTCTCATCCTGTCTTTTTATTTTAAAGTACTTTGAAATTTCGTCACGCTTTTAGAATAATATATATTTTTTTAGTACTTTTTCAAACTATTGAATAAATATACAATTTTGGCTAAAGAAAGTTTAGAGATCAATCAAGTAATCGTCGAGTATTACTGTATTCAATTCATTCTTTTTAATAAAAAGGAATGAAATTGACATCGATTAATAAGCTCTTATGTTTCAACTTTTTTTAATAATATGAAATTCATAAAAATACCATTAAACTATTTTTTTATTTTATAATTTTATCAAATTTCTTGAAATTTTTTGAATATTATAACTGTTATTTTTTGTTCTTAATCATTGTTTAAATTGATAAATACTATTTAATCTTTATTATTACTTTTAAAAAAGTATATTTTAGGCGAGTTCAGGTATTGAATAGTATAGTATTCTTTAGAACATTTTTTCTAAATATTTTATTCTACCCAATACATAATATTTTTTTTATTTCAGTTTTCGAAAGTACTGAAATATCATCATCAAGTTTATACTTTTTATTTGATTAACCTTTAGTTTTTGCTCAAGAAAGTTTTGAAATCAATCAAGTAATCGTCGAGTACTTCCGTATTTAATTAATTCTTTTTAATATGAAGTTCATAATATGAATAATATGAAATTCATAAAATATTTACAGTTTTGGCTGAAGAAAGTTTCGAAATCAATCAAGCAATCGTCGAGTACTTCTGTATTCAATTCATTTTTTTTAATTATATAGAATTCATCAAATGCTCAATTTATATTCTTCTTGATAGATGAATGTTTGGAAAAATTTTTCCAAATAATTTCTGAAAAAAGTGATTACTGAGATGAAGATAGCGATGATAATACACATCAAAATCAAAAAATAAAGATACCAGATCAACATTTTATTTCATTTATGAGTGAATATTAATACATGAACATTAAGGAACTATAGATGATCTTATATCTATTTTTTACTTTATTCTTTATGAGAGACATATTTAATTAAAAATTTCTAAAAACTTAGCAGAAGGGCCATTAGCTTCTATCAAAATATATTTGAGAGTTTGTTGCCATCAGCTTTAAAATTATTCATGCGTTTTTAAAATTATGTATTCTCTATTTCATTGCACTATTATTTTATTTTCAAGAGCTTTAAAACATATTAAATTTTACTGAATATCTACAAAATAACTTGCCAGACCCGTAGATTAATATTTTGTTGGTGAAATGTTCAATGTTCATGTGTACTGGTTTATAATTTAATTGCTAGCTAATTCACGTGTGTTAAATAACAGTTCAAAATATGAATTTAAATACACATACATTCAAAGATAAAGAACAAAAATACATCCTATTACAATAAATAAAAATCTATTTTGTGATGTTATGTAATGCAGAGAATTCAATATTCTTAGTTTTCTTTCACTTATTTTTACTATATAAACTTTAAAATTATCAACTACACCATGAATCGGTCTGTATATTAAAATTTGTTTCTACATAAATCGATAATTTGCATATTTCATCGAAAAATTCGTTTTCATTAATTTCTTTTTCTGTTTTTTCAATGGAATATAAGACACTAGCTTCAAAGTCAATCCACTGTATAGGTGTTCTTTTTAGATTTGCCCAGTCAAACTTCTTAAAATCAGAGTATTGTGTGGAATAGTTTTCTAAATAATCTACAACATTTTTATAAAAGTTTCTTGCGTGACTTTTAAAATAATTTTCATTTATTTGTTCTTCATTTATAAAAGTAGTTAAATGATTTCGAATCATAAGTGGTATGTACTCTTGAGTTAAGCGATCATCAAATTTTTCTTTCAAATCTAAAACCATTTCACCGATTTAAAAAAAATTTAAAGTGTCAATTTGCATAAGTTGTACAGTACTATGAGATAAAGATGATTGGTGGTGTACGAATTTTAACTAAAGTTCTGAACACGGATTGGAAAAAAAATTCTGTAAAACGATTGGTGTTTTTTCTTGGGATAAAAAATAAGATTTTAATGGATATAACATTAAGAGAATTCGCGCTGCTGCTGGAAGAAGTGTAAGCCAGCGAGTTTTACTGTAACCTAGAAGTTTCTTATAAACTTCGTTGGCTTTATCGCAGAATTTTAATTCATCCGTTCTTACGGTATACATATGAAAATATGAATAAATTTTTACAACTATAGATTAAACATCTATAGCTGGTAAGTCACAAGCTGTTTGAATTGCATTATGAATTATGTGTGCACCACACCCTACACCTACAATACTTTTTTTTAAACTTTCTTGAAGTTTATAATAAACGTTTTGACAGCCTTGTCGTTGCACAACCCCCAAAATTTTTATTTACGTTATCACCACACAGAGCAACAATTTTTTTTTAAGATTATTATTTTCAAGTACACGCATTAAATTTGGTTGTATAATATCAGCAGTTTCACCCGGTAACTCGATAAAATCTAAAATTTTTACTTTAACTCCAAGTTCAGGCTGTAAGTAGCTAAGATTGGAAAAATTTTAATCTCTTTGTGATTCGATGCATCAGTGTACATACTAACAAATAGTGCCATTGCAATTTCAGATCTTACAACAAATCGAGGAAACGGTGCAATAACATTTTTAACAATCGCTTCTGTTTTCGTTTTGCCACATGAAAATTTTTGGTTGAAATTGCACTAAATCAATTCGGATGTACATTCCATTAAAGTAAAACTTTGGTTGTGGTTAACCTTATGAAATGCCCATACTCCTTCAGACTTAGCAAGCTCACTTTCTTTGGTATTAAAAGTCTCTGAACGTAAAGATTTTTATAAAGAATACTTGAAGCAGCTTTTACTACATTATCGTGTCTGTCACTTTTCATATGGCGATGAATATCATTTTTGCTGCCATGCGTAATTGACAAATTTTCTCCGCACGTATTGCAATAAACATCTTCTTCTTTTTGCTTTCTCATAGAGAAACCATTGTATCGATAAAAAAAAATTTTTCTATTTTTTCTTTTTTTCTATTCTATTAATTTGTACATATTTAGACTCAGGGAGTCGAAAAAAGTGGTTTCCAGAAAATGTCTGTATGTATATGTGTGTGTGTGTGTGTGTGTATGATTTCAGTACGCCAAAAATATCTCGAGAACTACTCGATGGATTTGCTTCAAATTTTGCATGCAATTTATTTTTTTGTCTAACTGGGGAGGAAGCTATTGAAAATTGATCTTCTTAGCTGTTTTTTTCTCAGAGCCATTTTAATAATTTTAAAAAAATTTTGATTTTTCATTATTTGATATTTTACGTAAACTACTCGAAGAATTTTCTTGAAAATTTGTATGGACATTATTTGCGACTGCCAAAAGAAGAAAAACTTTTACTAACTGATTTTCTTAGCGCATTTTTAATTTTAGAACAATTTGAAAATTTTGAAAAAAAAATTTTTTCTTCATTTTTGTTTTATTTTATGAAAACCATTCGATAGATTTGCTCCAAAATTTGTATGCAAGTTATTCGCTATTGTCTGAGAAAAATTAGCTTTGAAAAACTCACTTCTTTAGTGCAGTTTTAATTTCAGAGCATTTAGAAAATTTTTGAAAAAATGTTTATTTTTCATTTTTTTTATATTACACCAAAACCATTTGTTAGATTTGCTCTAAAATCATTATGCAAATTATTCGTTATTGCCTTAATAAAACAAGCTTTGGAAAACTTATTTTCTTAGCGCAGTTTTAATTTAAGAGAATTTTGAAAATTTTCAAAAAAAATTTTTTATTTTTTTTGGGTCTTATGTAAACTACTCTAAGAATTCGTTTAAAACTTTGTATAGTAATTATTTGCTACTGTTAAAATAATAAAAACATTTGAAAACTGATTTTCTTGGCATACTATTAATTTTAGAGCATTTTGAAAAAAGTTGTTACTTTTTATTATTTGTCTATTTTACGAAAACCATTCGATAGATTTGCTCCAAAATTTGTATGCAAGTTATTCGCTATTGTCTAAAGAAAATAAGCTTCGGAAAACTTATTTTGTTAGCGCAGTTTTAATTTAAGAAAATTTTGAAAATTTAGAAAAAATGTTTATTTTTCATTTTTCTTTATATTACACTAAAACCATTCGATAGATTTGCTATAAAATTATCATGAAAATTATTCGTTATTGCCTTAATGAAACAAGCTTTGGAAAACTTATTTTCTTAGCACAGTTATAATTTTAGAGCATTTTGAAAATTTTGAAAAAAATTTATTTTAAATTTTTCATTTTTTTTGGATCTTACGTAAACCACTCTAAGAATTTGCTTAAAAATGTGTATAGAAATTATTTGATACTGTTAAAATAATAAAAACATTTGAAAACTGATTTTGAAAATTTTTATACAAATTTTTATTTTTCATTTATCTTCTTTCTTAGCATGGTTACGATTAGAAATTTCGTTGTCATCGTTCTTTTAAAGTACAAATTTATAAATAAATATTGATGTTAGACAATTTTTTTATATTAAAATCACATTTAAATAAATATAAAAGATTAATGAAACTCAAAGAGTTCTATGAGAAAGCATTCCGCCAAAGCACTTGGCAGCGTTTTGTCCTTAGTGCAAGAAAGGAAATGCTCTTTGCAAATCAGAATTCAATTTGCACTTACGCTTTGTTTTTTTACTTCCAGATGCGATTGTCTTAAATGACCCAATCAAAACTGTTGCATGCATACAAGAGTATCCGCCTGAAGATAAAAATAACCAACGCAAATGAAGAAAAAAATTGAAAAAAAAGAGTAATTTCTCTTTTTGTTACCTAAGTTTTTGAAATTTTCAAGTTTATATACAATATTTTGTAAAAACTGTAACTTATACTTCGATCTTGTCAAAATAAGCAGCTTGATACCAGTACTAACGATTCGAATCTACTCATGTTTGTATAGCAGACAACCGAAATTGACCTTTAAGTTGAGAAGAACCGATACTATATGACGCGTTAATATTAGTCATAAAATGCGTTACAGTACAAGCGACTTACTTATACTCGCGTAATATGAATTTCAGAGGTTATATTCAACAATAAATGTTTTATTTTTATTTCACATTGAATAATTTTTCTTTTTTTATTGAAAGTTATGGTGGATGCGGAGAACTACCTTAATTTTGCGAGACATTTTACGAGACAAATTTTAAAACAGGACCCGAGCTACTAATGCGGGACAGTTGCCTACCTTGGATCATAATGTTGCAATTTAATAAATTTTACATACATTTCTCCAATTATTTATTCTGAATGTGATATTATGAAATTTCTCTTACATTATTTCTGAATACAGATTGCGTAAAATTTCATAATAATTATGTTTATTCTAACATATACGTGATGTACAGTATAAGTCTTTAAATAAATAAAACATCGAATAAAAAAAGTTATTTTCTTTGTCTATAATTTATAGTGTTTACACAAATTTTTTTTTTCAATGGCTTATATTATGAATTAATTCGTTTTTGAATAAATTTTATCGATGTTCCAACTCTAATTAATATTTTTTAATGAACACACAAATATTAAATTTAATACGAAACTACAATATAAAAATTATTAAGCTGAGACTATTCTTATTTCTTTAAAATTAGTCATTTATACATAATAATATAATATATAAAAATTCAACCAAGAGACGTTACGAGCGAGGTATTTTTCGCTAGTGTTATATTGAAGTAAAACCATCTATTTCTCCAGTTCTCTGGTTCTCAGTTTCTCTGGATTTTTTTAATTTGCATAATTTTTTTGTAATAAGAGAAGCAACTTTTAATTGAGTCCTATATAATTAGTACTCATTATTCATGAGCTTTTTTTGGGTCTTATTATTTCGGGCCTCATTTTGGCCTTAATATCTGTAACTTTCGTTGTTTCTAATTATCTTTCTCACTATTATCATTACAACTATAGTTTTTTTCACCCCTTCAACTTTCCTTTCGTCCTCCCCTCTCCCTTTCTTTTTCTCCCCCTCCTTTGTTCTTCGCTCTCTCTCGCTCTCTTTCGCTCTTTCTTGCTCTTTCTCATTCTCTCGCTCTCTCTCTCTCTCTCTCTCTCTCTCTCTCTCTCTCTCTCTCTCTCTCCTCTCTCTCTCTCTCTCTCTCTCTCTCTCTCTCTCTCTCTCTCTTTAATTATATAAAAATAATAAAGAATAAGTAATAAATAAATATATTACTTATTTTTCATATGAATTTTGCTATATCTTTCGTCTACTTGAGAGATATATTGTCTATCATATGTATATATTGTTACTTATTCTTTGTTATTACTACTTACACAATTTACTAATGTAATTTCTGAAGGGCTATACGGGGTTGAACCTCACGGTCTTAAATAAACCGTATCAATCAAACAATCAATCAATCAATCTCTCTCTCCCTCTCCCTCTCTCTCTCTCTCTCTCTCTCTCTCTCTCTCTCTCTCTCTCTCTCTCTCTCTCTCTCTCTCCCTCTCTCTCTCTCTCTCTCTCTCTCTCTCTCTCTCTTTCTAATTATATAAAAATAATAAAGAATAAGTAATAAATAAATATATTACTTATTTTTCATATGAATTTTGCTATATCTTTCGTCTACTTGAGAGATATATTGTCTATCATATGTATATATTGTTACTTATTCTTTGTTATAACTACTTACACAATTTACTAATGTAATTTCTGAAGGCCCATACGGGGTTGAACCTCACGGTCTTAAATAAACCGTATCAATCAAACAATCAATCTCTCTCTCTCTCTCTCTCTCTCTCTCTCTCTCTCTCTCTCTCTCTCTCTCTCTCTCTCTCCCTCTCTCTCCTCTCTCTCTCTCCTCTCTCTCTCTCTCTCTCTCTCTCTCTCTCTCTCTCTCTCTCTCTCTCTCTCTCTCTCTCTCTCTCTCTCTCTCTCTCTCTCTCTCTCTCTCTCTCTCTCTCTCTCTCTCTCTCTCTCTCTCTCTCTCTCTCTCTCTCTCTCTCTCTCTCTCTCTCTCTCTCTCTCTCTCTCTCTCTCTCTCTCTCTCTCTCTCTCTCTCCCTCTCTCTCTCTCTCTCTCTCTCTCTCCTCTCTCTCTCTCTCTCTCTCTCTCTCTCTCTCTCTCTCTCTCTCTCTCTCTCTCTCTCTCTCTCTCTCTCTCTCTCTCTCTCTCTCTCTCTCTCTCTCTCTCTCAGTAAGTAGCCTAGCATCGTTTTCTTTAAGCTTCTCATAAATTTGATTGTGAGTACTGTATTTGTGCCTGCTGGCATTTCGTTACAGGTTTTCTGCATGTGCAATTTGTAGAGCGTCTACTGATATATTAATCAGTATTTTTATCAGCTCTGCTACTGAAAACTATTGACTTTCTTTTTGTGCCAGCGCCCTTTTGAGGTTAAGTACTCATGAGTTTTGAAAGTTATGTTTGCTGTTTTTGTCTCCTAGTGTCGGCTGCCATTACCACTTGTTATCTACAAACGAAATATCCATCATCGATAAGGTGGCTTTCTACTTCATCAACAGCGGTTATTGCTCGAAAGATTCAACTTTTTGCTGATTCTGTCTACTTCTCAGCAGTGCAGTACATCTTTACTTCTCAAGGTGAGTGTTAAGTGAATGATGTTTCTTGATGCGCTCAATTATTATGGTTTTTTGCTCACGTTATAAATTGCCTGTATTGCGAACTGATACAGCCCATCTTTGTAAAATTGCACATCGATTTACCATCTTGTGTGTTGTAATAGCACGTGGTTTCTTGGCAAAAATATTATAGTTTGTTGTGCTAAAGAGAGGCTACGTAAAAGGAAGCCTACAGACGAGTGCTCACGTGCTATAGCCACAGACGATATCGTTTCGGCCTCCTCTCGGCCATTAGAGTCTCCTCCTACCAATCAGCGCACGCAAAAAAAGGTCGAAGCCTCTTCATCCCACTTGCTTGAACCGTCTCCTAGGAGACGTTGTCGCTCTGAGTCGAGTCCCTCCCCTTCTTCTATTGAGAGTACTGTAGCTTTGGGCGTGGACTGGCAGCGTACTACTACCTATAACCCGTCTCGATTGGCTATGCTTGACTATCCATCCACAGAGATAAAGTCCCCTTATTCTTACAGTGCTACAGCCATCATGTGGTCACTGGAGTACTTTGCTGCTTTTTCTGCCGATTTCAATAAGAAGTTCGAACAAAAAATGGCCCTGTCTAATAATTTACAACAGGCAACCAATAAATTCGTTGAATCAAACGAGAAGCTTGTTACTGAGGTTGGTGCTCTCAGGACTGAGCTTGGGGAGGTGAAGCTCTCTTTTGCAGAGCTTGAGAAGCGATATGATGCTCTTTCTGATCGCTTGGATCAGCATATTGCTTCCTATTCTCCACCTAATGTCTCATTGCTGCGCGATTCTTACGAAATACTTTTTTAAGGTATTCCTTCGTCCGTTTCGCTCTCCAAGAAGGATATCGTTAAAGTTATCTTGGAAGCGTTGGGACTCGAATTCGGGACAGCATAATTGAAACTTGCGAGTGGCTACCTGTGATTCTTATCGAGGTTGACCAGCCCAAGTGCTCGCAGGTAAACAACTTTCGTGCTTTTGTTGGCAGGTTTTCTTCTGATGCTATTAGTCCACAAGGACTTAAACTATCTTCGGTCTATAGTTAGAAACTTAAGAGCATGACGAAGCTGTCCGCCTTCTAATAATATTTCCAATCTTAACTTATGAATAAACGATGCGTTTAATCGAGTTTCTTTGCTACAAAGAAAAAATTTGTAAGATTAAACTCTAGTGCGGACAACTCAAGAAATCCACCAAAATATTATACATACAAAGTTATAATAAAAACTTTCAATATGTTGTATTTTAAGGTTAGGTTTGTCGAGTTTGATATCTAATTTCCAATCCAAGCTCATAAAAAAATAACAAGTCCAAATGATTTTTTATTTTAACAAAAATTATTGTATAAATATAGCTTTAGTGCGGACAAGTCATTATATTTGTTTAATTTAAGAATTTAAAAAGATATTGATAAAATAAAAAAAGCAAAACTCGATTGCTGCAGCTCCAACATGCCGTTAATAGTGTGTATGCGTCCCTCGAAAAATGCTAAGTTAGTCCTAATTACTAATGAGGCGCAGTTATCCTCACTTGAGCCTCTTAAAGAGGAAAAAAAAGGACTATATGGCTCCCTTGCGACAAGCTCTCGGTCTCTTTCTAATATTCCTTCAAATTCTAGTTTTAATTCTATTTCAAGTAGCGTATGTGCCAAAAAAATTCAAATCTTCCTAGTAATTCTTTTATAGATTCTTTTCACGATGATTATTCTTGTATTAAAAATAACTCTGATATTTTTCAAAATTTAACTATTTCTCATGTGTATGTCAATCGTATCAAAACTCATTTTTCGGCCATTGAAAACTACATAACTTCTAATAAGACTGATATTTTCGCAGTTACGGAGACGTTCTTGACTGAGCTGGATGATAGCTCAATTATCTCATTGGATCATTACAACTTCTTAAGATTGCACAGAGTGGGCAAAGGAGGTGGCGGAGTCAGCTTCTACGCTCGTGAATTTCTCGAAGTCAAGATTTTGTCTCAATCTAATCCAATTTTTTATAATACTGCAGAGTATATTATGGCTGAAATCTCGTTTGATACCGAAAAATTGTTTGTCTTCTACAAAATTAGGCTTAACATTACAAGTTGTACAATCTGCGGTGGTTTAAATGTTGTATGCACGAATTTTCCATCGACTAATGGATTCGCTGCTATAGCTGTCCAAGCTAAACAGAAATAATGTATAGTATGACATTCAAAATAAACTATTAAAACGTTAAGTAAATAACTTTTTCCACTTCTACCTGGTCCATCTATAGAAATATATTTTTCTATACTTTGGTTGTTTAAACTTTTTATAGTAGAGTTGAATATTTGCCTTTGTTTATCATTTAAAAAATTTATTTTCATTTCTAGTTCCTTAAGAATATTATTATTATGATTTAAAATTGTTTGATTATTATCTTCTTCTATAAATGTGCTTATGTTAGGTAAATTAGAATCGTTTAAAGAAAATCCATTGACTTGTAAATTATTTTTAATAACATTCAATGCAAGATTTTCACTTATATTTTTTTCGTATTTAGGATGGTATAACTTATCTTTATATTTTTCATATAAATCTCGTGCACGTATAGGATTATGAAAAACGCAAATGAAAGCAAATAATTCATAGAGAATATAAAGTAATTCTGTTAAAGATGCTTCTTCAAACATCCATCCCATTCCTTATCTTCATTAATTAATTGTTTTGCCTTAGCTGCCTCATAAAACGAATAAATATGGCTCCTTTAACATTTAATAGTAATAACCTAATAAAATAACGTTCTCTATCTTTCGGATTTACTAAGTACATTCTACTAACTAGGAGAGTATCAGACCTTCGGATCACGGATTTTGCTCAAAATTTGGGATAAGTTTTAAGATGTTAAAATATGAAAGGAAAAATAATTTTAGACCCCAACGCTCAATATTTCCCTAGTTACAGGCAATCAAAGAAAATCACTAAAAAAGTTACTAGATTTTCAAATGCTTACAGTTCCTTAGCATTGATACTAAGGAGCATGAAACTTTTTTTAAATGAAAGCTGAGCTCAAATCCTTTCGAAATAGTAGTTATAGCATGTCAAAATATTATTTTTTCCCAAAGTCATAGCGTAATAAACATTAGACCCAACTTCAGCTTTTTTTATTAATTAATGTTTTAAAAAGAAAAATCAGGTCCAATATTTATCACGCTCTAACTTTGGGGAAAAATAATATTTTGAGATGTTATAGGTGCTATTTCAAAAGGATTTGAGCTAAGCTTTCATTTTAAATAAGGTTTAAGCTTCTAGCTATCAATGCTAAGGAACTATATGCGTTTGAAAATCTAGTAACTTTTTTAGTGATTTTCTTTAATTGCCTGTAACTAGGGAAATATTGAGCGTTGGGATCTAAAATTCTGTTTCCTTTCATATTTTGACATCTGGAAACTTATCCCAACGTTTGAGCGAAATCCGTGATCCGGAGGTTTGATACTCTCCTAGTAAGTATTGGATTTCTTTTTTTTTTCTTTTATTCCACTTTTTCAGTTTATCAAATGTATAAAAATTTGGTATTTCTGAATACAAGTAATTTCGTGCTTCAAAATCTTCTTTATTCTATTCAAAATATGCTGTTAATGTTGTTCCCACATGTTTTGCATGATCATTTCTTCTTTTCCTTCTTTAAAAAATACGTTTTGTTAATTTTCTTGATGAACGCTCAGACGTTTTATAGTATGTGAAATAACATGTAAAGGATATTCTCATAACCTGTGCATTGCTTGAGGTGGACATAAACATCCTATATTAATGTATTGTTGGGTTTCGTCATATTCATATTCAACATTCTCACGATTGTCATTTTGAAAAGTGTCTTTATTTTCTGATTAAAAATCCACATTTACTTGATGTATTTTTATGTATGCACAATCATGACCTTTATAACAGTATTTGAATAAATATTTAATGCATTGTGCGGTGGAACAAACTTCTACGTTAATGTGTGCATTAAATTTCAATAAAAAGTAAGGATTATGAGGAACAACAAATCCATTATCTGCAATTCTTTCTGTGAATTTATTCTTGAGAATTATTTTGACGCCATCATTTTTACGTTTGTATAGTGGATATCCATTAGATTTAAATGTTGTAGTATTATTAAATTTTTTTTGAAAATTTTCAGTACATTGTTTCGTATTTTTATCTATACACGGACAATTTATATTTTGCATACCACAGGGACCGCGTATCATAAATTGTTGAACAATACTATATAATTTTGGATAAATATCTCCATTTAGAATTTCTGCACTTATTATTTTATCAACTTTTTCGGGAATATCAAATTTATCATTTTTATCTGAGAGTAACAACATATGCATATGCGGTAATCCTCGTTTTTCAAATTCAATTACATAACTATATGCAATACATTTTCCTAATATTTCCTTTTTATTACTAAATTTTTTAATACTTCTACTTTTTAATAAAATACTTTTTTTATAATATCTGGTCTACCTAATGCATTTTCATAAATTTCTAAGTTTTCAGTTTTTCCTTTCTAATGTGGGTTACAGGTCATAGTTACAAAAAGGTCAGGTTTACTATGATGATTTACAAGTGTCATTAAGTCAATGTAATTTTGTTTCAAAAATCGTGGACTTCCTGTAAAGTTTGACGGTAATATTACCATTTTTCCCATTTTTGTAGAATCTAATTCTTTTTTATTATGTAAATAGTCCATAACACCTTTGTAACAATCACTTCTTAATACGTTTCGGTTTTTTTCGTATGAAATATAATCTGGAGGTTTTAAATTTTCAAGCGCATCAACAATGAACTGTGGAAATAGTTTTCCGAAATTAAGGAATTTATTAAATCATTTCTAACACTAAATCTATAATTATAAAATTTCAAATTTGAAATATTAGATTTTCCAAATTTACTTTTCATATTTGGCATCCATCCAAAACCACCATTAGGATAAATAAGCGGATATGTCATAGAATCTGTATCTTTGCTAATTGTCGGTATACTAATTGGTTTATCATACTTAGAGTACATGACAATATCACGTTCAATAGGAGGAAGATCGTTTTTCTTCTTCTACTTTATGCATCATTTTATAGACTTTAGCATAAGGTTTAATGTCTCTTATCAAGATATCTAAATCTTTTAATAATGTTGAATATATTAAACTTATTCCGTTAAATCGTTGCTATTCCATTACCTAAAATATATAATTGTCCATATTTACGTGCTTCATCTTTATTAGGACGTAACGCATATAGATTATAGTAAATTTGTCCACATATTCTAATTACTTGTGGTCCTTCACCCGGCAATGTATCAAAATTGGCACCAAAATTTGCGAATGCTAAAGCATTATTGTACAACCTAACATTTCGTCAAAAATCAATAATTTCTTCCGTTAATTCAGTTGCTAAAAACTTTAATTGTTCTGGGTAAGGAGGATTTCCTAACAATTCTACTTTACCTTTATGACAACGATTAAAGAAATCGTTACTTTTAGTATATTTGAAAGCAAAATGTTTTGCATCACAGTAAACACATGTATTTGTTATGGAACCAATGTTATTTTCAGATATGAGATTTTCATCGAAATATATATTTGCTATACAACCAATCAGTTTCGAATTAATTTTTTCAGTTAATAATTTTTCATTTAATTTCTTTAACTTTTTTTCTCCTTTGTCCTTTATTGTTTTATCGATAACTTTGTTCAATACAATATTATGATTGTCATTATAATTATCATTGTTGTAATTTCCATTATAATTAATCTTTAATTTTTAATCATTTACACTTAATAAATAATGTCTTTAATTGATAAGAATCATATTTATGTTTTCGTTTTTTTCCATTTATTGGTTTATTTATTGAAGTATCATTATTAACATGTTTATTGTCATTAATTTCTATTTGTTTATACCTTGTGCGTGATTCTTTTAATTGGTAACAATAATTTTTTACTTGTGTTTTCTTAATAATATCGGCATTTTCCAATTTTTGATTTTTAATTAATACCATTCTTCGATATTCATTAAATTGTTCACTAATAATGTTTTAATAAGTCTCTTTTTTGCGTAATTTTTCTTTTTCATGCAATTTTTTCAATTTATTAGTATCTCTATTTTCTATTGATTTTATTTTTCATATCTTAATATTTTCAATTTTTTTATATTTATTTGTTTGTTCTTCTTTCATTTTTATGTAAGCTTTTCTCTTACGTGTAGCTTCATTTGTACGTATTTGTTCCATTTTATCAGTACCCTATTTTATCTTTGATTTCATTTTTGTTATTTTAGTATTTTTTAATTTTTCTTTATATTTATTGGGTTGTTTTTCTTTAATTTTTATATAATCTTCTTTTTTATATAAAGCTTTATTCGCACGTATTTGTACCAATTAATCAATATTCATTTTTTCCTTAAATTTCAATTTTGTTATCTTAGTATTTTCTAATTTTCCTTCATATTTCGTTGGTTTTTTTTCTTTAATTTTTATATAGGCTTCTTTCTTACGTAAAGCCTCATTTACACGTATTTGTTCCAATTCGTCAATACTCATTTTTTCCTTGAATTTTAATTTTGTTATCTTAGTATTTTCTAATTTTTCTTCATATTTTTTTGTTTTTTTTTCTTTAATTTTTATATAAGCTTCTTTCTTACGTAAAGCCTCATTTACACGTATTTGTTCCAATTCATCAATACTCATTTTTTCCTTGAATTTTAATTTTGTTATCTTAGTATTTTCTAATTTTTTTTTATATTTTTCTGGTTTTTTTTGTTTGGTTTTTATAAAAGCCTCTTTCTTACATAAAGCCTCATTTGCACGTATTTGTTTCAATTTATCAGTACTAATTGTTTCCTTGAATTGTTATATTGTTATCTTAGTATTTTCTAATTTCTGTTTATATTTATTTGGCTGTCCTTTTTTCATTTTTATATAAACTTTTTTTTTTACGTAAAGTTTCTTAAACACGTCTTAGTTCTAATTCATCATTACTTTTTTTTTCTTGCATTTTCATAATAATGTCTTTTTCTGAAATTTTTTTATATTTATGTGATTGTTCTGTTACCATTTTTCTATTAACGAAATGTCGGAGCTGCAGCAATTCAGTTTTGCTTTTTTCATTTTATCAATATCTTTTTAAATTCATAAATTAAACAAATATAACGACTTGTCCACACTAAAGCTATATTAATACAATAATTTTTGTAAAAATAAAAAATCATTTGGACTTGTAATTTTTTTATGAGCTTGGATTGGAAATTAGATATCAAACTCGATAAACCTAACCTTCAAATACGATACATTGAAAGTTTTTATCATAACTTTATATGTCTAATATTTTGGTGGATTTCTTGAGTTGTCAGCATTAGAGTTTAATCTAACAAATTTTTACTTTGTAGCGAAAAAACTCGATTAAACGCATTGTTTATTCATAAGTTAGGATTGGAAATGTCATAAGAAGGCAGGCAGCTTCGTCATGCTCTTAAATCCTGTTACAAATTATGCTACTTTTTCATCTATTCCTTTTGATTCTTTTTTTTCTTCATTTAATTTAATCTCAACTAACCTAATTTCATTATTGTTATAATTTAAAAGGATATCATCGATTCCCATTATATCATTATCTGGTTTTTAAAAAATTTGTGTCTGAAATGTCATTGTCAATTTCCATCAAAATTGTTTTATGATTCGAATTCTTTTCTTAACGATACATTTCCAAGATCTTTTTTTGTTCTGCCATTAAATACATTTGTGAGTTTTTTTCTTAAAGTTTAAGCTTGGTGAAATCTTAATTTAATGGTATTCGATTTAGACGTTGCTCATGACAAAAACTTCTCCTTATCATGTCTGGTGGATTATCGTAATTAATATTTGCATTATTATAATTTTGTAAAACTGAAAACATTCTTATTTGTTGCGTTTTAAAAATTCTTGATAAACGTGATCGCATTTGAGAAACATCATATCTTAAACAACATGGACCTAAATTATAAAGTATTGCAATAGCAAAAACAATTGCAATGACGCCACAATCATAATTATTTGTTTGTGATTGTACTGTTTCGAATACCATGCTTAATTCTGATTTGTTCGGAAATAATCTGTTTATATAAATCTTATGCTCATCTTGTAGATATTTAAGATTTAAACTGTCATATATATGAATTACCTCATTATTATAATACACACAAATCCGGTGACCCTTTTCTAAATTTCCGGAAAATAATAGCTGTATAAATTTTCCATCAATCGGTACTGAATTAATATATTGTGGTCTTTGAATTAGTGAAGTTAATTGCATGTTGAATGAGGTGTACCGGTTTGAAATATTCAATGCTAATATATGAATGTCAATTAACATGAAAGCGATTCCGCTATACAATCCCTGTCCTTTAACAATCAATTTATCTTTCTCAGTCAGAACCATTATTGAAAATTAAAATTCTTTTTAGAATTTTAATTCATTTTTAATGAACTTTTTTAAAAGATATTCACAAAAGAATTCTTACATATTAACTAATTTAATTTACTGCTTTTTTACTTTAAAAGATGAAAAATAAAAGAAATTATGAAAAATGCTATAAATTAATTGTTATATGATGAATAAATAATAATAAAATTTGTAAAAATAATATAACGATAAAAAATGGTTATTTTCGGCAATTATACATGTATATATATGAGACATTTCACACCAACCGGAAAAGCAAAAAAATAAAAATCGCTGAAACCATGAGAATATATTTTGTTTGTTACTCAAAATGTGTAAAAAAATTTTCAAGAATTTAGATTGGATGGATCAAGAGCCATCGATCTTTGAAATTTGGAAATTTTTAAAAATTTTTGGAAAAGTATCAACTTTATGATTTTTTTTTCTGAAAATCCTGATGTTTTAGAGGGAAATTCATTAGAATATTTCTTGTCGTAAATGAAGAGGAGAGTTAGCATGATTTTCTACAGACCTAAATTTCCAAGTTTTCTATTGGTTCTTACATGTATTACATGGTAATTGAAATTACTCATTGTTCGCCATTTCAGAAATTTCTTTTCGCGGGCTTATTTTTTTCTATTTTACATGAACTTTAAAATGAATTTTTGATTGTGTAAGAAAGAGCCACCGATAAGGAGTTATGATAGTTTATAATATATATTTTCATGTATGATTTATTTTTGATATTGAATATAAATATATATTTTCATGGATGAAAAAAAACATACATGAAAATATATATTATAAACTGTCATAACTCCTTATTGATGGCTCTGACTTAAATGATCAAAAATTCATTTTTAAGTTCATGTAAAATAAAAAAAAAGCCTGCGGAAAGAAATTTCTGAAGTGGCGAATAATGAGTAATTTCAATTACCATGTAATACATATAAGAACCAATAGAAAACTTCAAAATTCAGTTCTGTAAAGAATCATGCTAACTCTGCTCTTCATTTACAACAAGAAGTAATCATATGAATTCCTCTCTAAAACATCAGGATTCTCAGAAAAAAAATGATTAAGTTGAGAAAAAATTTGTAAGATTGAACTCTAGTGCGGACAACTCAAGAAAACCACCAAAATATTATACATACAAAGTTATAATAAAAACTTTCAATATATCGTATTTTAAGGTTACGTTTGTCGAGTTTGATATCTAATTTCCAATCCAAGCTCATAAAAAAATAACAAGTCCAAATGATTTTTTATTTTGCCAAAATTATTGTATTAATATAGCTTTAGTGCGGACAAGTCATTATATTCGTTTAATTTGAGAATTTAAAAAGATATCGATAAAATAAAAAAAGCAAAACTCGATTGCTGCAGCTCCGACATGCCGTTAAGAGGAGGTCACGTATTTCTGTCCTTTTCTAATCAAAGAATTGTATGACGAATGTTAGAAGGAATTATATTATATTACCTTATATAAAAAATATAGAGTATGTAGTCAAAAGAATTCTAAGAAAAGCTAATATTAATGTTGTATTTAGGTCTGTTAATAAATTGAGTTGGCTTTATACCTTGGGAAAGGATAGTATTGATAAAATGAATAAACTTGATTGTATTTATAAAATCAATTGTAAAGACTGTGCCAAGTGTTACATTGGCCAGTCTAAAAGAACTTTAAAAACACGAATCTCCGAACATGAAAGAGATTGTAGACTAAGAAAGGATTCTTCTGCGTTATACATGCATATGGTAGAAACAGAACATAAAATTGATTTTAAATCAATTAGTATTTTGGACCAAGAAAGTTCTTATTCAGGAAGACTTGTTTCAGAAATGATTTTCATATATAAATATAAAAATAATGTCAACCGAATGTTAGATACAGAGAAATTGAATCCTATTTTTAAAAATTATATTCATCACTATTTAGTTTAGAATTTATTTGTCCAACCGTTATTTTCGAAATATCACTTTATATATTGGGTTATGTGCCGACTGTAGAGCGCTTACTAGTATATATACATTGAAAGTATGAATCTTCGTTTTGTTGTACGTTAAGTATTACTAACTGTAGCTCTCGATAAGATTTCGACAATGTTATTTTTATAGCTAAAATTATGTGACTTCGAGAACGATTGTGAGTGTGTTAAATAGAAAAAGTATTTTGTTTTTTTAATCATTTTTGTATAGCGTGTGTTATAATAAAGTGTATATTTTTTTGTGTTTTAGAGCTTGAAAAGGACCTTTATGACGAGGTCGAAACGTCGTTAAATAAAGAATTGTTTGAACAAAGTAGCCCTTAAATTCCTTTTTATTTTTTATTGAAAAGTATTATAATGGATTTTATAAAGATCTAGACGTATGAGAACAAATATTAGTACATTATGATGCAAGTGACAAATTGCCTATCATGGCGCGAAGTGTATTAGCACCTGAGTGAAACGAGGGTGATAATTCATGTCGTGCAATATAGGCAATTTATACTACGAGTATCATACGATTTTTTAGAACACTTACTAGCATAAACCCGCTGTTACGCCTGTCCGTAGCATTAGCAGTGTAATTATGCACCATGCGGTTATTGCCGAGCGTAGCAAGGCTGATAAGCACGGTGAAATAATGGACTACTTATGACACGGCTAGGTGTGACATAAATGCAGATCGACTCTACTCCGTGCTATAAAATTACATTATTTGCGGAAGATAGATAAGTATTCGTAAAAAGGAAATGAAAATAACATTGAATCTATTAAAAAAATTAAATCTTTTTTTTATTAAAATATTGAATTATGTATTTATTAATTGATAATTTTTAAATTAAACTGAGAATCGTAGAAGTTTTGAAGAAGCTTATAATTATAATTTGTTTAAATATACGAAATAATTTCAATCTTCATTACTGTTTTCGTCTATGACTGGATTAATGTCTAAAGTAGAAAATATTTCAGAAAGATTTTTCGCTGATTTAATTATCCTTGATTTATATCTAGCATTACTGAAATAATAAATAACGGCTGCTATGTGAGAACAGGAGCCGACTGTCCGTAAACCATTAACACAGTCACAGGTATGGCGCAAAATGCCTCCATAGCCAATTGAGTTAGGTTTGTATTCTATATAACATTTATAAGTTTTTTTGTTTCTATGTCTTGATCTTACTAAGACTTTCATTATATTAGGAGTCAGTTTGATATACTCTAAATTAATATTATCTGAATCATCTAATAACTCAGCCAAATAACATATGGCTTGACCTAACTGATAAATTCCTGAAAAAAAAATTTTAAGATCTCTTTCTGTCATCTCTGGAAAATCGATGATTTCTTGAGAGGTTAGCTAAGTGGTTGTAGAGCTACGTCTAGACCATCTCGCTGACTCTGCTTCAACTGCTAAGGTATTTTCCTCTTTATTGGAATTCAACATTCTGTTAATGATTATATCTTGTAATCCATCTTCATTTTGATTGCAGTTTAATTGTTTACCAAATCGATTATTCAGAAAACACGCAATTCTGCAATACAAACTAATTTTTGGTAAAAGTTTATTATCAATTTGATGATGGAGAAGCTTATATTTTTTTTCAAGATTCCATGAATGGCTTCTACTACCCACCTTAATTTCGTAACGTAACGAGATAGATTCACCTCAGATGTAGTGAAGTTAGGTCTCTGTCCTTTTAAGGCAGGCATAAGAACCTTGAAACCAAGTTCTTCTAAATAAGGAACTACGTCCCTAAATCCTCTATCAACAATACAGATATCACCTTTCTTCATAATACTCCTTATTCCATTAGGGTCATTCATCACTTTCTTTATAATGCTCGCCTCGTTTTCAGTGGCTAAAAATGGACCAGGAAGATCTACGATATAACCATCTGTAGTACAAATGGTGAATGACTTACATAAATGATAACTTTTATGACTTACTGAAATATTGCATATTGCTAATAAGTTACATAAAAACTAATATATGTATTTTCATAATTTGATTGATAAAAAATTGCACAAAATAGTGGCGAAATATTTGCGTTTGATTATTAGTGTTTGAGAAAAATTTGAATTTTTATTATCACTCGTACGACTAATACCGATTTTTGATTATCCCATATAGAAATGATTTTTGTAAATAATTGTCAATAACATTAAATTACTGTTAAAAACTGTGAAGTACTGTACTGTAAAAAATTGAAAATAATTATAAATAATTATAAATACGTATAAATAAAAATAAATTATTTACGAATTTATGATTTTAAAAATGTTAATAATAGTAAATAATTGTAAATAACTGTAAAAAATTGAAAATAGCTGTAAATAATACTAAATTACTGTAACTGCTATTTATGTCTCAATTCTAAAATTTTTTAACAATCATCTACAGTTATTTACAGATATTCATAGAAATTATTTTCATATAGGATGTAATTGAAGAAAGAATAACATATTATTTTAAAAAGATAATATTCATATATGAATATTTATATTTAAATAGTCTAATTATTTATGATTTTAAGTTTATATCCAATAATGATTAAGTAGTTATTAAAATTAAAAATTACATTACAAACCTGAATACGACTTTCGTTGATAATCATTATTTCTGCTTTTCTCATGGCGAAGATAAGTTCCATCAAAAACCAAAGCAAGCTCGTTAGTTAAATTAAAAAGTTTTTTTGCTTAAATAGAGGTATGATTATCAATAAGATCCTCTCTCACAAGATTCTTTACTCAAAAGTGACAAGGTAAGACGTCTTTTGCAAATGAATTTAACACTGACTCACAAAAATGTGATACTTGAATTTCATAATCAATTTCGAAAATTGATGCAATAAAATTATTTGATGATGCAGTTCGTAATTTAAATAGAAATATAACTAGAGCCTGCATTACATTTCTGGAGCTTGATGTTCTCATTGAAACTAGTAATGACCTTATCTCTTGTAATTGATCATTCGTAAAACTTGTAAAAGTAAATATTTGTTTATCGCTAAGCTTTAAAGATTTAACTTTATCTAAAAACGTTTTTGAAGCTGATTCTACTATTTTAGTTAAAAATAAATATATTCCATCTTTGGTTAAGAAACTTGTGCTACTGTATACTTGTATCAACTTCAACTCATCTTCATAAAATCGTTTCTTGATTAAGTGACTGTTGCATACTCGATTTCCACTGGGAATAAAAATACGCAATTCATTGAAGCACTGTAATCTAGCATCTATTGGAATAATAGTTAAATTATGTTTTCCTTTGCAAATACAACATAATCGATGCGTGGAAATAGTTCTTTCAATTGGCAGCTCAATGGTATGTTCTTGTTCTTTCGGTTCATTCAAAACTACCTTAAAAACACTTCCTGAACTTTGAGATAGGGTGGAAGATTATGAAGATGATTGCAAACTCATAGGGTGATTTTCAATCTGTTCACTAGTTGAAGGTTCTATTGCATCCGCAGTAAGAGTTTCTTTTGTACCAAAAAAAAGTCTTCTACACCTGTCACAAAGTTTATAACCAACATCAACACTAATGTTTAACTGATCACTAACAGCTTCAATTTCATGTGCCGTATTAATAATTTTTACTTGAGTTGACAGTTTTCTTAGATTACGGAGGCATTTGCAGCATCGATCGGTTATATTGTAATCATCCATCATTAAAGGAGATACTGAAATTAAAAATATTAAGGATATTTATAAATTATAATTTTTTTTGTTACACTCATACACATGTATATATATATATATATATATATATATATATATATATATATGTGTGTGTGTGTGTATAGAGTATCATAATTTTCACAAAAGTATATATATATATATATATATATATATATATATATATATATCTTTTGTGAAAATTATGATAAAAATTATATAAAAGATAATTATCTGTTTCATAACAATTATAAGAAAAATTATTGGTTTGAAAATATAAGTTTTCAGTTACAGTATGAACTTGTGATTAAGCATATCTTTGTAATGTAATTATGTTACGTACAATTTCTGAAATAATAATATATTTTCACAAGATTATTCCAAGAAAATATAAAAAAAATTTTAATTTTATTCAACATATACATATACATGTGTGTATGTATAAATAATAATTATATCTAGAAACATATTATTAAAAATATTAATCAAACATATGATTTACATTCTAAACATTTATTATTACTATTTTATAAAATACATATTCGCTTACATTGTTTATAGTTAATATTTACAAAAGCATAGGAAATACAGAAGGCATCAGTTGGTATATTGCTTGTTAGTATAAGGTAATTACAATTATTTCTCCATTGCCATTATTTGTGACCTTTGTGCGAATGTGAATATTGACTATTAATACTATAGATATGTTTACAATAATAAATGTCTAGAAAATAGATTAACTGTTTCATTAGTTTAAAAGATAAAATTTTGATCTAAAAATATAAATTTTCAATTGTAAGTTTTGAAGTTAAATTCAGCTTGTACCTTTTAATTGCTAAGATATACTTGATCGCAATTGTAACTGTGTACAAAAACATTTAATCTACATTTTATAAATGACATTTATAAAAATGAAAGTATATGAATAAACGCATTTGTTTGTTGTTAAATGTTATTTAAACATACAATTAATACTCTTTATTTATTATTCTATTGTATAAAAGAATGTGCTATTGGAGTAATATTAAATATATATTAGTTTTTATTACTTACAATTATAAGTTAACCAATCGTAAAACCATTATATATACATATATTTAGTTTTTAATGATGCAATTATAATTAAGAAAATTTTATAATGATTTAAAAAATAAATCCATTTTGCACAAATTAAATCTGTTGACTACATTCAGTGTTTTTACTAATACATGTGTATATACATTGGATCCATGACCTTGAGCCTCAATCATATTTATGTTGTAAGCTAATTCTAGACAAATATTTTAAGTTATTTTATAATTATATAGTATACTTAAAAGAAATCTTTTTTAATTTGTAATAGAATACGTCTGCTACGTTTTTGTTTATACTATACTTTGTAAAGCGACGTACATAATGTATAAGTAAAAGATGTCCAAAATATAAGGCTTGATGTGTGAGCGGTCCGTTCCCGTTCCGGTAGAACATCCATGGAATTGCTGACCACTAGTATATAAAGCCTTACGAATGCTAGTTGAGTCGAGTCTGGCTCCACCGTTGTCAGGCATCACTTTAACAAATCACTGGGTTATTGGGCGCAGCGGTTGAAAGATGTGTTATGTGTTGTTATGCCTCTCATCACCAGGGAATTGCTCGTGGTGATGAGCTGGTACGACTAGACCACTTCCTAGGGGGAGCTGTTGAGTTTCAACCACCGGTTAGGGGATTGCTCGTGTCCTGTGTGAGAAATGGTACAGTAAAGTTGAAGGTTGTAGCATACGTGTTACAACCCGAACCCCGCCCCCCATTTCCTATTTACCTGCTGACGACGATTGTACGAACCAGGGGATTGCTCGTGGTCGTATGATTTTCTAGGTAACATCCTAGTTATCCTGCATAGAGTTTGCACTCGGATTGCAGTCAGGTGATTGCGCGTGACTGTAAAACGAGTCGGGCCTCTAGTCCTACACATGCGCGTTCGTGATTTGCTTGAACCGAGATAGAAATTAGCCAGATTATTGTAACTTGATCTGTAAAGAATAGAAACTAGCCAGATTATGGTAACTTGATTGATAAAGAACAGAAAGAAACATGTAAACTTAATGCGTAAATGCGTATTAAAGCCTGTTTAAGTGTAAAACTAACCAGGAGAGTGTCTGAGTTGCAGGTCACAGATCTTGATGAAACTTCGGGATAAGTATTAAGGTACCAAAATACGAGTAAAGCCACAGCGGTACGGTCTAATGCTTCGAAAAACTAAAATTATGAACGATTATAGTCTTATTTTCGGAAAAATATAAAAAAAGAACTGCTAATTGAAGTGTAGATAATTCTGTTAGGAAATGTTTTTAATAAATCCACAATAATTAAAATAAAAGCAGAGAAAGCCAGCTTTAATTTGCTAGTTTCCGAATTAAAAAATAATAATTAGAACTAAAGTTATGCTTGTTTAAAGTTAAGCATCAAAAGAGTACTAAAAATCATCATCCTTGAAAATTTAGACTATTTTTGGTACTCTCTTACTGCTCAACTTTAAGCAGGCATAACTTAAGTTCTAATTATTATTTTTCAATTCGGAAACTAGCAAATTAAAGCTTGCTTTCGCTACTTTCATTTTAGTTATTGTGGATTTATTAAAGACAGTTCTAGACAGAATTATTTACACTTCAATTAGGAGTTCTTTTTTCATATTTTTCTGAAAATAAGACTATAATCGTCCATAACTTCAGTTTTTCGAAGCGTTAGACCGTACTGCTGTAACTTCACTCATATTTTGATACCTAAATACTTATCCCAGAGTTGCATCAAGATCTGTGACCCGCAACTCAGACACTCTCCTGGTAAGAACAACGTTATTTTCTGTTTGTTTCAGACTGCCGAATCCTGATAAAGCAGTTAATTAAAGACTACTTTATTTATATTCAATATTAACTTCACTTTATTTTCTACTTTTGTTATTTTGTTTTAGAATATATCAATTTGTTATCTTAATTATATGCTTTCTTTATTCCAATTACCCTTCCGCACGAATCCTGAAACGCTGAAGCTTCTGGCACCCTAACTGTAATTAGTAGCTTTGTTACAAATTAGAGCATCGATTTAATACTTAACTAACAAAAAATACCTCGCTCCTAACGTCGCTTGGTTGAATTTTCATATATTATATCATTATGTATAGATTAGCCAATTTTAAAATAAAAAAGAATCGATGCAACTTATGAATTTTGATATTGTAGTTTTGTACTAAATTAAATTTTTCTATTTTTATAAAAAAGATTAATTAAAGTTACAATGTGCATAAAAATTGATTAAATACAAATTATATCATGATGAATTAAGAATTTGTTCTACTAAATTGCATTTGAATCAATGAAAAAATATAATATTTCTTTTTAATATACGATATAATTTCAATTAGTACTAGAACTTGAATTTTGGAAATCGTTACACAATTAATTGGATTTTACGTTAACAGGTATTAATTATATTGAAGTTTTTCGCTCCTAAGTCGCTTAGTTGAATTTTCTTTTATTATATCATTATGTATAAATGACTAATTTTAAGTAAATGAGAATTAATTAATTTAATTTTGAGTACTGAATAAAATTGAAAATAATTTGATGAAACATAATATAAAAATATATGTACACATGTGCTTAAAGTAAAAAAGCATATAATTTATTTTAAGTGACTATTTTTCACTCTACTTCCATTAGAAAAACAAAGATAGTACGATATTTGATGTAAATAAACTGAGAATTGGGTACTGAGTTACAACTATAATTTCCAGACCTCAATATATGACCATGAATTTGAATTATGAAATTAATTTTTAAGTGAAACATGCTTAAAAGAAATTCGTGTTGATTTCTAATAAAAATATCTTCACAAATGTATTTTATATATATGAAATACGAAATTTAAATAGAAAAAATCATAAGATTAAAATACGACATTTTAGTTAATTTTAAATTCAAATATTTCGGAATAAAAAAATAACTATTTGCAATTACTTAACAATCCTTTTTGCATCTAATATAAAAATTTAATGAGATACAAATATTACAAAGTGTATGTATCACAAGTAAGGTTTGCATATCATAAATATTATAATTTTTAGAAAATTCTTGATATTAATAGATTATTAATTTGGAAAATTAAATATTTTTTTATTGATGACAAGTAACTTTTCAAAAATAGTTAAAATAATACTGTAAATGTCAATCAAATAACATTTTCATCAAAATAAATTTCAACGCTATAATTATTAAAATAAACATTTTTATTTAACTACAATCTATTGTAATAATTATTTGTTTAATATATATTAAAAAAATAATAATTTTATTTGATGAACAGTTATATAAATATTATATATATAATTGTATAACTAAATTTATTAAATTAAAATTGTATTCACTTATCATTCAGAGAATGAGGTATTTAAATTAGTTTTCATGAAAATATATTATTTAAAAAGTTACTTGTTAACAATTTTTTATAAATAACATACATTTAACCTTAATTACATTTTCATTTGTACACGTGTTTATATTTAAATGAATTGTGATTTATATAAAAATTGTTAGCAATTCATTTCATTGAAGCAATAATATTTTTAATAAGAGAAACATTAATTTTTAAAAAATATCAAATTACCTCATTTGAAAAATTATAATATCATGATATAAAAATATTTTTTTTAATATCGTTTAAACATAAATTTTATGAAATACAATTTTAAAAAATTATTTATTAGATATTAAATTTTTTTATTAATCAATTATAAAGATAGGATAATATAGAAAATATGAATAAGTGTTTCTGATTATGTCTATAATTATGCAATTATATATATGAACTGTCTAGATAGAAATAGAATTCTCCTTGAAAAAGTAAACATTTCAAAAGAAAATTTACTTATTATTTGCGAAAAATTTATTATGAATGCGGAAAAAAAGAATATTCTGTAATATCACTCTATAATTTGTATTAAATATGATATAAATCATTGAAAGTACAATTATTTCATTATGTTAAATTTGTTGTCAAAGTTTGATTATATTTTACTATAAGAAGATAAAAATATTAACTGTCTTTCCATTCTATTGCTGAATTTCTATAAAAGGAATGTATTAACTTGTAGTATGTCTCGTGATGATTATTTATTTGAATTTTCAAATTATCCCAATCATTAGTTTTCAAGATATTTAAATTTCTGATTCCAAATGGAAAAATTTTAGTAAATAATATTGGAACCCAAACTTCTCAATAACTAATGAATAGATTTATGTAAAAATTTAACTGAATAATCTTCATGATACATACTGGATGTTAATGCATCTATTTATTCAAAATTTCAAAATACAATGGAAATATAATCAATATTTATGGGTGGAAGTGTGCTGTCCATTTTACATCTCCTTAAATAATTTATATTTATAAAATTCACATAATATCATATAATAACTATTAAAATGAGAATCATATATTCAATATAATTGTCAACTATGAATAAAAAGTTTAAAAAATTAAGTGATAACTTATAAATAGTTATATTATTTTATTGAATACATTTGCAACCTAAATAATTAACTTCATGTTAAAACTAAATTTAATTAGCATTCAATAACACAAGTTATTTCAAAAATTTACCATTATTCAAAATTATTAAAAAGTTATTTATAAAAAGTATTCCCATATCAAAATTTCAAAATTATACCAATTTAATTTTTTATTCTTTACATTAGAGAATTAGTTTTGATGTTGAAATTTTTTTCTGAAATGAAACATATATATGTATATATATATATATTAAAATATTTTATCACCTTGTATGGAAATTATTTTGTAAAAGTAGAATAATGCTGCGAATAAACAAATGATTATAAGAAAATATTGAAAACTGTAGATAACAATAAAAAAGCGTTAGGCTAAGAAATAAATAATGATTCTCAAATAGCATGGAAGATTTCACTGAAATATTTCGAATTGTTCCACTGGGATATTTTAATGGAACCTTTCATGCAGATTATTTAAAGTCTTCACGGAATATTTCAGAATATTCCACTGGAATCTTCCATTGAAAGCTTTCAGGAATATTTCAGGAATATTTCAAAGGAATGTTCGAAAACTTTTTCGAAATATTCCATGTAATATTCACGTAAGATTTCTGAAATATTTCATAAAATATTCCATGTAATGTTTATGAATATTCCAGTAAAATATTTCATGGAAGATTCCAGAAAGATTCCATAAACATTTCGCTGGAAGATTCCGATAAACTTTAAAATCGTACAGCGGATAGTTACATAAATCTTTCAGAACTAGTCAACTAAATATTCCACAGAAAGTTTTAAGTAATCTTCCAGTGGAATACTTCATGAAAGATTTCAGAAAGATTCCATAAACATTTCGCTGGAAGATTTCAAAAACTTTAAAATCGTACAGCAAAATATTAGATAAATCTTCTATAAATATTCCACGAAACATTTCACAGGAAGATTAAAGTAACCTTCTGATGAAATATTTCATGAAAGATTCCAGGAAGATTCCGATAAATATTAAAATCGTACAGCGGAATATTACATAAATCTTCCATAAATATTCCACGAAATGTTCCACAGAAATATTTAAGTAACCTTCCAGTGGAATATTTTATGAAAGATTTCAGAAAGTTTCCATAAACATTTCACTGGAAGATTCCAAAAAATTTTCAAATTGTACAGTGGAATATAACATAAATCTTCCATAAATAGTCAACGAAATATTCCACAAAAAGATTAAAGTAATCTTCCAGAGGAATATTTCATTAATGATTTCAGAAAGATTCCAGAAACATTTCACTGGAAGATTCCTAAAAACTTTTAAATCGTACAGCGAAATATTACATAAATCTTCCGTAAATACTCCACGAAATATTTTACGCAAAGATTACAGTAATCTTTCAGTGGAATATTGCTTAAAAGATTCTAGAATGATTCCATGAAGTTTTCGTTGGAAGGTTGCGCGGAGCGTTACAGGAGGTTTCCAGTGACGCCGATAAGGGGATGTTTGTTAAATGGGAGTTTTATCTCCAAGCGGTTGAAAGATACCTATTTTACCATAAAAGCGAAAGGGTATCAGCACTTTGATGTACACAGTCGAAGCGAATATGTAAATGCGATTTTATAACTAAATGTTTATGTATGCGTATATGTATTGATGTATAAGTGTAATGTGTTATTATATAATATATATACCATCCCCTCACAGCATTTCACATTTTCCAAAAATCTTCCAGGAACATTTCATGAAAGATGAGAGATTACCCAAACCTTCCATTTTTATATTCTTGAAATCTCTCAAGAGTATTCCATGGATTATTCCAATGTAGGAATAATCAAGGACATACGAATATTACAGGAATATTTCAAGGAAGATTCCTGGAATATTCCAAATCTTCCGTGCCAATATTCTTGGAATCTTCCATAAATATACCACAGAATATTTTACGATAGATTTCTAAAATCTTCCAGAAAGATTTCATGAAATATTTCATGAAAAATTCTTTGAATCTTTCGTGCATATTCTATAAAAGATTCTTTAGATCTTTCGTTTATATTCCATGAAAGGTTCATATAATGTTTAAAATCTACCGTTCCCATATTCCGGAAATTTTCAATGAATGTTCCAACGGAATATTTTATGAAATATTCCTGCAAGATTCCTGAAATATTTCAATAAAAGATCTGAGATGTCCTAGATCTTTCAATGAAATATTCTTAGAATCTTCCAGCAATATTTCATGGAATATTTCAATGTAGCAAGAATCAAGGACATACGAATATTACAGAAATATTCCATGGAAGATTCCTAAAATATTTCAAATCTTCGCTGCCAATGTTCCAGGAAGCTTCCATAAATATTTCATGCTGTGTGGGTTGTTTATTATCATTTATACATTATTTAAATGTAGATACTGCAAATAACCATAAATAACTGTAAATTAATTAAAGAATACAATCATTAAAAATAATTCAAAATAATTTTGATTTTAGTTCTTTTTACAACAAACTTTTTTTAATGAATAAATATATATATATGGAATATTTCAAACCAACTGGAAGAGCGAAAAAATAAAAATCTCTGAAACTCTTGGAATATATCCTGTCTGTTACTCAAAATGTGTAAAAAAATTTTCAAGGATTTAGATTGGGAGGATCAAGAGCCATAGATTCTTGAAATTTGGAAATTTTTCAAAATTTTTGGAAAAGTTCCAACTTGATCATTTTTTTCCCTGAAAATCCTAATATTTTAGAGAGAAATTCATGAGAATACTTCTTGTTGTTGATGAAAAGCAGAGTTAGCATGATTCTTTACAGACCTGAATTTTGAAGTTTTCTATTGGTTCTTATATGTATTACATGGTAATTGAAATTACTCATTGCTTCCCACTTCAGAAATTTCTTTTCGCAAGCTTATTTTCCTCTATTTCACGTGAACTTTAAAATGAATTTTTGATCATGTAAGTAAGAGCCATCAATAAGGAGTTATGATAGTTTATAATATATATTTTCATGTATGATTTATTTTTATATTGAAAATAAATAAGACATAAAAATATATATCTTAAACTGTTATAACTCCTTATTGGTGTCTCTTTCTTACACAGTCAAAAATTTATTTTTAAGTTGATAAAAAATAGAAGGAAATAAGCCCTCAAAAAGCAATTTCTGAAGTAGCAGACAATAAGTAATTTCAATTACCATGTAATACATGTAAGAACCAATAGAAAACTTCAAAATTTAGCTCTATAAAAAATAATGCTAACCCTCCTCTTTATCTAGAACAAGAAGAATTCTCATGAATTTCTCTCTAAAACATCAAGATTTTCAGAAAAAAAATCATAAAGTTGGTACTTTTCCAAAAATTTTGAAAATTTCCAAATTTCAAGGATCTATGGCTCTTGATCTTTCAAATTTAAATCCTTGAATATTTTTTTACACATTTTGAGTAACAGACAGAATATATTCTCAGAGTTTCAGCGATTTTTATTTTTTTGCTCTTCCAGTTGGTGTAAATGTCCCATATATATATATATTTATATATATATATATATATATATATATATATATATATATATATATATATATATATATATATATATATATATATATATATATATATATATATATATATATATATAAATATATATATATATGGGTCAATCCACGTCAAACGGACAATGGCTCTGTCCAAAATTGTAGATCACTAAAAAAGTCGTACATGGGCTTAAAATTTTCGTCTTACACTCTACTTTCTTTTGCAATGTGGCGATTTTGAAAAATCCAAAATGGCGGCCTTAATATGGCGACTTAAACCTAGAAATTTCATAAAAAATTTTCAAAAACTGATTTTGATTCATTTAAATCTGATTCTACATATTTTTTATATCAGAAATCAATTTAGCGTTCGATTTTACATGAGAATATAATATTGCACTCAAGGTAAAAAAATTTTACAATATCATCTGAAGGTCATATCGCGATACAATAGTTATTTCTCGAATTAATCATTGATAAACGTTGATTAGTAAGAAAATGAAGATACTGATAGGTAACTCGAGTCACTGAATCCAAATCTGATATCCGCTTAACCCTACCAGTCTCCATCAAGGTCATTTGAAGGTCAAATTTCAAATATCTTCCATTATTTGATAAGATTAAGACACCTATAAGTTTTACGACGTAACTACAGAAAAATTCGTTTCAAACTGTGGTTTCTTGGAAAACAAAAATTTTCTTTTAGTCAATATTTGATTAATTTTTACGTAATTACGTCGTTTGACACTCGTCTGACAATTTCGGATTCAGCGACACGTAAAACTTAAAGGTGTCCTAATGTTATCAAATAATAAAAGATATTCGCGATTTGACCTTCAAATGACTTTCATACAGATCTTGTAGGGTTAAGCGGACATCAGATTTAAATTCAGTAACTCGAGTTATCTATCAGTATCTTAATTTCCTCACTAATCAACATTGATCAATGAGTAATTTGAGAAATAACTATTATTTCTCGATATGACCTTCCGATGACATTGTAAATTTTTTTTACCTCGAGTGCAATACTATATTCCTATGCAAAATTGAACGCTGAATTGATTTCTGATGTAAAAAAATATGTAGGATCTGATTTGAATAAATTAAAATCAATTTTTGAAAATTTTTTATGATATCTCTAGGTTTGAGCCGTCATATTGGAGCCACCATTTTGGATTATTAAGAATCGCCACATTGCAAAATAAAGTAGAGTGTAAGACGAAAATTTTGAGCTTGTATACGATTTTTTTGGTAATCTACAATTTTGGACAGAGCCATTATCCGTTTGACGTGGATTGACCCATATATATATATATATATATATATAAATAATTGCCGGAAATAATCATTTTTTATCATTATATTATTTTTACAAATTTCATTACTATTTAATTTAATTTAATTTATCATTTAATAATTAATTCATAGCATTTTTTATAATTTCTTTAATTTTTCATCTTTTAAAGTAAAAAGACAGTAAATTAAATCAGTTATTATAAAAGCAATTCTTTTGTGAATATCTTTGGAAAAAGTTCATTAAAAATGAATGAGAATTCTTAAGAGAATTTTCATTTTAAATAATGGTTTTGACTGAGGAAGATAAATAAATTGTTAAAAGACAGGGAGTGTATAGTGGCATTGCTTTTATGTTAACTGATATTCATATATTAGAATTTAATAACATTTCAAACCAGTGCACCTCATTCGACATGCAAGTAACTTCACTAATTCAGAGACCACAATATGTTAATTCAGTAGTGATTGATGGAGAATTTATACAGTTATTATTTACCGGAAATTTAGAAAAGAGTCACCGTATTCGTGTGTATTATAATAATAAGGTAATTCATATATATGACAGTTTGAATCTTATATATTTACAAGATGAGTATAAGATTTATATGAACAGATTATTTCCAAACAAATCAGAATTAAGCACAGTATTTAAAACAGTATAATCACAAACGAATAATTATGATTGTAGCGTTTTTGCAATTGTTTTTGCTGTTGCAGTACTTTATAATTTAGGTCCATGTTGTTTAAGATATAATGTTTCTCAAATGCGATTACGTTTATAAAGAATTTTTAAAACGCAAAAAATAAAAATGTTTTCAGTTTTACAAAATTATAATAATGCAAAAATTAATTACGATAATCCACCGGATATGATAAAAAGGAGTTTTTGTAATGAGCAAGGTCTTAATTAAATACCATTCAATTTAAATTTCGCCGAGCTTGAAATATTATTAAAAAAACTCACAAATGCATTTATTGCCAGAACAAAAAAAGATCATGGAAATGTATCGTAAACAAAAGAATTTGAATCATGAAACAATTTTGATGGAAATTGACAATGACATTTCAGATAGAAATTTTTAAAAACAAGATAATGATATAATGGGAATCGATGACATCCACTTGATTTATAACGATAATAAAATTTGGACAGTTGAGATTGAATTAAATAAAGAAAAAAAGAATCAAAAGAAATAAATGAAAAAGAAACTTCATTTGTAACAGAACTTAAGAGCTTGACAAAGCTGCCCACCTTCTAATAATATTTCCAACCCTAACTTATGAACAAACGATGCGTTTAATCAAGTATTTTTGCTACAAAGTAAAAATGTGTAGGCCCAAGAAAATATAAGGCTCAATAAAATATAAGGCCCAAAAAAATGAGGCCAAAAAAATATAGAGACCGAAAAAATATTGGGCCCAAAAAAATATTAGGCCCCAAAAAATATTGAGTCCAAATAATTACAAGGCCCAAGAAAATAACAATGTCCATGAAAATATAAGGCCCAAGAAAATATAAGGCCTAAGAAAATAAAAGGCCCAAGAAAATAAAAGGCCCAAGAAAATATAAGGCCCAAGAAAATATAAGGCTTAATAAAATATAGGGCCCAAATAATATAGAGACCGAAAAAATATTAGGCCAAAAAAATATTAAGTCCAAAAAATTATAAGGTCCAAGAAAATATGAGGCTCAATAAAATATAAGGCCCAAAAAAATATAAGGCCCAAAAAAATAAGGCCCAAAAAATATAGAGATCGAAAAAATATTGGGCCAAAAAAAAAAATTAAGTCCAAAAATTATAAGGCCCAAGAAAATATAAGGCTCAATATAATATAAGGCCAAAAAAATATAAGGCCCATAAAAAAAAGGCCCAAAAATAAAGAGACCGGAAAAATATTGGGCCCAAAAAAATATTGAGTCCAAAAAAATATTAGGCCCAAAAAAATTACGAGGCCCAAGAAAATAATAATGCCTAAGAAAATATAAGGCCCAAGAAAATATTGGGCTCAATAAAATATAAAGCCCAATGAAATATAAGGCCCAAAAAAATAGGGCCCAAAAAAAAATAGAGACCAAAGAAATATTGGGTCCAAAAAAATATTGAGTCAAAAAAATTATGAGGCTAAAAAAAATATAAGGCCCAAGAAAGTATAAGGCTCGATAAAATATGAGGCCCAAAAAAATAAGGCTCAAAAAATATAGAGACCGAAAAAATATTGGGCCCAAAAAAATATTGAGTCCACAAAAATATTAGGCCCAAAAAAATATTGAGTTCAAAGGATTACAATGCCCAAGAAAATAATAATGCCCAAGAAAATATAAGGCCCAAGAAAACATATGAGGCTCAATAAAATATAAGGCCCAAAAAAATATAAGGCCCAAAAAAAATAAGGCCCAAAAAATATAGAGATCGAAAAAATATTGGGCCAAAAAAAATATTGAGTCCAAAAATTATAAGGCCCAAGAAAATATAAGGCTCAATAAAATATAAGGCCCAAAAAAATATAAGGCCCAAAAAAAATAAGGCCCAAAAAATATAGAGACCGAAAAAATATTGGGCCCAAAAAATATTCAGTCAAAAAAAATTACAAGGCCGAAGAAAATAATAATGACTAAGAAAATATAAGGCCCAAGAAAATATAAGGCTCAATAAAATATAAAGCCCAAAAAATATTAGGCCCGAAAAATATTGAGTCCAAATAATTACAAGGCCCAAGAAAATAACAATGTCCATGAAAATATAAGGCCCAAGAAAATATAAGGCCCAAGAAAATAAAAGGCCCAAGAAAATAAAAGGCCCAAGAAAATATAAGGCCCAAGAAAATATAAGGCTTAATAAAATATAAGGCCCAAAAATATAGAGACCGAAAAAATATTGGGCCAAAAAAAAATATTAAGTCCAAAAAATTATAAGGTCCAAGGAAATATAAGGCTCAATAAAATATAAGGCCCAAAAAAATGTAAGGCCCCAAAAAAATAAGGCCCAAAAAATATAGAGATCGAAAAATATTGGGCCAAAAAAATATTGAGTCCAAAAATTATAAGGCCCAAGAAAATATAAGGCTCAATAAAATATAAGGCCCAAAAAATATAAGGCCCAAAAAAATAAGGCCCAAAAATATAGAGACCGAAAAATATTGGGCCCAAAAAATATTAAGTCCAAAATAATATTAGGCCCAAAAAAATATTCAGTCAAAAAAATTACAAGGCCCAAGAAAATAATAATGCCTAAGAAAATATAAGGCCCAAGAAAATATAAGGCTCAATAAAATATAAAGCCCAATAAATTATAAGGCCCAAAAAAAATAGGGCCCAAAAATATAGAGACTGAAAAATATTGGGCCAAAAAAAATATTGAGTCCAAATAATTATAAGGCCCAAGAAAATATAAGGTTCAATAAAATATAAGGCCCAAAAATATATAAGGCCCAAAAAAAAATAAGGCCCAAAAATATAGAGACCGAAAAAATATTGGGCCCAAAAAAATATTGAGTCCAAAATAATATTAGGCCCCAAAAAATATTGAGTTCAAAGAATTACAATGCCCAAGAAAATAATAATTCCCAAGAAAATATAAGGCCCAAGAAAATATAAGGCTCAATAAAATATAAAGCCCAATAAATTATAAGGCCAAAAAAAATAGGGCCCAAAAAATATAGAGACCGAAAAAATATTGGGCCAAAAAAAATATTGAGTCCAAATAATTATAAGGCCCAAGAAAATATAAGGCTCAATAAAATATAAGGCCCAAAAATATATAAGGCCCAAAAAAAATAAGGCCCAAAAAATATAGAGACCGAAAAAATATTGGGCCCAAAAAAATATTGAGTCCAAAATAATATTAGGCCCCAAAAAATATTGAGTTCAAAGAATTACAATGCCCAAGAAAATAATAATTCCCAAGAAAATATAAGGCCCAAGAAAATATAAGGCTCAATAAAATATAAAGCCCAATAAAATATAAGGCCCAAAAAAATTAAGACCCTAAAAATATAGAGATCGAAAAAATATTGGGCAAAAAAAAATATTGAGTCCAAAAATTATAAGGCCCAAGAAAATATAAGGCTCAATAAAATATAAGGCCCAAAAAAATATAAGGCCCAAAAAAAATAAGGCCCAAAAAATATAGAGACTGAAAAAATATTGGGCCAAAAAAAAAAATTAAGTCCAAAAATTATAAGGCCCAAGAAAATATAAGGCTCAATATAATATAAGGCCAAAAAAATATAAGGCCCATAAAAAAAAGGCCCAAAAATAAAGAGACCGGAAAAATATTGGGCCCAAAAAAATATTGAGTCCAAAAAAATATTAGGCCCAAAAAAATTACGAGGCCCAAGAAAATAATAATGCCTAAGAAAATATAAGGCCCAAGAAAATATTGGGCTCAATAAAATATAAAGCCCAATGAAATATAAGGCCCAAAAAAATAGGGCCCAAAAAAAAATAGAGACCAAAGAAATATTGGGTCCAAAAAAATATTGAGTCCAAAAAATTATAAGGTCCAAGAAAATATGAGGCTCAATAAAATATAAGGCCCAAAAAAATATAAGGCCCAAAAAAATAAGGCCCAAAAAATATAGAGATCGAAAAAATATTGGGCCAAAAAAAAAAATTAAGTCCAAAAATTATAAGGCCCAAGAAAATATAAGGCTCAATATAATATAAGGCCAAAAAAATATAAGGCCCATAAAAAAAAGGCCCAAAAATAAAGAGACGGAAAAATATTGGGCCCAAAAAAATATTGAGTCCAAAAAAATATTAGGCCCAAAAAAATTACGAGGCCCAAGAAAATAATAATGCCTAAGAAAATATAAGGCCCAAGAAAATATTGGGCTCAATAAAATATAAAGCCCAATGAAATATAAGGCCCAAAAAAATAGGGCCCAAAAAAAAATAGAGACCAAAGAAATATTGGGTCCAAAAAAATATTGAGTCAAAAAAATTATGAGGCTAAAAAAAATATAAGGCCCAAGAAAGTATAAGGCTCGATAAAATATGAGGCCCAAAAAAATAAGGCTCAAAAAATATAGAGACCGAAAAAATATTGGGCCCAAAAAAATATTGAGTCCACAAAAATATTAGGCCCAAAAAAATATTGAGTTCAAAGGATTACAATGCCCAAGAAAATAATAATGCCCAAGAAAATATAAGGCCCAAGAAAACATATGAGGCTCAATAAAATATAAGGCCCAAAAAAATATAAGGCCCAAAAAAATAAGGCCCAAAAAATATAGAGATCGAAAAAATATTGGGCCAAAAAAAATATTGAGTCCAAAAATTATAAGGCCCAAGAAAATATAAGGCTCAATAAAATATAAGGCCCAAAAAAATATAAGGCCCAAAAAAAATAAGGCCCAAAAAATATAGAGACCGAAAAAATATTGGGCCCAAAAAAATATTCAGTCAAAAAAATTACAAGGCCCAAGAAAATAATAATGACTAAGAAAATATAAGGCCCAAGAAAATATAAGGCTCAATAAAATATAAAGCCCAAAAAAATATTAGGCCCGAAAAAATATTGAGTCCAAATAATTACAAGGCCCAAGAAAATAACAATGTCCATGAAAATATAAGGCCCAAGAAAATATAAGGCCCAAGAAAATAAAAGGCCCAAGAAAATAAAAGGCCCAAGAAAATATAAGGCCCAAGAAAATATAAGGCTTAATAAAATATAAGGCCCAAAAAATATAGAGACCGAAAAAATATTGGGCCAAAAAAAATATTAAGTCCAAAAAATTATAAGGTCCAAGGAAATATAAGGCTCAATAAAATATAAGGCCCAAAAAAATGTAAGGCCCCAAAAAAATAAGGCCCAAAAAATATAGAGATCGAAAAAATATTGGGCCAAAAAAAATATTGAGTCCAAAAATTATAAGGCCCAAGAAAATATAAGGCTCAATAAAATATAAGGCCCAAAAAAATATAAGGCCCAAAAAAATAAGGCCCAAAAAATATAGAGACCGAAAAAATATTGGGCCCAAAAAAATATTAAGTCCAAAATAATATTAGGCCCAAAAAAATATTCAGTCAAAAAAATTACAAGGCCCAAGAAAATAATAATGCCTAAGAAAATATAAGGCCCAAGAAAATATAAGGCTCAATAAAATATAAAGCCCAATAAATTATAAGGCCAAAAAAAAATAGGGCCCAAAAAATATAGAGACCGAAAAAATATTGGGCCAAAAAAAATATTGAGTCCAAATAATTATAAGGCCCAAGAAAATATAAGGCTCAATAAAATATAAGGCCCAAAAATATATAAGGCCCAAAAAAAATAAGGCCCAAAAAATATAGAGACCGAAAAAATATTGGGCCCAAAAAAATATTGAGTCCAAAATAATATTAGGCCCCAAAAAATATTGAGTTCAAAGAATTACAATGCCCAAGAAAATAATAATTCCCAAGAAAATATAAGGCCCAAGAAAATATAAGGCTCAATAAAATATAAAGCCCAATAAAATATAAGGCCCAAAAAAATTAAGACCCTAAAAATATAGAGATCGAAAAAATATTGGGCAAAAAAAAATATTGAGTCCAAAAATTATAAGGCCCAAGAAAATATAAGGCTCAATAAAATATAAGGCCCAAAAAAATATAAGGCCCAAAAAAAATAAGGCCCAAAAAATATAGAGACCGAAAAAATATTGGGCCCAAAAAAATATTGAGTCCAAAAAAATATTAGGCCCAAAAAAATATTCAGTCAAAAAAATTACAAGGCCCAAGAAAATAATAATGCCCAAGAAAATATAAGGCCCAAGAAAATAAAAGGCCCAAGAAAATATAAGGCCCAAGAAAATATAAGGCCCAAGAAAGACACATTTAAAAAATGCGGAGAACCGGAGAAACGAAGAAAGAAGTGGTTTCACTTTAATATAATATAAGATATTTGATAATTATGCTTTGAGATTATGAAGTTTAACACGAACCTAAAGGTTGAATTTATGGACCCAACTCAAGTAATGATTGTTACGTGTCACATGCTTCATAAGGGCGATTCTTCATTTAACCCGTACCCGTACCCGCACGATTGTATAGGCGAGTACTTTATCTTCACTACTTTACCATCTATGATGAGTTCGATAGTAGATAGAAACTCATCATAGATGGTAAAGTAGTGAAGATAAAGTACTCGCCTATACAATCGTGCGGGTACGGGTACGGGTACGGGTACGGGTACGAGTTAAATGAAGAATCGCCCTAACCAACGTAAACAATACAAAGGACCCCGACCCCGCTGATATCACTACATAGAAGATTGCATAAGCAAAATAGCTTTTTTTAATACGCGATGGGACTTTCTCTTCATTTTTCGATAAAGTTATTTGTTTTTTCAAAAACTTAATTCTTCGATTAGAAAAGGACGGAGATACGTAACCTCCCCTTATAGGTTGTAACCAGTGTTTTTATTATTCTTCCCGGATTTCTTATATTTTTATACTTTAGCAAACAAGTACCCACCATGGAAGCAGAATCTGGGGTTCAAAGTAATATGCTGTCTGTTATGGTCATAAGTAAAATAATAGTAATTTTTAAAGCACTTCATCTGCATCCAAATGCATCTAAAAACACATTTCGATTTGTAAAAAACTAATTTTCGCCTACACAGTCACTGTTTTTTGCGGTCAAGTCCCCAAATATAGTGAAAAATGCAATAAAAATCGTTTTTTCAACTTTTGAGGATGACGCACCTTGAAATTCATAATTCTGATTCCGTCATACGAAAAAGCGGAAAAAAATACAAAAAAAAAATAGTTTAAAAGTTTAGCTAAATAAGTTTATGAAATAGATCCCGAATAATGAAACATAAAACGAGGTCGCAAAAGCTCATTTTTTAACGAGAGAGTTTGAAAAAAATTAGGAATATTCGGAGTCTATAAAAACTCCCGCATGCAAATTTTTAGATCGTTTTAAGCAATATTTCGTCAAAAATAAAAAAAAATCGAAAAATCACGTTTTTGAGGTTATATAGTGAAAGGAGGGTTCTAGAGGTCTAAAAATTTGGCTAAGGAGTTTTTTTTATATGACCTTTCGAGTGGAAAAGCCTGTTTATCAAAACCGCTGTGGACAATTTTTACATGCTTATCCCCCTAGAGCCTTTAAGCGAAATTGAATTTTCAGGAGTAAAGTACTTTTCTCCAGCTTATTATCAGTGTCATTGATGTTGGCGGGCGTAAAGAACTCTTCGCCCCGTGAATTCGCAAGAAAAAAGTACATATTTTCCGTTTGATTTAAGAGAAATCTATTTTGCGGGAGAAAAGTACTTTACTCCTGCTTATTTTCAGAGCAATTAATTTTGGCGGGCGTAAAGAACTTTTTGCCCTCTGAATTCGCAAGAAAAAAGAACGTTTTACCCACTTGACTTAAGAGAAATGGAGTTTGCGAGAGAAAAGTACTTTTCTTCCGGTTATTTTTAGAGAAATTAATATTAGCGGGCGCAAAGAGCTGTTAGGCCTCCAAATTTGGAAAAAAAGTACACTGAGAGAAAATTCATGCCAATAGAGCATGTAGTCTACGTATCCAAAGTTAGTAAGTAATATCCTATGCTTTAATAACAGCGCCATCTACTCTTACAAGGTTTGTGCTATCCAAAAACTGTTTGTTTACATGCTTTAGTAGCTCCCCACTCTAATATCCTTCGATAGCTAGCGCTGTATCCTCTCATGGGACGTGAAGGAAGTAAACGTGGCTTGTCCACTATTCTTTCTTTACTGCTAACTATGGCATTCTTCTATTGCTCAAGTCGCCTCCTCTTTTGGGTGGCGACGCGAGCAAACACGGCTGGTCTATATCCAAAATCATGTTGCAAATTTCGTTAACGTATTTTCGTAGTGTGAATCTTTTATTTCTTTTCTTTTTTTATGAAGGGAGATACGTTATAAATATAACCTGTTAAACTTTTTAACTTTAAATAATTAATTTTTAACTTAAAATTTAATTATTTTAAACCGCTGGGGGGCAGATGAGCATGTACGATTTTACGCCAGAGATATTTCGAAGTAACGTTGGTCTAGTGCGTAACGTTCACGCTTTTCCTTTTGAGTACGCGAGTTCAACTCTCGGCTAGGTGTCTTTTTTAATTTTTTTTTATTATTTCAATAGTTTTTATTGCTTTTTTTTATTTATATTTTTTTTATTTTCTATTTTTTTATTAATTTTAAAATCTATTTTTTCACAAGTTACTTAAAATATGCTCGTTTTTTTTATTAATATTTTTAAATAAATTATTTCATATAGAAAATAATTTAAAATATTAATAAATAAATAATAGTGATATTTACAATACTATAGTTCAATTTTGTCTTTATAAACATATTTCAATATACAATATATATTATAACATAAATAATAATAACTCAGTTTTATTTATTTATTGTAATTTATTGTAAATTTTATAAACTAAATTATAAATAAATTAAACTATACTATTATAAAATAAACATCACTATTATTTATTTATCAATATTTGTAATTACTACCTATAAAGAATAATTTATTTTTTTTAAATTTTCATTGAAAAAAACAAGCGTACTTGTGAAAAATTAAATTTTAAAATTATTATAAAAATACAAAATCTAAAAAAAAATAAACATAAAAAGGAATAAAAAATATTAAAACAATAAAAAAAAATTTAAAAAAAAGTGACACTAGCCGAGAGTTGAACTCGCGTACTCAAAAGGAAAAGCGTGAACGTTACGCACTAGACCAACGCTACTCCGAAATATCTCTGGCGTAAAATCGTACATGCTCATCTGCCCCCCAGTGGTTTAAAATAATTAAATTTTAAGTTAAAAATTAATTATTTAAAGTTAAAAAGTTTAACAGGTTATATTTATAACGTATCTCCCTTCATAAAAAAAGAAAAGAAATAAAAGATTCACGCTACGAAAATACGTTAAAGAAATTTGCAACATAATTTTGGGTATAGACCAGCCGTGTTTGCTCGCGTCGCCACCCAAAAGAGGAGGCGACTCAAGCAAACAAAGGATATGAGAGTGGGGAGTCATCGAAGTATACCACGTGAGTCATCAGTGAATGCCGTTCATGCTTTAGTTACTCTCCATACCATCTTTTTTAGTATAAGGTAATCCAATACTAATAGAGCTTCTCACGGCCTGTCATATTTGTATCAATGTTTTATATGCTCGCATAGATGGCAGTTCGCATGCTCTATTAGCATGAATTTTCTCTCAGTGTACGCTTCTTCCACTTAATTTAAGAGAAATTTAATTCTTAGGAGTAAAGTACTATTCTCCCGCTTATTTTTAGTGTCATTGATGTAGGCGGGCGTAAAGAACTTTTTGCCCTGTCGATTTTTAAGAAAAAAGTACGCTTCGCTAACTTATTTTAACAGCAATTAATGTTGGCGGGCGTAAAGATCTTTTCTCCCTCTGAATTAGTGGGAAAAGGCAAAATCATTTATAAGTATAAATCTTATTGAAATTCCAGTTGGAATTCCATCATGGCTTTCCATAAAATTCCAATTGGGCTTTTTAAACGGGGTTCCCAGACTAAAAAATCCAGCTGAATTTTCCAGTTGGATTCTCTAACTGGATATACTAGCTGATTTCATTAGATTTCCTGAAGGATTCCCAGTCAGACAATTCACGTATATTTATTCCTGGATGTCTGCCTATTTTCAACTGGATTTATAGATAGATTTCCAACTCGATTTTAAAGCCTTATACGTGAATTGTCTGACTAGGAATCCTTCAGAAAATCTAGTGAAATCCAGCTGGACTTTTTGTCCGGGTTCATTACATGATTTTTAAAAAATTACATAATTAATTGTCCCAATGCATTATTAACTTCATCACTCATTTCATCACGTAATTTCGTTACATGATTTAGTCATGTCTTTCAATCATGTATTTTAATCACATCATTTTTTTCAATAGGGTATACTGAAATTAATAAGATTTTTATAAAACATAAAAAAAACTTATAATATCTCTAATTAAATAAATGAAATTAATTGGACGAAAATTCAAAAAAATTGTCAATTACAGAAAACTGCTTGGATATTAAATTGTACTAAAATACAATTAATTGAAATTTGTAATAAACTCAAAGTACCCATTGATGAAAATCAAAATATTCATGAAATTCGTAATATATTAAGAGTATTTATAAAAAAAACTATTATTCAAAACCAAGAAGACGCTAGTGCGTTTAGAAAAAGTACAAGACTTCTACACTCTCCTGTTAAAAATACATTAAATACAACACAAAAACAGCAGAATTTAGATACAACACAAAATCACGAAAATCTAAATACAACACAAGATCAACAAAACATATACGAAAATATAGATATTAGAGCCATAAATAATAATTCAAATAGACAAGAAAATACAATTGATGAAAGTACGGGGGCCATTCGAAAAACTATTCAAAACAGAACCAAAACGACAAACCAAGATAATAGCCTTGTAAACAGATATACTTCAGCAACAAACATTACAACAATATCAGACGACGACGAAACATCAAACAACGACTTAAATCTCTCTATTAAGAGGAGGTAGGAACCATTTGCCGCTTGGCGGCGCTGCGGTCAGGTGAGAGAAAAATATAAAATATTTTTTATTCAGCGATTTATAATTTATCGAGACAATAATATACTTCTAACGTTGTCAAAGGCACTAGCCATATATATGTAGAATAATTATTGATGATAATCTTGTTTGAAAAGTCTAAGCTATTGTTATAAAACGAAAAATGCAGTGCGAAGTAGAGCCGGCGTGAGCATGTGTATACTTCGTTCTTTACTATTACTTTCTCTGTTGCACTTAGGAAACATACCTATCTGTTTGCATCGGTTCTAGCACGTGACGCATTTTTCGTTTTATAATAATATTTTAGACTTTTCAAACAATATTAGCATCAATAATAATTCTACATATATATGGCTAGTGCCTTTGACAACGTTAGAAGTATATTATTGTCTCGATAAATTATAAATCGCTGAATAAAAAATATTTTCTATATTTCTCTCATCTGACCGCAGCGCCACCCAGTATAGAGCGGCGAATGGTTACGACCCCCTCTTAAACAGGAAAGTTTCCAAGAAATTGAGGGTATTGGAAACGGAGAAAATATCATTATAAATAATCCTAATAATAACAACAATAATAATAACGATATTAATAATAATAATAATACGATAGACGACTAACTAGGAGAGTGTCACACCTCCGGATCACGGATATTGGATTTGAATTTTCTTTTTAAATCATTAGTTAATAATAAAAGCTAAAATTAGGTCCAATTTTTATTACGCTCTAACTTTGGGAAAAAATAATATTTTGATATGCTATAACTACTGTTTCGAAAGGATGTGAGCTCAGCTTTAATTTAAAAAAGTTTCAAGCTTGTAGCTATCGAAGCTAAAGAACTATATGCGTTTAAAAATCTAGTAACTTTTTTAGCGATTTTCTTTAATTGCCTGTAACTAGGGAAATATTGAGTATTTATGACTATAACTTTAGCTTTTTCCATATTTTATCATCTAAAAACTCATCCCGAAGTTTGAGCAAAATCCGTGATCCGGAGGTGTGACACTCTCCTAGTTAGTAAATTTTATTGAGAATATCAACATGGCGCAACCAGGATATTCATTAAAAGAAATCACAAGATTGGTTCCTGATTTTGATTGTAAAAACATATCTGCAGACAAATATATTGAAAAATTAGAATTTTCTAAAGAATTACTAGATGCTGATCAACAAAAATCGTTTATGAACCAACAGAGATTTAAATTATCAGAGGCAATTGCTTCTGCAGTGAAACACACTACAATTAATACAATTGATAAATTTATTAAAATTGTAAAAAAATTATATCCTGAAATTGATAATTTATATACTTTATACGGAAAATTAGAACAAATTCAACAAGGACTTAATTAACCAGTAGAAGGATATATAACAAGAATAAAAGAATTAACGGAGAAAATCAGAGATAAAAAGAAAAACGAGACTGGAATAGAAAGAGCAACCTTAGAACGATTTATTAATCAATTAAATCAAGATGAATTTAAATATTTTAAACAGGGGTTAGTTAACGAAATAAGATATGAAATGAAAGTAGCAGACAATTTCTATGATGCGACTATAAAAGCAATTAAAATAGAAAAACACCTAGAAAAACAAAACGCTATCAGAGGGAATCCAAATAAACAGAAAATTATGTTTAGTAATATTTTTCAAGAAGAAATTAAACAAATACAGTGTTGTCAAATATGCAAAAATATTGGCCACGAAGCATTATATTGCAATATAGCAGGGTGCGTATACTGTAAAGAACCAAATCATTCATCATTTGAATGCCCCAACACAAAAAATAAAATAAGATTGATATGTAAATTTTGCAATCAATTGGGTCATTCAAAAAGCACGTGTGATTTATTAAATGACAACGAACATTACTGTCAATATTGTCAAGAAAGTAATCATAAAACTAATCATTGCCCAATAATACGAAAATATGAAATATGTTGGAAATGTAATAAGAATGGACATAACCCAAATTTTTGCACTGACCCATATGGAAAAAATTTTTGGGTATAATTGTAAATAACTGTTAATAACTGTAAATAAATGTAAATAAATGTAAATAACTGTAAATTACTGTAAAAAAGTGTTAAAAAATGTGAGAATTGAGACATAAATAACAGTTATTTTCAATTATTTACAATTATTTACTGTTATTTACACTTATTTACAGTTATTAACTGTTATTTACACTTATTAACAGTTATTTACACTTATTTACAGTTATTAACTGTTATTTACACTTATTAACAGTTATTTACACTTATTTACAGTTATTTATATTTATTTACAGTTATTTACATTTATTCACTTTTTTCATAATTATTTACAGTTATTTACGATTATTTATAGTTTTTTACAATTATTTGCAGTTATTTACATTTTCGAAAATATTCACGAATTTATTCAATAATTTTATATTATATAGGCGAAAATTTTTAAAAATGTGATTAACTGTAAATAATTGTAAAAAACTATGGGAAATTGTAAATAATTGTAAATAATTATAAATAACTGTAAAAAACTGTAAATAACTGTAAATAACTATAAATAATTGTAAATAATTATTAATAACATTAAATTATTCACTAATTCAAAAAATTTTGAAAATGTAAATAACTGTAAATAATTATGAATAATTGTAAATAATTATAAAAAACTGTATATAATTGTAAATAATTGTAAATAACTGTAAAAAACTGTAAATAACTGTAAATAACTGTAAATAATTGTAAATAATTATTAATAACATTAAATTATTCACTAATTCAAAAAATTTTGAAAATGTAAATAACTGTAAATAATTATAAAAAACTGTATATAATTGTAAATAATTGTAAATAACTGTAAATAACTGTAAATAATAGTAATTAATAGTAAATAATAGTAAATAACTGTAAATAACTATTATTTATGTCTCAATTCTAACATTTTTAACAGTTATTTACAATTATTTATTATTATTTACAGTTTTTCACATAAATCATTTCCATATAGGGATGTCATTGAAAGAAAACCTATACGAGTGTGCGAGCTTTATAACGATGAAAATCATATGACAAATGATTGCGAAAAAATAAAGATATTTATAAATCAAGCTAAGGCAAGCAATCAAATTTAATGTCAATTGTGTGACAAATGGGGTCACTCAGGTAAAGATTGCAAAAATCATGATGCTCGAAATACGAGTTTTGGAAGAAACAATAAAGTCAACACTAACTTTTACAGGCCGAATTTTCAATCGAAATTTTGCAGATATTGCAAAAATAAAGGTCATACTGCAGACGAATGTAGGACTTTGAAGTACAACAATAAAAAATTCCAAAATAATAATCAACATATAAAATGCTCATATTGCAAGAAACCAGGACATTCAATAGAAACATGTTTCATAAAAAAAATTTAGAAAATAATCAGAATAGATTTTGTACAATTTGCAAAAAGACAAATCATACTGACGAATATTGTCAACTAAAAACACCTGAATCAACAAATATGCAGGGAAACGCTTAAACTCATCTTGGAGAGAGCGTACAAGAGGAGTTACACAACTTAAGTCGCTCAAAAATTATATAGATATACGATATTTTGCAAAGAAACAGATAATTGATCATGAGTTTGAAACTTGCAGTAATTTAAATAATGATTACAACATTGAGCCTATTCATGCAAACATTATTGAACAAAATATACCGTTATACAAAATAACAGAATTTAAAGGAGAAATAAGAAATGACTCAATAACAATAAATACATGCAACGAAACTTTTGAAGTAAATTATATATGTGATGAACAAATTAAAAAAGATATTAATAGTCAAATGGTTACAAATAAAAATAGTATGGACACTAATATCCCAATTTACATATTTAAATTAGGCAATACATTACAATTTATTCAAATCAACAACCCATTTACTAACAAATTATGTAGATTATTAATAGATACAGGTGCTCAGCTTAATATTATAAAAGAAAGCTTAGTACCATTAAATTTTGTTAATGATAGTGTTAGAATATATTTGTCTGGAATTACCAACACCCCTATTAAAACATGTGGTTTGATAAACTTTCCGATTAATGATTTACATACAGACTTTCATGTAGCGTCGGAAAACTTTTCAATACCTTACGATGGAATTTTAGGTATGAATGTATTGAAAAAAAATTAAGATTGGATAAAGGCTATTTAGAAATAAATAGAGAAAAATTCTTTATTCAAACAGATTGCAAACATAACAAGAATGTAATTTCAAATGTATATATACAAAATACGGAAAATACAGACTTAATAACTACTAATACATTTCAAATATTAAATTATACTTCAAAAATACAGGACAATGAAAATTACTCAATCTCGGAATTTCTTAAAAACAAAAATAAAAATATAGAACATTTTTTAAAAGATATTAATAGCACACTAGACAAAGATTATTCTAAAATATCAAATAATGAAGATTTTGAATATCAACAATTTCTTTTAAAACTTCAAGAAAATACGAATTTTAATGTTGAAGAAAAAGATAAAGAATTTCTTACATATTTTATAAAAGAAAATACTGAAATAAATATTATAACAGATATGGATGATTCTATTCGAACGGGTCAAATTCAAATTTTGAAATAATAGAAAATAAAGGTGTTCATTTTAAAAATTTTACTCAGGTTTTTTATGGTTATATTTAATAGAACAATATCCCAAAGTAGCCAAGCTGTCCATAGGTTATTCCCAGAAAAACGGATAGATAAAAAATATACTGATACAGAGGAATTACTTTTATTCCAGGGGAATTACTTTTTTTATTACCAACACTTGATATACTATTTTCTAATAATATTTATGTCGAATAAAGATTCTAAACTATCTGAAATACTTTAGAATTAGCTATTGCCATATATGGATGAATTTTTAAAAATAAAAAACGACGAGTTACAGCAAAAATATGTATTTTTAAACATTATTAGAAGAAAGTTAAAGAACAAATATATCAATACTTGAGAAAGTTTGCTTTTTCAAAATATATAATAACATTATTTTTGTGTTTGGGAGAGGAGTTAAGGACGTTGCCCTGTTAAATAAAATAATGACAGAAATTGCTAAAATTTGGAATTATGATAGTTTAGTGTATTTTGAACTCACACGCGTTTTTTCTACCTACCTTATACTACTAATAACTGAGAAATATAAGGAAAAAAATAGGAGGTTTAACACATGGTTATATGGGACCACGTTTAAAATTATCTATAAACCTCTTAGAAATGACACATTCAAACAATCTTTTGATAATAAATAAAAAAATATTTGATGATTTAACTCTCAAAGTTTCAACGCATATTATAAGGCTTTTCATTAAAATATTCAATAAAACATTGTCAAAATAATACATTTAAGGTGAACTTGGCAACGTCGTTCTGTAATAGAAAAAAAAAGAGAGAGAGAGAGCGAGAGAGAGAGAGAGAGAACGATATTCGGCGACATGTCCAAAATGTAGGTTATATATCATTTTACATTCTATTTAATAATTTATCAACAAAAATAAAAGTATTTTGATTATTCTGAAATCATTTAATAGAATCAGCATTCATTTCATTATAAAAAATGTAGCATTTTTATTTATAAAAATTTATAAAGCATTACACATGAATCTGATTTATACGGGGATAGTGTATAAATATCTATAGTCTATAATCAAATGTTTACATTGTGGAGCAAAAAAATGAATAACGCATAATGTTGCCAAGTTTCAACTAAATATCGATAATTCAGATCACTGCTGAAAAATAATCATGACAGGGCAACGTCCTTAAGTGTACTTGATGATAAAGGATTAGTAGAAAGTTCGCCACGTCCACGTGTAGAAATCATTTTATTACCAATAAAATCTAAAATAATATATTATCAATTTATAGATTTTCCAATTCAGGTTTTTCAAAGACTTTCATTTAAATTCAAATAATTATAGACTTACTTTGATATCAACGAAAAACTCTTCATCAAGGCTAATGACAAACTGATAATTTTATTTTCTGAATACTACGATGTAACCTTTGATTTCGCTTTATTTATTTATAGTATATGCGTAGTATGTAGTGTAGTATGTAAATATGACTACAGTAATTGTTTACAAAAAGATTTGAGAATGTGCTTACTCGGAAATTCTCCACAAATATATATATATATATATATATATATATATAATTTTGAATATATAAAAATTATAAGCAGCATAATATGTATTAAATTTCAAGTGTACAAATAATTTAACACTTCATGGTATGAAATTCATAAATAGAATTGTTGACTTTATTATTTAATTAGAATTTTGTGAGTGCATCTCAAAAAAGGCAGGAGAATTATATGCCAGGGGAGATTACCTGATAATTTGAATGAATTTTTTATCGAGTAAACGGTCTCCAACATTCACTGCTATACAAACTTTTTTAGTTGTACATTCTTAAACGTCTATTACGTATTCGAATATCCGCTTATATCTTCTGTGACAGTTAAATGTTTAGCGCCAGGGGAATTATTGTAGAAAAGGTAACATAGCTTTCATAAGTGAAATGATGTTTATACGTAAACAAAAATGTATTCTGAGATCAACAAAGCAATTTTTTAGCGAAATAAACATATAATAACAATATTTCCATGTGATAGGAATAGCTTAGATTTTCATAAGATTCAAATATAACATTTTATTATTGCTTTCTCATAGAGAAAGCATTGTATCGATAAAAAAAATTTTTTCTATTTTTTTATTAATTTGTACATATTTAGACTCAGGGAGTCGAAAAAAGTGGTTTCCAGAAAATGTCTGTATGTGTGTGTGTGAGTATGATTTAAGTACGCCAAAAATATCTCGAGAACTACTCGATGGATTTGCTTCAAATTTTGCATGCAATTTATTTTTTAGTCTAACTGGGGGGGAAGCTATTGAAAATTGATCTTTTTAGCTCAGTTTTTTTAGAGCCATTTTAAGAATTTTAAAAAAATTTTGATTTTTCATTTTTTTGGTATTTTACGTAAACTACGCGAAGAATTTTCTTGAAAATTTGTATGGACATTATTTGCAACTGCCAAAAGAAGAAAAACTTTGACTAACTGATTTTCTTAGTGCACTTTCGATTTTAGAGCAATTTGAAAATTTTGAAAAAAAAATTTTTTCTTTATTTTTCTTTCATTTTATGAAAACCATTTGATAGATTTGCTCCAAAATTTGTATGCAAGTTATTCGCTATTTTCTGAGGAAAATTAACTTTGAAAAACTCATTTCCTTAGCGCAGTTTTAATTTTAGAGCATTTAGAAAATTTTTGAAAAAATGTTTAATTTTCATTTTTTTTATATTACACAAAAACCATTCGTGAGATTTGCTCTAAAATCATTATGCAAATTATTCGTTATTATCTTAATAAAACAAACTTTGGAAAACTTTTTTTCTTAGCGCAGTTTTAATTTAAGAGAATTTTGAAAATTTTTCATTTTTTTTGGGTTTTACGTAAACTACTCTAAGATTTTGTTTAAAAATTTGTATAGTAATTATTTGCTACTGTTCAAATAATAAAAACATTTGAAAATTGATTTTCTTGGCATACTATTAATTTTAGAGCATTTTAAAAATTTTTAAAAAAGTTGTTATTTTTTATTATTTTTCTATTTTACGAAAACCATTCGATAGATTTGCTCCAAAATTTGTATGCAAGTTATTCGCTATTGTATAAAGAAATTAAGCTTTGGAAAACTTATTTTTTTAGAGCAGTTTCAATTTAAGAGAATTTTGAAAATTTTGAAAAAATATTTATTTTTTATTTTTTTTTATATTACACTAAAACCGTTCGATAGATTTGCTATGAAATTATTATGAAAATTATTCGTTATTGCCTTAATGAAACAAGCTTTGGAAAACTTATTTTCTTAGCGCAGTTATAATTTTAGAGCATTTTGAAAATTTTGAAAAAAATTTATTTTAAATTTTTCATTTTTTTTGGATCTTACGTAAACTACTGTAAGAATTTGCTTAAAAATATGTATAGAAATTATTTGATACTGTTAAAATAATAAAAACATTTGAAAACTGATTTGTATGCAAGTTATTTGCTACTGTCTGAAGAAAACAAGTTTTGGAAAACTAATTTTCTCAATGCAGTTTTAATTTAAAAGAATTTTGAAAATTTTCATACAAATTTTTATTTTTCATTTATCTTCTTTCTTAGCGTGGTTACGATTAGAAATTTCGTTGTCATCGTTCTTTTAAAGTACAAATTTATAAATAAATATTAATGTTAGACAATTTTTTCATATGAAAATCACATTAAAATAAATATAAAAAAATTAATGAAACTCAAAGAGCTCTATGAGAAAGCATTCCGCCAAAGCACTTGGCAGCGTTTTATTGCTTTTTATCTATGAAAAAATATACATTTTTTTTTATAATAACAGCGGGTCAAAGAAAATATTTTTTGATCTTTCAGAAGTATTAATTCATCCATCCTGTATCTCTACAACGTTTAAAAAAAATTTCATATATGATTACAGACAGGGGAGATTACTTTTTATACTTTCTAAGGGTCCCTCCAAAAGCTACATTGAAATTAGCGATTAAAAAGTCAACGGATCATAAAGTTACAAGCTGAAAGTATATGAAAAATTTGTGGTTAATGATATTTGAACCTTGTATCGATAGTTTATTAAACGATTACATGTGATTACCCGTTGAAATAGAATCACCCATATACAAGAAGAAAAATCTAGTAAATTTGAGGAAAATTTATTGTATGAAAACATAAATCCTATTCAAGAAGAAAATTTCGATTGTAATGGAAAATTATTAGATAAAATAATTTTAAATCACTTAAACGAAGAAAATAAACAGATTATAAAAAATTTAATCTTGAAAAATAAAGATATATTTTCGCTAGAAGGAGAAAAAATTGGGAAATGTAATTTAGAACACCATGAAATAAATTTAATAGATAATAAACCAATGTATGTTAAACAATTTTCATTGCCATATGAGTCAAAAGAAATCGCTATAGAAGAAACAAAAAAATTAATTGAAAATAATTTAGTGAGACCATCTAAAAGTGCTTATAATGCACCAGCATTTGTAGTAAAGAAAAAACCAGGTAACATTGGGAAAGAAAGATGGCGATTAGTTATAGATTATAGAAAATTAAATGGAAACACAATACCTGAACCATATTTAATACCATCTATAACAGAAATTTCTGATGCCTTAGGTGGAAATAAATAAATATTTCACGACTGTAGATATGGTATCAGCCTTCCATTGGGTACCTATGAAAGAATCGGATATTCATAAGACAGCTTTTAGCGTTCATCCATTAGGAAAATTTGAATTCATGGTATTACTATTTGGTTTAACAAATTCTCCGCGAACATTTATGAGAGTAGCTAACACTGCTCTGGGTGAACTTATTAACAAAAAAATATGTCACGTATATATTGATGACATAATTATAGCTACAAAATCACAAGAAGAACATAATATTAAATTCAATTTAGTAGCATCAAAACTTAGAGAAGCTGGATTAAAACTAGAACCAAAAAATGTGAATTTATGAAGGAAGAAGTAACGTTTTTAGGACATATTATAAGCAAAAATGGGATAAAAGCAATTCCAAAGAAAGTCGAAGCAGTAAAATTATTTCCAATTCCGAAAACAGTTAAAAATATTAGAGAATTCTTAGGACTAGCAGGATACTATAGAAGATTTATAAATGATTTCGCAAAAATAGCAAAACCATTAACATGTTTATTACAAAATGATACAAAATTTTCATGGAATTTGGAACAGCAGCAAGCTTTTGATAAACTTAAAGAAACATTATGTACTACTCCATTATTACAATTTTCACAACTAGATAAACCTTTTATAATTACAACTGATGCATCAGGATATGCATTAGGAGCTATATTATCTCAGGGAGAGATTGAAGAAGATAAACCTATAGCATATGCTTCAAGAGTTTTGAAAGGCCCAGAACTTAATTATCATACATACGAAAAAGAAGCATTAGGAATATTATTCGGTATAGAGTCATTTAGAAATTATATTTTCGGAAATAAATTTATTATAGTAACGGATCATAAACCACTACTATCTTTTAAATCAGCAGATAAAAATAATAGAGTTCAAAGATGGTGACTCAAATTATCAGAATATGATTTTGATGTAATATATAAAAAGGTCAAAATGAATGTGAATAGTGATGCATTATATAGAGATCCCACAGATATAGTAAAAATTAATGTCGTTACTAGAGCCCAAAGAGCGAAAGAGAATCAAGAAAATATTAAATTAACAAATATACCCACAAACGAAATGAAAACACAAAAATTAAATAAGGAACGCACACGTATTATAATACAAACGTGGTCGACTAAAAAAAGTAAGTAAAGCAGTAACAAATGAAGAAATTAAAACCGTCGAAAATAAAGACGAAAAACAAGAAAATATATATTAAAATAAAACTAATACCATTATATATTCTAAAAATTCTATTCAAAATAGAAAAGATAATATACTGCATTTAATCACGAGTGAAAGGATATCTTTAGATGAAATTCAAAATGAATACTTTAAACACAAGAATATTGAAATAAATAATAATTTAAAAGATAATGAAATTGAAATGATAAATTATAAAAAGAAGAAAATTTTTATAATGTGTTTAAATATAAAAGAATCATCAATATTAATAAAAGAAAAATTAATAAATAATTTTAATACATTCAAAAATTTATTAATTGAAAACCATTGCACTATATTTAGTATTTCCAAGAATATTGAAATCTTAAATATAAATTGGAATGAAATCAAAGAAATATTATATGATACTTTTAAAAATACAAATATAAAAGTTATGATTTGTTTAAATAATACAGAATATGTAGAAAATGAGAAAAGAAATGAAATTTTTTAATTATATCATTCATCAAATTTAGGAGGTCATTCAAGAGTCAATACAACTTATAATCGAATTAAAAACAAATATTTCTGGGAAAATGTAAAAAGTGATATACAAAATCGCATAAAGAACTGTGAAACATGTCAAAGAAATAAATTAAAAAGAAATAAAACAAAATAACCCATGATAATAACAGATACCCCAGAAAAAACATTCGATAAAATTTCATTAGATATAGTAGGACCTCTTAACATAACTAAAAATAATAATAAATACATATTAACTATTCAAGATCATTTATCAAAATTTTTAATTGCTGTCGCGCTCAAAGATCAAACAGCAGAGTCTATCACTGATGCATTTATAAAAAAATTCATTTGCATTTTCAGTTCACCAAAACTAGTACTTACAGATAAGGGTGCAAATTTTACAGGCATATTAATAAAAGCTATTTTAAAAAGATTTTAATTATAAAAAATCGAAACTACTATCTTTCATCCACAATCTAATGGCTCATTAGAAATTGCACAATTTAATTATAATACTATCGTTCATTCAAGTCATAAATTTACACCACATGAATTAGTTTTCGCCTACCCAGCTAGATTACCATCTAGCAAACCTTTAAAATCATCAGAAAAATTACAAACTTTTAATGATTATATAGAATAGTACATTACGTAATGAGTATGGAAAAGCTATATTTACGAAACGAGAAGTTTACGACCTGAGCCGAAGGTGAGGGTCGTAACAAGTTTCGTAGAAAAGCCTTTCCATACTAGTTGCGTAGTTTTTTTTGCCACGAGAGACAAAAAAGAGCAACAAAGTTGCGATTTTAGGGTTAGAATAGCGAAAAAATTATTAACAAATATGAAATATATTGCGAAAATAGCCCGTGAAAATTTAATACTGTCAAAGGAAAAATCTAAATTTTATCACGACAGATTCCTAAATACTGTAGAATTTAAAATAGGAGATAAAGTATGGCTTATAAAAGAGCCAAAACCAGGTAAATTAGAAAAAAATCAAAACCTGGAACCTTTCGAAGTATTAAAAGTTCACGAAAATAGCAATATCTTTATAGATTTTGAGGGTGGCTCAAAATTAGTTCATGCAAATAAATTAATTTTACATAAACGAAAAAATTAATACTATTTTATGTTTCAGAAAGAAGAAGGAAAAGAAAGAGAAAAAAAATGCTGTTAATTTCATTCATATTATTATCTATTGTTAGAGAAAATGTTGCAATTATTGGATTCAATTGTGAATCTACAGACCAAATCATCACTACATATTCTCTACTAGACACAGGAGAAAGTGATTTTTAACAGGAAAATATTACTATAACTAATTCTACAATTTTTTTTTTTTTTTTAAAAAAAAGATTAATTATATAAAGGATTTTGTCCTCTATATGATTAACCTTTTTATATGGTGAAGTCGAGGGAGTCCAGCCCGGTACCCGTTTAACACATTACATCAGGCAAGACTGTCAGACCCACCATACCGAAAACTTTGATTACCGATGGATGGTCAGCCACTTTTTGTGACCAACAATCAACCGATACTCAATGAGGTCGGATTTTTTAAGAGTCGCGATATGGGTAGCACATACACTAATTTTCTTTCGAAAAAAAGTCAGAGGTGCCTGGCCAGGATTCGAACCCGTGCCCACCGCGTTGAAGGCAAGAGCTCTATCCGTTACGCCACCGCGCTCCTACTAATTCTACAATAGAACTATTACAAGTTGCAGAATTTAAAAAAAATTAAAGTTATACAATGCAAAGTAGAAATTCAAAGAACAGTTTCCTATTGCGGGATTTTCAGTCATTTAGGATCGACTGCTCACGCTTTACAAGAATACTTATATGAAATTAGCCATGAAAAATGTAAATTCATTCACGATACAGGGATATTTAAATATGGGTCTTATAAGAATAACTTTATTAGAAGAACACGCTCAAGTAAGTCTAAAAAATGATAAATTAAGCTTAAATTCAGAGACTGTATGTAAATTTTTGGATCAACATTGCATTGAATCACAAGCAGGCTATACTTTTTGGAATATTTACCTACAGAAAAGGGTTTTAAAACAGAATATGAGACTTTATACAGAGGCCCTGCAACTATAATTAATTCACCTAATCAAAATCCCATATGTACTGTAAACACAGAAATAATAACATTTTCTTTGTCCGCTTTAAATAATGTAAAAATTTGCGATAGAATATTAACAAAAACGGAACATCCAAAACTATTTATTTTAGATATATCTTATAATAAAATATTATTTGATGATAATACGATAAAAAAAGATGTAACAAATTTAGATTTATTTACATATATAAACTCAAAATTTGTGTATATTGAAAAACATTTTAGGGCTGATCTTACAGATTTATATTTTAATATTTTAAAAGAAAAATGCGAGATAAAGAAAAAGGTGATTCGCGAATCCTTGTCCCTTGCATCCATGGCTCCCGATGAATTCGCTTATAACATCATGCAGAAACTGGGCTATATAGCTAAACTTGTCGGCGAAGTAGTACATGTTATTAAATGTACACCAGTAGAGACACAAGTGCTGCATACAAATAAATGTTATATTCAATTGCCAGTATTAACAAAAAATCAAACATGGTTTTTGACACCAAAAACACATATATTATTAAAATGAGGATCGGAAATAAACTGTAATTCGATAATTCCACAATATTATAAAATTGGAGAAAATTGGATAAATCTTCTACCGAAACCACGACCAACAAAAAATATTGTAAGTCTTAAAACCAAACTCTCAAAAGTCGTGGATACCAGAAAAAATATCTTCTCTAGCAACAAGCGAAATTTATTCTCAAGAGGATTTACAAGAATTACAGCAGCACATCATGTTTTCTTTTGAAAAGGCAGTTCTATTTAAGAGGCGGTCGGAACCAAATCGGTGACTTAGTTCACTTAGTACAATAAATGCTTATAATGATTTATTTATTCATTTAAAAATATAGTCATTTCCTCTAACCATGTATATAAAGAATAATTTGAAACAGTTTCAGTGACAAAAGAATATAAAATATTGTCATAAAGAGAAAAGTGCCATCTAACAGTCGATGCGGCTGTTATTTGCATGCAATAGATTTATATTTAGCATTTTTTGCTTCATGACAATATTTTATATTTTTTTGTTGCTAAATGACTATATTTTTGCCGTGCAAATGAATAAATAAATCATAAGCATTCATAATAAGCACTGAACTAACTAGGAGAGTGTCACACCTCCGGATCACGGATTTTGCTCAAACTTTGGGATAAGTTTTCAGATGATAAAATATGGAAAAGCTAAAGTTATAGTCATAAATACTCAATATTTCCCTAGTTACAGGCAATTAAAGAAAATCACTAAAAAAGTTACTAGATTTTTAAACGCATATAGTTCTTTAGCGTCGATAGCTACAAGCTTGAAACTTTTTTTAAATTAAAGCTGAGCTCAAATCCTTTCGAAACAGTAGTTATAGCATATCAAAATATTATTTTTTTCCAAAGTTAGAGCGTAATAAAGATTGGACCTAATTTTAGCTTTTATTATTAACTAATGATTTAAAAAGAAAATTCAGGTCCAATCCTTATTACGCTCTAACTTTGGGAAAAATAATATTTTGACATGCTATAACTACTAATTCGAAAGGATTTGAGCTCAGCTTTCATTTGAAAACAGTTTCAAGCCTGTAGCTATCGACGCTAAAGAACTATATGCGTTTAAAGATCTAGTAACTTTTTTAGTGATTTTCTTTGATTGCCTGTAACTAGGGAAATATTGAGTATTTATGACTATAACTTTAGCTTTTTCCATATTTTATCATCTAAAAACTTATCCCGAAGTTTAAGCAAAATCCGTGATCCGGAGGTATGACACTCTCCTAGTAAGTCACTGATTTGGTTCCGACCGCCTCTCAATGCCATAGCAAGAGGGATACAGGGAGAACAAAACACACAAATAAACTTATTGAATAATCTACTTACAGAAAATACATTATCGCATATTGCAGAAAATACTTGGAATAAATTCATAAATAAATTGACAACTTTTATATTTATAAGCTCAGCCATAATAATGATATTAATTATTATCCAAATAAATAAATTGACTATAGACACAATAATAAAGGGCTATATTCTTCACACTATTTATGGCTGGTCTATACATTTGTTAGAAGCAATTTTCAGCTCTCTAACACATTTAATGATTATATTAAATAACAATCAAGTAAAAAGAAAAACAAATGACGAAGAGATCCAACTAGAAAAAATAAGGATAGAAAAACCTTCTATATCAAAACCAACACCATTAAAAGAAACAACACAATCATGCATAGCAAAACCTTCACCTCCACCTTTACCCTTAAAAGCACCATACACCAAACCACCAATGCCTACACCTTCTCCCAAACTTATTCAAGAAGAGCCTAGAGAATTACCACTTTTCTGCTCTCGCATGGATTAATTAAATAATTATTATTGTTACAGATTTTTATTATTATTACTTTTTCTTTAAAATGATTTACAAATTAAGGGGGTGTAAAATACCGACATTACAGTTTTTCAAGTTATTGGTTCTTAATCCAAGATTTTTAAAAATATCTCTATATTACAGTCTTGCATTTCTACTAATAAAGAGCCTAATATAGAGATATTTCTAAAAATTTTTGAATAAAGATAAAAATTTTGGAAAACTGCAATGTCGGTAACTATGTAAAAATCATATACCCTATTACATCCCCTTAAGGAACGATTTAAGCTATACAAATCATAATTTTAATTATATTGTTACATCTAAGGTATTTAGTTAAAGATTAAGTCTATTAAATTTCAGATTGCATAGTTACCTATACAATCATCTTGAGTCGAGAGGAAAGTGAATGAATATTCACTCGTATATTCACATTATATTTAAGAGCAGGCCGGATTCGCTGTCCTTGTCTAATTGGCATTTTTGTTATTTACTCAAGTATTAATCGGTGTATCTGCAAATTGAAGGTTAAGCGCAATAGCTATTATTATTACAAATATTTATGCACAAGAAAAAAAAAATCTATCGCTTTGTTTTTGAGAAAAGTAAGGAACGCGAAAATATTCTAAACATAATCTTTTACTTCGGCGTTCCTTACTTTTCTCAAAAACAAATCGGTCGATTTTTTTTTCTTGTGCATAGATATTCATAATAATAATATCTATTGCGATCAACCTTTATTTTGAAGATACACCGATTAATACTTGAGTAAATAACAAACAACTCAATTGTTACTCGGTTGGTATCAGGTTCTACTCCGGCCTGCTGTTACATGATTTTATACTTTTTAAATAATTACTTTTACAAAACATTTTATGTTATTTTTTATCTCATAAGTTATAATACAAAATTTCATTTGCAAAGAAAATTTAAAATGTATCGATTAAAATAATTAAAAAGTATTTATAAGCAAAGTCATAAATAATTTAAAAAAAAAAAAAAAAAAATTCTAGAAACACCGAATAATTGTACGAAAATATTCGAACAAAATATTTCACTGAATACTGTATTTAAATAAATTTTAAGTTATTTATGTAAATTGATCAATAACTGTACAAACTTTATTACATTTTATTACTCTTATATTTATTAATTCAAACATATACAGTTACTGATCAATAAAAAAATTTTTAGTAAGTTAAAACTTAAATGCAATGCTATCAAATATTACAAGTTGAAAATAACAAAGAATCTTTTATTTAAACATTATAATTTATGACTATTTTTACGAATTTAATAAATTTAAGAAAATAACATGAATGATGGCACTTATTTTAAAAGGATGAGGTTTAAGAAAAATAGGTTAAAACAACAAAAGAAAAGACACACACATATATATATATATATATATATATATATATATATATATATATAAAATAAGAAAAAAAAATATACATGTATATTATGGAATATGTACATTATAACGTTTAAAAATATGTACATTATGGACAGATTTAGTCCTATCTCTCTCTATCCTGATCACGAACAGGATCGCAGTGTATTGGGACCCATGGAGGTTGCCTTCTTCCTACTGTATCATCAAATAAGATGGGCCCACTAGATACTAAATTATGGCCAATATACAGAAAGTGGCTGTACTGGATCAACAGCATCCGCATATAGACTCCATGAACAATGACCTCTCGTTGTTCTCAACGGAATAGTGAACCCAGGTCCCACACATCAAAGCCATTAACTACGCTATCTCCAGACAGTCATCTCTCCAAAAATAGTCTACAGATGCGCCGTTCAAGACGAGTGAAATCCCAATCGTCGAACTAAAAAGAAAATACAAATAATTAGTGTAAATACTCACACAGACGGTTTGATAACGGCGACGTGGATAATAGAAACTCATGTTTTTGAGTGTACTCGTGTCAAAAACAATTTAACCTTTTTATACAAACTAACAACAGTGAAAACCAATCATATACTTTACTACATCAGCAGTATATATTTTTTTTTTTTTTTTTTTGCAAATACATCAACAAAAACTATGTCATTCACTTACTATTGCAAAACATGTCGAAAATTCATTAAATTTTAAGAACTAAACACTTTTATAATTATACGTAAATAGATCATAAGAGAAAAAAATTTTTATGTAAATTGTTCAAGAACTGTATTTTCAACCCTTGTTGTTTCTCGTACCGATAAACAACATCTTGAGCCCCAAGGTGTTACGTCACAAGCGTATCTTTTCTTTTCAAAATTTTTTAATGTGAACTAATTAAAACAGTTATTAAACGATAAAAGAATGTGTTAAGCTAAACAAAAAAAATAAGTAGAACAGTTGAAGAAACTTAAACTCAGTTATAAGAATGAAATTATAAAACTTCATAAAAATGCTTAATAATCAATTTTATTTATCAACCTTAAAGAAATTCTAAAACAATTATTCATAAATAATAAATATGAATAATTACTATAAATACCGACAAAAAATCATGTATGGGGAGCACTTAAAAAAAAGCACTTGTAAAGACATTATTATATAGAAATTTCGAGCACATTAATTAAGAGCATGACGGAGCTACCCGCCTTCTAATAATATTTGCAATCCTAACTTATTAATAAACGGTGCGTTTAATCGAGTTTTTTCGCTAAAAAGAAAAAATTAGTAACATAAAACTCTAGTGCGGACAACTCAAGAAATCCACCAAAAAACTATACATGAAAAGTTATAATAAGAACTTTCAATGTATCGTATTTTAAGGTTAGGTTTGTCGAGTTTGACATCTATTATCCATTCCAAGTTCATAAAAAAATAACAAGTCCAAATGATTTTTTATTTTAATAAAAATTATTGGTTTAGTATAGCTTTAGTGCGGACAAGTCATTATATTTGTCTAATTTATAAATTTGAAAAGATATTGATAGAATAAATAAAGCAAAACTCGATTGCTGCAGCTCCGACATCCCGTTAAATCGTGCTATACAATAAAATTGCACTATAAAATATACAAAATAATTATATTTCACTGATTATAAATACTGTTCAAAATAAGAAATAAATATCTATCTAATTAAATATTAACCAAGTGTGTTCATTTATCGTCTGGCTGTACCCGCCCTGTAACTACTACACTGAAATCAAGGTAAGATCATTACAATTATATTTTGATCTATATTTCCTTTCAATTCAAGTATATTTAATCGTGAGAACGATTCATATCAATTAAAATTGGTAGAGCTTTTCTATCAGTAGACTCAACTTTTAAATTAAACATTTTTAAATCAAACTTTTAATATTATAATTAAACATATTCTCCTCATAACAACATCAACAACATAATCAATCATTAATTCTGTCCTGGTGTAAAGCCAGGACTTAACAAATTAAACAAGTATGTGTATTTTAATCTTATGATCTTTTTATTTAAATTTCGTATTTCATATATATAAAGAAATTCATGAATATATTTTTATTAGAAATAAACACAACATTTTTTTGAAGCATGTTTCACGTAAAAATTAATTTCATAATTCAAATTCATGATCATATATTAAGGTCTGGAAATTATAGTTGTTACTCAGTTCTCAGTTTATTTATATCAAATATCGTACTATCTTTATTTTTCTTATGAAAGTAGAGTGAGAAATAGTCACTTGATGGAATAAATTATACGCTTTTTTACTTTAAGCACATGTGTGCATATATTTTTATATTATGTTTCATCAAATTATTTTTAATTTTATTCAGTGCTCAAAATTAACTTAAATTAATTTATTCTTAATTACTTAAAATTAGTCATTTATACATAATAATATAATAAAAGAAAACTCAACCGAGCGACGTTAGGAGCGAAAAACTTCAATATAATTAATACCTATTAACGTAAAACCTATTAAATTGTGTAACAATTTTCAACAGTTGATAAATATAATGTAAATCATATAATATATATATAAATATATATATATATATATATATATATATATATATATAAATTTTAAATTGCTAATAATTAATTTAAAACTCAAAAGTAACTATTTTAAAACGGAATATGGAAGATAAACATGTATCGTTTTATTCCTTAAATATCATGAATTAAAATATTAATTATTAGTAATTTTAAAGTGTTATATATTATGTAAATAATTCTATATTTAATAATTTTCAATTTTAGTAATAAGAAAAGCCGCACGAAAAAAGATTAATAATTACATTAAATCTAAAGGTATTTCCAGATTTCGGAGTTTTTTTAAAACTCTCAACAAACAAAGCATATACATGTAACTACAGTAGGTATAAATTTTGAACAGCTGCATAACCGTCTTTGTAGCGTCTCTCTTAAAAAAAAAAACACTAGATTTCATTATTCGTGAAATCTGAATAGGAAATCAGATTCCTCAGTAAAAAATACCCTAATTAAAAAAAAACACTAATATAAGTGCGTTAATCGCCAAAAACAAGCCAGTTAAAAATTGAACGTTTGACGCCGCGCGCCGATATATCTATATATATCGTTTCTCCTCCATCCCCACTTTTTGCTGTGTACCGCGCGCTTGACCGTTTACGTCGATGTTCGAGTGCATATTTTACCCTTTTTACACAATTTTATTGAAAACTTAGAATATACGTGTAATAGTATATTGTTTCTAGTTTTCAAACCCGTTTTAAAAATGTACGTACGACGTTCTCAATCGGTAATATAAAGAAGGGAAGAATACCGAAAAAAAAGAAAATTGCAATTGCGTAGAAACTAATTATCCGATAGTATCTGCCTTTGGCATGTTAAAAGTAGATATACTCCTGTGCCAAATTTCAGCTCTCAATATTCATAAACAACAGAGTTATAAATTAAAAAAAAAATGAAATATTTTCCGGTTTCTCCGAATTTTTTTTCGGTTCTAATAAACCGATCGGGTCGTTTGACCTCTCGTTTTGTTGATAATTTAATTCTCTACAACTTTCCTATCGACACCATAATGATTTGTTAAATAGTCTTCGTTTTATTAACAAAAAACCAAAAAAACGCGTTTTTTTGCACTAATTTGTTAATAACTAATTAATAAATCATATGTGCTAGTCCAAAACATATAAGTAAACATCAACGAACTATCTTTTAAATGATCACATGGGTCGTTGCTGGTTACTAATTTTGGCAGAATAAGACTTTTTTTTCAACAGAGTGACTGGCCTACAATCGTCATATGTCATAAGTACTTTACGTGTTGCAAAAAGGTGTATATCTTGGTAAAACTTGTTTTTATATCTTATAAATGAACAACTCTGATGAACTTTATTGGTATAAAGCTTTATAAGGCATAAAAATAATGTATTTATTGACTTCATTCCAAAAAATAAAAAATAATTACAAATTTTGCCATCCCATGACTATAGAATCATTTCCGGTGGCAATTTTTTTACCGGTTCTTTACATTACTTTCATATAAAATAATACAGATTCTACTGTTTACAAAATTATTTCACTAGTTCAAAACACAAAAATTTATTTACTTCAATGAATTTAATAATTTATTGTTAATTATGCATTTAGGTTATTTTATTTAAATAATTACAAAAATTTTTTGTACAGTTATATTTTAAAAAAATTAGTATATATTTTAGCATGCAATATTTTTATGTAATAAATTGTTAACCAGTAAAATATTTTTATTAAATTTCAAATTTTCATGCGTGTTAATACTTTAAATTTCCCGCCCTCTATGCCCAATTTATACTAGTAAATGATATCGAGCTTGGGATAGAGCAAACTATAATGGAAGCTTATTTGAATGACTGATTAGTTCTCCACTAATTGAAATTTTTTCGACAAACGATAATTTATTTATTAAAATAAACAAATACAAAATGCCCAGAGAAAAGTATTTAAGACGCGGCCGTATATTTCTGTCCTTGTCTAATCTGAATTTTTGTTATTATTATGGGGGTGGCACAGGTGAAATCTTGTTTTTCAATAAAAAAATGACGTTTTTCATTTTTAATTTTTAATTCATAGCACCTGCAACATAATCCATGCGTGATGTTGTTCAAACCCACATAGCACGAAAGATTCGGGAAGCTTCCATCGAAAGATTCGAGAAAGATTCCAATGTAAGCTTCTAGCAAGCTTCCCGGAAGCTTAATGAAAGTTTCGAGAAGCTTCCATTGGAATCTTTCATGTAAGCTTTACGGAAGGTTCAGGGAAGCTTACATGTAATATTCTATGGGGACTAAATGGAATATTACAAAATAGCTTCCAGTAAGCTTCCGAAAAGATCACATGCAATATTGCAGAAACGTTATTTGGAAGATTGCAATATATCTTGCAGGAAGCTTCCAGTAATATTTTGTGGAAGATTCCATTCAAACTTCCTGCAGCTTTCCACGGAATCGTACAGAAAGAATATTTCAATGTTTACGAAAGGTTACCAGTAACTTGTCAGAAAGATTCTTTGTAAGCTTCCTGGAAGCTAAATGGAAGTTTCGAAAAGCTTCCATTGGAATCTTTCATGTAAACTTTACGGAAAGTTCAGGGAAGCTAACATGTAATATTCCAGGAGGGCTAAATGAAACATTACGAAATAGCTTCCAGTAAGCTTCCGGAAAGATTACATGCAATATTTCAGAAACGTTATTCGGAAGATTACATTATACCTTACAGGAAGCTTCCACTAATATTTTGTGGAAGATTCCATTCAAACTTCCTGCAGCCTTCCACGGCATGTTACAAGAAAAATATTTCAATATTTACGGAAGGTTACCAGTAACTTGTCAGGAAGATTCCCTGTAAGCTTCCCAAAAGCTAAATGAAAGTTTCAGGAAGATTCCATTGGAATCTTTCATGTAAGCTTTACGGAAAGTTCAGGGAAGCTTACATGTAATATTCCATAGGGGCTAAATGAAACATTACAAAATAGCTGCCAGTAAGCTTTCGGAAAGATTACATGCAATATTACAGAAACGTTATTCGGAAGATTACATTATATCTTGCAGGAAGCTTCCAGTAATATTTTGTGGAAGATTCCATTCAAACTTCCTGCAACCTTCCACGGCATGTTACAAGAAAAATATTTCAATGTTTACGGAAGGTTACCAGTGACTTGTCAGGAAGATTCCCTGTAAGCTTTCCGAAAGCTAAATGAAAGTTTCAGGAAGATTCCATTGGAATCTTTTATGTAAGCCTTACAGAAGGTTCAGGGAAGCTTACATGTAATATTCCATGAGAGCCAAATGGAATATTACAGAATAGCTTCCAATAAGCTTCCGAAAAGTTATATCCAAATGTTATTTGGAAGATTACCTTACATCTTGGAAGCTTGCCGTATCATTTTGCGGAAGATTCTATTCAAACTTCCTGCAGCCTTGCACAGAATATTACAGGAAGGATATATTAATGTTCACGGAAAGTTATTGCAAAGTTTCAGAAAAAAAAACATTAGTTTGTAATAAATATCATGAAAATTATTTAGTTGAATTTTTAAATAAATCTATTCCTTTGTTTATAAGAATTTTGTATTCCTGGTACAAAATCGAATAATTTTAATATTTATCATTGGACTCCAACATTTTAAATAACTGATAAATGAATTTATTTAATAATTTAATAGAATGATCTTCATGGTACATACTATAAGCTAATGCATTTTTTTTCCTAAAATTTTACAATAAAATTAAAATTTAGACAGTATTTATGAGTACAGGTGTAGTGTCTTCCTTACATTAATTTAATTTTATAGATTAAAAATATTGTTTTTTTTTCTATTAAATTAATGTCTTATACTCTTTTTAATTTACAAAATTAATGGCAGATTATTTAAATATTAAGTAAAACATATTACATTTTAATTGATTAAAAATTTTTTATAATTTTGTATAACTTTCAATAAAGAATTATTTTTACTATTGATTTTAATTAATAAAAAAGAACACAAAAAATATGTTTTTTTTAAAGAGAAAGTCGTTTATTTAATAAAATTTTATAATTAAATAAATTAATTACAAAGTCTAAATATCTTTACAATGTTTTGAATATATGAATTTTATCAAATAAAAGATTTTTTCTTAAAAAAGCATAATATTTTGTATTCTTTTACTAACTAAAAATTAATAGTAATAAAAAATTTTTACCCAAAGTTACATAATTATATAAATTAATTAATTCAATTTGTAGTCTGCTTTTTCCTTATTTATATAATAATCCCCCAATAATTTTATCAATTAAAAAAATAGTCTTTTTTGTTATATTAATATATTAAGATATTCTTTTTAATATTAAAAATTAATATCGGATTACTATATAATTACGAATAAAACAGATTACAAATTAAATGATTAAGAGTTTCTATAATTATATAACTTTAGATAAAAAATTTCTTTTAATATTAATTTAAGCCAGTAAATAAGCACACAAAACATTTTGTTGCTTTTTTAAAGAAAAGTCTTTAATTGAATAAAGTTTTAAGAAAGAGTATTGTATTATTTATTTAAGTTTTTTAAATAAATTTATTTTAAAATCTATATAAAATGAATTTTCCGGCTTTACGTAGCATGAAAATGTTTGTGTGTGAATAATACGTAGGTACATGTACATATGCATTTATCTGTATACACAAAAAATATTTAAATTTAAAAAAATAGTGAAATATGTGCATGTGCAACATAATTTATAAAAAAAAAAAAAGTCGGGAATTGAACTACCGACAGATATCATACAAGTCCGTCACCTTCGATTCGCAGTAACGCCTACAGGGGGATACGCGTTGAATGGGCGTTTTGTCCCTAAGTGGTGAGATGATACCGCACTTAATATATAAGTCAAACGTTGGTGGTTTTGAGTATGTACCCACAGCGACTGCCCCAAAAATGTAAATGCGTCTTTATAATTATACGTAAATCCTAATATAAGTGAATATGTATTGACGTATAAATATGATATAATAGTATATAAAATAGTATGTTGTCAATAAATATGTGTTTTGCACAGCAAATATTTGTAAAATATAAAATAAAAAATAGAATGTTGAACAGAATTGTAACACAATACCTTCCGAACGGTGAAAAAGGATAAAATTAACCAAATGATATTTGAATTCTTTACTTCCCCAAAGCCTCCGGGAACCTTACACTGGAATCTTCCTGGAAGCTTTTTGCATTTTTTTATGGAAGCTTCCATGAAGTATTTTTAGAACCTTACGGCAATATTCTTCGCAAGCTTCTTGTAAGATTCAAAAGGCTTTTATACTAGCTTCCATGGAAGCTTACTGATTTCTTCCATGGAAGCTTCCTGGAATCTTCCATTGAATCTTTCTAAAAGAAAAGTGCGCGGGAAATTTTACGCTTCCAGGAAGCTTTAATCAAAGCTTTCGCGGAAGCTTGCATGTAAGCTTCTTGCATTATTCCGTGGAAGCTTCCATGAAGTACTTTTGGAACCTTGCGGCAATCTTCCTTGGAAACTTCTTGTAAGATTCAAAAAGACCTTTATGCTAGCTTCCATGGAAGCTTACTGATTTCTTCCACGGAAGCTTCCTGGAAGCTTCCATTGAATCTTTCTGAATGAAAAGTGTGCGGGACATTTGACGCTTCCAGAAAGCTTACATGGAAGCTTCCGAATAGATTCCGAACCTTTTATGGAAGCTTCCTGGAAGCTTCGGTGCTCTATGGGAAGCCATCTAAAGAATCTATAAATAAATTTTCAGCACGAAATATTAAAAATTGTGGGACTAGTAGTATTTTAACTGATGCTTGATTTAGAGGTAAATGAGGCAGCAGTTAAAATACTACTAGTCCCACAGTTTTTAATATTTCTTGCTGGAAATTTTTTATAGATTCTTTAAATGGTTTTGAACAACATCACGCATGGATTATATTGTAGGTGCTATGAGTCGAAAATTAAAAATGAAAAACGTAATTTTTTTATTGAAAAACAAGATTCCACCTGTATAGATAGATAGATATATATATATTTATTTTGTAATAGTTTACAAAAAGTGTGTAATACAAAAAATAATATATAATACATAATAAAATACAAAATAAGATAATACTGTAACGTTACGTATAAATATTGCACTCATGATATCACAGTCGATTTCCTAAAACTAATAATACTACATAAGTATTAAAATGTAATTAAAGTTCAATCAATTTATTAAAATAAACAAAATTTCATATTTTAAACTGTGAAACAATGTTTTAAATAGTTTTTGTGATTCTCGTGAGTTTCTTTATACCAATAAAATTCATCAGAGTTATTCATTTATAAGATATAAAAAGAAGTATTACCGACATATGTACCTTTTTGCAACACATGAAGTACTTATGACATGTGACGATTGGGTGTTTCTATAGTTATGAGACGCACTGTATGTCTCGTGCATTTATAGGATTATAAAAACGCAAATAAAAACAAATAATTATTAAAGAGCATAAGGAAATTCTGTCAATGATGCTTCTTCCAGACATCTGTCCCATTTTTCATCTTTATTAATTAATTATTTAGCTTCAGGTACCTCATAAAATGAATTATATATTACATTATCAATAGTACGTAAATCTTCAAAACATGTGGCTTCTTCATCAACATGTAATAGTAATAAACGAATGAAATAACGTTCTCCTCGACGTTCTCTATCTTTCAGTTTTACCAACTACATTCTACTAAGTATTAGTTTCCTTTTTTTTTCTTTTATTCCACTTTTTCAGTTTTTCGTCAAATGTATAAAAATTTGGTATTTCTGGATACAAGTAGTTTTGTGCTTCTAAATCTTCTTTATTTAATTCAAAATATGCTGTTAATGTTGTTCCCACATTTTTCCGCATGATCATTTCTTCGTTTTCTTCTTTGAAAAATACATTTTGTTGATTTTGTTCATAAACGCTTACTCGTTTTTTAGTATATGAAATGACATGTAAGGGATATTCTAATAATCTGTGCATTGATTCAGGCGGACATAAATATCGTGTATTTATGTATTGTTGTATTTCATCATATTCATATCAAACATTTTCATGATTGTCATTTTGAAAAGCGTCTTTATTTTCTGGTTGAAAATCAACATTTACTTCGCGTATTTTAGTGTATGCATAATCATGACCTTTATAACAATATTTAAATAAATTCTAATGCATTGTACAGTGGAACATACTTCTACGTTTATGTGTGCATCAAATTTCAATAATAAGAAAGGATTATAAGGAACAACAAATCCATTATCTGCAATTCTTTTTATAAATTTATTTTTGAAAATTATTTTGATGACATCATTTTTGGGTTTATATAACGGATATCTATTGGATTTGTACTGCTGTATTATTAAATTTTTTTTGAAAACTGTTAGTACATTGTTTCGTATTTTCATCCATACATGGACAATTTATATTTTGCATACCACGGGGACCGCGTATCATCAATTGTTTAACAATACTATATAATTTTGGATAAATATCTCTATTTGGGATTTCTGCACTTATTATTTTATCAACTTTTTCGGGAATATCAAATTTATCATTTTTATCTAAGAGTAACAACATATGCATATTTGGTAATCCTTGTTTTCCAAATTCAATTACATAACTATATGCAATACATTTTTTCAATATTTCTTTTTTGATTACTAAATCTTTAAATTCTTCTAGTTTTTCATAAAATACTTTTGTTGCAATATACAGTCTAGCTATTGCATTTTCATAAATTTCTAGTTATTTCTTTTCAATGTCAGTTACATATTATAGATGAAAAAAGGTTAGGATTCTCATGATAATTTACAAGTGTCCTTGAATCGATGTAATTTTATTTTTGAAATCGTGGACTGCCTGTAAAGTTGATGGTAATATGATCATTTTTCCAATTTTGGGAAAATCTAATTCTTGTTTCTTATGTAAATAGTCCATAACACTTTTGTAACAATCACTTCTTAATATATTTTGATTTTTTCGTATAAAATATAATCTGGAGGTTTTAACTTTCACAAACGCATCAATAATTGACTGTTGAGATATTTTTTCCAAATTGAGGTACGGATTAAATTCATTTCTAACACTAAATCTATAATTATAAAATTGCAAATTTGAAATATTACATTTTCTTAATTTACTTTTCATATTTGTCCACACAACATGAAAGGTTGCTGCAAGATTTCAGTGATGAAATCATCATTACTGAGATCTTGCAGCAACCCTTCATGCTATGTATGTGGTATCCATCCATAACGACCATTAGGATAAATAAGTGGATATGTCATAGGATCTGTATGTTTGCTAATTGTTAGTATACTAATTGGTTTATCATACTTAGAGTAAATGAGAATATTACGTTCAATAGGAGAAAAAATATTTAAGAATTTGCAATTTTTTAGATGATTTTTATTTAAAATACTACATAATCTTAATTTTTAAAAGTTCTTTTCAGGTAAATGTTTGATGATCTTTCAATAAAACTAATCATCTACACAAATTTCTACAAATATATTTGCAAAAAAAATAATTATGATTTTTATTTGTAGATTATTAAATAAAAAGAATACCTACGTTGAATATAAAATGAATGAATTAAAAATATTTTTATCTGTTTATAGTTCTATCAATCAAACGCTGCTTTTTTTATTTCTCTCGATATTTTAATGTTTTTTATTTAAAAATTGTTTTTATTGACGTTTCAATGCAAACAGTATTAAAATTTTTTGATATCTAGTTTTTCTATGATATAAAACTTTTTCAACTTTATTTAAAAATTTTGTAAAGTTTATTTCTTATTTATTAAATTTTCATCATCCATTAAGACCCATAAAAAATCTCTGTACCTTTATTATACCCTTAAATACAAATCGTCCTAAATGCAATGCATAATTTTTCGATGTATTAAAAAAAAAAGAAATTAAATGCAACACAACTCAAAAATAACCTTAAATCTTTGTAATATTTAATCAACTCATATAATTTTTAAAATTTCTTTATGAAATTCATGTAAATCATTTTTACTCGCAAAATTTATATCCTTCATTCAAACAATTAATTTGTTAGTTGATTTAAGGGAATTGTTGAATCTACTAACTAAAATAGAATCTTAATTCTTAATCTTAAGAAAATAAAATAGAATCAAATTAAAATACCTGACATAATTTTTTTTAACATTTAAAAAATTTTTAAAAGTAAAATAACGTAACTATTTTTTACCCCCAAGTTGTATTTCATTATGTATGCATAAAATAAGAATTTCACATAATCTTAACAATAAATCATAAAACAGAAATTTCTTTCTCACAAAATCGAAAGGCTGTAGAGGCTGAGGTAGGTGATAAGATAATTTCTATTTGAGGCTTATGTCTATATAATATAAATAGATCTAAAATTCAGCTAAAATTCAGCTGAAGTCAAATCAGAATTTACCTGAAGTTGCTTAAAATTAATTTAAATTTAGCTAACGGTAAGCTAATTTCTATAGAAATTTTGTATACATTTAGCCAACTTTAATATTAAATTCAGTTAACTTTTAGCTAACTTTATGCTAACCTTTAGCTAGCTTTTAGCTGACTTTAAGCTATTTATAAGCTAACTTTTAGCTAACTTTTAGCTGAATTTCAGCTTAATTCTAGCTTAATTTTAGCTAACCAGGGACACATCCAAGTCTTTTTATGATATATAATTAACTTGAATAAATAGTTGTAATAAAAGTGTATACAAAACAAGACATTTCAAAGATTAAAGTTAGCTGAATTTAACCAAATGAGGGTCCATAAATAAGGGGCTTATTTCTGACGGCGACAGCAGAGATATATTTTTCATAATATAGAGATAATATAGCTAGCTTTTAGTTAAATTACAGCTAAATATATCTAAATTTTAGCTAACTATTAGCTGATTTCAGCTTACTTTTAGCTAACTTCTAAATAACTTAAAGGTAACTTTTTGCTGACTTTTAGCTTGCTCTTAGCTAAATTATAGCTAAATTCATCTAAATTTTAGCTAAATGAAGGTTCAAAAATAAGGAGTCAAAAATGAGGGGCATATTTCGGACGGCGACAGCAGCGATATATTTTTCATAATATAGATAGATTATTATTGCGGACTATAGACATAGTAACAGCTCTTAGAGGACAATTGATTTTTGCACATCATTGTAGTTCTTTTTCTACTTCACGCATCATTTTATAGACTTTGGCATGAGGGTTAATGTCTTTTATCAAGTTATCTAATTGTTTTAATAATGCTAAATTTGTATTACATTTATTCCGTTCAATTGTTGCGATTTCATTATCTAAAACATATAACTGTCCATATTTGCTTCATCTTTATTGAAATGTAATGCATATACATTATAATAAATTTCTCTACATATTCTCATAACTTGTGGTCCTTTACCTGCCAATTTATCAAAATTAGCACCAAAACTTCCAAACGCTAAAGCATTATTGTATAACCAGACATTTCGTCGAAAATCAATACTTTCTTCTGTAAATTCAATTGCTAAAAGCTTTAATCGTACAGGGTAAGGAGGATTTTATAAAAATTCTTCTTCACCTTTATGACAACAATTGGAAAAATGTTTACTTTTAATATATTCGAAAGCAAAATTTTTGGCATCACAGTAAATACATGTATGTGTCATGGAGCCAATTTAATTTTCAGATATGATTGTAACATGGCAAATTAGCCATGTTACTTAAACCTTGCTTTTATAATAAGATAGTATATGCGGCAGAAGGAAGATGTTAAATTCGCGTGCGGTTAAGAGAGAGTCAACGCCAGTCAATATAAAGCCAACCCCGAGCCACTAACCATACACGTGTCCACGGCACATCACGATACCGTTAATATACAGCAAAGCTTAACCAACCTGTCTAGTCTACGTATAGCATGACTCTAGCAGTCAAGTAGATGGAAAAGGCAAGAGTATAAGGTGGCGCTCATAGCGTGCTGTGTGATGAAGGAAGAGCATCCATCTTGAGATGCTCATTCCTTCTGCCATTCGCATACAAGTCGGTCGACTTGACGTTTTTCTCGTACTTACGCAGCAGATCGTACAAGGCGAAGCAATTCGTATATACCTCTCGCGCTTGCGTTTTTGCGTGTAAGGGAGAGTGATTATTGTGTGAGTGTTAAAAGCATAAATGCTTTGTAATAACCTCGATTTCTTTTAAGCTTCAACGATCAAGATACATCGTTATTTTCCTTTGCTGTGTGCGCGTGTGTGCTGATGAGCACGTGCGCGGTATTAACTTGTGCGTCCGTTTTTCCTTCCTAGCTTTCGTTCAAGCCAAACCGGTGTAGCTTTCGGATAAAATACCCCGATAAATTAATCAAGCGCATCGTTGGCTCTCTTTTCGCCGCGTTACTTTATTTTAGTACGATTAAAATAATTCATGGAGTCGCGTCCATATCACGCGACTGGCGCCCTTTTCTTTGTATAATTAGAACTTGTATGTAAATAAAATCTATAAGTTGTACCGTTCAGCTTATTTTCTTTTTTTTTGTGTATTTGTAGTTTATATTTTAAATAATAATAATACAGATCTGGCTATACATTAAGCTACTCTTGTACGGTCACCCGATCTCCATGGCCGTTATATGATATTTTTATCGAAATATATATTTGCTATACAACCAATGAGTTTAGAATTACTTTTTTCAGCTAGAACTTTTTCAATTAATTTCTATATTTTTTTTCCATTCTGTCCTTTATTATTTTACCATTAAGCTTGTCCAATACAATATTATTATTGTTATTATTATTTTTATTATTGTTATTTTCATTATAATACTTATTGTCTTCAGTTTTTAATTGCTTATATTTTATAAGTAATGTCTTTAATTGATATGGATCATATTTATATTTTCACTTTTTTTCATCTTTTCATTTATTTACTGTAGTATCACATTCTCATCAATTTTTAATTGCTTACACCTTTTGGGTAATTCTTTTAACTGGTAAAAATCATTATTTATTTGTGTTTTCTAAATAAACATCTGCAATCTGCAATGTTTGATTTTCAATTTTGTTCAATTATTTTTATTTTTTCTTATTCATTATATTTTTTATTTTTAAATTGTTCTTAAGTTTCTTTTTGTCGTAATGCTTTTTTCGCGCACTTGTTTCAATTCATCAGTATCTATATTTTCAATCAATTTTATTTTCGCTATCTTATTATTTTCTAATTTGTTTTATATTCATTTGTTTGTTCTTCTTCCATTTTAATATAAGATTTTTTCTTACGTGAAGCTTCATAGCCATCTATTTGTTCCAATTGATCAGTATTTTTTTCTTTGATTCCATTTTTTTTATCTTAGCATTTTTTAATTTTCTTTTATATTTATTTAGTTGTTGTTCTTTAATTTTTATATAAGCTTCTTTCTTACGTGAAGCCTTATTCACATGTATTTATTCGAATTCATGAGTGCTATTTTTTTTCTTGAATTTCAGTTTTGTTATCTTAGTACATCCTAACTTTTCTTTTTATTTATTTAGCTGCTTATCTCTTATTTTTATATAAGTTTTTTTTTTACGTGAAGTCTCATATACACGTATTTGTTCCAATTCATCAGTACACTTTTTTTCTTGAATTCCATTTTCGTTATCTTTGTTTTTTCTAATTTCTGTTTATATTTATTTAGTTGTTCTTTTTTCATCTTTATATAAGCTTTTTTATTACGTAAAGCCTTATTGATACGTATTTGTTTTAATTTATCATTATTTTTTTTCCTGCATTTTCGTAATCTTGTCGCTTCCTGAATTTTTTCGATATTTATCTGATTGTTCTTTTATCATTTACCTATTAAATCCTGTTATACAGAAAGTTCCTTTGTCGTCTTTTTTTTTCTTTTTTTTTCTTGATTTAATTTAATATTATTATTCCTAATTTTATTATCGTTATAATTTATGTAAATATCGAAATCCATCAAATCATCATTTGGTTTTAAAAAATTTGTGACTGTAATATCATTGTTAATTTCCATCTATTTTTTTCATGTGCACTTGGCCTGTTTTCTCATGTTCTATTTTATTTAATAGGTGACAAAATACGTAATTCTGTTATGTAATTTTGTTTCGTAAAAAAATTACATAACAGAATTACGTATTTATTTCCAACAGAGTTAAGAGCAGGTAGAATTCGCTGTCCATGGTCTAATTAAGTTTTTTGTTATTTATTCAAGTATTAATCGTTGAATCTGAAAATTGAAAGCTGCGCGCCATAGATAGTATTATTTTGAATACTTATGGACAAGAAAAAAATTCTGTTACGTTGTTTTTTGAGAAAAGTAAGGAATGTTGAAATAAAAAGTTATGATTATAATATTTTTGCGTTTCTTTTCTCAAAAACAAGGTAATAGAATTTTTTTTGTGTATAAATATTTATAATAATACTATCTATTGCGCAAAACTTTCAATTTCTAGATTTGATGATTAATACTTGAATAAATAACAAAATCTTAATTAGATAAGGACAGCGAATTCATCCTACTCTTAATAAAAATTTATTTCGTTAATATCTAAAATTGTAATAGAAATAAGAATAAAACAATATTATGCAGAATAAATATACAGTACTTTTGAAGCGAATATTAAATAAATAATACATAAAATGTATCATAGAGGCTACTAATTTTAGAATGAAAATCGCATTTATAATATTGAAATATATAAAATTTTTTTAGAATATATTAAAATATTGTATTAGAATATATTGTTATTTATTGAATTGTATTTTTTTCATCTCTAATATGGAAACTTTAACTTTCAGTAGCATTTTTGATAAGGATATCTTTATGGTCATCATCAAGATCTATGTAATATCTTGAATTATTTAAGTAATTATTATACAGCGTGTCCAAAAAGTAACGATACACCTAAGAAATTTCCAAAGTTGATAATTTTTCAATCAGGTGGAGGTCGTTCTTCGAGTATCTTTTAGCGAGGTATCCGATGGTAACCTTGGATTTGACCTTGAACCTCATTTTTAAGGTTATTTTGAGCTCAACCTTATTTATTTAAATGGAAACCCCTACTTTTTATAGCGGAATCGAAAAGTAGGGGTTCCCATTTAAAAAAATAAAGTTGACCTCAAAATAACCTTGAAAATGAGATTCAAGGTCAAATACAAGGTCACTATCGGATACCTCGTAAAAAGTTACTCCAAGAACGACCTTCACCTGATTGAAAAAATTATCAATTTTGGAAATTTCTAAGGTGTATTGTTACTTTTTGGACACGCTGTATAATAAATATATAAAAAGTAAATATGAGCATAACTTTGTAGTAAGTTAATAAAAACTGATTAAAGAGGTTCAAGCATGAAGATTCTGAGACTACATGATAACGTTTCTTATTATATAAAATGTCCTGATTCCGATCGTGTGCTTAATTTATGGGCTTACCGTGCAAAATTTAATAAAATCAGAACTTAAGGTTTGAACTCTTTTGTACAGGCTCTTATGGGTCTGTGAATAAAATATATCGAAATTGAGTATTCGCAAAGCAGGGAGTGATTTTCTGAAAAACAGACAAATGAAAAAATATCTAGAAGAAAGTTCATAGAGCTATTATAGATAGAGTAGTTGACAAAGCGCTTTTAAAAATGGAAGAGTCCTATCAATAAAAAGAAAAAGACGATGAGTGGGCCCTCTCTATCTTTGTCTAAAGACGCATGAAATCACTTATTTATAAAAAATATAACATTTGTAGAAGCTTTACAGTTTACGGTTTTCTTATATGTTAATCACGTGTTTGCAACGCATGTGTGTATGGCGTCGAAAGGCAGAGTCAGAGAGGTTTCTCTTATCTTCGTTCTTTTTCTAATGATCAGACATTCTTTGCGCGGACTTGCCTACACTATCTATAATAACTCTATGAGAAAGTTTCCTCTTTCAAATGATATCTAGTAAATTACTCATTACCTTCTTAAATATTGAGATATTACACGTTAAAGTTAATAAACGTCTTTGCGATCGGATCAAAAGAAACCATGTTTTTCGCATCACTTAACAGCAAAAAGAAAAGTGCGCGTATTTTGAAAGTTTCAAGTTCTCATAACAAAATACAATTAATGATATTTTATATATAAATATATATAATTTTATTTGAAATAATTTTATGATAAACTATTCTATTTCCGTTATTTTTACATCATTTTTAAAAATTTTATCATAATATTATTAAAATGAAAATAAGCAAACTTAACCTAAAAGCAGAAACCGATCACAGGCACCGTGTATTCATACATATATATATATATATATGAATATATATAAATATATATGAATATATATATAATATATATATATATATATATATATATATATATATATATATATATATATGTGTGTGTATACATTGTACTGCACTATCAAATTCATGACAATTTATTTACATTCTAAATGCGTAACGTGCAAAAAATACAATTTTCATAGTACATTTGAACATAAAAAATAATTATTTATTCATCAGAAATATATATATATCATTCAAATTTTTATTGATTTTGACTTTAGCTGTACTCGCAAGAACTACCTTAAAATAATATTTTTTTTCTTATTTACACTTGTTATTCATTTGATAACCACTTGAGATTTTGGCATGATTATCACTTGAGAATCGCTTGAGATCTCACTTGGTTCAAGTGATTATTTTCAGTAGGGAATCGATAGACATAAAAAGGTGTGTAACGGCATTTTTATGATAGAAAGGGAGAGAAGATTAAAGCGTTGGAACATGGAACAGTGGTTTGGGGTTTAACAATAAAATCGAGTTTAATTGTCGTTTAAATGTTTACAGCTATGAAGTTTAGTAAACTTTGTGAACGCCCAACAGCATTAATACTTTTAAACGTTACATTAAATTAAATCAATATAATCACATGCAGTAAATAACTAAAAGAAATAGTAATTTAGTTGTAAAGTTGATCTCAATTAATAATAGCATTTAGCATAAGTTCGAAAAGTACATACGCTCTTGAAGCATACACACTCAAAGCCATACATGTACATGTACCGTACATTGAAAGCGAGCTTAGACCTCATATTGGCTCAGCGCGTATACGAAAAGCAGGACCACGCACGCAAACGCCGGTGGAGCCTACCAGCCAGAGAAAAGAGCGAACACCAGCCTGCGCCTATAAAAGCGAGCGCGAGCCGGTCTGTGGCACAGTCGGTAGGAGCGTTGGATTCGTATTCTTGGGGAACCGAGATCGAATCCCGCTCTCGGCTGTTTTTCAAACGAGCACCTCTGTTTCATGTGCTTTGTACACAGAACACACTTGCGAGCTCCGTCGCTAAGGGATGAAAAAGTGCAGTTGTAAAAATCAACTGACCTTGCGTCCCAGTGGACCGGGGTTTGATTCCCTAGGAAAAATTAGAAAAAATAATTTTCGAAGTTTTTCCGAGGGAATAAACCCGAAAAACACAAAAATATACAAAAAAAAGTCCCAATGGGCAAAATACCTGGTCATGGCCAAAGACAAGAAAACCAAATACGGTTAATAGTCAAAAGGCCAATTAAAATTATAAGAAAAAAAAAAAAAAAACAAAAGCGAGCGCGTGGAGAGACAAGCTCTCTACTCCTTCACCTCAGCTCGTCTCAATTCTGCAATTGCTTTAGCTATTCGAGAGCGTGCCAAGCATCGAAGAATCACCAACCTGAAATTGTAACATTAATTTATAAAATCTTAAATAAAGAGTTGCGGCGAGCAACAACCTCTCCTAACCTTTCCTATTAACCAGGTGAAGCCCCACATGCTGAGGCACTTAGTTCTCAGTAATAACGGGCATCATTATGAGAACCCCAAAAAGGACTAGCAACTTATAAATCAATACACGCACACACACACACACCGACACATTCGGGCCCGCACCAGACGACATATTGATCTGTCTGGATAACGGCCCTACACTTACAAAGCTTGAATAAAGCGATAAAAAAAAACTCAATAGAGTCGATTGAAGGTGCGAGCTACTAGCCTTCAGTTAGTACGACGTCACAACTTTGGGTCGATGGTATAAGTCACGTGATAATAGAGTTTTAATGTAATTAGGAGCTGTCACGAGTGATCGTAAAAAAAAAGAAATAAATGAATTTATTTACCAGGTAACCGATCGATATATGGACAATTCTCAAAAACTTCATTCATTTTGATCACTCGATTTTTAACAATTCAAAAGTCTATAATACAAGTTTCTGGGGTGGCACACATTTCAATAAGGGCTTAAATTACTAGTTTTTTAAAGTAGAATATGTAATTAAATTTTGGTATTAATTTGAAAATTGCCCTTCATAGTACATAATTTTATACGTCAAAAATGATACTTTTTTTATATTTTTCTACGTGTGTTTCTCATCATTCTCAAATTTTTAGAGCATAATAAATACGGTAAATACAAAAGTTTAAGCCTATCCTAGTACATGTGCCCTTCTTTATAAAGCTGTTTGACTATTTTTAATCTAGGTGTAATTTTCACCTAAAAATTAATACCAAAAAATGGGCAATTTTCAAATTAATACCAAAATTTAATTACATATTCTACTTTTAAAAACTAGTAATTTAAGCCCTTATTGAAGTGTGTGCCACCCCAGAAACTTGTATTATAGACTTTTGAATTGTTAAAAATCGAGTGACCAAAATGAAGTTTTTGAGAATTGCCCATATGGAAAGTTGGCAAATCATATAAGTTTGAAGTTCGTTTCCTTATCGTATGACGTAATAGTACTAAGCGAGCGAGCTGGTAGAGTAAAAGTGGCGGTACTCAACAAGTCGACTGTATAATAACAACTATATCACTTATTACAGAAAATACAGTGAACAAAAATTTGATTAGGTGTAAACACGGGGGATATGCAATTGCTTTGAAAATTATTTGATCGTTTTATTTTGTCTTAATTTATTTCATATGAACTTTAGTAAGTCTTATGACAAATACGACAATTAAATATGACTGATGATGGTGAATTAGTAAGATCATTCGGTTTTTAGTAGCTTTTTGTATAACAGATTCTTTTCGTCACATTGTTTTTAAATGCCATATTGCAAGACTTTGAAACGGCTCATATCAATTCTATTTAGAATTATTAAATTGAATATGAATGTTTTATAAATAAATGAACATTATTTAAGACACAGAATGATTTTCTGTAATAATAAGTCTAAATTACGTTAAAGGTATAAGTAGGACTTCATAGTTACCTACTGAGGCCGATAACGAAGATAAGTCAAAATGTATCTATACAGAGATAGTAAAATGAATATAGAAATGGAATGTTCTATTTCTGTTAATGAAAAAGTATCATCAATATTTGATTATTAATAATAAAATATATTAGATGTAATTTTTTAAAATAATGGTTTATACATAAATAGAACATCCAATTTCTATAATATGTATAATTTGAAGTTTGAAGATAGGAATTAAAATATAAAAAATTAGCTTTTCTAGATAATAAATAATAAAATAGATTATTAAAAATAGTTTTTGTTTATGTAAAGGAAATAGAATGTTTCTTTTGCAAATATATTTATCTTAATTAAAAGTTTCTTTGGCAAATATATAAAATGAATTTTATCGAACATTCTATTTCCTAATGTATAATTCTTTAGTGAGAAATAGAACTTTATAGAAGGTTTATGAAATAATATAAAAGAGCGTGAATTCATCCAAGCTAACTCATTCTCTCTTAGATGTTCGATCATGTAACATCTAAGATGTATTTTATCGGATTCTTGATCTGACTCTCGGCACGAGAGCATGTAGAAATTAGACTAATTTAACGTTCTCATTTCATTTGTAAATTTTATAAAAAGATATATTTTATTAAATAAAGTAAAAATAATTAAAATGTATAAAATGATTTTAAATTTATTAATTTAAACTTATTTTCAGATAATAACAATCAAAAAACATCTTATCGTGAAAGTACATATTATCGCACATTCAATGGTAAAGCATCCAGTGAATGTCGTCGATTATTGTACCAACATAAATTGCATCTAAAATAAGGATATAATATCGCACTTCCAATAGTAAAGCATCTAATGGAAGTCGTCGATTATATAGACTTTCATAATAATTAAGATATCAATTATCGCATCTCTAATAGTAAAGCATCTAGAAGAGATCGTCGATTCTAGTGTTTTAATTCTGCCTGCTGTATGGATTATGTGACTAATGCATGTCAAGAACTTATAAACGTAACTTTAATCTACATTTTGGTAATTTATTATTAAAATTACCTGGCGACCGTGCATCCAGCAAAACGCGCCCGTTACAACTTACAAAACTGGATTCGATTTTCTTCTTCTTCACTGCTCAATTTCTCTAAACCTATATGACGATGCTGTCTTATAAAATCTATAATGCTTAAACAACAATCCACTTTTATGAAATTTGAAAGGAAAATTTTTAACTGAACTTTTATGTATTGAGTAATTTTTTTGTAAAGACTTCTTTGAATTACAAATATCACATGAGAAATGTTTTTTTATATGGGCATGCGATTCCAATGTATCAATAAATGTTTTTTTTTACAAACTAAACACAGATGATTTTTTCCAGTGATGAATTTTGGTTATTAAAATTGTCATTACTCATGTACACTTGGCGGAAAGGATATTTTTCCGAATGTTAACCTCAAACGGCAACATCGCATATTTTACCATAGACATAAGACAATTCCAAATTATGGAGCAAATTCCGCATCATCGTTACTTATCACGTAATGACATAATTTTAGTAAACAAACAATATTACTTTCTTTTTGCTTTCTCATAGAGAAAGCATTGTATTGGTAAAAAAAATTTTTTTCTATTTTTTCATTAATTTGTACATATTTAGACTCAGGGAGTCGAAAAAAGTGGTTTCCAGAAAATGTCTGTATGTATGTGTGTGTGTGTGTGTGTGTGTGTGTGTGTGTGTATGTGTGTGTATGTATTCAGTACGCCAATAAGATCTCGAGAACTACTCGATGGATTAGCTTCAAATTTTGCATGCAATTTATTTTTTTGTCTAACTGGGGAGGAAGCTATTGAAAATTGATCTTCTTAGCTCAGTTTTTTTTTTAGAGCCATTTTAAGAATTTTAAAAAAATTTTGATTTTTCATTTTTTTGATATTTTACGTAAACTACTCGAAGAATTTTCTTGAAAATTTGTATGAACATTATTTGCGACTGCCAAAAGAAGAAAAACTTTTACCAACTGATTTTCTTAGCGCACTTTTAATTTTAGAGCATTTTGAAAATTTTGAAAAAAATTTTTTTTTTTCATTTATTTTTTATTTTACGACAACCATTCGATAGATTTGCTTCTAAATTTGTATGCAAGTTATTCGCTATTGTCTAAAGAAAACAAGCTTTGGAACACTTATTTTCTTAGCGTGGTTTTAATTTTAGAGCATTTTGAAAATTTTGGAAAAAATCTGTATTTTTCATTTTTTTTCTATTACACAAAAACCATTCGATAGATTTGCTCGAAAATTTTTATGGAAATCATTTGCAATGGCCTAAATAAAACAAGCTTTAAAGAACTTATTTTCTCAGTGCAGTTTTAATTTTAGAGCATTTTGAAAATTTTGAATACAATTTTTCTAATTTTTTTTATATTTTACGCAAACTACTCGATGAAAGAGCTTCAAATTATGTATGGGAATTATTTATGATTGTCAAAATAAAATGAACTTTTGAAAACTAATTTTCTTCAATTTTCTTAGCGCACATTTAATTTTAGAGCATTTTGAAAATTTTGAAAAAATTTTATATTTTTAATTTCTTTTCTATTGCACAAAAATCACTCGATAAACTTGCTCAAAAATTTTTATGCAAATTATTCACTATTATCTGAATAAATCAAGCTTTGGGAAACTTATTTTCTTTGCGCAGTTTTAATTTTAGAGCATTTTGAAAATTTTGGAAAAAATGTTCATATTTTATTTTTTTTCTATTACACAAAAGCCATTCGATAAATTTGTTCAAAAATTTTCATACAAATTATTTGTTATTGCCTAATTAAAGCAAGCTTGGAAAAACTTATTTTCTTAGCGCAGTTTTAATTTTAGAGCATTTTGTAAATTTTGAATAGAATTTCACTTATTTTTTGGTATTTTACGTAAACTACTCGATGAAGTAGCTTAAAATTATGTATAGAAATTATTTACGATTGCCTAAATAAAATGAACTTTTGAAAACTGGTTTTCTTAGCGTAGTTGTAACGTTAAAGCGTTCTGAAAATTTTAAAACAATGTTTATTTTTCAATAATTTGGTATTTTTTGTAAACTATTCGATGAAAATGTTCCAAAATTTGTATGCAAGTTATTGGTTATAGTGTTAAGAAGACAAGCTTGGGAAAATTAATTTTATAAACGCATTTTTAATTTTAGAGCATCATAAAATCATATTATGCAAATGGCAAAAGTAAGAAAGAGTAAAATTCATATAGTTTTCGTAGGTATTAAGACAGCCTTCAATACAGAGAATAGGGACATTTATATTAAAATCGTATTTAAAATAATAAAATCAAATTACTCTAACTCAATGTGCTCTATGAGAAAGCATTGCGCCAAAGCACTTGGCAGCGTTTTTTATGATCCAAATTATAATTTTATGAAATTAAATTTTTATTTCTTAGTTCAATAATCATATAGAATCAAATATTGTTAATTGAAATTGTAAAAGTAATAAGATTTCAGTATTTATCATTTGAATTTTGCATGAATAATCTATATGAAAAAACAAAATAATCATAATGCGAAAATCAATGCATGATTCAAAGTTACGAGATAAAATATGCAGCGCTGCCATTTCAGGTACACATCTAGAAAAATATCCTTTCCGCTAAGTGTACAAGAATTTCTTTGATTTTAGACATGGTGGATTATAAAGGGTACCCCCCGTTAAGATAGCCCAAATTGACCTGTCCCTGAAATTTTTGTTTGACCTGGTAACTTTGTTTTAGATCGGAAATAAATAGTTTTTGTCATATTTGCATACCACGACCCCCCTCTCCCTGTCCACAGCATGAAAAAAATGACTTTTTCACTATTTATTTTTTTTCTCCGAATCTAGTCGGTAAAAAACCCCAAGAAAATCGTTCTTATAGTTTAAATGTTTACAGATCTTGTAAAATTTTTTCATAAAGATTTGATAATGCTATATAGCCTAAAAGGATGGAAAAAAATTAAAACCCTTCCTATTTTCACGAAAAATGCAAAAAAACTTGTATTTTGTTTAAAAGTACTTGCCTGAATTTTTCCAGATATTTTCTGAAGCTGCGCCATAGTTAAAAATGCAAAAAAACTCTTTTTTGGACGTTTTTGGCTGATTTTAGCTCATTTGCAGACTTTGTATTATTATTTATATCATGAAATTGTATTCTAGAACTTTATTTATGAATTTAATTATTCAATCAAATCAGAAAAATAAGATTTACAAATATTCGCATCATATTTTTGCACGAATCCACATTTTAGATTAGGTATTTAAACACTTCTTTCATGATTTTGTTGATATTTCACTACTTTATATGTAATAAAATCTTTCAAATATTATATTACTTTAATAAAAGAAATTGTTTTGATGAATAAGATATTTCACAGGTACGACTATATTAAGTACAGTGAAAATATCAACTTGAGATTACATATGAGTTAATGAATTTATACTTCGTAAGTAAAACTTATCAATACAAACATTAGAATCATGATTTAATAATATGAACCTTGACTTCGGCATTTTTAACACTATGTAATCTAAATCTGCACGTGAGTCACACTTTTGCGAGAGCTATGTAGTCTATTTTTACTAGGGGTGGGACTATCCGGATAAAAATTATTGGAATAATAATAATCAAGAGGCGCGGTAAAGCCTCGACGGCGAGTTAAGGTACGAATACGAAAACGTCGAGGCGCTCCTCTTATACTTTGAATTAGAGTTTTCAAAATTTTAAAACTGAATCCTATTAAAATAAAACCCAATATTTGAAAAATATAAATTGATATTTAAAGATTTTTATATTATCTTTCATTTAAAAAAAAGTTTTATTACGATCCATTTAATCAATCACGAGAAAACGTAATCTAAAATTTCAAAGTACCATATTCGTGTTATAAAAATTCCTCTTCGTCATCAGTCCTTCAATTTTAGTTTCCAACCAGTGACGTCACACTTTAATATTGTAGGATAGCTATGAGCATATTTTTGATGTTTTTCGGCTATAGTATAGTAATTAGTATGGTGCATGCGGTTTGTATTCGAGTAAGTATATCATGCTATAGTATATATATATATATATATATATATATATATATATATATTTATGTCCTCGTAGGCCGTATTCGTGTCAGTATGTAAAGAGCATGCTAAATTTGTATTGGCATCGCATATGTCTCAGACGCGCTCCTCGACTCTTTACAAGCTTTATATGTCCTCCTGAGACATATTGAGACTCAATATGTCTCAGGAGAAATCAATATGGCATCACCGATCCTACTATGTTTCATTCAATATGTCAAAGAGCAATCATATTGAACGTAGGTTAGTGAAAAAAAATGACTCGCGCTTCGATAGCAGCTATACTCATTACAAAATGTCAATCTAAGAAACAAAAGAAAAAATCAATAGAATTAAAATTTAATTTTAAAATCATTAAAAAAAACATTAATATTTTCAACTAATAAGTTATAGTTCCTCATACGGCCTACTTCGGACATAAAATCATCTATGTCCTTTGGCCGTTTATTCAGGTGGAATCTGAATCTCAAACAATGTTTGCCGCTTGAGCAGAATTCTACCTCGGGCGCGCTTCGCGCGCCCTCGGCAATTTCAGCTCAAGCGACAAACATTGTTCTCGATTCATATTCCACCTGAATACGGCCAAAGGACATATATAACTAATATATATCGATGACGAGTTAGGGTACGAATACGGAAATTATTTATACTTATAATTAAAATAATATTTTCGTATAAACGTATTCTATAATTCTAACATAGTATGATTTTTTTATTATCAACTAAACACTTTCTTGTGAATGATGTTTCGTCGACCTGGAGGTCCTCCAACTCACCTAAACATCATCTATAGAAAGTGACAAAAATTTATATATTTCCAATGATAATACTAGATGTGTTTCCTCCTGGATGATGTTTCGTGATCCTATAGGCCATCCTGGCTATCTGAACATCATCTCCAGGAAGTAACAAAAAATTTTAAATTATAATACTAGATTCACTTTCTCGAGAATGATGTTTCGTCGACCTGGAGGTCGTCCAGGTCACCTGGACATCATTTATAGGAAGTGACAAAAATTTATATATTTCCAATGATAATACTAGATGTGTTTCCTCGTGAATGATGTTTCGTGATCCTGAAGGCCATCCTGGCCACCTGGACATCATCTCCAGGAAGTGACAAAAAATTTTTAATTATAATACTAAATTCACTTTCTCGAGAATGATGTTTCGTCGATCTGGAGGTCGTCCAGGTCACCTGGACATCATCTATAGAAAGTGACAAAAATTTATATATTTCCAATGATAATACCAGATGTGTTTCCTCGTAAATGATGTTTCGTGATCCTGGAGGCCATCCTTGCCACCTGGACATAATCTCCAGGAAGTAACAAAAAATTTTTTAGTTTTAATTATAATACTAGATGCACTTTCTAAATGATGTTTCGTCGACCTGGAGGTTGTCCAGGTCACCTGGACATCATCTTCAGGAAGTGACAAAAATTTACGTTAATTTGTAATTAATGTATTCAAGCGTCTACTGAAAAATCGTGTTACGATTAATTAAATATAAAAAAATTAATTGAACATAAATGTTTAATTTAATTAAACATTTCATCAAAATTTGTTCACTTTCTAATTTTTTTGTTTTGGATATTTAATTGTCTATAATTTCTTTATGAATTTTAGAAAGATTTTTTGTTATATTCTGTATCTAGTTTTATAGAGTTATACAAAAGTTATATATAATCATTTTCAGATACAAACTATATCCAGTAAGCTATATATAAACTTGACACAATAGTTTCACGTCGGTATGTCTTTTAGTAATAAAAATGTGAAAAGATATGAGTAAAAGTTCAATTTTCTAAACTTAACATTTTTATACTGAGTAATCGTTTTAATTACTTTGATTAATGTCTAAATATAAAAATAGTTTCATTTTACTGTATTCAATAATAATATATTGAAACATATTCATGGAAGGCACTTCGATCATTTTTGGTCTGAAAAATGTAAATTTTAAGAATTTGATATTATCTTTTTTTTTCACCAACTGTGTAGTTCTTTGTAACTAAAAGAGATGGAGCTCTAAAATTTTGTAGGTGCTTTGAAGGGATAATTATTTTAACAAATCAAATATTTGCTAAAAATATTAGTTAAAAAAATAACTAAAATACAGTTATATTCAACTGAAATATAGCTATATTTATATGGATTTTTTAGGTAAAAATCCAGTTATTTTTTAGGTAAAAATCTAGTTAATATTTTCAGTAGCTTACAACAGCTGAAAATATAACTGTATTTTCAGCTATATTATCAGCTATATTTTTAGATATATTTTTGGGTACATTTTCAGCCAACTTTGCAGCTATTAATATATGAAATTTTTCTTTTTTTTTATTCCACATCTGGTAAATTATTGTTATTTACATATCTAATATGACCAAAAATTACAAGGTACTAAATGAATTTTAACATTCTAATTTTCAATATTTTTATAGCTGCAAAGTTGGCTGAAAATGTACCTAAAAATATATCTAAAAATATAGCTGATAATATAGCTGAAAATATAGTTATATTTTCAGCTGTTGTAAGCTACTGAAAATATTAACTAGATTTCTACCTAAAAAATAACTGGATTTTTACCTAAAAAATCCATATAAATATAGCTATATTTCAGTTGAATATAACTGTATTTTTAGCTGTATTTTAGTTATTTTTTTAACTAATATTTTTAGCAAAACGTTTTTGACGGGGTTATTTGGGTGTTTTCCAAAACACTAAATTTAAAATCTTTGTTATATTTATTCCTCATCCTGTCTTTTTATTTTAAAGTGCTTTGAAATTCCGTCACGCTTTTAGAATAATATATACTTTTTTAGTACTTTTTCAAACTATTAAATAAATAGACAATTTTAGCTAAAGAAAGTTTAGAAATAAATCAAGTAATCGTCGAGTATTACTGTATTCAATTCATTCTTTTTAATAAAAAGGAATGAAATTGACATTGATTAATAAGCTCTTATGTTTTAACTTTTTTAAATAATATAAAATTCATAAAAATACCATTAAACTATTTTTTTATTTTATAATTTTATCAAATTTCTTGAAATTTTTTGAATATTATAATTGTTATTTTTGGTTTTTAATCATTGTTCAAATTGAGAAGTACTATTTAATCTTTATTATTACTTTTAAAAAAGTATATTTTAGGCGAGTTCAGGTATTGAATAGTATAGTATTCTGTAGATATTTATTATATTTCTAAATATTTTATTTTACCCAATACATAATATTTCTTTTATTTCAGTTTTCGAAAGTACTGAAATATTATCATCAAGTTTATACTTTTTATTTCATTAATCTTTAGTTTTTGCTTAAGAAAGTTTCGAAATCAATCAAGCAATCGTCAAGTACTTCCGTATTTAATTCATTCTTTTTAATATGAAGTTCATAATACGAATAATATGAAATTCATAAAATATTTACAGTTTTGGCTAAAGAAAGTTTCAAAATCAATCAAGCAATCGTCGAGAACTTCTGTATTCAATTCATTTTTTTTAATTATATAGAATTTATCAAATGCTCAATTTATATTCTTTTTGATAGATGAATGTTTGGAAAAATTTTTCCAAATAATTTCTGAAAAAAGTGATTACAGAGATGAAGATAGCGATGACAATACACATCAAAATAAAAAACTAAAGATATACCAGATCAACATTTTATTTCATTTATGAGTGAATATTAATACATGAACATTAAGGAACTATAGTTGATCTTATATCTATTTTTTACTTTATTCTTTATGAGAGACATATTTAATTAAAAATTTCTAAAAACTTGGCAGAAGGGCCATTAGCTTCTAACAACTTATATTTGAGAATTTGCTGCCATCAGCTTCAAAATTATTCATGCGTTTTTAAAATTATGCTTTCTCTATTTCATTGCACTATCATTTTATTTTCAAGAGCTTTAAAATATTTTAAATTTCACTAAATATCTACAAAATAACTTGCCAGGCCCGTAGATTAATAGTTCATGGTGTAGTTGATAATTTTAAAGTTTATATAGTAAAAATAAGTGAAAGAAAACTAAGAATATTGAATTCTCTGCATTACATAACATCACATAAAAAAAAATAATTTTTGAGCACAAAATAGATTTTTATTTATTGTAATAGGATGTATTTTTGTTCTTTATCTTTGAATGTATGTGTATTTAAATTCATATTTTAAACTGTTATTTAACACACGTGAATTAGCTAGCAATTAAATTATAAACCAGTACACATTAACATAGAGCATTTCACCAACAAAATATTAATCTACGGGCCTGGCAAGTTATTTTGTAGATATTTAGTAAAATTTAATATATTTTAAAGCTCTTAAAAATAAAATGATAGTGCAATGAAATAGAGAATGCATAATTTTAAAAACGCATGAATTACGATTATTTTCAATGAAGAATAATGATTAATTCTTTTATTCGAAAGGTATCCGTAATCCGGATAGTGACTATTCGGATTTTTCATTTGAATAATCAGTATTCGAATAATGACCATTCGAATAATAAATAGTCGAGTCTCTTTATTCGAACTTCAAAGAATTAACGGTACACACATCCACTCACCCACACAACTACACACTCACACACTGTATGTGTGCGTGCGTGCAGGTGCGGGTGCGGGTGCGGATACAGATGCGGATGCAGGTGCGGGTGCGGGTGTAGATTCTGATGCGGATGCAGGTGTGGCTACGGGTGTGGATACAGATGCGCACCCGCATCCGCACCCGTCCCACACTCGCACCTGCATCCGCATTCGCATCCGCACCTATACCCGCACCTAAATCTGCATCGGCACCCGCATCCGCACCTATACCCGCTCCTGCATCCGCATCCGCACCCGCACCTGTACGCACGCACACTCACAGGCATACACGTGCACGCACGCACTCGCACACACAATTGAATTATTCGATTAAAATTATTATCCGAATATTTTTCGATTATCCGAATGCTTTTTGATTGTTCGAATATTTTTTGACTATCCGGATTATTTCATCACGGATAGTATTATCCGTTTATTCGAATAATTCAAATAGTCAAAAAATCCGAAAATAATCCCATCACTAATTTTTACACTGTGTAAAAAAATGTGAGCATGTGAGTATAATGAATTCTTGTTTACATGTCTCATATTAATATTACAATATTAAATACATTTTTGTTAAAAAACGCATATTATTCGCAATCATTTTATGACGTTTGCAATCGTTTTGAAGATTATAAATTAACTTTACACTCATGTCATGTATTGTATTATATTATCTCCATTGACATGGGTACGAATTCAGTAACGTAACTCAAGTAGCAATCGTTAGGCTGGAAGTTATAGTCTTTACTCAGTTCTCAGATATTCTATCTATGTTCTTCTTACCCTTTTTCCATAATAAGAACAAAAATAGAATATTTGAGAACTGAGTAACGACTATAATTTCTAGCCTTAGACTTGAGTTGGGTTTATGAGTTCGAGCCATAATAAACATTATGTTAAGCGCTATTTCATCACTAAAGAAAAGTAACATGTAAAATATTTTGTAAATAAAATATCGAATATTAGTATTGAAACAGTACTAAGAATATTAGTATAAAAAATAAAATCCTATATTTATTAATTTTATATATTAGATAAGGATTTATTTCTAATGAAATTGTAGTTTAAGACGATAATATTATTTTATGAGTTATATTACAATATTAGAATAACATTGTATGATAAAAATTCATTAGATATTAAATGGTTCGTTAAAATTAATATTGCAGATGTTTAAGAAGATCTTTTGATAAAACATTAGGGTGGAATATTCGAATTATAATTTGTATAAGGTTAAGATAATAAATCCAAAACCTTTGATAATATATAGTCATTAATATCATCGATAACCTTAAAACTTGTTTAATTCTCACTGTGGGCAAAATATTATGTGGTGTTAATATTGTTTATTATCAGTAGTATCTTAGTAAATTTATTTTCAGGTTTTAATTTTTTAGTGGAAATGTAAAAAGGTTAACATCATTACACTTTTAAAGTAAGAATAAAAATGTATTTATATAAAATAATGAATTTTTTAAAATTTTAATTAGCTTATGGCCTCTTTTTTCTATAAAATTTTAATCAGATTTTATACTTTTATAAATTCATCTTAAGCTATTAAACATGAATTTATATCAATAATTCAATGTTGAGAAAAATGCTGATTTTTGAAAATATTAATTATATGTATACAAATATAGGTACATTTCCAACACAGATTTATAAATTATCGTATACTTAGGTTTCTATCTAGTGTATGTAGAGAAATAATTATAAAGATTATTAACTAATTTTATCAAAGTTAAATGGTCTACTATTATAAACTAATAAGACTACGCACTTATAACTAGTAGGAATTGTTATAGCCAACACTGATATATTAGTTTAAATATAAAAGTATTGTTGCTGATTAATAGGATCATTTAATTAATAAGTGAGTATATTAATAAGTGAGCGTATAAAAAGTAAATTATTATATTATTTGTTGATTTAATTCGTTAGGAATAAATCCTTACCTAATATATAAAATTAATAAATATAGGATTTTATTTTTTATACTAATATTCTTAGTACTGTTTCAATACTAATATTCGGTATTTTATTTACAAAATATTTTACATGTTCCTTTTCTTTAGTGATGAAATAGCGCTTAACATAATGTTTTTTTATGGCTCGAATTCATAGACCCAACTCAAGTCTAAGGCTAGAAATTATAGTCGTTACTCAGTTCTCAAATATTCTATTTTTGTTCTTCTTATGGAAAAAGGGTAAGAAGAACATAGATAGAATATCTGAGAACTGAGTAAAGACTATAACTTCCAGCCTAACGATTGCTACTTGAGTAACGTTACTAAATTCGTACCTATGTCAATGGAGATAATATAATACAATACATGACATGAGTGCAAACTTTATTTATAATCTTTAAGACGATTGCAAACGTCATAAAATAATTGCGAATAATATGCGCTTTTTAACAAAAATGTATTTAATATTGTAATATTAATATGAGACATGTAAACAAGAATTCAATGTACTCGCATGCTCACATTTTTTTACACAGTGTAAAAATAGACCAAATAGCTCTCGCAAAAGTTTGACTTAAGTGCAGATTTAGATTACATAGTGTTAAAAATGCCGAAGTCAAGGTTCATATTATTAAATCATGATTCTAATGTTTGTATTGATAAGTTTTACTTACGAAGTATAAATTCATTAACTCATATGTAATCTCAAGTTGATATTTTCACCGTACTTAATATAGTCGTACCTGTGAAATATCTTATTCATCAAAACAATTTCTTTTATTAAAGTAATATAATATTTGAAAGATTTTATTACATATAAAGTAGTGAAATATCAACAAAATCATGAAAGAAGTGTTTAAATACCTAATCTAAAATGTGGATTCGTGCAGAAATATGATGCGAATATTTGTAAATCTTATTTTTCTGATTTGATTGAATAATTAAATTCATAAATAAAGTTCTAGAATACAATTTCATGATATAAATAATAATACAAAGTCTGCAAATGAGCTAAAATTAGCCAAAAACGTCCAAAAAAGAGTTTTTTTGCATTTTTAACTATGGCGCAGCTAGAGCGTCTGTGGCGTAATCGGCTAAGGCATACGCCTTATACGGTCTCTACACATTCGCTCCGAGTGGTCGGGGGTTCGATTCCCGGTGAAAACACCTGAAATTTTTTTTTAGACGTTTTTTCATCGGAAAAAGAACCTCTGAACGCGATGGGTATATATATTCCTGGCGTAGGTTTTCTCCTGGGGGAGTTTTCCCTACGTCACAGGCTTAGGCCTGGGCAAATGCAGGAATCTACCGTAGAAATCTACTTACCGACTGTTCTAGGAACGCGGCAGTCTGTGATTTCTCGGGGATGGGTAGACTAGATTAGGTAGAGAAAATAGGCAGGAAAAAATAAAGGTACAGGAAAACAATTAGGTAAGGTAAAAAGGGTAGGCAAACATCCTGACACAAAGGTGGTCAAGGATGGCGGTAGCTTGGCCAAGAGGCTGCACCGGGCCAATAGGGCAAACCAGGAAAAAAAAAAAAACTATGGCGCAGCTTCAGAAAATATCTGAAAAAATTCAGGCAAGTACTTTTAAACAAAATACAAGTTTTTTGCAAAAATCAGCCCTGTACCGCATTCCCCGTGAAAATAGGAAGGGTTTTAATTCTTTTTCAAACCTTTTAATATAGCATCATCGAATCTTTATGAAAAGATTTTACAAGATCTGCAAACATTTAAACTATAAGCACGATTTTCTTGGGGTTTTTGTATAGACTAGATTCGGAGAAAAAAATAAATAGTGAAAAAGTCATTTTTTTTATGCTTTGAACGGGGAGAGGGGGGTCGCAGTCTGAAAATTTGACAAAAACTATTTATTTTTGATCTGAAACAAAGTTACCAGCTCAAACAAAAATTTCAGGGACAGGGCAATTTTGACTATCTTAACGAGGAGTACCCTTTAATCAATATGAATTGTTAGACTAAATAAATTAGGTTTTTCTGGGCGTATTTTATGACTACTTATGTCTTTGTCTAGTAAAATCTTTTTCTTTTTGCTGATTATTTCAATGGAAGTTTAAATACGAACATCTTATTTCAGCATTCATTCAGAAGTGAAATGCATTTATTGTTAAAAAACTGTAATACCAGAAAAGAGAAAAAATACGTTTATATTAATTTTTCATTTTTTGAATATTTTAATTATATAATTGGCATACAATTTTTTGTCGCCAATTTGTCGCTAATTTGTTGTTCTATCCCGAATTTTGTTTATCCAGCCGTTTCCACGAAACACTGGCTACTCTAGCTTAATATTAAGCTACGGCATCCATTACATAGTCCAATCAATAGAGACATTTTGAGGACATTAATTAAGGGCTTCATGAATCTATATAGAGTTGTTAAGGACGATGAAAAAACATACCCTAAATAAAACGTACCAAAAAAAAAACGGTAGAAAATGCTCCAGGAGTCTGCAAAGTTAGGCAAAACAGCTTTTTTAATTCTCTGAAACAACCTATGCATTTTAGAAAAAGAAGTAATTTATAAAAATATTAGAGAGTAAAAAAACCTACAATTTGAGTAGTGTCGCGATTATTTTCGTCAATTAGTTATTGCCAAAAAGCCAAAAAACCATCAAAAATGGCCATTTCTTGCATATCAATTATTTATTGCAAAAATAATTTTTTAAATATCATTAAACTTTCAAAAGGAAACCTTCATGAATACGAACAGAAAGAGAGGTTGTAACAGCAAATTAGTTAATTTGTTGCTAAAATATTCCCTATTATTTATCCCAATACGCATAATGTTTATTGCTATAATTTTTTTTCAGCTGAACATATTAAGTTGCATAAGGGTTTAAACTCTTCATGAAGGTTCAAATTTTTATATTTCGTTAAAAGCAAATGAGAAAATTAAATTGCAATATTTTTTATAACGCTTTAAAAAAGAGGTTGTTTTTTTTGTAAATAAATGAAGCTCGGACTTCATTTATAACTTTTATCAATTTGCTATTTGAATGCTATTCTTAAAGCTGTGTTTGAAATGAAGATTTAAAAAAAAAAAAAAACTCTCTAAGGTCAATACGAGCCAAGATAGGATTTTTTTTTTAAATCAGAGCCACTTTGTTTATAACAATTCAGAAACGAATCAAGCAGCATTTTTTAGATAAAGACTTTAATTTAAAAAATCTATGATTAGATTTTTAAAAATGCGACATTTATTATTAAAACTAAAATAATAATAACATACAAATAATAGCGTCAAGCGGGGGCTCGTGGTGGGGATGCTTATATTTGCGCGTGAGGAAAGTTAACGAAGTATCCCGTTCCAATAAAATTCGTAAAAATTAACCGTATCTCCGTAAATAATGGACGACTTTGATGTTTTTTTTAATCTGGGGTACCTTAAAAAATTATGAATATTGGTGCAAATAGTTTTTCAAAATAGGGTGTATTTAAGTTAAAACAACTGTATCTAATACGGACACACTAAACGCAAATGATTGTTGTGGCTTACTGAATCAATATTTTTAGACATGTAATGCTTCATTTTAAAGTTAAAAGAAAGAACTTTAAAATGAGATGTCATGAGTTTCATTACGATCAATATTTACAAAATGCGGGCTGATTTACGTAAATGTTGTAAATGAACCTACCTTATTATTCCTTGTAATTGTTACATGTGAAACCTGGAGACAAGTTTAATTAAAATTTCTATTAATTCTATATTTCAACTAATTATCATAATTAATCTATGGTTTCAATAAATAAAAAATAATTATTAATAATTGCAAATATTTTAAAAGTAATAATAAAAATTGTCATCTCGTTTTTTTTTAACTTTTCTTTGTTTTTCATGCGAAAAAATTTTTTCATCTTTAGATATATTTTTATTTTCTTTCTAAAATTAAATTACTAAGATTTTTTTAATGGAATATTTGCTACATATGATCGAAAAATTTTTATGAAAATTGCTTTTTAATTAAAACTATTTTTATTTTTTATTGCATTATAAAATATTAATATATATCGAAAAAATTATGTTATAACAGGATAAAATTTATAGAAGAAGGATAAAAAAATGTTATTTTTGTGTAAAATATGAAGTTTCCATCGGCTTTATTCCCTCTCGAAATTTTTAACCGTTTTACCGATCGGTCCATCTAGGACACGCCTTCGAACGATCAAGCGCCAAAAATTTGAGTTTTTATCATTTTAAGTTAAGTGATCATCGAGTCGTACGATAAACAATATTTTTCAAAATTCTTGTTAACCAATCGCAAACTTAGTAATTATATAAGTAAAAAATTATATATATGATAATTAGTTGAAATATAGAATTAATAGAAATTTTAATTAAACTTGTCTCCAGGTTTCACATGTAACAATTACAAGGAATAATAAGGTAGGTTCATTTACAACATTTACGTAAATCAGCCCGCATTTTGTAAATATTGATCGTAATGAAACTCATGACATCTCATTTTAAAGTTCTTTCTTTTAACTTTAAAATGAAGCATTACATGTCTAAAAATATTGATTCAGTAAGCCACAACAATCATTTGCGTTTAGTGTGTCCGTATTAGATACAGTTGCTTTAACTTAAATACACCCTATTTTGAAAAACTATTTGCACCAATATTCATAATTTCTTAAGGTACCCCAGATTAAAAAAAACATCAAAGTCGGTCTATTATTTACGGAAATACGGTTAATTTTTACGAATTTTATTGGAACGGGATCCTTCGTTAACTTTCCTCAGGCGCAAATATAAGCATACCCACCACGAGCCTCCACTTGACGCTATTATTTGTATGTTATTAATATTTTAGTTTTAATAATAAATGTCACTTTTTATAAATCTAATCATAGATTTTTTAAATTAAAGTCTTTAACTAAAAAATGCTGCTTGATTCGTTTCTGAATTGTTATAAACAAAGTGGCTCTGATTTAAAAAAAAAATCTTATCTTGGCTCGTATTGACCTTAGAAAGTTCTTTTTTTTTAAATTTTCATTTCAAACGCAGCTATAAGAATAGCATTCAAATAGCAAATTGATAAAAGTTATTAATGAAGTCCGAGCTTCATTTATTTACAAAAAAAAAACAACCTCTTTTTTAAAGCGTTATAAAAAATATTGCAATTTAATTTTCTCTTTTGCTTTTAACGAAATATAAAAATTTGAACCTTCATGAAGAGTTTAAACCCTTATGCAACTTAATATGTTCAGCCGAAAAAAAATTATAGCAATAAACATTATGCGTATCGGAATAAATAATAGGGAATATCTTAGCAACAAATTAACCAATTTGCTGTTACAACCTTTCTTTCTGTTCGTATTCATGAAGGCTTCCTTTTGAAAGTTTAAAAATATTTAAAAAATTATTTTTGCAATAAATATTTGATATGCAAGAATTGGCCATTTTTGATGGTTTTTTGGCTTTTTGGCAATAACTAATTGACGAAAATAATCGCTACACTACTCAAATTGTAGGTTTTTTTACTCTCTAATATTTTTATGAATTACTTCTTTTTCTAAAATGCATAGGTTATTTCAGAGAATTAAAAAAGCTGTTTTGGCTAACTTTGCAGACTCCTGGAGGATTTTCTACCGTTTTTTTTTGGTTACATTTTATATAGGGTATGTTTTTTAATGCCCTTAAGAGGATATCGTAGTTATCGCCTCCTAATAATATTTTTATTCAAAGTTCATGAGAAAACGGTGCGTTGAATCATAGTCTTTCACTACAGAAAGAAAATTTATAAGACTAATCTTGAGTGCGGAAAACTTAAGAAATGTATTAAAATACTACACATAAAAAGTTATGAACAAACTCTCAATGACTAGTATTTTGAGGTTAGGTTTATCGAGCTTGATATCTCATTTTCTTTCAAAGATCATGAAAAAAAAACAAGTTTAAATGATTTTTTTTAACGAAAATGATTGAATTAATGTAGCTTTAGCGCGGACAAGTCATTATATTTGTCTAAATAGTCAATTTGAAGAGATATCAATCAGGTAAAAAAAGCAAAAATCAATTCTAACAACTCCGACATCCCGTTAACGACTTTATATAGGTTAAGCCCTAAATTAAGGTCTGAAGTAGCCTCTTTTTAGTTCTATTGATTGGACTAACAGTATAATTTGTCGCTTTTTTCGCTCTAAGATAGGATAGTTCGTGAGTGCCAAAACCTGACCCAGACCCAGGTATGGCCATTAGGCCTAAGTGAAAATGGGAAATTTTTTCTTAATGTATCTAATAAGTCATGCGATGTTTAATAATTTGTTGCTAACTTGTCGCTGACATTTGATCCTATACTTGATTTTTTCGCTCCAGCCGTTTCCGAGAAACAATGGCTACTCTAGTTTAATATTGAACTACGGCATCCACTACAGTAACTCAGGAACGACTAGAGCTAGCAACTCCAGTCTGGTTACATGATTTGTCGCTTTTTTGTCGCTCTTATATAGGATAGATTGTAAGTCCCAAAACCTATCCCAGACCCAAATATGGCTATTGGGCCTGAGTGAAAATTGGAATTTTTTTTCTGAATGTATCTAATAAGTCGTGCGATATTTCATAATTTGTTGCTAATTTGTCACTGGATTTTGTCGATCTAACCGTTTCCAAAAAACAATAACTATTCTAGTTTAATATTAAGCTACTGCATCCGCTACAGTAACTCAGGAACGGCTAGAGCTAGTAACTTCGTTTTGGTTGCATAATTTGCCGCTTTTTTGTCGCTCTAAGATAGAATAGTTCGTAAGTCCCAAAACCTGACCCAGACTCAAATACGGTAATTGGGCCTGAGCGAAAATGAAAACTTTTTTTCTTAGCGTATGTAATAAATCGTGCGTTGTTTCTGATACTACAGTGGCTCTAAAAAATTTGTACCTCAAAAATCTTTATATCTAAGCACATAAAAAATGTTTTTATGTAAAATTGGTTTAATTGAAATACATTTGGGAATTAAAAGATGTTTGTTATCTTTCTGAGGCTTTAAGGATTTAGCCGCTTTAGTAATCCTTTAACCTAACTTTAAAATACTATACATCGAAAGTTTGCTTATAACTTTATATGTATAATGTTTCGGTGAATTTCTTGACTTGTCCACACTCAGAATTAATATTACAAATTTTCTTACTATAGTGTAAAAACTTGATTTGATGCATCGTTTATTCAGAAACTTGAAATGAAAATATTATTGAGAGGGGCAAAACTCCGACATGTCGTTAAGACTTCCAGTGCAATTGGAAGATGTTTTTAACCTTACTGAGGCTTTAAGGCTTTTGTCGCTCTCGTAATTCTTGAATCTACTCATTTTAAATATTTTTTTTGTAAGTTGTTGAGCTTAGATATCTCTAAGAATTTGTCGCTTATGATATTTAAAACCATTAAGACTTTGAACGCAATGAAAAGATTATTCCGATACTACAGGGGCCTCAAGTATGTCGTCGCCGTAAAAATCCATGGTTCTTGACTCGCTAAAATGATTTTTATGTAATTTTTATAATTATTATGCATCTGGGAATTCGTCGCTCCATCAATACTTTAAACGTAACGAAAGGATGTTTCTGATACTACAGTAGCTAAAAAGATTTTGTTGCTCCAAAAATCTTCAAATCCAAGCACATAGCAAATGTTTTCATGAAATTTTTTTGATTTGAAATGAATTAGAGAGTTGGTCGCGTTTGATGTTTAAAACTATCAAGACTTGTGCAATTAAAAGATGTTTGTTCTATTACTGAGGCTTTCAGGATTTTTTCGCTCGAGTAATCCTTTAATCTGCACATTTTAAATATTTTTTATGTTATTTTTCGAATTTAGAGGCCTCTAGGAATTGGGTCCTTGCATGAAAAAATGCATTATATCTGACAGGCAGAATACAAAAAAATAAAAAACCCGGATTTTTGTTGTTTTTTAAATGACGAATTGCAATATGATGAATTGCAAAAGTTATAGCTTATAGAAATTAATACAATTTTGATATATATATATATATATATATATATATATATATATATATATATATATATATATATATATATATAGCACCAATATTCATAACGTCACGATTGTGAAAACAACCATGATGTCACACAATTTGAACTGCCTCTATCTCTTTGAGTTTTCATTTTTATGATATAAGAAAAACTACGTGTCTTTTATTTTTTATTTTTGTAAATAACGGATATAATGGATTCAAAAAAAATTTTTCATGCAAAGACCCAATTCGTCGCGCATGATATTTGAACCTGTAAAGACTTTGAACGCTTAAAAAATTCATGGATCCTAGCACGCCAAAATGATATCTATGCTAATTTGCTTTTTTATTGAGAAAGCATTGTATCAATAAAAATTTTTTTTCTATTCTTCCATTAATTCGTACATATTTTTACTCAAGAAGTCGAAATTCTTATCTTAATTGATTTAATTATCAAGAGCGAATATTTTCCACATGTATCTTAATCAAAACAACTTGCATAAAAACATTTTCTATATATTTCGATTCGAAGATCTTTGGAGCAATAAGTTCATAGTAGCTACTGTAGTATCAGAAACATCTTACAATTGCGTATGAATTATTGATGATAATGAATCTCAAGAGCGACAAATTCCCAGATACATTACAAATATAACAATTTGCATAAATATCATTTTGGCGTGCTAGGATCTATGAATTTTAAGTGCGATAAAATTTTTGGAGGTTCTGTTATATTGAAATCCATTTTTTATTACGTTCAAAGTCTGAATTTGTAAAAATATGATGAGCAACCAATTTCCAGACGCATCCGAATTCAAAAACTGATCTACTAAAATATTTAGAATGTGCAGATTTAAAAATTACTAGAGCGTCAAAATCCTTGAAGCCTCAGTAAAGTCAGAAACATCTTTTAATTGCACTCTAAGTCTTAATAGTCTTAAATATCAAGAGCGAATAATTCCTAAATGCATTTTCATCAAAACAACTAGCATAAGAAGCATTCTATGTGCTTGGATTAAAAGATTTTTGGAGCAACAAGTTCATAGTAGCTTATGTAATATCAGAAACATCTTACAATTGCGTATGAAGTATTGATGATAAAGAATCTCAAAAGCGAAAAATTCCCAGATGCATTACAAATAAAAAAATTTGCATAAAAATTATTTTGGCGTGCTAAGATCCATGAATTTTCCAATAGACACAAAATTCTTGAAGATTCTGTTATATTAGAATCATCTTTTTATTGTGTTCAAAGTTTTAATGGGTTTAAATATCATGAGCGACAATTTAATTCATAAGTTTAAGAACTTACAGAAAAAAGTATTTAAAATGTGCCGATTGAAGAACTACTAGGGCGACAAAATCCTTAAAGCCTCAGTAAGTTCACAAACATCTTTTAATTGCACTCAAAGTCTTATTAGATTTAAATATATAGAGTGACCAACTCTCTAATTCAATTCAATTTGAAAAACTTGCATAAAAACCTTTCCTATGTTCTTGGATTAAAAGATTTTTGGAGCTACAAATTCTTTGTAGCTACTGTAGTATTAAAAACATCTTTTTATTCCGTTCAAAGTACTGATGGTTAACAATCTCAAGAGCATGCATCCCAGATGCATTGAAATTATAAAAATTTGCATAAAAGCATTTTGGCTTGCTACAATCCATGAATTTTCAGAGTCAGTTTATCCTTAATGCTTGTGTTGTATTAGAATCATTTTTGCATTGTGTTCAAAGTCTTAATAGGTTTGAATATCATAAGCGACAAATTTCCAGAGGCATATTAGTTCAAAAACTTGCATAAAAAAATATTTAAAGTGTGCAGATTGAAGAAATATTGGAGCAAAAAAATCCTTAAAGCCTCAGTAAGGTGACAAATATCTTTTGATTGTACTCAAAGTCTTAATAGTTTCAAATGTCAAGAGCGATCAACTCTTTTGTTTATTTTAACTGAAAAAAACATGGATTTTTAGAGTGTGAAAATCTGTGAAACATCTGTTGTATCAGAATCATACTTTCATTGCAATCAAAATTATAATTTTTTCACATATCATGAGCGACAAATTCCCAGACGCATCTAAATTCAAAAACACACATGTAAAAATATTTTAAATATGCAGATTTAAGAATTACTAGAGCGACAAAATCCTTAAAGTTTCAGTAAGGTAATAATCATCTTTTAATGGCACACAAAGTCTTCATAGCTTTGAATATCAAGAGCAACCAACTCTCTAATTCATTTTAATTTGAAAAACTTGCATGAAAAAATTCCCACGTGCTTGGATTTAAAGAATTTTTAGAGCAAAAAATTCTTTGTAGCTACTGTAGTATCAGAAACATTTTATAATTGCGTTTGAAATATTGATGATTGAGAATCTTAAGAGCAATTCCCAAATGCATTACAATTATAAAGATTTGCAGAAAAATCATTTTAGTGTGCTAGGAAACAAGTATTTTTAGAACGACAAAATCCTTGAAGCATCTGTTGTATCAGAATAATCTTTTTACTGCGTTCGAAGTTTTAATTTATTTAAATATTATGAGCAACAAATTCCCAGACGTATCTAAATTAAAAACTGACAAAATATATATTAAGATTGTGCAGATTGAGGAAATACTACTCTGAATAAACGTGTGAAAAAATACATCGCTGAGCGTTGTATTTTTTCATCGCTTCACAGCATTTGACAATGTATGTCAATTTGATGCGATATGTTTGTCATTTATCGTACTATATATTGCTGGCATATATAAAACATTAGACAGTTATAGGTTATGCATGTGCAATTATACTTAAAAATATGTAGCAAATATTCAAAATTCTATTCTTTCGATTTTCATGAACAAAAAAATTTAATTTTTCTACACAAGGAATCCCTTGCGTTATTCAATCTGTATTTTTAATAAAACAGCCTACCAACCCAATATTCATAATATCAGGTGAGTTGCTAGGAACAATCATTGCTATCATGGTATCGTTTACTGCTAAACGCTGTGAAAATTATATGAACATCATATATAGCGGTAAGTTAGTCTTTCCGTGTAGAGCGACAAATTCCTTAAAGCCTTAGTAGAGTCCAAAAACATCTTTTTGTTGCGCTTATAGTCTTAACGGGTTAAATATCAAGAGCAACCAACTCTCTAATTTATTTCAATTAAAAAAACTTGCATAAAAATTTTTTTGTATGCTTGGGTTTGAAGATTTTTTGAGCAACAAACTATTTATAGCTACTGTAGTACCAAAAACATCCTTTTATTATGTTTAAAATATTAATAATTAAGAATCTCATTAAGTCAGATCCAGCCGAACACGAGTAAAAGGTTCGTCGTTTATTTAATTGACTCCTTGACGCTAAGCTATCTTTACAGCCTGACAAATGCAAATTTTCACGCGCCAAAGTAGAATATCTTGGCCATATCATTTCAGAAGAAGGAGCAAAGCCAAATCCTAAAAAGACAGTAGTGGTTAAGAATTTTCTACAGCCCAAAAATCAAACAAATATCAGGCAATTTATAAGGTTAGCCGGATATTATTGCAGATTTATTGAAGAGTACTCAGCTAGAGCAAGGCCTCTTTCCAAACTCTTAAAGAAAACCGTCGCATTTGAATGGACGGAGAAACAACAAGAAAGCTTTGAGGACCTAAAGAATGCTCTATGCAGCACCCCAGTATTAACATTCAGATTTTGAGAAACCATTCATCCTCACCACCGATGCATCTGATTATACTGTAGACACGGTGTTCAGCCAAGGTGAAATAGGACAAGATCGTCCTATAGCCTACATGCCTTTAATGATGAAACCAGCTGAGAGAAATTACACTACCACGGAGAAGGAATGTCTAGTAATAATATACGCCGTATTACACTGCCGCCCCTATTTTTACGGGCAAGAGTTCACACTTATAAGTGACTATGAGCCGCTAAAATAGATAGACTCCGTGAAACCTCCTATACTAAGGCTTATTAAATGGAGAACTCGACTCTGAGAGTACGAGTGCGAATTTCTTCACCAAATCATTAACAAATGCCCTATAAGCGTGATGCACTAGTACAAACCCTATTGGGTACACTTAGAATCAATAGACGGATGGCTTTATTCGGTCCATGGAACAAACGTAATCCAAATATTATGCCCAGGACAAGGACACGAAATCGTTAAAATATCAGAGGTAGGAATCATCCAGTTAAAACCCAAATGCTCAGCTAGACACAACCATTAACACTCATAGGGCTCAAAACCCTAGGGCGCTCCGAAATATATACTACTAATCCATTTAAATATTTCACAGACGGACGAAGACATCTTTCAGAAAATATCTGTACTTAACGAGACCTTACCGTTCTCGCCATTAAAAGGTGCTACGGGAAAACTCAAATCAGATATCAATTTCGATGAAATACAAAGTAAATATGATAAAATAATAACAGAGGCAAATAGTAAGAAACATACCCACTACGTTTTATATGGAACGATTGGACTAAACATAATGATGATGATAATAATAACAATAATGATAATCATGGGTTGTCTCAGACATAAGAAGAATCATCTCAATAGACGGGACTTGCAAAGCGATACCGAAAATCACACATTCGATGTTCTACGCCCAATAAATGTCATTGAACATCCCTCTTTTCCTTATTATGCTTCACCCAGATCGATTCGTACACCTCAAATATCACCACAGTCACGTCACAACTCATTACCAACAGAAGAAATAGAAAATTACACAGACGATGAAAACTGACATTAATAAATCCCTTTACAAATCCATTATACTCTTAACTCCCTTGAATGTTACAGAAAACTTGACCAAACAAAAAAAGGGAGAACAAAATGAGAACATATGTTATAGTAATGATCCCAATCTAACCTCAATCTTCTCCTTTACAGATGCTTATTCTAATTATATAATAATCAGTTCCCCTATATTTTTCCTTACTGTAGGAACCACCTTATCCCAAGAAACATAACTACCCTATTTCATAACACCTTTCAAAAACCAACCTGGAATCTACTATGGATTCATGGAGGATTACTATTATAACAATGACATCTGGACCGCTGACACAACCATCGACCTCTTTCACTTATACAATGATGAGAAACCTTTCTGCAAGACATCCAATTTATCAAAAGCTTTTGCACCCACTATTGTAAAGAACAGTTCGAAGGACTCATCTACTTACAAAGGCTCATCGACACCACGGAAAAGAAACCTTTAATATGGTACAAAACGAAAAAGATTTCTCATTCAACTCAACCATCCGATCTAACAGAATTTCCAGCAAGATTGAGGAACTACGCTCATCAAAACCAAAACTTCTGTCATTACCAAAACATTTTCAATCATGGATTAACAATGCAGAGACCAACTTAGAAAACCACACTGAGGTGTATCAAAAAGTCAAGAATATATTAGCCAAATTAGAAACAGGAATAATAAGTGAAAGCCTACTCTCTAGATACAAACTGGAAGCCACCTTTAACGAAATCAGGAAAATAAAACCCGGATCCCAGCTATCGTCGTCGGACCCATCATCATTAGAATTTGGAAAAATATCTCGAATTAATACATCCAAATTCACATTCCGAATAAACACCCAGCTGAGGATCCCAGTCCACACAACAACCACTTTCAAGTTATTCAAAATGCATCGCATACCAGTACCTTGATTTGATAAAACTACAGCAACGATTTCACTAGGATCCACCTTCATCGCGATTGACAAGGACATACGTAAGCACATACTCTTGAACGACACTAAGGAATGTTTGATAGATTTCACAGACGACATTTTCTGCCCACACCCAGGTAAAATGTACACCGAACCAACTTGCGAGTCTACACTCCAAAACGCTACCACAACGGCCGGCTTCAACAGATGCGTAATAACAACCCACAACGATACAAGAATTACTTACTTTTCATTGGAAACTACCGGCGAATAGATCTTCTCAGCTCTCACACCAGAGAAAATCAAAATCATCTGCAATAAAACTTACGATGAGACCATCAGGGAAACTGGAATTATATGGGTCGCACCGACATGCAGCATGACTGCATCAAACATAACTTTAAAAGGAAGAACAACTCGAAAAGGGAAAATACATCATTTCAGCTCAACCATAAACCTGGATACAAGAAATTTGAAAATGCCGCCACTATACCATATAATATTAACAATAAGAATTAATATTTCACCACTTTATTACACAATTTCACCAGCATGAGCCATAACAATAATCCTGATCATCTGGATAACAAGGAGAATCACAATCTGGAGAAATAAAAAATGGAGACAGACGGAATTTGAATTATTGCCACCACCACTACCAGAGTTATTATTAGATATTAAGCCGCCTTTGCCAATAGATCCGCCCGAACTCTATTGTGTTCCAGCGGACAAGTACCATCCAAGATTAACTACTGACACCACCAACATCTAGAAAAAAAAAGAAAGAAGGAGAAGAAAACTTCAACTCTATTTCAAGAAACCATATTACTAATATTACACCACAATCGACATTTATATTATTTCCTACTCCATTCACTTTATCTCCTTCAATCGTACTACCTTTTTTTTCTCTTTCTTCTCCTTTTTTACGATTGATTTGCTTCACAGATGTCTGCCGTCTCTGAGAAACCAACTACTTCTTCAGCAACAAGAGGATATCATGGCATCGACGAAAGAGACCTCGCATCACCTAATTATCACCATGCTCAAACACAGATGATAAAAGCACAATGGGTCATGAAGAATTTAGACACTACAGTAGATATCTACTATAGCAAAAAGTATCGAAGGATCCTATGCAGCTCTTGCATTAAATAAATTAACTAAAAAGGAAATTATAAAAAGCGGACTCGATTCCACCAAACAACCTAGAGTAGAATGCTTGGCAGCTGCTACGAATGTAGGAAATATCTTTCGGACCGATGCCCAGCATGGGAGTGCAAAAAATGTATAAAAACGATGATCCATCACTTAGATGAGATCAAGGACCTAGGAAGTAAGGAAGTTCTAGAACCATGGTATACTAACGAACCAAGAAGACCATCCTTCCGAGAGAGAATAGCTACGAGCTCTCAACACCAGACTATCCCTCTTTCTGAGTCCGAAGATCCACATTTAATCTTAGACACTACATATTGTATTACCAACCAAACTTACAATCGGATATATTTCAGTGAAATTGGCTGCGGGGTTATCTGCAAGAACTGCTATGTAACGAAGGCAAAGTACAAGAAGAGTTACCAGCGGTACAGATATTTCCACTTAGCCATTTACGAGAAAGTCATATACTGCTATTGCACTTACTGTAAAATAATTCTCTTGCGCAGAAGAAAGGGCAAAAATTGTAGTGGATGCACCCGAACAATATTTCAACGGAACAAGGAGATCAGATATGAAGGCAAAAGCCCCGTGAAACTCCGCTCAATTCCTTAACCCCTATCCATTACCTATCTCCTTCTCAGCCCCCCTTTTTTCTTCAATATTTTTTTTTATATAATTTCAGTAGTGTTTGTATTAACACATTGGTTGTAATACTGTCAGTAATATTAGAAGTATTACATTAGTTATAATATTAGTAGTGTAAGTAACATTAGTAATATTAGTACTACATTAGTCATAATATTAGTAGTGTAAGTAACATTAGTAATATTAGTATTACATTAGTCATAATATTAGTAGCGTAAGTAACATTAGTAATTAAACATTAATATTAGTAGTATTACATTAGTCATAATTTTTTTTTTTTTTTTTTGGTGGTCAAAAAACGGGTAAATCTGCTATCAGACCTACAGCGACGTGGGCTGCAGCTGGATCACTCCAACCACAGTGCGCGCCACTGGTGTGACAGGATTCTGACGCTGCATCAGCTTGGAGGGATAAAGAAACCTGGTAGGTTCGCATTCGCCCCCGAGGTATCCACAAGCAGAGACCGTCTAAACCCCCTTCACCCTGGCCGCGGAAGAGAAGCAAGAAAATGCCTCACTTACACGGGCAGGGATCCGTAACGTCCACCGTTCAGAGCCGCAGCGTGGGACTGCGTTAGCATTACTTCACGCTGCGGTCTTGTCCATTGTCACTCGTCTCGTCCGTCCGTCCAGGCACTTGGCCGTGTCCATTCATACGTCCAAACATGCATACATTTGCCTGTCATCCTACCTTACACTTCTTCATTCACACTTAGCTCGGGTACGTGGGGTCGCTGGGCCCAAGGACTTTTCAGTCCCCCTGCGTGTTCGCACATCTTCATCCTCGCTTTCATCCATTCATTCAGTATGCCATTTACTCAGCTCGGGTACGTGGGGTCGCTGGGCCCAAAGACTTTTCAGTCCCCCTGCGTATTTGCACATTTACGCGCTCTCTTTCATCCACACATTCAGTACACCATTCACTCAGCTCGGGTACGTGGGATCGCTAGGCCCAAGGACTGTGCGGTCCCCCTGCGTATTTTCGTTTTCTCATCCTCTTTTGCATCCACACATTCATCATGCCATTTGCTCGGCTCGGGTACGTGGGGTCGCTAGGCCCAAAGACATTTGTCTCCCTGCGTATTTGTGATTCTCATCCATTCACACTAAACATCCTTCCTCTTTTTTCCCTTTGAGGACGACCGTGACGAAGGTCACCACCGCTGCCCAGTTTTGTACGTCCTCCAGCATCCAGTCTACAATGTTGTCTGGTGTTAAGTCTCCAGTCCGTTCCTGTAACGTTCGTCTGTCGGAGTTCCATCGCGAGCATTCGAAGAACGTATGTTTAGCGTCGTCCCTGTCGTGTCTGCAAAAGGTACAGCCCGCATGCTGCACCTTGCCTCTCTGGTGCAGGTACCTGAAGTATCCGTGTCCGGTCAAGAATTGGGTAAGGTAGAAGTCCACCTCCCCAAAAGTCCGTTGCGTCCACCGTCTTAGGTCCCTGATCAGACGTCTAGTCCACGCCCCCGTTCCGTCTCTCGTCCACCGTTCACTCCATAGCGTCATAGTCAGGTCTCTTTCCCGAACTGCCGCTTCTGTCCGTCCTGTTTCAGCGCTTCTTTCATAGATCCGCTTGCGCTCTAGCGCAAGGAGATCTATGGGGACTACGCTTGCAACCACCATTACGGCCTCCGCAGAGACCGTTCGGTAGGCGCAAGCTATCCGAAGCGCTCCCCGTCTCAGTACGTTCGTCAGTCGCTTTCGGTACTTTCGAACGCTAAACGCATCGGCCCATATTTCCACCCCGTACAACATGATCGAGTGGGTCGTCGTCATGAGCAACAGTCTTTTACTCTGTTTCAGTCCGTACGTGTTTGCCATAAGGTGGCCCAGCGAGAACGTCAGTTTAGTCGCTTTGTCGGCCACCCTCTGAATATGCGGCCAAAAAGTGAGTCATGTATCCAGGGTGACTCCTAGGTATTTTAGGCAACCTACCGTCTCCGTCCTTTCCGTACCAACCATCATTGGAATAATCGTGAGTATACGTCTTCCTGTCAGTAACATCAGTTCCGTCTTGTTTAGTGCCAGTGACAGTCCGTGTTCTGTCATCCACCTGCCGACCCGCCTCATGACTCTGTTCAGTGCCAGTTGTGCTAATTCTGTAGTCCTTTGGACGATCACCACCGCCACGTCATAAGCGACTAGCGACGCGTCCTCGGGCATCTCCAGTCTCAGCAAGCTGTCGTAGTCCACGTTCCAAATGTCTGGTCCCAGTATCAAACCCTGTGCGACCCCCGCAGTTATTGGTCTGCATATCTGTCCTTCCGTCGTCTCGTACGTTAAGCATCTGTTACGCAAGTAATCCTCCAACACCCTCATCAAGTAGTCCGGCACCCCGAAAGACCTATAGGCCTCGAGGATATCGGAAAACCTGGCGCTGTTGAAGGCGTTCCTTGCGTCCAGCGTGCCAAGCAGTACAATGGGTCTACTTCTGTAGTCGGTCCTTCTAGAAGGCTCAAAGACCTCCCGTATAGCATCCACCGTCGATCGGCCTTTGCGGAAGCCATACTGGTTGTCCGAGAGACCTCCCGCCCTGTCCACCGCGTCCGTCAGTCTGTTTTTCAATAATAATTCTAAAGTCTTTCCTGCCGTGTCTAAGAGGCACAATGGCCTGTAAGAATTCGGCGCATTTGGCTCTCCCTTTCCTTTATAGAGGAGAACCAACCTGGTCTTTTTCCATCGCGTGCTGAAAATCCCTGTCCATAAGCATCCGTTGTACATGTCCAGGAGCAGACGCGGCCTGCCTAAAGCGACCCGCCGGAGGATCTCTCCTGGAATGCCGTCCGGTCCTAGCGCTTTTCCAGGTCTCAGAGAGGCCTGTCCCCGTCACTAACGTCGCCATCGACTGTCTGCCTCTGTGTTCTAAAGGACCAAGTGCCCCCAGTTTGTGGGTAACTAACTTGTAGCCCATACCCCAGGGGTCGCGGTCCACCTCTTCACACAATCGTCTCCAGTATAGCCTCTTACTCTTTTTTATGACGTTCGTCAGGGTTTTCTTAGCGTCTTTGTATGTCTGTGCGAGCGTTGTTACGTCAGCCTGTCCTCTTTTTCGTGCCCTGTACAGTCCTTGTCTGTGTCTTATGCACGTCCGCCGTAGGGAGCTTATCTCGTCCGTCCATCAGTATGCTGCCTGTTTATTATGTCGGGGTACGATGCGTGGCATAGTAGCCTCACAGAGGCGAAGTATAGCGGTCATCGTCCCGTGCACAATCAGCTTGGTCCTCTGTTCGTCAGTCAGGTCCGTCGGGATGCTTTCAGAAGGCGCAACCGTTTCCAGTAGCATCCTCCGAAACAGAGCCCTGTCCTGTTTGTTGAGGTTCCACCGCGAGGGTCTCACCGTAACGTTTCGTGACGTATCTGTCCGTTCTGTCACTTCAAAGGCGATGCACTGGTGATCGCTGGCCGTATATTCCTCGAATACCCACTATCCCCTTATCCACGTCTCCAGGTCTTCTGTTGTCATCGTCACATCGGGTATCGAGTTTCCATAATCCAGTCTTCTGTACGTAAAAACCTGTCCTCTGTTTGCCACTGTCAGTTCCAGCCTTGCGGCCATCTCCAACACTAGTCGTCCGCGTCTATCTGTAGTTGTCATGCCCTACTCGATCGCCCTGGAGTTAAGGTCACCGGCAACCACAAGATGCCCCGATAAATCTCTGAGGCCGTCCTCCAGAACCGCGATTTTATTTTCGAATTCCCCAGCCATACAGTTTGGTGAGAGATATATACTAACATAAGTGACATCTCCCACCCTCACCCACACGTAGTCCTCTCCAGCGCCGGAAATCAAGAGACCCCTTGAGCGCGCGCCTCTTACCCAGATGGCCGACGAGCCTGACGCGCTCGAAAGCCATGTCTGTTGGCGTAAGTCGCGGTACTATTCATTAATTATCAGTACATCTGCGTTCCGTCCTGTCGCGATTTGGTCCAGTAAAAGCTGAGCCGCTTCGCATCTGTTCAAGTTAATTTGTAGCGTCACGGTCATGTCGTGGTCTGCTTTCTCCGCTTCTCCAGCTCGGCCCGGAAGACGCCGCACGTTCCGGAACCCGGCACGTGAACGCATCCCTTGAGCCTCGCCTTCGTGCAGAGATAGCACGTCGGATTCTCCTCGGTGTACCCTCCGCTGGTATGTCCCGTTCGTCTGCACCTACGGCATAGTCTGCTTCTGTCAGTACCCTTGCAGTCTCGTCGTTTGTGTCCGAAGCCGAAACATCTGTAGCACCTCGCAACCATAAGTCTCGTCCATATACGGCAGTTCATCCAACTTATTTTGATCCGGCCCTTCTGAAGCAGGATTCGGACGACACTCTCCTCCACGCCGCAGAAGGCCATACAAACATTTGTTCGTTGGGACTGAAGATATGCGGCTTCGGGTCCCGCACTGTCCCTGTCTCCCGTCTTATTGCGTCGGTAACGTCTTGTGCTCCTGTGATGCAGTCTAGATCAAGAATCTCGATCTGCACCTCTGGCGTCAAGTCCCGTACTGTTCCCTCACTCCCCAGTGCTTGCTTGATCTGCTGTTTGAATTGCAGTCTGTCTTCCGTCTTACATCGTAACCTGATCAGCAGACCGTCATCATTCGTCTTGCGACAGCCTTGCACCTGCACCTTGGTCTCGTCAGTCTTAACGTCCTGTTTGAGTTTACGCAGAGCGTCGGCGTACGTCATGTTGGCGGGTAGTCCAACTAATACGGCGCCGACGTCGTTGCGTGCACCCTGCTTCCGTCTAGACTGTCTGCGGCTGGTCTTTTTCTTTCGTTTCGTCTCGTCCTTCTGGGTCCTCTGGTTACTTGGTTCTTTCGTACCGTCCTTAGGTACCGTACTTTCGGTCCTGATCTTGCGTTTGGCACTGACCTTTTTCCATCCAGAGCCTTCGCCGACCCTTTGAAAGGCCGCCGACTGCTTCGGACTGGCACCAGTCGGCTCTCTTTTCCGCTTCTGAGCCTCGGCAGCATGATATCAGGAGGCGATCGTTCATGCCCTTTAATTTCCCCGCTTGAGTTTTTTGAACACACCCCCGAGGCCTAGTCGGCCGCCTCTGAAGTATGTGGACCTGGGGTGCCCGGAGGGCTGATGGATGCTGAAAGCTCAAATTCTTTCGTGGACATCAGCATTTTTGTTAAAATTTTACTCCTTTATCTTTTTTCGTGTAATATGTGTTCGTGGTCAAGAATCTACTCCCGGTGAGGTCCAGCTCGTGCACCGTCCGTCAGCCTTCCCCCTTAAAGATCGCCCCGCCGCCGGTGACCTCGGAGGAGCCCCCATTCCCTATTGTCGGCGCCCAGTCCGGGTGCCACCCGGTACCAGGCAACAGGGAGATGGATTTTTCGCCGGCTGATAGGGCAGCCAGTACAGAGTGGCTAGCTCCGACCGGGCCCCTGTACTATCCAGCAACACGCAGCATCCACGCGGTTTTTCCCCTGTATCCTCCAGCAGCGACCCAATCCCCATCCTGGGTCGGCCTACTCACGGCCGTCGCTAGACTCCGGGGCATTTCTGCTTTGTTAGTGTAAGTCTCCATTGGCCCATATACTCTACGATTCATACTGAGGGTTTTCAGTCATTCAAAGAGAGAGTTACCCGTCTATAGGGTCCCCTGTCCTTTCACTTTCGGGAGATCTTGTTTATAAAGTCCCCGCCGTCCATACTGTAGACAGGATGAGGACTGCAAGCTGCCCTCATCCTGGCTTCTCATATACATGCATACACCTTTCGCAGCCTCTTTGTTCCATTCTTACGTGCTGGGCGATACTCATTTATAGAGCCCCCAGCCAAAGCATTCACGCACATACGCTATACGGTAGGGAGAAACCCGTTTATAGGGCCCCCAATCTACTCACTTTGGCCTTCCGGTGTTAGGTGTGTGCCGTGTACGAGTAGAGGTGTATTTGTTTGTGTAGTGTGTAAAAAGTGTTTGAGTAGTTGTTGGCATCAGCAGTTACCACTATACCTGCTTCATCCACCAGTCAGTGCTTCCTATTTGCCGTCTTCATTATAGCATTGCTGCTTTGAGCATTGACGCGACGAAAACGCCCGGGAGCGGGACATGGACCCTGGAAGATGACATTTGCTCAGGGGGGCTCCCCGGGCCAACTCCCACATAGTCATAATATTAGTAGTGTAAGTAACATTAGTAATGTTAGTAACATTAGTCATAATATTAATAGTATAACTAACGTTAGTAATAACACATTATAATATTACTAGTATTGCAACAATCATTACGACGTTAGTAGTGTTAGTAGTTTTAATAATAGTCGTAATAATTACCTTGATAACAATATTACCTACTATTTTTTTTTTCTCCAAAATGAATTTTGAACAAAAGACACAGCTTCTCCACAGCCTAGGCTTCAATCCACGCTACGTGCCACGTCGAATTGAACCATCAACGTAAATGTAACATTGTGATAACCCAGAAACCTCCAACACGACCGTGTTTGTATTCTATCTTTACAACGAGCTGACGATGATCCCACTTTCACAGTAGGACGCAAACACATTTCCTGAATATTTTACGGAAGAGGACTATTATATAGCAACAACTACAGTTTCTCGATTGAATTGTTAAGTTTGCCATAGAACTTAAAAATATTGGTTTTCAAAATTTCGTCTTTCAAAATGAAAATGTTAGTTTGGATAATGTTGAGTTAGAAGAATATATAATAGAAACATGAATACAGATATATTTCTAATATGAATGTTACGTGTTGTATGTTTTAAGGCAAATACGGTTAAAATTCCTTTTTCCTCTGTATTGGGATTTAAAATGAATGGATAATGATATTTTTTTAATTATTATTTTGGATATATAATTATTAGCATATAAAATTAAACTAGTTATAAAATATTACTTAAATTTTCATAATGTCCCAATCAACTGTCCATTTGAAATCCTGATACTGAATGTGTAAAGAATACAAGATCTAATATAAATCTACAAAAAAACTAATAAAATTATAATTTATTTGCGTATAAATATGTAAAAAACTTATACAATTTTTTTGTAATCATGTTAATTTTGATGTAATAATTACTTGAAATTATTTTAATTTTGAATATTTATGTTGTAAATGTCTGTTGTAAAAGATTTAATAATAAACTAAAACATTTTTTCATGTGTGTTTATCGATTACTTGAAAGAGTAGAGTCCTTAACGCTTTTCGACGTCGAAATGTTAAGTCAATCGTTACCGTTAAAAAGTTAGTGAATAACCCCCCTGGACTATGTAACATATATTTTAACATAAATAAATCTTTCTTGACGTAAATTAAATTAAATATTGGGGGTTGGCAAGCGGAGCGAGCAGGGAGGCACCCCTAGTATATATATATATATATATATATATATATATATATATATATATATATATATATATATATATAGGACATTTCACATCAACTGAGAGAGAAAAAAAATAAAAATCGATGAAACTCTGAGAAATTATTCTTTTTGTTACCCAAAATATGAGAAAAAAAATTTCAAGGATCTAAATTTAAAGGATCAAGAGCTACAGGACCTTGTCAGCACGTGTAATTTTTATTCATATTTTTCTACTAGGCTACCTGAAAACGTACGAAGTTTTATTACTAGTAGACGTTCGTTACCTTTTTCGGGCCTAGCCAAAAAAACCTCCAACCAATGGTATCCTATGAAGTTTTGCACGTAGTTCTTTTTGTTTAAACATTTCGTTAGGCCACCTGAAATATACGCTTTCTGTTTCCTTTTATGGTCTTAAACAATTTGTACTTGACCAATACTGGCAATGAGAGGTGAACACAAGTTCGAAACGTGCCATCTCTAATAATTTTTCTATTGTCTTTTTCCTATCTTCGATCTCTTTTCGTTAGTATAAAAAGACTTCGGCCATCCTAAGGTATCCAGTCTGCCGAAATCTATAATACAGTAGTGCCGTAAGTTACAGTATCGATTCACAATTATAATTTTTCTATTATATTAGAATTAATTTCAAATTCATAAAATATATCTGAGATTGTAATAGCTCATAAAATTTAGAAAGTACATAAAAGTTTAAATTGCTTATCTTTAAAATAAAAATCGAAATTTATATATTATAATGATTAAAGTGCGTCAAATACATAGACAGACATAGTCAAACTTGCAGCAGCGCATAGAAAGAGCAAAAAAATAAAAATCGATGAAACTCTGAGAAATTATTCTTTTTGTTACCCAAAATATGTGAAAAAATTTTCAAGGATCTAGATTGAAAGGATCAAAAGCTGCAGAACCTTGAAGTTTGAAAATTTTTCAAAATTTTTGGAAAAGTCCCAATTTTATCATTTTTTTCTAAAAATCCTAATGTTTTAGAGAAAAATTCATGAAAACACTTCTTGTTGTAAATGAAAAGAAGAGTTAGCATGATTTTTTACAGACCTGAATTTTGCAGTTTTCTGATTGGTTCTTATATGTATAACATGAAAATTGAAATTATTTATTGTTCGCCACTCAAGAGGGCTTAAATTCTTCTATTTTTTATAAACTTTAAAATATATTTTTGATTGTGTAAGTCAGAGCCACCAATAAGGAGTTATGTCAGTTTAAAATATAAATTCTCATGTAATATTTTATTTTTTTTTATTGAAAATAGCCTGTCGTATATTAAACATAAGCATCTGGTTTTAATACTTAAAAACTATTAAAATAAGTTTAAAAATCTAATAGTAGAATGTTATTTATCAATTAGAAGCTTAATTATTAATTAAACATTACTCGGTATTATAATAATTACAATTACTTTCGAAAGGCAAATAAGACTTTGAGTTATTGTAATCTTAAATAATTATTTTTTAATAAAAATTTACTTATTTTAAAGAGTTGTTTCATCAATAAAAAAGAATAATTAAATATTCATTATTTTACTCGGCTTAACTTTCTATAAAAGTATCTGTTAAATGGAAAATGATGATATAATTTTGGAACACACACAGTAAAAGGAAATGATAGTGGCTTCCAGTACATCTAAATTCAGGATCTGTATCATCTTCTGAATGAGCTGTTACAATTGGAGTACTGATTTTTAGATTAGCATTAATAATTTCATTAATACGAAGTACACTTTGAGTTATGTTCATAGATGCTACACGAGCGAAATGGAAAGTTTTCAAGGTTATTCAAATACAAGGTTCTTCAATAATTTGTGCAGCTAAAGCAGCAACTGCAGTGCCTTGATCAATTTTTGCTTCCATGCATTTATCCTTCCACACATCCTTACTTGTATAAATAAATTCAACAAGTTGTGACACAGTAAAACGTACAATACACCTGTAAACTGGGGCATCTGGTTTAATATGCTGTCTAATCCTAGCAATTATAATTGCAACTGTTTTTAAAAATTAAGCTTATTCTTACTTAAATTCTTCACTGACACAAGAATATTCCTCTGACATTAAAAGTTCAGAGGTTACTTTTATAACACCAGGGACATCAAATGGATTTTCAATTTTGTACGCTGATATTGATTTAATATCATCAAGAACTTTTTTATAATCAACAAGACAGTCTTTGCCTCCCATGTACGTTGGATCCATAGAATCTACACCATAAGGAATTCGAACAATATCACCAACAAAATTAGACATACATCCATATAAAAAAAGTAATCTTTCTCTGAGTCATGTTTTAAATTGGAAAGAGATTAGTAAGAGTTTAAAAGATCTTTGTTTACATATGTTGTTATAAAAATACTTGAATGAAGTTCATACTTAATTAAAATGTTGCAGAATAATGTAAAAACAGAGGATAATATTAATTTTACTTTATATAATATAAATTTTAAATAAAATTTTAATTAATCTTTAAAAAAGTTTTTTGATTTTTTGTATTATTTATGGAAAGAGAGCGATCAAAATGATTTGTTTCAACTATAATATTTTTTGTTTTTCTTCGTGTTTATTTTTTTAAATTTTGTAGTGAATTTTTATTAGTTCTGAAGAGGGTATTTAGATACGCTCTAAAAACATCGGCTACATAAAAAAAGTTTTTTTAGCAAAAACATTTTGGTTCGTTTTCGATCAGTGTTTACTTTTTAATTTAATAAATCTCATTTTATTTCAAAGCTACAAAAGAATTAATGAATATTCTTAGAACCGGTATATACTTTTCTATATCGTTATAAGCTTTAAGAAAGTATAGAATTGCATTCATCTCTACTCAACTGAATAAATATTATATATAAAATATTATAATAAATATCATAATAAATATCATTTTCTTAAAAATATGTTAAACAATTAACAGATGCACTTTAATAATATATATATATATATATATATATATATATATATATATATATATATATATATATATATATACTAGTCGATATGCATATATATATATATATATGCATATCGACTAGTTAATAATGAAATTTTCAAAAATTTTACATTTAAATTACATTAAAGACAATACAAGTCACATAAACTCTTAATATTTATAAAAGATAATAGAAATAACACTACTATTCTTTAGTAATCATTAAATTTAAAATTGGAACTACGACACAAAAATCAATAGTAAATATCTTCCCTCTAACGCCAAGTTAACTCCATTTGTATACAAAATTTGTAACAATACAATCATATAGTTTATAAAGAATTAGTCAATAATGACTACTTATAAATACCTAATGAAATTTTTCAAATTACTTTGAACTTTCTGAATTTCAATATGTTCTAATAAATCTATAAATATGAAAAAATGAGAATGATTAAAATCATTAACATCAATTCAGAGGTATAAAAGCACTAATAGCTGCACAAATAAGATATTGAGAATAAATCAAAATTATAAATTTACATTATAACATTAATATACTCAGGCGAATAATCGTAAAAGTATAATATCACATCAATTTTTAATTTGAGAAACATTTAAAATAAAATTTATAAAGTAGAATTTAATATTTATAAAAAATTCCTATTGCCAAGATATTGGTGAAACAATATCCAATATTTCGCATTCATTTACAAATCTCTTGGCAAAATTTTTCGAATATTTCGCCAACATATATTATTTATCAATCCCTAGGGCCAAAACCCACATTATTCCCACATATTGGGAACATATTGGATATTGCTGATATATTAGATATTACTATATCAATATGTATAATGATAAATAATTTTAAATAAAAAATCAAAGTTTTACTACATTCAATTGAAAATTTTTGAACTTTTTTTTATATGATATCTATAAGGTATACAATATAGGTGATATTAAAATCTTTAATATTAATATATGAAAATAAAATATTGGTAAATTAAATTCAGAAATCTTTTTTTGCAGAACAAAAAATATATTCAATAAAATAATTTTTTAAGTCGAATTTTACGAATATAAATATAACAAAAAATCTATTATACTAATTGTTTATAAACAAATTTGTTCTGATATTTATGATGGTTTGCTGTATCAAGAAATGCTCTGTCCAAATAAAATATCAAGCGATCCCAACAATATATCTTTTACGAGGTATTCTGACGGCGTTAGAACTTTAAAATCTTCCAAATACAATATTTAGACGTTTTATTTAACAATTAATGAACTTCCTTACAAAGAACGACACAATATTGAAAATGTGTTGTTAATTGGCTTTTGGTTTAGAAAACTGAAATCTAAAGTTGATTTCTTTTTAACTTTATTAAAAAATTCATTTAAAAAATTGTATAATTGTATAGATTTTAAAGTACCCAACGTAGATAAACTTATTAATGTTAAGGGTATAATTAGAAATGGCACGTGCAATTTGTTAGCTAAAGCGATTTTTCTAAGAATGTGTTAATACAATGGTAAATTCGGTTGTCAAATATGCAAACAGGCAAGCATTTTAATTGCCAAATCAATAGTACACCCTTTTAAAAAGGAATTAACTTTGCGAACCGATAGCGAAACCATTCTGCACGGTCAACAAGCTCATGTTAGTAATATCAAAGTTTGCGATGTTAAGGGACCAACAATGCTCTCTAAAATTGTACCAAAATTAATCACATTAGCTGATAGTCCAGGGACAAACTACATAAGTCGTGGCCGACTGAGGTCCTCAATTATAGCCAAATTTCTTTTTATATATTTTGACGTGCTGATTCCCAATTTTTTGGGTAGAAAGTTTCAAAATGGCGTATTTAATAATTATTAACCATTTTTATAAAAAAATTATGAAAATGCGTTTTTTATAGAAAAAAATATGTTATCATATCTTTTAGGTCACTTTGAGCAAAAAAGATTCTCATGAACATATTGCTGAAATGCACTGAATCGGCAGAAAAAAATCGCAAAGTTTGAAAAAACGAAAATTGTAAATGATAGCTTTTTTCTGATTTAAGGGATGGTGTGGATCAAAATGTAATGTGCGTCCAGAGAATGTAGATTTGCGATACCGATTTGTGATTAATTTACTATCTTTTTTTATTATTGTCAAATCCAAAAAATTAATTCTATTGTTAACTTCAATTTCATAGGTAAATTTTATCCTATTGTCATATTTGTTAAAAACTTCCATTATTTCATTAGTTTTGCAATTTAATATATCGAGCTATCAAGCAGTCAGATTCTTCTTTCCATAGTGAAAATTTAAAAATAGTTAAAAGAATTTTAAAGGAAAATAAATATCCATCGAAATTCATAGACACACCCTATAAAAAATCGAGTGAGATATATTAAGAACAAGTTAATAGATCCTCAAGAAAACGTCAATGAAAGAGCAATACAAGATATTACTCGACAGGTCATTACAATGCCATACATTGAGGGATTTACTGGCATGATTAGACATCATTTAAAGCCATATAATATTGATGCTGTAACCAAGTTAGACAGTAAATTAAATAGTTTCGTTAAGAGGGGCAAAGATCAAATCAATACCGATGATCAGAACAATGTTATATACAAGATAAATTGTAAAAATTGCGAAGCCAGATATATAGGACAAACTAAAAGAGCGCTTAAAACTCGAGCAACTGAACATCGGAAAAATATTGGGAAACTTAAAGATAAACATAACGTAATTTCTGCTCATAGAGTTAATCATGATATGACACACGATATGGATTAGGGGAATATTAAAATTTTAGACAAAGGAAAGAATCGTTTCAAGCGCAGCATCTCAGAAATGTTACATATAAGAAATACTGATAGAACCTTAAATTTACAACTAAATACTGAAAAATTAAGCAATATGGCTGATTCCATTTCAAATAGAACAGTCAGTATACACTCAAGTCACCAATTACTGCGCTAATGGAGTATGTTATTCTACCCTAAAAATAAGGGTATAAGTATTTTTTTATTTTGCTAAAATATCAAAATTGCATCAGATATGCACTTTTGAAAATTGCATACAAAAACTAAATGTTAAAACTGAAAATGTTGAGAATAACTTTAGAGGGCTATCGTTTTACCAATTTTCAATGAATTTTGGTAAACCTTATTTTGTTTTATTATGTTTTAAGCCCTCTTTAATTCAGTGCAAGAAATTTCAAAAAAGACTAAAAAATGACTAAGATATGTGCATTTTACCAAAAAATGCACTTTTTATGCACATGCATTTTTCTCGAAAAACCCATTTTTTTTTTTTGCTGAAATTTTTTGTGCTCCTAGAGGATTAAATTACCTATCTAATGGTACTTGGTTGATCCCGTACTTATTTGTTTGAAGCGAGAAAAAAAATTCACAAATTTTATTGGTGAAAAATTTTTGTATATACGTTCGGAAATTTTAAGCAATGTAGATTTAAACACTATCCTTCTTTTAGCATTACCCAGGAACAACGACGTGGACGTAGAAGGTTTCTGTTCCCTTCGGGGTGCTTTTTTAAAGTGAGTTCCCCTTGCCTCTCACTGTTGGGATGCGTCAAAAATATAATTATAAATAATTACTTTTTTTTATTTTTGCACTTATTATTTTTAGTTCTAAGTGTAGCCTTACGACGTTTGACTTTTTTTTTCTTGTCTTTCACTTTAGTCAGTGCATGTATAGCTGTTCTGCCAACAAATATATGCGATTTTAATTCCCCAAGTTGTTTTAACCACATATGACTTTTTTGAATCCCATTATATTTAGGAACTGTACTCCATTCAATATTTTTTTCTTTTCTAAATTTTTCAATCTCATTTATTGGTAATAATACGATTTTGATTGCACTGGTGTACTTTTGAAACCAATTTATAAAATCGTCAGCATTTTGTATCGATTCTTCATGAACTCTTTTTAAGTTATGTGAAGTAGCATAATGCTTTAGAAGCCCACCTATTCCATCAACGGCTCCTTTCCCATGACCAGCCGCAGAAAATAACCATTTCATTTGATAAGAAAAATGTTTGAATTCATGTAGCTGAAAACGATTTTTAAATTGGCTTGCAGCTCCATCTGATATAATAGTGACTTTAGTAACTAAATCATTTTTCATAAGATCGATAATTTGATTTATTCCCAATAGCGCATATGCAGTATCATGCTTTTTGTCGTCACTAACGATCGCAAAGCTTTGCGTTATCTCTCCTTGGTAACAGACTGCAGTAAAAATAGAAATTTGGTTATTTACCCAATGATTTCCCTGAACCGCTTTATTATTTATTACAGACCAATTTTCTGCAAAATCAACGTGGATAATTAACTTAGTAGGATCAGCTTTACCTTCTTCTTTTTCTTTTTTTATAGCTTCACGTTGAATATTTTTTATGTATACGTGAGTACTTGCTTTTAGTGCGCAGATTGAAAATTTTTCTTTTAAAACTGATAAGCTCACTGTTTGTTTTATAAGATTACCATTATCCCACAAAGCAAACGTAATTTCATCTTCACAATTTTTTTTCAGTTTTAACAATTTTAATGTGATACCCTCACTACCGGGGCAATAATTGCATTCTTGCAAGAAACACGAATCAGATGGTTCAGAACACAACATTGCGTTAGTTATTTCTGAACGAATTAAATCTATTTCAGAATTATTATCGTCTCTAAAACGAATTAAACTTGTAAGAAACAGTTCAAAATTTTCGCAATGTACACAAAGACAAGTTTCCTTCACAGGGCTTGTTAAGACGAAACTTGGTCTTAGACTATAGAATTTCGATTTTCCTATTTGTAAGTTTGGATTTTCTTGTCTTAATTGACTATATGTTTCTTTTAAGCTTCGAGTAAGAAACCGTTCAACTTTTCTAGTTTTTGTATTATTAACAGTAACAACATCAGATTTATTTGGACTTTGTCTACTACAATTAAAATCATCATTTAAAAAATATTCCATAGCGATATTTTTTGTATTTTCATCAATAGGATGACCAGTATATGAATCTGGCTCCGAATAAACTCCTTTATTTTTCACAAGATTTCTTGATTTATTTATCATATACTCGCTTATATTCGGGGATAGTGAGCAAATTTTTATTTTGCTTAATTTTGAAGGTAGTAGAGTTAGAAGTTTTATTTTCTCCGAAACAGAAGAACATTTTTCTAAAGCCGATTTAAAATTTTCTACAAATTCGTTTCAATAGTTTTCAGTCGAACTTTTGTCCGATTCTATTGATTCAACTGAAATGCCATACGCATCTTCTAATTTACTTCCGACAGTAGCAGAAAAAGCTGAAATTAAAGATTTTTTCTTTTTAAATACGTAATTTTCTGTTAAATTTTTAGGTATTGCAGTTTTTCTTTTTAGCGGCGAGACGCATTGAGGTAAAATTGTATTAATACTCTCGTTTAATTCCTGTATTCGTTTGGGTGTCTTGGGGATAAAATCATCATGTTTTCCGCTAAAAAGTTCAGTGATTTCATTTTCAGATGTAGATTCAAGATCACTTAAAATCATTTTTGATATGCGTTCATGGCAATTTTTGCATACATTAGTAGAGGGCAGTATCTTTAAATCTGGATAAAGCTGTGCCAAATTAATGGCCAAATCTTCCAACGGTCTAAAACGTAAATTTCTGCTTTTATAAACTACCTTCTTATGCATTTGAAAAAAATCGGGACATCTAATTCTTGTAGAAGAGTGAATTTCGGACATCGTAATTGCAGAGTTTTGTTTACTTTTTCACAAGTCCGAAAAGTACCTTTCAAAGCAGACGTAAGAATAACTAGCTTGTATATAACAATTCTAATATGCTGTTTTAGTTACGCGAGGTATTTGTCCGCGAATGAGCCTCCTATTGTCTGTACATCGAAACATACATAATATCGATATACACGAATAGAATTATTATTTTCCATTTTTTAATATTTATTTTTATATTACGAATTTTTTTATATGTATATATATATATATATCACTATTGATGATATATACATACAAACAGAGGTAAATCAATAATGAGCGAAGCATGCGACAGCGTTGGAATGAACATTGCTTAAGACTTTCGAACGTATATACAAAAATTTTTCACCAATAAAATTTGTGAATTTTTTTTCTCGCTTCAAACAAATAAGTACGGAATCAACCAAGTACCATTAGATAGGTAATTTGGTCCTCTATGAGCACAAAAATTTCAGCAAAAAAAAAATGGGTTTTTCGAGAAAAATGCATGTGCATAAAAAGTGCATTTTTTGGTAAAATGCACATATCTTAGTCATTTTTTAGTCTTTTTTGAAATTTCTTGCACTGAATTAAAGAGGGCTTAAAACATAATAAAACAAAATAAGGTTTACCAAAATTCATTGAAAATTGGTAAAACGATAGCCCTCTAAAGTTATTCTCAACATTTTCAGTTTTAACATTTAGTTTTTGTATGCAATTTTCAAAAGTGCATATCTGATGCAATTGTGATATTTCAGCAAAATAAAAAAATACGTATACCCTTATTTTTAGGGTAGAATAACATACTCCATTAGCGCAGTAATTGGTGACTTGAGTGTATACTGACTGTTCGATTTGAAATGGAATCAGGCACATATATAATGCGATTATATTTTGAATTTTGATATGATAGATTATGTTTAATTTATGAATAAATGACTTACTACCAGTTTTTTCGTGATTGTAACTTGTGCGCAGGCGTAAAGTGACTTCGAATCAGTTTTAGTTTTTGTAAGATATATTTGACAATCTTAGTTATTACATATATATAGTTACATATCTTATCTGCTACGTTAGATTTTAGATTTGTAGTGTATTGTTTTTCTTTCAGTTATATATACTTGTATCAACGATAAACTTTTCTTAGGTAGACTAAAATTATTTTATTATGACGATATCTATTGTTAGATGAATTTAATTATATACTATTGTAAAACATTATTCTGTGATAATATGTTTTTATAATGTGAGTTAAATTTTCTTTTTAATTTACTGAGATGTACTCGTCAAAAGCTGTAATTGTATTTCGTTTTATTTTAATTTTTATACTATATACATGCAGGTACTTGAAAAAGGTTCGAAACTTAATGAACCGAAACGTTGTTATTACAATAATGTATTAAATAATGAAGATATAATTTTTTCATGTCTAGATACAAGGTCAATTACACTACTTTTTATTCTATATATACCAAACGTTAATTAATATAACTTAAACATTTCAATTTTTAAAGTTATTTCGAAAATAAAAATAATATATTCTGAATTAAATAGAATAATTTTTGGTGAATTGAATTATGTCAATTTGAAAAAAAAAAATTCTTCAATGATTAAATTAGAAAAGTATTTAATATCTTTCAAAGTTTTACATGTCAGGTGGGAGTTCGCACGCTCGCGTGCAGGGGGCTTGCCCCCTAGTATAATATATAAAAATAAAATATTAGTAAATTGAATTCAGAAATCTTTTTTTGCAGAACAAAAAATATATTTAATAAAATAATTTTTTAAGTCAAATTTTACGAATATAAATATAACAATAATAACGCGTATACAGTATTTTGAACGATTAATGGGTAATGTACTCATTATAAATACTGTCGACAACTAGTGTAATCTTTAAGTTTACATTTTAAAAACAATTCAAGCTATTGTGAGTTAAAATTAAAGCATTAAAAGCTGAGCTTCAGGCTGTCAAAGTTTTGAAAAATCGCGTTTTTTCAAACTTTGCGATTTTTTTCTGCCGATTCAGTGCATTTCAGCAATATGTTCATGAGAATCTTTTTTGCTCAAAATGACCTAAAAGATATGATAACATATTTTTTTCTATAAAAAACGCATTTTCATAATTTTTTTATAAAAATGGTTAATAATTATTAAATACGCCATTTTGAGACTTTCTACCCAAAAAATTCGGAATCAGCACGTCAAAATATATAAAAAGAAATTTGGCTATAATTGAGGACCTCGGTCGGCCACGACTTATGTAGTTTGTCCCTGGACTACCAGCTGATGTGATTAATTTTGGTACAATTTTAGAGAGCATTGTTGGTCCCTTAACATCGCAAACTTTGATATTACTAACATGAGCTTGTTGACTGTGCAGAATGGTTTCGCTATCAGTTCGCAAAGTTAATTCCTTTTTAAAAGAGTGTACTCTTGATTTGGCAGTTAAAATGCTTTCCTGTTAACATATTTACAACCGAATTTACCATTGTATTAATACATACTTAGAAAAATCGCTTTAGCTGACAAATTGCACGTGCCATTTCTAATTATACCCTTAACATTAATAAGTTTATCTACGTTGGGTACTTTAAAATCTATACCTTTATACAATTTTTTAAACGAATTTTTCGATGAAGTTAAAAAGAAATCAACTTTAGATTTCAGTTTTCTAAACCAAAAGCCAATTAACAACACATTTTCAATATTGTGTCGTTCTGTGTAAGGAAGTTAATTAATTGTTAAATAAAACGTCCAAATGTTGTATTAAGAAGATTTTAAAGTTCTAACGCCGTTAGAATACCACGTAAAAGATATATTGTTGGGATCGCTTGATATTTTATTTGGACAGAGCATTTCTTGATACAGCAAACCATCATAAATATCAGAACAAATTTTTTTATAAACAATTAGTATAATAGATTTTTTGTTATATTTATATTCGTAAAATTTGACTTAAAAAATTATTTTATTAAATACATTTTTTGTTCTGCAAAAAAAGATTTCTGAATTTAATTTACCAATATTTTATTTTCATATATTAATATTAAAGATTTTAATATCACCTATATTGTACCTTATAGATATGATATAAAAAAAATTCAAAAGTTTTCAATTAAATGTGGTAAAACTTTGATTTTTTATTTAAAATTATTTATCGTTATACATATTGATATAGGAATATCCAATATATCAGCAATATCCAATATGTTGCCAATATGTGGAAATAATGTGGGTTTTGGCCCTAGGGATTGAGAAATAATAAATGTTGACGAAATAATTGAAAAATTTTGCCAAGAGATTTTTAAATGAATGCGAAATATTGGATATTGTCTTACCAATATCTTGGCAATTCGAATTTTTTTTGCGTGGGAAAGAATTTAGTTAAATAAAATATACTTCACATTAAGTGTTAAAACTTACAAAAAAAAAAAGGAATTTCGCTCTTTTTAAATGTAAATTATTAACGTTTAGAGTACTCGGCCTCGCTTTGGGTACGTTAATGTTCAGAAAGTCAAAGTAACCGAGCTGGCAACTCTGTCGTTGCCCTTAGACTCGGCTTTCTGCATGCGAGATGCCGCAGAATCGAAGAGAGCGAGCTCGTAGCTCTGACTCTGTGCTTGGTCTTGGCTTTCTGCACGCGTGATGCCGGAGAGTCAAAGAGAATCAACTCGCAGCTTTACCGCTGTGCTTGGTCTCGGCTTTCTGCATACGCGATGCCGGAGAGTCAAAGAGAGCGAGCTTGCAGCTCTACCGCAGTGCTTAGTTTCGGCTTTCTGCATGCGCGATGCCGGAGAGTCGAAGCAAGCGAGCTCGAAACACAGTCGTGGTGCTCTGCTCGGATTATCGTAATCGTTTACACAGAAAATCGTAATTGTTGCAGCGATATGGTTACGCATTCATATATTACGATTTATTGTAATCACTTGCTTCAAATGTTGTTCGTGTGCAACCGCTCAAATTAACTTCACAGCGCTAGCTCCTGGTTTTTTTTTCAATTTGATATTTAATTAAATTTATCATCCTTGAGTTAATAAGAAATAATTAACATTAGATTGTAAATATTTTCAACTTGGTAGCTAAAATATTTATTTTATTAGAAAACCTATTTACTAAAAATTAGTTGTTTTTTTTAAGAAACAAAATTTATCTTCAAAGTTCTTCCAGAGGGGGGGGGGTACAGGTGAAATCTTATTTTTCAATAAAAATTGACGTTTTTCATTTTTAATTTTTGACTCATAGCACCTACAACATAATCCATGCATGATGGTATTCAAAACTATCTAAGGAATCTATAAAAAAATTTTCAGCAGAACATATTAAAAACTGTGGGACTAGTAGTATTTCAACTGCTCTTTGATTTAGAGGTAAATGAGGCTGCAGTTAAAATACTATTAGTCCTAAAATTTTTAATATTTTCTGCTAAAAATTTTTTTATAGATTCTTTAGATGGTTTTGAACACCATCACGCATGGATTATGTTGTAGATGCTTTAGGTCAAAAATTAAAAATGAAAAACGTCATTTTTTTTATTGAGAAACATTTCACCTGTACCTTCCCTTAATGAAACTAATAATTCCGCAGATATCTTAAAAAAAATTTTTTATTAACAATTATAATTATTTATAACAAACGTATACAGTATTTTTAGAAAACTGATATGACAGCTGTTATTAATATCACGCGCTACCCTAGATTAGAAAAAAAAACATCTCAATCGAACCTTAAATAACTGAAATATTGTTAATTTTCATACGCGATGAGAATTTGAACTTTTGAAAACTTTTTCTCATCCTCAAATGAAGCATGCATGCACGCATGCATGCAGGCCGTTTATATACTCTATCAGCTTACATTCGTATTGAATGTAATGCGTAAAAAAATTTACAAACAATGATATGTATTAAAAGCAGCTTGTATATCAGAATGATTTTTCACCAATAAATAATCTATATCGTAAACTAGCTAATAAGCTTTCAAACAAGTCAAAATGTTTAATAACGCAATTGTTAGTCAAAGTAAAAGACTTGTTATTCTTATGATTTTTATAGTAGGCAACTTTTGAACAATTCAAATTAAAGATCTTGGAAAGATCTTTCTTTTCTATTTATTTAAAATTAAAAAATATCAAAAATTGACCGAATTATATGAATTTATTTATAAAGGTTAGACAATAATTACTTGGGACAATATTTGAACTTTTATTCTCATGGACCAATTTTTCAAAAAATTGGCATTGTGTTTTCATTGGTGGATAAGGTACTTAAGTTGTCAGATGGTAAATTTCATACTAAAAATTTCAACATCAGAAAGATGCTTATTGGGAACAACTACCTAATTAACTTTATAAATAAGCATATTGAAAAAATAATAAAACAAAGTAGGTACACTCACAAAAATTTAAACATTAACAATCTTTCAGAAACTAATAACATAATTGTATTTCTATACTCAAAGTCTTATGAATTTACCTTTAAAAAGATATGCAAAAGTTTTCATTTTAAATTAATTTTTATTTTGGATAACAAAATCAAATGCAACTCATAACTAGGAAAAGACACTACAAAAAATCCTTGAAAAATAACGTTGTATATAGAATTGATTATAGGGATTGTGATAGTTGCTATATTGGACGGACTAGTCGATCTCTTGAAACTCGCGTAAAAGAGCATAGGTCTGATTGTGTACATAAAAGTTGCGTGAAAGATTGGCCCTTTACTCTCATGAATTGAACACTGGTCATAGTATGAACTTCGATATTAACAATGTTAAAATCCTTGATAATGAGAATGATTATTATAAAAGATTGATTACTGAAATGATTAACATACACATACACAAACACAATATAAACAGAATGTTTGACACGCAAAAATTGTAGACTGTTTTTAAGGATTATATTGATAGTAATGTTAGTACTGTATATTAGAATTAATTATGTTTTTCAACTTAAAATGTAATGGGGGAGCATATATTTTTTCATCAATATGTATTCTATAATTGTTAATTACATAAGCCCACAAAAGAAAACAAGTACCCTGAACTGGTTCTCTAACTATGTTAGTCCGATGTATTTTTGATTGCTGTTTTCGAATTTGAAGTCCAAATGGGGGGTTTTCCAGTATTTGACAAGGTTATTTGAAGGTCAAATTGAGGAAATGGTGTGGAAAAATCTCGAAAAATTCATTCGTAAGTTTTTGGGGTCTACAAATCTGAATCTGACATTTATTTGACCTTCGAAGGTCAATTTCAAGGTCATTTAAAAATCAACTTCTTCAATTCACGGGATATACTTTTTTTTGACCCCAGATTCTGAACGAGCGGGAAATTCTAAGTTTGGATATAATTTTTAATATTTTTTTCAATGACCTTCAGAGTTTACCCTAAGGTCAAGCTTTCTTATCCGCTTTCGACAATGAATCTCGTCTATATTGTGAGATATCAAACAAATGACCTCTACAAAAGTTGTAGATTTTAACCGGAGGAATCGAATGGTGACCTTGAATTTGACCCTAAAGGTCAATTTCAAGGTCATTCAAAGATCAAATTGAGGGAATGCAGTGGAAAAATCTGGAAAAATTCATACGTAAGTTTTTGGGGTCTACGGATCTGAATCTGACATTTGTTTGACCTTTAAAGGTCAATTTCAAGGTCAAATTTTGAAAATGCAGTGGAAAAATTTAATTTTTTTAGATAAGAATTCTCGTATCACAAACGAGCTGGTGAAGGAGCGCGAAGTAGACTTATTCTCAAACAGTCATTCCAAAGACTTGATTTAAAGTGGAACGAGCGTGTGTTTTCTTAAAAATGTGCAGGATGCGAGGATGATGTCATAGTGTGTCCAACGACGAGTTGACTTTATCCTCGTTAGAGTCGGAAAGCTCTTATTCTTAGGCCTGGGGAGGAATGAGAGTTATCATCCCTAGGGCGGCGGACTCACCTGCGATTGGGACAGGATTTCTAGCATGCGGGTTTTTATATAATTCTATGGGAAATAAAAAATCTCAATCTATAATAAATTGTGCTGGAACGTCTTGTTCTCGTTTCAATCACAGATGTCCAAGCAATCTGGATTATTTCTGCTATGTTTGTGCGCAATACGTTGGAAAAATCTCTAAAAGGAAAATCACAGATCATATTGTCGGATTGTACAAAGTGTGTTTTGGCATCGGAATCTCCCAACAAGACAAGAATTAGGCATCCCATATGATTTGTAATGCATGTTATAGCGTGATGACACGGTGTAGGAATCGTGGAAATAAGAGTAATTTGAAGTTCAAAATGCCAACAACATGGAAGGAACCTGAAGATGAGAGTGATTGCTATTTCTGTAGGTGTAATATAAAAGATATTAAAAAAATTAATAAGAACACGATTGTTTATCCTTCTGATACTATTGTTCAATTATCCTATAGAACATTCACAGAAAATCCTATGGATGACGATTCATGCGACAGCTCAACTAGAAAAATCGATGTATTGGACGTTAACGTTGGATCAGAAGAATATAGTGAAAACGAAGCAAGTGCATCAGAGCAATCAGATCCAAGTTGTTCTATAGATGATGATAGTAGCAGCGAGGAGTTCGTTCCTGTTGGAAAAGAGAAATTTTTTCAAAAATTCGATCAGAAGCAATTGAATGATCTTTTGTGATCATCTGGACAATCAAAAGAACAAGCTGGATTTATTGCCTCTGAATTGAGAAAAAGAAATATGTTGAAAAAGGGTACTAAAATCACTTTTTATCAAAACCGAGAAGAGAGTTTTCACAAATATTTCCATAAAGACTATGATCTTTTTACTGTACCGATGTAAAGGGACTTATTGATGAATTAAAACCGAACCTATACAAACCGAAAGAATGGAAATTGTTCATTAACTCATCGATACGCATTTTGAAGGCAGTTCTCCTCCATAATACTAATAAATACGCTCCTGTCCCATTGGGACATTCAACAGTTCTTAAGAGGAGGCCGTATAGCTCTGTCCTTGTCTAATCTAAATTTTCGTTATTATTAATAAATTAGATATTTTTATACAAAAGTAAAGACATAGCCCAATAGATTTAAGGAAGAGCAAACGATCCTATTCTATAAAAAAATATAAAATTTTCATTATTTTTCGAGTGAGGTCTGAAACGGAAAAACAGTTATCAAATTCAATTATTTTTCCGTTTCAGACCTCACTCGAAAAATAATGAAAATTTTATATTTTTTTATAGAATAGGATCGTTTGCTCGTCCTTCAATCTATTGGGCTATGTCTTTACTTTTGTATAAAAATATCTAATTTATTAATAATAACGAAAATTTAAATTAGACAAGGACAGAGCTATACGGCCGCCTCTTAAGGAAAAATATTCGAATCTTGAAACGGCCTTAAGATGGAGCAATATGTCAAAGCTCTAGACGAAGAAGGAAATTGATTTTTATATTTGTCTCGGAAATTCAACCATAAAACTTACGCAAAATTAAAGGAGGGGATATTTAATGGCCCCGAAATTCGTATGTTATTGAGGGATGAGGATTTCGTGGATGTGATGACCGATGCAGAAAGAGCAGCATGGCTAACTAGGAGAGTATCAGACCTCCGGATCACGGATTTTGCTCAAACTTTGGGATAAGTTTTCAGATGTCAAAATATGAAAGGAAACAGAATTTTAGATCCCAACGCTCAATATTTCCCTAGTTACAGGCAATTAAAGAAAATCACTAAAAAAGTTACTAGATTTTCAACCGCATATAGTTTCTTAGCATTGATAGCTAGGAGCTTAAAACTTTTTTTAAATGAAAGCTGAGCTCAAATCCTTTCGAAATAGTAGTTATAGCATGTCAAAATATTATTTTTTCCCAAAGTTATAACGTGATAAACATTGGACCTGATTTTTCTTTTTAAAACATTAATTAATAACAAAAGCTGAAATTGGGTCTAATGTTTATCACGCTATAACTTTGGGAAAAAATAATATTTTGACATGTTATCACTACTATTTCGAAAGGATTTGAGCTCAGCTTTCGTTTAAAAAAAGTTTCATGTTCCTAAGTATCAATGCTAAGGAACTGTAAGCGTTTGAAAACCTAGTAATTTTTTTAGTGATATTCTTTAACCCTTTCGTGCATATAAGTAACTGACGATCATAACGTTTCTGAAACTAGAAAATTTCGATGTCCGGCATCGAGCTGAATCCAAATCTGGAGTCAGATTTTCGAAATTATAGTAAATGGCCCCAATACCGAGGGGGCCCAATCTTAAAATGAATATTTTGAAAAACAAAAAATACCAACGTATTCTGCGTAAAATTTCAAGAAGAAATTGTTTTTATCATTTTTCTGATTAGACACACCAATTTCGAGTAAAAAATTATTGAACGTGTAGGATATTGGGTCTGCTTTTACTCAGGGGTCCGATATCCTAGAAATTCAATAATTTTTTACTCGAAATTGGTGTGTCTTATCAAAAAAATGACAAGAATGATTTCTTCTTAAAATTTCGTGTAGAATTCGATGGTATTTTTTATTTTTCAAAACTCTGCATTTTAAGAGTGGGCGCCCTCGGTATTGGGCCAAATTATTATAATTTCGAAAATCTGATTCCAGATTTGGATTCAGCTCGATGCCGGACATCGAAATTTTTTAGTTTCAGAAACGTTATGATTGTCAGTTCCTTATATGCACGAAAGGGTTAATTGCCTGTAACGAGGGAAATATTGAGCGTTGGGGTCTAAAATTTTGTTTCCTTTCATATTTTGACATCTAAAAACTTATCACAAAGTTTGAGCAAAATCCGTGATCCGGAGGTCTGATACTCTCCTAGTAAGTTTTAAAGATGTGTCAACAAAGTTCCTTGGTAATATAAAAGATACAAATTATAGGGATATCGTTGCTGAAATGGTACAAAATTACCAAAACTTAGGTTGCCTGATGAATTCAAAGCTACACTTTCTCGACTCACATATTGACGAGTTCCTAGCAAATAATGGAGATTGCAGTGAAGAACAAGGTGACACATTTCACCAGGATCTCAAAGAATTTGAGCGTCGTTTCTAAGAACGATGGGACGTCAATATGTTTGCAGACTACTGTTGTATGATGGAACGATAAGTAAAGAAAAAATCTGGAAAAAAACCACGACGCAATCCATTGCATCGCTTATTTGAAGACAAACGTGTTCGAAAACGTAAACTTATTCGAACTTTGGACAAGGTATTTTTCACTGTTTCAGGATCTGTATGAATTCATTAAGTTTTTTCTCCTACATTCCCTCAATTTGATCTTTGAATGACCTTGAAATTGACCTTTAGGGTCAAATTCAAGGTCACCATTCGATTCCTCCGGTTAAAATCTACAACTTTTGTAGAGGTCATTTGCTTGATATCTCACAATACAGACGAGATTCATTGTCGAAAGCGGATAAGAAAGCTTGACCTTGGGTTGAACTTGCGATGTGAGAATTTTAGTAAATGTAATATTCTATACTATGAAACAAATATATTAATCTACTCGTGAGCCGATTCTCACAGGCGAAATCGGTGTATCAAGAAAAAATAATTTATTTGAGTAAAGGGTGCCAGATACACCACCAACTAGCTAGCCGTAAGCACGAATCTCAAGTGGCCTTGGATCGAGAGGTGGCTCTTTTCGTGTAGATTTCTTGCCTGAAATGGGAGGGGTAAACGCACAAAAAAAAACTTTTATTTGGATTCACTTAATTTTATATTAAAGAAAATTATTTAGTTCATATTGAGTCTTAATAAACCTTGCTTATTTTTCTATCTATTCGCGCTCTCTCATATCCCACACACACAAATTTTTAGATAAACTTTATTCTTCTTATTACATTTTAAATTTTAAATTTAGTCTATACAAAAGATTTTAATTTTAATCAATGTCTTTATCTACTCGTCACTTAATAAACAAGAAAAAAAATGTTTAATTTAATTTAAATGAATCAAGAAAATTGAGTTGATTACGTAAGAATTTAATGGCGGAAATCGTTTAGCCGTTTAGGCTCGCTTCGCTTTTCTCTCTCTTTCTCTCTCTCGGCGCTCAATACGCGCCCATATGTTACCAAATGAATTACTTTTATTACTCAATATGCGAGAACTAATAAAAGAAAAATAAATAAATCATAGATATGTATAAATTTATATTTTAATTTAATTATTATTCACTCAACCGGTGAATAAACACGCTCAACCAATCAAGATTCTCTTTTGGTAATACGTGGCCACGTGGCACACACACTCCGGCACTCACGGTCTAATTTAAATCAAATACAACAATAAAAAATTTATTTTCATTTCACTTCGCTTAACAAATTTTAATGAATTTTTATTTAGTTATTTTCGGTCGAGTTCAATCAACTTTTACAAACTTTTCAATTTCTATCACGCTTTTACGTTAATGACTTCAATTATATAATCAAATTTCGCGCACAAACAAAGGAAAAACCACTTCACTGACTCTAAAATCAACTGACGTAAGCCGTTGATTTATAAAAAAAACGAAATCTTATCGGGCACAGCCCACTCAAAAGTGATGTACTTTAAGCTCCGACTAGGTCGATACAGTCGACGATGGTACTTAAGATGGCTAGTTGAATATGGCTGGCGATAATGGCCGCTCGATTGCTAGCTTCTTTCAGGTCTTGGTGGTCGCTACCGGCGACGTGGATTGCTGCATCAAACTCGTCTCCAGAGCCGGGAATTTCCTAGTTCTCTCTCTGTGACTCAGCTGCAAATCCTCTCAGGTCCAATAAAATTTCTCCTGCCCGAATATGTACAGCGGAGAAAAAGAATGACTCTTGAAAGTTGCGGCGAATTACAAAAGAAAAAGGCTTTGATGTGACACGAGGACGACAATCGAATCACGTGCGACTCAGCGCAAAGACGCTGAGAAAAATTAAAAAATTGTTTTACAATTTAATGGTTCTTACGTTATTAGGTATTAATTATATTGAAGTTTCATACTTGACAGCGCTGCAGTGCGTATTATATAGGTAATATGTTAGTATAAGATAATTTAGTTCCGTAGTACGGAAAAATTTAGTAATATACCAAATAATTTTTTAAATAAGACGCGTTGAAAGATTTACTAATATAAATTGTCTTGATTTATGTACTGAGTATCAATTAAAAAACTACTAGTAATGTTTTGTGACTACTGACTCAAGTTAGTACACTTTTTTAAGTTTTTTTTTCCTCTGTATGCACAAGTGCAGATTCAAAATTAAGATTGGAACTTAATAATCTTCAGTATTCACAAGTTTGAGATTTGTCGAATTCATGAACGTGATTTCAGTATTGAGTATAACTTGGAACTCAAGTATCTTTACTTGGGTATCAGCAGTTATTTTTGTTGGATGGGATTTCGAGTTGAAAAAGGTGGAAAATGAGTGTGAAATGAGTAGAAAAAAGGTGTTTTTAAATAAAAGAATGGAAAATGAGAGAACTATGGATAAGATATGGGGAGTCAACGGCTAAATTTTTTTTTAAAACTATATTATATAGAAAGATTTATATCTCTTTATATTATAAAAAGTTTTCGCCACCGTTATCAATGCTACTGCCGTGTATAAGAGTCAATGGTGGCCCCAGTTAGCTATAATAAAGCTGAAATTCAGTTAAAATAGAAGCTACAAGTAAGCTAAAAGTTGGCTAAAAAATAACTGAAAGTTGTATAAAAGTTAGCTAAAAGTTAGTTAAAACTGAGCAGGAGTAGGATAAATTTACCTGAAAATTAGCTCACCTTCGGTTCAGACCGTAAACTTCTCGTTTCGTAAATAAAGCCTTTCCATACCCGTTACGTAATGTACTATAATTACAATAATATTTAAAATTCACTGAAGAGTTGATTATTTTTTGAATATTAAATTTAAATATACGTTATTGTATATGTAGACAAATATTAAAGAAAAGGGGTATCCTTATACCGTCATAGAGTTCTACCTTATCTACATTTGAATTATGTATTGTAATCAAAATTTAACTATTCATGGCTAAAATTGATAGTAGAGGCACATTTTTAACATCCTAAAGAATTTATTGTAATGCTAAAAGACAATATAAGGATAAAAATAAAGACGAAAACTGCAAAATACGCTTATCTATGACTACATTAGATGGCTAATCGTATTATGCACTTTTTTTCTTTATTTTTACCCTTAGATTGTATTTCATCACTGCAATGAATTTTTTGGAATGTTAAGAATGTGCTTCTACTATAAATTTTAGCCATGACCAGTTAATTTTTTATTAAAATGTATAGTTCAAATGTCGATAAGGTAGAACTCTATGCTGATATATCCCCCTTGAGTTTATTACACATGAAATATAAGGCTAACTAGAAGAGTGTCACACCTCCGGATCACGGATTTTGCTCAAACTTCGGGATAAGTTTTCAGATGATAAAATATGGAAAAAACTAAAGTTATAGTCACAAATACTCAATATTCCCCTAGTTACAGGCTTGATATGAGGATTGCACCTGAATTTTCTTTTTGAAATATTAATAATAAAAGCTGAAATTAGGTCCAATCTTTATTACGCTCTAACTTTGGAAAAAAATAATATTTTGATATGCTGTAACTATTGTTTCGAAAGGATTTGGGCTCAGCTTAAATTAAAAAAAAGTTTCAAGCTTCTAGCTATCAATACTAAAAAATTATGCGTTTAAAAATCTAGTAACTTTTTTAGTGATTTTTTTTTTAATTGCCTGTAACTAGGGTAATATTGAGTGTTTGTGACTATAACTTTAGCTTTTTCCATATTCTGTCATCTGAAAACTTATCCCGAAGTTTAAGCGAAATCTGTGATCTGGAGGTGTCACACTCTCCTAGTAAGTTTGAATATGTCATATTTGGAATGTCATGTAGTTCTGTTCGATTACATGTATATAATTAACTTCACCGATTGCCAACAAAGAACGAATATATATAGTTTAATATTTAAAATAAAACTAGCGAAAACAACAATAAAAAATAAATTTTAAACATAGATTTAATTATGGAATGGAATAGAACCAGGAACATTGAAAAAAAATAGAAAACTTGAGATTGGTTTCCAAGAATATTTCATTTTAAATAGTCTAGAGGGCAAGCCCCCTGCGCGCAAGCGCGCCAACCCCCATCTTGCTTTTATAACTTTAAAGAAATATTTAAGAATTTGCAATTTTTTTAATAACTTTTATTGAAAAATACTAAATAATATTAATTATTCAAAAGTTTTCTTGAGGTAAATCTTCAATGATCTTTTAATGAATCTAATCATCTGTGAAGTCCTAGCTTTATACCAGGACAAAATTAATAATTCAATGCTGTGTGTTATGAGGGCTACGTGTATATGTTTTATTATAATATTAAATAAAGAATAAAGTCAGTAATTGATTTATAAACGTTTTATTAAATGTCAGTCTAGTAGTTAAAGGATTCTAAATTTAACGCTGTAATGTAAGTCCAAAAATAAGGAGCACATTTCTGACAATGACAGCGACGACAGCGGCGACATACTTTCAATAGTATAGAGACAATATAATATAAATAGATCTAAAATGCAGCTGGAATTCAGCTAAAATCAGACCAAAATTTACCTAAAATTGCTTAAAATTAATATAAATTTTAGCTAATTTTTAGTTAACTTTTAGGTAACTTTTAGCTAATTTTCAGCTAACTTTAAGCTTAATTTTAGCTAGATTCTAGCTAAATTCTAGCTAACCAAGGACAAATTGAATTCTTATACACAGCGGCGGCGACGAAATCTTTTTATAATATATACCCCCTTGCTCGCTTCGCTCGCCAACCCCCCTTATTAATTTAATACATAGATTTTATAATGTATATAATCCCTTGTAATAATTTTAAATTCATATACTTATATACATTTATACATTTTTTATATTTCAATAATTAATAATGTACACATAATATAAAATATACCATACGATATAAATATTTATTTATACAGCGCATATTAGACGCTGTTATAGTCACCATCTCTAACCGATTTTCCTTTCGCATTATGCTCCGAGAATCACCTGCTAAATTCTGAAGGCTCAATTCTTATTTCATTTATGTAATATGTACAAATATTTTCTTTTTTGTGAATTTCTAAAATCTTTTATAATATAAAAAGAAAAATAAATCTTATGATAATTTAAATCAAATTGACCTGATTTATCAGATTTTGAGTGAAAAAATTAAAATTTTAAATAAAATTCACAATAAATTAGCTAAACTTAGCTAAAAAATTAAAATTTTAGCTAAAATTAATATGAATTAGCTAAAATTCTCAATAAATTAGCTAAACTTAGCTAAAATATTAAATTTTTAGCTAAAATTCTTAATAAATCAGCTAAAATTAGCTAAAAAATGAAATTTTTACAGACACACACACACACACATACACACACACACACACACTTTATATGACACTTTTTCTAACTGACGTTAACATTTTGCTGATACAAATACACACCATACATACGCACACACATACACGCACAGACATACACATACATACCACACACACACACACACACACACACACACTTACATAATACATAAAAATATACACACACTTACATAATGCATAACATATGAATGCACACAGATACAGACGCGCACAAACGCACGTACACATACACACATGAATGCACAATGATACACACATATACACAGACACACTCACACACACACATATTCAAATGTACATGCGCGCATGTATAGACACATATATAAACGTACACACATATATTCATAAATATACATAGACCGACAATCCCACTAAAAATCTCACTAAAGCACAGAGAAATATACTTATACACACACACACACACACACGCGCACGCATACACACACACACACGCACGCACGCACGCATACACACACGCACATACACACACACTAAAAACTCATGATAGAATTTACACACCCATCGTAATTCACATACTTATCATCACACACACATACCGATATATACGCTATCACCAAAACCAAAATGAAAACTCATGCTTACTAACTTATGAACAGGCACTTAACAAACGTAAACTTTTACTCTGCTACGAACACATATCAAGTGACATAGACAAACCCACTTACACTCACAAGAACATACATCTAGAGCTACAAATACTATACAAGACACTTTTCAACCAAGATGAACACTTTATCGATACACACTTATACACCATACATTTACAAACACATACATGAACGAACATACACATACATATACATACACACGCAAACATACATGTACATGCGCGCGCAAACACACACACATACACACACACACGGAGAAGGTTTTGCATCATAAACGATGGTGCGCTTTTAAAACGGACCACAAGATGGCTCGCATTAACGATAAATATCGATGCGTGTCTAAACAAGCATGAAATTTTTCGATGCGGCGCCACCTCGCGCACTGTATCTCGACTTATGCACGAGAAAAAGTGATGCATGAATTATGAAATGCGAAGCAGTATGCGTGATTTACGATGCAAAACGCATCATGTTTGTTGAGGCAAAACTCTCTCGGTGCATACACACACCCGCACACACACACCAATTTATACGCAATTCACCAACATAAACTTCTTTACTGCTATAGAAATATACTTACGGACACCGAAAAAACCCACAACACACATAAAAACATACACATACGTAACAATAATACAAAATACGACTCACTTTTTAGCTGACATTTTCTCGAGTACACTATCATACAGGCGCACCACATATAGCGCCCTTATTAACATATATACTTATAGACAATGATGAACCAACTAATGCACACACAGAAACATACACCGTGGCATAAATACAAAACGAAACACTTTTTAAATGACGTAAACACTGTCACTAATACACATACACACGATATATACGCATACAGAAAAATACACAGTGACATGAATACAAAATGACATACACACACACACGCGCGCACTCACGCGCACACACACACACACACACACACACACAGATTGTGAATAAAAAAAATAAAATTTGTTTGTGCTGTTTACAAATAATTAGATAATCTATAATATATTTGCTATACATGTGTTAAGTTAGATGCGTAGTATGCGTATAATTATTAAAGATTATAAATTATTTGTAACTGTTTAGTGCATTTTTTTGAAGTCGGTTTTGATTTTTGTTAAAAAATTTTTTTTTCAAGTCAGTTTTGATTTTATTGTTTTTTTTTAATGTTTTTGAAGTCGGTTTCTTTTGTGTTAAAAATTTTTTTTTGTTAAAAAATTTTTATATTATATTTTTTAGTGAATCCTCTAACTAAAAGCGCAAATATAGGTAGACCCACTAATTACGCCTAACTTTCATTATTAATTCATCACGCAGGCATTAGTGCACTATACCAAGCAATGTATAGGAAGAAAGAGAGAAGGCTCAACGGCACAGTGTCGTGGTGCATACATGTATGCTTATTCAAGCTTACGTAAGAGAGAGAGAGAGAGAGAGAATGAGAGAGAGACAGAGAGAGAGAGATGGATAGATAGATAGATAACCAAATTTATTATATGTACATTATGCTGTACAATTACTTACAGTTATGCATTAGAATTAATATAATTAATCTAAAGCACAATAATAATAATAAACAGTTAAAAAGAAAATAATAATCAAGCAAATATAACAATAAAATAAACTTTACAGCAATAAAATTAATACAATATAAGACAGTTTTATAATTTAGCATGAAGCAGAGGTCCACTCTCCAAGGCAAGGTAGTGTGCAAATGAGAATGTCTTGAATGTCGTGAGCGAGGATGAGTTGCGTAAATTCGCAGGAAGATCATTCCATAGCCGCGAGGAAGTGACCAGGAACGATCGTAGGCGATACTTAATGAATGAAAAAGGAATGGTCAAAGGTTTCACAGCACCCCTCAAGGACCTCACCAGCCGGCTCCACTGATACATAGAATACAAATAAGATGGAGTACAAGATAAGAACATCTTATACAGAAACGTAGAAGAAAAATAGTTTCTTTTACCCACAGTGGATAACCAGCCTAATGAGAACCTATAAGTAGAGATGTGCTCACGCCTACCTGCACCGCAGATGTAACGTATACCAGAGTTGATGATCCTCTGAAGTCTAAGATCAAGCTCAGACGAGAGGTCACAGTAAACCAAACAGCAGTAATCCAGAAGTGGAAACAGCAGTGTTTTTATAAGATGTATACGAAGAGCAAACGTGGTGCTCTTTCTAAAGAAGTTTAGTCTGTAAAGTAGAGAAAATGACCTATTACACACTCGTGTAATGTGCTCTCTCCAGTTAAGCTTACTGTCCAACCAAACACCCAGGCTACGAACAGAGGATTCAAATCTAATATTAGTACCGTTTAACGAAACACCAGTTACAGGTGATGAGGACAGCATATAAATATAAAAATAGGAGCCAATAATTATTGCCTTTGTTTTGTCAACATTCAATTTCAGATGATTATTAGAGGCCCAATTCGAAATGAGAACAGGATGATCACTCATAAGATTAGTATAATCGCTAAGTTCAGGAATCGAAAAATGCACATAGACCTGCAAGTCGTCGGCATATATCAAATGCTGTACACCGGAGTGAAAGTTGACAGCAACATCATTAATATAAATGGAGAATAAGAGTGGTCCAAGCACAGAACCCTGGGGTACTCCTGTATTCAGAGTGACAGAGTCAGACGCATTACCATTAGAGTCAACAACAGACTGTCGTCTATCAGATAAGTAAGAGGCAAACCATCGGACAGATGTTTGGTGGACAAGTAGTAATAAAGTTGTTGATGGACGAGACGCTCAAGAACCTTGGACATGAAAGACAACAAGGAAATAAGTCGTATATCACTCATAGTGCGCGGAGAAGAGACCTTGTTGATTGTGGTAATCAACGAGATCTTTCAACATGAGGGAAACACACACTTACGAAACGAATCATTAAAAATACGACATAGCAAGGGCGCAATAATTGGGAATGCCCCATAGACAATAGACTGTGGGACCGCATCAAACCCCCTAGCCTGAGAAGTAGAATGACATATTGCCATCCTAACCTCCTCCGAAGTAACCTCATTAAACCTGAATTAAGGCTTATAAGGCTAATCTACATTAATAGTATTCACATACTCAGAAACAAAAGGGGCAAGTGGATCAAACGCAATCCCACCAAAGTATCGATTAAGCTCATTCATAGAAAATGAATGTCGCGAGTTATTATCAGTAGAACACATACCTAGGTTCCTGAGCTCTCTCCAGATCTGTCGCGAGTCCGTAATACCCGATAGTCTGTCATAGTAATATAGCAGTTTGGCTGATTTAATGCACTTATGTGCCTTGTCACGAACAGTCCTATAGTATAGTGTCTATAAAGTCGATCTCTCTAATTGATCAAGCGACGATGTTCAGAGGTGATCCACGGACGAGGAGCAATACCCTGCCTGACCTTCCCGACAGGCACGAATTGTGCGATTGCCTCATTGAGATGGTTGTAAAGACATTTAAGGCGATCAGAAAGAGAGGAATCACTATAACATGTATCGCATCTTAAAGAGCGAAAATACTGAAGGAGTGCAACATCATCAACAGACTTATAATCCAGAAAGGTGAAGTATTTAAGCATAGGCTTAGAAAGAGAGGACTTAACAGTAGCAGCTATGAAATCGTGGCCGTCAATGAATGGTATGTCAGTCTTCCAGAAGTCGAGTACAATGTCGTTGGCATCGACAAGGCACAAATCAAGCCAGGTGTCAGAAGAATAAGTATGATGAGTTGTGATATAAGGAACCAAGAAAAGTGCATTCTCAGTAATCAGACCTTCAAGAGAGAGAGAGAGAGAGAGAACAAATAAGAGAGAGAGAGAGAGAGAAAGAGAGAGAGAACAAATAAGAGAGAGAGAGAGAGAGAGAAAGAGACAGAGAGAGAGAGAGAGAGAGAGAGAGAGAGAGAGACATAGAGAGACATAGAGAGAAGGAGAGATTAATCAAGTGATTGACAAAATTTATTGGGCCTTGAGGTAAAAACCCTGTCTGGCACTAATATGAGTATACAACGCCGTGCACAATATACTAATATTTTTATAATGCAACAATATATGAAAAGTACATAATAGAATGTGTATTAAAAAATAAACAAGAAACGTAATAGTTAGTTAAATTGACAATATTTTCAAAAGAAAAATAAGTAAGTAGGTGAGTACGTAAATCGTCTGCATATGGCTGATTTTTTATTCTTGTTACATACTAATATGCTAATGAAAAATCAGGCCAGTTACATGGTCATATATAATGACTGCGATAGTTTTCAGCCAGCATTCAACTCACGCTGCCACGATTTACATTGATTCGATAAAAACCTTTCATACAAGTACCTTTTTAAGGAAACGGAGTCCTCTGAAAAGAAACCCTCCAATGAAAAAAGCTCCTTATTAAAACAAGTTGTTGATGAATAAGCAAAGGAGTTCTGAAGCACAGCAGTCGAGGGGTCATTCACTAATAAAATCAAGCAAGCTTTTATGTAGGAAATCGATTTTAATATACTTGAAATCGCGAAATCCGTTTAACTGATTTGATAAAATAAAATCGGTGAAATCATTTAAATAAAATGAAATCGCGAAATCACTTCAAAACATAAAAGCATCGGTTTATTTTGACAAGCAAAAATAAGGACCGTGATGCGTCATCCCCTTCGGATTCTCGGAAAAGTATTAGCTTGAGCCGGCTTGAGCTGGTTCATACGTGAATATCGTTTATAATAAAAAGAGGTAAGATTTACAACAGCTCTGTTATAAAGTTAAAATTAATTATTTTTTATTCATAAATTACATAAGTTTCTAATAATTCACGACAAGTAGGTGTTCTTTGTAAATGGTATACTATAAAGAAATAGTACATTACTCTACTAGTGAGTAAAATAGGTCATTCCCTCACGAGTCGTTTTGTTACTCGAGCGTAGCAAGAGTGACAAAAAAGACGAGTAGGTGACCTATTTTGCCACAAGTGGGGTATAGAATTTTTCCTGACAAGGTGAGTGGAATCCGATTTTCGGTGCCTGTTTTGAGTGAGCAAAATACCACATTCCTCAACTAAGTGAGGGAATGTGGTATTTCACTCACTCAAAACAGGCGCCGAAAATCGGTTTTTGCTCACCATGTTAGGAAAAATAATACTTTAATTTCTATTCTTATGGATATTTATAGCTATATAAATATTGAACAGTATGTATCAACTGTACCGCCACCAAGAATTACAAATCATAATTTTGTATTGGAAAATTCTGTTTTTCAAAAAGTAATAGTACATTGTGCAACAAGGGAGCAAAATAGGTGTTTGCCGACGAGTGCGTGTTTATCGCTCGAGCGTAGCGAGAGCGAAAAATCGCACGAGTCGACAAACACCTATATGCTCCCGCGTTGCGCATACTATTTTCTCACGCGAAGAGCATCAAAAATATTATTTTTCTAACAAGCGCGCAAAATTCTAAGAATGACAAACTTGCATCTGTGATAGCATGTACAATCTTGTTCGAAGGCTATCAAGATCGTAAGAGGTAGTCGAGGTCGGGGCGCAGGACAGGGTCCAGGGGCGGAGCCCCGGTGGGGTGCAGGGGGCGAAGCCCCTGCTGGGGCTCGGGGGCAGCGCCCCCGTCTCCAAAAAAATAAATAATATTACTAATATAAAAATAAAATTAATAAAACCATTAACGGCAGGCCAGAGTAGAACCTGATATTGACCGAGTAACAATTGAGTTGTTTGTTATTTACTCAAGTATTAAACGGTGAATCTGCAAATTAAAAGCTGAGCGCAATAGATATTATTATTATGAACATCTATGCACAAGAAAAAAAAATCTACCGATTTGTTTTTGAGAAAAGTAAGTAACGCCAAAGTGAAAGTTTATGTTTATAATATTTTCGCGTTACTTACTTTTCTCAAAAACAAAGCGATAGATTTTTTTCTTCTTGTGCATAAATATTTGTAATAATAATATCTATTGCGCTCAGCTTTTAATTTGCAGATTCACCGTTTAATACTTGAGTAAATAACAAAAATCTCAGTTAGACAAGTTTTCAATACTATATATATATTTTTCTTATAATACATTAAAAATTAAATTAAATTTTGATTTATTCAAATTTAACATTTTTCGCGGAAATCGTCCATCGCTAACTTGTAATTCCAAGAATTTACGATTCGGCGTTGAATACTTGGCTGATATTATAAGGATATGAAAATGTCTTCGATGCAACGTGCAAGATTAAATATTACATAAATAATACTCGAAAAAATCAATGCTAAATAGACTGAAAGTTGCTACTGATATATGTGAACTTTTTCGAGGAATTTGTTCACCCCTGACTTGTAATTCGGGGAATTTACAATTCGCAGAATTGACCATTCTAAGTGAAGCACTTAACTGATGTATAAAAAGCATCGAGTTACACACACTGACTGATGTATAAAAATATCGGGTTACATTATCGAGCCTGTTAAAAGTTCGAATTCATTTTGCTCCCTAGGGAGGCAAAGAGGTATTTTGCTCCCTCACAACAGCTGGTCAAAATAGTATTTTGCGCTCTGAGTGCGAGAAAAATTTTTTTTAAATATGTATATTTATTTAGTTTTATTTTTATGCAAATATACAATTTATAAATTTAAACGTAATTTAATTATTCGAAATAACATAAATGGAGTTAAAATTATTTTTTATATAACTTTAAACTATTTGCTTGAAATCAATTTTTTTAATAAAATCCGAAATAAGAAGCAATCACCAAAATCGAGAATTTTTTTATTCCTAGGAATTTGCAGTGTATTTGATTGAATTATGCAATCAATCAAGCACTATTTTTTTAAGTGGATAACCCCTCGGCAGCAGTACGAACGATGGGATATATGAAAAGTCTAGGTGGAAGCCTAGAGGAAGAACGAACTGATAGATCGACATGCTGCCATAAGAAGTATGATGCTAAGTATTGAGGACTACCATGTGCAGCGATGTTATAAGCCAACGAAATTTCTAAGTAGAGTCGTCTGTTTGGAATAGAGAGCCAACGATAATTCAGTCGAAAAGGCGTTACTCTACTGCGCCAACCAATGTGCCCATTAACAAAGCGTATACAGGCATTAAATGCCCTATGAAGGCATAAATTTAAAGTCTGTGGTAGCTCATCATATGCAACAGCCGAGTAATCAAATATGGGGAATATTAATGATTCTACCAATTGTTTTCTGATATCATGAGTTAAGGCACGTTTGTAGAACTTCAACGAACGCAGAGTGGCATGGACCTTTCGAACGGTAAATGAGACTCGCTTATTCCAGTCTAGAGCTGAAGAAATCCACTGCCCAAGATTTCTAACTACTGACGAATAGCTTATAGATGTTCTCCCAATCAAAACACAAGGAACAGGAATATCCTTAATTCGGGCAATATATTTTTTAAGAGAGAGAAAGAGAGACAGAGAGAGAGGGAGAGAGAGAAATAGAGAAAGAGAGAGAAACAGGGAGAAAGAGAGAAAAAGAGAGACAGAGAGAGAGAGTATAGCAGGCGAAGTATAAGGGAGGTGAGTGAGAAAACGAAACACCCGGTTTTTCTTAATTTGATAATTTGCTCATACAAACCGAATATTGGCCCAATAATTATTAGACACATATGGTACCTTTCTGCAGACATTCTCTATCAGATAAAAAAAAATTTTTTAGAATCGGTTTAGAAATGACGGAGTTATGAGGTAACAGACATAAAAAAAAAATTCAATCGAATTAAGAACCTCTCCCTTTTTGAAGTCGGTTAAAAATGATTATAATTGACAAAATTTTCTATTAAGAAATTGAAAAAATTTAATATAACACAACATGAAAATCAAATTAATTCTCAAAACATTATTGTGATTACTGAACTTGAAAATAATTTCAAGAGAAATGAAAAATTTAAAAAAATTATAAAAGTTGCAAATAAAAAATAAAAAATTATCAATATATTGCAACAAAAAAGTCAAATTTCCAACTAAAATGAATTTATAAAAAAAAATGAAGAATCCTCAAACAGAAATAAGAATTTGACATATCAACAAAATCACAACTATGATAGACGCATTCATGACAAATCGTATTATAAATATAATAAAGATAAAGTTTTAGAAAATAGAAAACAATATTAATTAAAAAACAAACACTGAATATTGAAACGTTTAAATGAATCTTATAAAAAACATTTTAAAAAAAATGATAATTTAATTACTTTAGTAAAAAATAAAAATTATTATAAAAAAAACAAAGATAAACTTAAAACAAAAGAAAATCAAAATGATATAAATTATTACCAAATAGCTAAAGATACATTGACCTATAATAATGAAAATTATATCATGGAAAATAATATTGATTTGAATTTTATTTGTGATTTTTGTGGTGCTAGACATTTTGCATTCTGAATGTCAAGCAATAAGAAATTTACATCAAGTTGTAAACAAGGAAATATAACATTGTAAGAAGACCCAGAATATCCTAAAGAGATTAAGAAATTACTTACGGGAAATTCTATAATAAGTGATAATTTAAAAAAATGCATAAAATCATATAATAACGCCTAAGCATTTAATTACTTTTATTCTGATATACTGCAACATTATGTTTTTGATCGAATACACAAAACATGGACAAAAAGAATAAAAACTATAAAACCTATTATAACCAGAATGTACTCAGTTAATCCAAAACAAAGGGATAGATTCTTTTTAAGATTACTTCTGCTTTACGTTAAAGCTGCAACATTTTTTGAAAGCTTAAAATCTTTTGATGGAATTACATACCCAACATTCTGTGAAGCAGCAAAAGCAAGAAATTTAGTTGAAGTAGATGATGAATAGAACAAATGTTTAGGAGAATTATGCAAATCTCGATTTCCAAAAGCTCTTTGTCAATTATTTAGTTACATTTGTACATTTCACAATCAAATTAATGCTCGAGAATTATATGAAAAATATAAAATCTATTTTTATCATATTACCAAAAATAAATCAACAAAAAGGTGAATAATATGCATTAATCATAATTAATGATAGTTTAACTACTAATGGATTTCAATTAAGTGACTTTAATTTACCTACTTTAGAATACTATATTGAAAATAACGAAATTAAATGTGGTACAGTAAATAATCTTAATAATATTTGGTCAATTATATATAGTCTAACAAATGCTCAAACGGCTATTTTTAATACAGTAATAAATTCATTAAATACAAACTGCACTGAAAAGTATATATATATATATATATATATATATATATATATATATATATATGGGACGTTTCATGTCACATCGACTGACAAAAAAAAATTTGCTGAAAATCCGTGAAGAGGTTCCATTTGATAACCAAAATATACAAAAAAATTTTTAGAGGCATAGGTCAAAGGGATTACGAGTAATAAGTAATAGAATATTGTGATTTTTCAAATTTTTTTGTGAAATTACCAACTTAATTATTTTTTTCCTCAGAAACTAAGGATTTTAGAGATTCACTTATAAATATATTTATTGTTGCAAATGATGATTAAAATCTACACAAATTTTTTTAAATCTCAGAATTGCTGTCTTCTGATTAATTCATTTTGTACTTTCATATAATTTTGAATTTCTGGTGTTCGACCAGGTTGATTTCACTCAGGTTGCACTATGTTATGTATTTTTATAATTTCTTGAAGTGAGCTTTGTCTCATCTGAGGCATAGAACAGAGAGAAGAGCTATAGAACTTTGAATATTAAAAAATAAAATAGAATTTTCAATTTAAAACATATATACTGTGGATTTGGTTCTTCGGTTATAGATAATGCAATATACGAACAAATGATTTTTAAATATCTTAAAAAAGATCTATTTCTTAATAATTTGAGTGTTAATTTAGAATCTGAATTGAACTATCAACTGTTCAATATTTAGACATTATCATTCTTAATTACCTTATACTATTAGTCATTGCTATCTGTTTATCTTTAATTATAGTATAATTAATGACAAAAATAATAATAATCATCATTAAATAACATTCTTCTAAAAGAAAAAGACTTTTGATATTCTTATTTTGAGTAATGATTGTAAAAATAGAACTAATCATCGCTCTATCATATTTTCATTTATTATAATTATTTTTTTTAAATTTAAAGTATTTAAAAATTAAAATGTCACTAGAATGGAAATAAAATAAAAAAGTACTTGTCAATAGTTTGACAATCCATGAATGAAAAATTTTTTATTTCGTAATATTTTATAACGAATAAATTTTATACACCTTGAATTTATTTAATTTAATTTCTTTTATTTCCAGATATATGATATAAATATTAATTCCTAAATATATTTTTGAATTTTCTCAATTCATAATCTATTTGCAAAATTAAAATGTCACTAGAATGAGGATAAAATCAAAAAATACTTGCCAAAAGTTCCACAATCTATAAATTAAACATTCTTTGAATTCGTAATAAATTTTTATATTAAATCAATTTCATGCCTATAGAATTTATTTTACTTCATTTCTTTTACTTCTAGATATATGATATAAATATTAATTCTAAATATATAATATGTATTAAAATAATTTTTCAACACATATTTAAAATTATTATAATAACAATTTATTGAAACACATAAATATGTTTTGGTTACAAGTGTATTTTGAGGATGTCTACATAATGAACAGTTGATATTTCAATTCAGATTCTAAATTAATACTTAAATTATTAAGAAATAGATCTCTTTTAAGATATTTAAAAATCATTTGTTCGTATATTGCATTATCTATAACCGAAGAACCAAATCCACAGTATATATATTTTAAATTGAAAATTCTATTTTATTTTTTAATATTCAAAGTTCTATAGCTCTTCTCTCTGTTCTATGCCTCAGATGAGACAAAGCTCACTTCAAGAAATTATAAAAATACATAACATAGTGCAACCTGAGTAAAATCAACCTGGTCGAACACCAGAAATTCAAAATTATATGAAAGTACAAAATGAATTAATCAGAAGACAGCATTCTGAGATTTAAAAAAATTTGTGTAGATTTTAATCATCATTTGCAACAATAAATATATTTATAAGTGAATCTCTAAAATCCTTAGTTTCTGAGGAAAAAAATAATTAAGTTGGTAATTTCACAAAAAAATTTGAAAAATCACAATATTCTATTACTTATTACTCGTAATCCCTTTGACCTATGCCTCTAAAAATTTTTTTGTATATTTTGGTTATCAAATGGAACCTTCACGGATTTTCAGCAAATTCTATTTTTTTTTCAGTCGAGTTGACATGAAACGTCCCATATATATAGACAGTCTAGGTGAAAGTGTTAAAAGTTACTTATTAAGGGAAGACACAAGTAAAACTGTGTTTCTCAACAAAAAAATGATGTTTTTTATTTTTAATTTTTAACCCATAGCACCTACAACGTAATCCATGCGTAATGTTGTTCAAAATCATCTGAAAAATATATAAAAAAATTTTCAGCCTGAAATATTAAAAACTGTGAGACTAGTTGCATTTTAGCTGCTGCCTCATTTACCAGTAAACCAAGCAGCAGTTAAAATGGAACTAGTCTCACAATTTTTAATATTTAAGGCTGAAAATTTTTTTATAAATTTTTCAGATGATTTTGAACAACATTACGCATGGATTATGTTGTACGTGTTATAGGTGAAAAATGAAAAATAATAAACGTCATTTTTTTGTTAAAAAACGCAGTTTTACTTGTGTCTCCCCTTAAATACAATTATAACTTATCTAAAAATTCATGGAATCAAATATTTAGTTGTATCATAGACAGGTATAACGGCTAATTTATTACAATACGGTGTGACAGTACATACAGCATTTAAATTACCGTTGAACATATCTGAAGACACAATATGTAATATTAGTGCAAACAGCGAAATAGATAAAAAAAATGAAAAATGTATCAATTGTTATCTGAGATGAAATCATAATGACATTAAAATACGCTTTTGAAGCCGTCGATCGCATGTTTAAAGATGTATGTGATAATAGTTACTTGTTTGGAGGGAAAACATTTATCATATCAGGGGATTTTAGACAAACATTACCAATAGTAAAACATGGAAACAGAATACAGATAGTAGAAAATTGTGTCAAAAAAAGCTATTTATGGAAACATTTTCAATATATGTCTTTGAAAGAAAATAAACGCCTATTGGGATCAGATGATAAATTTAAAAATTGGTTACTAAATATAGGAAATGGTAATTTTCATTCAAAATATGAAAAAGGGAAATGAAGTTATACAAATTCCAAAAGAAATATTTTCAGAGGGCAATCTAATTAATAAAATTTACGGGCATAATATAAATATTGAAAATTGTGACTATTTCGAAAATATTATATTAGCACCGAAAAACGTAGGTGTAACAGAAATAAATAAAAAAATTTTATCAAAAATAAATGAATTAGTAATAGAGTATTTGAGCATTGACTCTGCAAAAGATGTAAATGACGAAAGTTTAGACGCAATTTTGCCAAAAGAATTTTTAAATTTTTTAAGGCCCAACGATTTACCTCTGCATAGATTACAATTAAAAAAAGGAGCTATCGTAATGCTTCTAAGAAATGTTAATTTGAATGAAGGACTTTGTAACGCATTCCGATTAACAAAAATAAAATAATGTGCGATTATTGCACAAATATTAACAGGAAGTAAAATAGCTCTATATTCCTACTACGTATGACCTTATCACCAAATGATGATCTGCCATTGAAGATGACCAGAAAACAGTTTACAGTAAAACTTGCTTATACAGTGACTATTAATAAGTCGCAAGGACAATCATTTAAAAAAGTAGGAGAGTATTTACCAACACTAATTTTCAGTCATGGGCAGTTATACGTGACACTTTCAAGGACTATTAATAAAAAAAGTTGAAAATATTATGAACAGTAAAATCAAGAAAAGTTAAAGATGGAATGGTCTATACTAAAAACATCGTTTACAGAAAAATATTATAAAACAGGCAGAGACAGAGATGGGGGGACGGAGACGGAGAGACGGAAACAGACAGACAAAGACGGAGAAATGGAGACAAAGAGACGGTGGCGCAGATACGGAGACGGAGGGACGGAGACAGAGAAACCGAGACATAAAAACAGAGACAAATAAACGGAGACGGAGAGACAGAGAAGAAAAGACGGTGAGGAAAAGACGGAGAGGAAAAGACGAAGACGGAAGTTTCAATTCTTTACTTGAATATAATAGTAGTATTTATTATTTGAACAATTTAACTATTTTTTTATTGACGACAAGTAACTTTTTAAATATAGTTATCTTCGTATTATAATTCAACTAAAAACGTCGATCGAATAATATTTTCTTCAAAATAATTTTCGATGCTATGATTATTAAAATAAAAATTTTTATTTAACTATCATCCATTGTAATTATTATTTGTGTAATATACATGTATGAATAACATAATAAATGAATAATTTCAACTAATATATAGTTATAGTATATTATTAACCAAGGGAGAGAAGTTGACCATTAAATGCTTACGTATGGTTTGCCCCCGAGCACAGCGAGGGGGCAAATACGCGAGCAATTGATGGTCAACTTCTCTCCCGAGGTGAATATACGATTTTTTCTTATTCCCGGCGAAAAGTTTGCGCAACAATAAACGTTTATTTATAAAAAATGAATGAAAATTCATTAAAATTGTTGCGGCTGTAGTGCGTCGGCACATCGAGTAGTGGACTTGCGCACTAGCGTTTATTCGAGTGAGGAAGAAGCGGCATGCGAGTGCGAAAGAGAAAGAAAGCAAGCGAGCCCAATGTATCAAGTCTTTTAAACTATTAGATGATAATTCATTAAATAATATCAAAATCGGTATTGAAGCAATTTTATAATTCATTGTTTGTAAAAGTTATTTATGTTAAAAGTTATTTATATTACAGTTAGTATATATATCTATATGTACACATAGTGATTTCTTTTCTTTTCGGCATATCTTAACCTCAATTCTATTTGAATATTTTTTAATCTAAATCGAAGATTACAAAAAGAATTTGTGTAGAAATATTATTTTCGATAAAATGTAAAAAGTGCACGTGAAATTTAAATAATAAATAATATTTTTTTTTAATTTTATTTAAGAGGACGCTGTATCTCTCTATCCTTTTCTAATTAAAAAATGTAAATTTTTGGGAAAACTAGTTATTATTGATAGAAATTAAGGGTTGTCCGCTACTTGTTTAGTAAAAATTAATATTTTCTCTGATGAGGACCAACTAATTTTGTTGCTTTTTTTTCAAGTAAAGTTTGACATACTTAAATAACGTATTCTCTAGCCTTACTTAGGATTTTGTAAGTATGTCAAACTTTACTTGAAAAAAAAGCAACAAAATTAATTGGTCCTCATCAGAGAAAATATTACTTTTTACTAAACAAGTAGCGGACAACCTTTAATTTCTATCAAGAATCACTAGATTTTCAAAAAACTTACATTTTTCAATTAGAAAAGGATAGAGAGATACAGCGTCCCCTTAACGTCGCTGTATTTATGCTATCATTGCGATGCTATTTAGCGATGAGGTCGTTCCAATGTGTTTGTGAACAAAGCATGTATATTGTATACAGTGATGCTTGTATCAATCAACCGCCGAGAGCGGGATTAGGAAAATTTATATTACACGCTTTTTTTCATACATAAATTGATATATCGCGTAACAAGAGTGTCTTCGTGAATGTAGCAGTAAAGTTTTGCATAGATAAATATCTGAGTTCGAGAGAGACAGAGTGAGCCAGCCAGCGGTCTCTGAATCGGCGCACAAGTTTAGTGCGCAACTCAGCTTAGCATTTAATGGGCTACTTATCAGTGAGATAGGGAGAGAATTTCGCACACTTTTTGCCAGGGGATGAGAAAAAATAAATTTATAAATTTATAATTGTATAACATAATTTATTCAATTAAAGTTCTATTCAGTTATCATTCAGAGAATAAAGTACTTAAATTAATTTCATTAAAATACATTAATATTTAAAATTTTATTTGTAAACAATATAATAAATAGAAATAAATAATATTCTTTAATAGTAGAAATAAATAATATTCTTTAATATCACTCTAAAATTTGTATAAAATATAATGATTGGAAATGACAATTATTCTATTAGATTGGATTTATTGTCGAAGTTACATTATATTTTATTCTAAATAATTTATACTTATAAAATTTATTCAATATTTTCAATAAACTATGAAAATGATAATCTCATATTTAACATTGCTTTTGCATGCGCTTTTTATTGTTTTATTTTATTTAAATATTGTTATATACTTTAAGCTTAAATTTTAACATCTCGACTGATAGATAAGGAATGACTGTTTTTAATTTGTTGTATTATTGCGTGTCTTTTCATAATTTTAATCTTTATTAGCATTATTCTGTGATATCGCTTTTTTTAGTGACTAACTTTTTGAGTATTATTAGGATTAGCTATTCGACTGTGATATCCGTATTTAAGGGCAATATTTAGAATTACATATTGTGTTACACGCCTTTTTGTATATTCATACGAATAAATGTTTATCTATCTATCTATCTAATATTATTTTAAACTAAGAATAAAAAGTTTACATAATTATTATAATTAATAACTTATAAATTGTTATATTATTTTATAAAATACAATTTCAACCTAAATAATTGGCTTTATGTTAAAACTTAATTTTATTAGTATCCAATTTCACGAGTTGATAAATATTATATATATATATATATATATATATATATATATATATATATTGCGACGAGTATACATACTCGCGCATTCCCGCCTGACGACCAAGCTACTATAGAACAATAGTTCTGAGCTCAGCCGCCAGGTGGCGACCCCGAATGTCGTTACGCGTAACGGGAAAAATGAGGCCAAAGTATATAAGAGGCCGAGAAGCTAACCAGAGCAGAGCAGTGTAGACTACGGTCTCCCCTCTCTCTTTACCTGAGTGAGCACGCTAGGCTAAGAGAGAGTGAGACAAGTAGTAGCTGGTTGCCTTCTCTTGTAGAAGGACTAGCTTCTCTCTCTCTAGCACGTGAGGGTAGACCGAGTGAGCACGCTGGTCTACACTCTAATGCATATGCTGGCAGCATAGAGGTACGCCGAGTGAGCACGCTGGCGTAAATCTATGCTACCTAGAGCGCACTCGCAACCTTTTGCCGTCGCCGCAATGCCGAACTTGCGCCGCTGAATTTAAGGGTGACGTCCACCCAAAATATCATATTCTATTTCACATTTTGCCACTAGCTCAATTAAGGTTGTCGTCCACCCACAGCTTGTCGCATCCGTGTTTACGTGAACAATAGAATAAGTTGAGGGTGTCGTCCACCCATTGCATTTGTTATGTTAGTTAAAGGACTCCGTCCGACGGTCGCGTAGTTATTAGGTTTTAGAATAAGTTAAGGGTGTCGGCCACCCATTGTCTTCACTTCACTTAAGGGCTCCGCACGCCCATAGAGATTCGTAAATTAGATAATCAAGGGAGCCGGCTACCCATCATTACCGTAGGATTAATTATAGCAATACTAGGTGTCGTTGCCTATTTGTATTATAATTATTTAGTTATTAATCTTTTATTTCTTTTGTTTGCACATTGTTACAGGTTAAAGCTGCCGGTACAAATTAGACCGTCCAGGCCGAAAGTTAACTATTATTTAGTTTCACTTGAAGATTCATTTATTAATTGATTTAATTAAATAGCCGTCAGTGGCCAAGATAAATAAAGATCTAATTACTTTGTAAATTATATTTTCATTTAAGGTTAGGTTAGTTACTTGTATTATATAAAGATAGTAGGTTTAGTTTTAATTAATAGATTATTATTATTTCATTATTGTAATCGTTGTTGCACATGAGTTTAACGAGTACAATAAAGCCAAGGTACTCCCTAGCATAACCAAACGTGTTAAACCCAGTCACTTTCCTTCATTTTCCACCGTCCGATCCTTCCCACTCCTGCCGATCTTACTCTGGTAACTCACTGAAGCATCTGGCAACAGGAGTTAATACATATTTCCCCTCTCGAAAGGGAAAAACGTTACAATATATGTATATATAATTGAAATATAAATGATTATTATTAAATATATATTAAATATAAAACTTTGATCCATGAATAATTTTTAAAAATCCCAACCAATACTTTAAATTCTTTTGAGTAGTCGAAAACTTGATTTTCTAAATTTTGGTACTTGACACAAACTTTCCAACCAATTTTTAACCAATTGACCTCAAAATTTCCATAGATCTTCAGTTTATGTATCTTCACAAAATAACAGTTTCAGTTTTTTAAAAAAAAGAGAATGTAAAAGTTTGGTTTAAAAAGTTCATAAAAACACATATTTTTGTGAATTTTATGTAAGTAGTTTAAATCAACATTTACTTTAACTTATTTATCATAATTCCAGAACTGTTATTTTGTGAATATATATATATATATATTCCAAATTTCCAGAGATCTTAAGTATATATATATATATATATATATATACATATACACGTATATATAAATAAATAAAACCCTTTTTCACATTAAATATATATTAAATATGAGACTTTGATCCATTAATAATTTTAAAAAACCTCATTGGATGCTTTAAATTCGTTTGAGTTGTCGAAAACTTGATTTTTGAAAATTTTGGTACTTGCCGTAGACTTTCTCAGCCAATTCTCAACTAATACACTTCAAAATTTATTAATTAATGTCATTAGAAAAAAAATCAATTTTCTCCTACTATACGTAATGGAATAAATTAAAATTTTGAATTCATTCACGAAATTTATTTCTCTATTGCGCTCACCAAAAATAATTTTAGAAAATTTTCAAAGATAATAAATTTTATAATACAGCTACTTATTAAACCCTATTGTTACTTACTTTTTGTTTGAAATATGGTTAATTTTATGAAATAAACATCTATAGTACAATCATGTATGTATAAAAAATTGCGCTTAAAAACAAATGAATAAAAATTCTACTTATCTTAAATATATATTAAATATAAGAATTTGATCCATTAATAATTTTAAAAAACCTCATCCGATGCTTTTTTTGTAATGTGTATATATAAATAATATAAAATTCATAAAATCATTCTTTTTAATAATATAAATACTATTTTATCTTTATTATTACTTTTAAAAAAGTATATTTTAGGCGAGTTTAGGTATTGAATAGTATAGTATTCTTTTTATAAGTTTCTTTTTAATAGTATAGTAACATTTTTTCTAAATATTTTATTTTTTACTACATATATTATATATTTTTTTTAGTTTTAGCTCTTGAAAGTACTGAAATGAATTGAGAAATTATATATCATAAAGTTTATACCTTTTACTTGATTTATCTATAGTTTTTGCTTAAGAAAGTTTTAAAATCAATCAAGCAATCGTCGAGTGCTTCTGTATTAAATTCATTCTTTTTAATAATATTAAAATTCATGAAATATCTACAGTTTTGGCTAAAGAAAGTTTTGAAATCAATCAAGCAATCGCCGAGTGCTTCTGTATTCAATTCTTTCTTTTTAATAATATAAAATTCATAAAATGTTTAATTCATATTCTCTTTGATAGACGAATGTTTGGAAAAACTTTGCCAAATAATTTATGAAAAAAGGGGATAATTCAGATGAACATAGCGATGATAGTACACATTAAAATTAAAAAAACAAATGATATACCAGATCAACTTTTTATTTCATTTATGAGTGAATATTAATACTTAAACATTGACGAACTATACTTGATCTTAGTGATATCTATTTTATTTTATTCCTGATGAGAAACTTAATAAAAAATTTCCGAAAAGTTTAAGTTCAACGTTTCGGAAATTTTGTGTTTAATATGCTATGGTTAAAGATCAAAATTGTGTAATTTTATTTCTAAAAAATAGGCAGAAAGGCCATTAGCTTCTAACAACTTATATTTGAGAATTTGATACCATCAGCTTCAAAATTATTTATGTCTTTTTAAAATTTAAGGGAAGATACCCATTTTAATTGTAATACTTTTAATAAAATAAAATTATGCATTCTCTATCTCATCACACTATTTTTTTATTAAAACTTACTTTCTTTAGCCAAAACTGTAAATATTTCATGAATTTTAATATTATTAAAAAGAATGAATTTAATACAGAAGCACTCGACGATTGCTTGATTGATTTTAAATCTTTCTTAAGCAAAAACTATAGATAAATCAAGTAAAAGGTATAAACTTTATGATATATAATTTCTCAATTCATTTCAGTACTTTCAAGAGCTAAAATTAAAAAAAATATATAATATATGTAGTAAAAAATAAAATATTTAGAAAAAATGTTCTAAAGAATACTATACTATTCAATACCTAAACTCGCCTAAAATATACGTTTTTAAAAGTAATAATAAAGATAAAATAGTATTTATATTATTAAAAAGAATGATTTTATGAATTTTATATTATTAAAAAGGAAGATTTTATGAATTTTATATTATTAAAAAGAATGAATTGAATACAGAAGTACTCGACGATTGCTTGATTGATTTCAAAACTTTCTTAAGCAATAACTATAGATAAATCAAATAAAAGGTATGAATTTGATGATAATTACTCAATTCATTTCAGTACTTTTAAGATTTTATGAAAACAAAATTTATATATATACTGCACACATTTATTTTAGCATCATGCTTATATATATGACTGTATATGCATAAACAATAATAAATATTTATTGTATTTGGTTTCCAACATACAACAGAATATTGACAGCAATTTGCCCATACTAAGAATTAATTTTAGCTAAATCTCCTTTATGTGTTGGTTGAAATTTTGGTTGTAAAGCCAACATAAGCTTTAAGAGTTTATACGGATGAGCCTTGAGTTTTCTCATTCCATCATTATATCCTAAAAAAAATGTGTTCTTCTAAATTTTAAAATTCTTCACTTTTTAATTAACACATACCTGAAATAAAAAAAAACAAAAGTTTTTTTACATGAAAGCTTTTTTTATAAACTGTAATTATAGCTAAACACAAAAAAAAATATTAATTGAGGTATATTTCACATCATTTTAATTTATATTAATACTGTATAAATATTTATTTATAATATACTATACTATGTCGCCAGCAGACAAAAAAGGAGCTCATAGCTCTCCTACATTACAAAAGTGTGACGTCACAGGCTGGAAACAAAAATTGAAGGGCTGATGACGAAGAAGAATTTTCATAACGCGAATATGATACTTTAAAATTTTAGATTACGTTTTCTCGAGATCGATTAATCGATCGTAATAAAACTTTTTTTAAATTAAAGATAAAATAAAAATCTTTAATTATCAATTTGTATTTATAAAATATATGAATGCATTTTGAAAAGATTCTATTTTAAAATTTTTGACACTCTAATTCATAGTATAAGAGGAGCGCCTCGACGTTTTCGTATTCGTACCTTAACTCGCCGTCGAGGTGCTACCGTGCCTCTTGATATATATATATATATATATATATATATATATATATATATATATGATTGCCAAAAATAACCATTTCCAAACTGTTACATTTACAAATTTTATTATAATTTTTCATCTTATTACAATTAATTCATAGCATTTTTCGTAATTTCTCACATTTTTCAGCTTTTAACCTCTAGACCGCCGGGATTATGTCATATGGCGCGCACTCCTGACTCGCACATATCCACCCTTGATAGGGTCCTACCTAGTAGGCCTCAGAACACTTTTTTATAGGGAAAATCGACTTTTCATTTTTTCGAAATCCCAGCGGTATAAAGGTTAAAGTAAACATACATTGAATTAAATTAGTTAATATAAAAGCAATTCTGTTGTGAATACTTTTAGTAAAAGTTCATTTAAAATAAATAAAAATTTTTTAAATATTTTTAATTTTTAATAATGGGTTTGACTGAGAAAGATAAATTGATTGTTAAAGGACAGGAATTGTATAGTGAAATTGCTTCCATGTTAACTGCTATTCATATATTGGGATTCAATAATATTTTAAATCGGTGCACCTCATTCAATATGCAATTAACTCTACCAATGCAAAAACCGCAATATATAATCATTCAGTACCGACTGATAAAGAAATATTGTTTTCCGGAAATTTTGAAAAAGGTCTCTGGATTTGTATGTATTATAATAATAAAATAATTCATATACATGACAGTTTGAATCTCAAATACCTAGAAGATGAGCATAAGATTTAAATAAACAGATTATTTTTAAACAAATCAGAATTGAGCATAGTTTCCGAAACAGTACAATCACAAACAAATAATTATGATTGCGGCCTTTTTGCAATTGCTTTTGCTGTTGTGATACTCTATAATTTATGTCCATGTTGTTTAAGATATGAAATTTCTCGAATGCGATTACATTTATTAGGAATTTTTGAAATGCAACAAATAAGAATGTTTCTACTGTTTCCACTAGGTTTTCACTATGACTAAAGTCTTAATTGAGTGAGATCGCTCTCACTATTGGGAAATTACTTAAGGATATTTTTTTATGATTTTAATTAAAGAGTATATTAAGTATATTCTTAACTCATGGTGCTTTTTAAGTAGATTGATGCTGAGTACGGACAAACAAATAAATAAGCACAATTATATAGAGACTCGAGTTTATTAATATTTTTCTAACACTTTATGACAATTAATTTTAAACGCGTATATTTTGATAATAGATAATAATATATTACTCACAATAAAATTGCTACTGAAGTATAATAATAATGTGTCTTGTGGACTAACTCCTATATATCAGAAAGAAAGTAAATGGTTTTTACGCATTTAAATGAGGAATCGAGTTGGCTGACAACCAACCTAGAAGTTTCACAGGGTTCCCATATTAAAAAATCTCAGGTGAGATCTCAGATGAGATCTCATGCCAAAATCTCATCTGCCGAAAAAAATAAAGTCCCATAAGATAAATTGTTTCTAAGTTTGTCACATCAAAAATTTATTAAGAGAAATATATATTTTTTTATTTTACACTATTCTTAGTAAGTACAAATAGCACTGAAGTTTGATTAAAGAAAAAAAAAATCTTTTTGTTACTTTTGAAGTGATACTATATTCATGTATCATAATATATTATAGTAATAAAGTATAGTTTCTTATATTATTTTCGCGATACTATAATCGAAGAATATATTAATCATGATGTTCACATAATATATAGTCTATAGTTGGTCGTCTTATAGTGCATTCCCAGCTAGCACATGTTACCTTTTGAATAACTGTAACTTGCCTTTTCTAAGATATGTAATAGATTGTTTAGATGTTACATTAAAGACATCTATTCGAATGGAAAAAAGGCATCTAGTATGAGGTATCATTCAGTTACCTTATAGCGTATGTATTTTAGATATTGCAAAGAAGGCATCTAGTAGATAACATTTCAACGAATATATTTTCGTCATGTCAAATAGACACCATAAAGTTGACCTTTTACACATGTCTTCATGACAGCTTGAAATAGTTATCTGTAAGATATTTATTTTCAGAAAAAAAAGGTGTCTTAACGCAGCGTGTATAAGTCAAAATTTAGATAACTGTAACTGGTTTTATATACGGCATCTGATTATTTGTTTAAATGGCATACATCAAAGGCAACTATTCAAATAGAAAAAAAAGTTATCTAGTATAAGATACCATACAGTTACCTGATAGCGTATGTATTTTAGATATCGTAAAAAAAGAATCCAGTAGATAACATTTTAACAAATAGATTTTCGTCATGCCAAACAGACACCATAAAGTTGACCTTTTACACGTGTCTTCATGCTAACTTGAAATAGTTATCTACAAGCTATTTATTTTTAGGGAAAAAAGGTGTCTTAACGCAGCGTGTATTAGTCAAAATTTAGATAACAGTAACTGGTTTCGTATAAGGCATCTTATTATTAGTTAAAACGGCATACATCAAAGGCAACTTTTCAAATAGAAAAAAAAGTTATCTAATATAAGATATCATACAGTTAGCTGATAGCGTATGTATTTTAGACATTGTAAAAAAGGCATCTAGAAGATAATATTTTAATGAATAGATTTTTGTCATGTTAAATGGGCACCATAAAGTTGACTTTTCACACGTATCTTCATGTCAACTTGAAATAGTTATCTGCAAGATATATATTTTCAAAAAAAAAAACGTATCTCAAAGTAACCAAAATAGGTTAACATTTGGATAACCATGACTTGTTTCTCTAAGACATCTAATAGACTGTTTAAAAGAGTAAATTTAAGAAAACTATTCGAATAAAAAAAAAGTCATCTAGTATAAGGTATTATTCGGTTCATCTTGCAGATATCATTTTAATAAATAAATATTGTCATGAAAAATAGATACCCCAAAGTTAACCTTTTACACGTGTCTTTATGAAATCTTAAAGTAGTTATCTGCAAGATATCCGTTTGTATGATGAAAAATGAAGTCTTAATTTAGATAATGATAAGTTAATTATCAGCAATTTTAATTTTGATAACATTTAATTATTATTTCATAGACAAATTTAAAAAATGTATTAATAGTTAATAATAAGGTAACGTTTTTCATATATTGTTAAGGTATTTCTTAAAAACCGTCTCGGCGTTGTCTGGTAAACTAAATAATTTTTAAATAGTCACCAATAATACATGTATTTATAAACAAAAGAAAGATGTTTAAATAACAGTTATTAGTGATTAAGAAAGTGTAGACAGACATTTCACGTGTAATAATTTATTAAAATTACCATCGCATTAAATTAAATAATTGGGAAATGAAAACAGTTGAGATAAACGCATTATATATTATAAAATATTATTATTTGATGTTTTTTATTCTGAATATAATGTTAATCCTTTATTTACGTGATACATAAGCTCTGATTTCAAATTGACACCTCTAACGAATCTAATTCAAATTGTAGCTAATCATACCAAAATTAAAACTAATACAAATAATAATTAAGCATTATAATACATTTTATTTTAAATTTAATACTATTTATGGACATAAATTTTGCTGCTATGTGCTATTAATATAAAGAAAATAATTAACATATAATACTAACAACAGTGTTCTTTAAATTGTATACAATATATTGACAATAGTTGATTTATTTGTTATATCATCATATTTAGACGCAAAAAGTTTAGTGAGCTTTCTAAACAGCAACAACGAAATCGTATTAATTACATAGTAAACAAGGTAATACAAGATCAATTCATAAAAAGAAATGTAAAATTACCAACACGTGATGCTAATAATGTTTTCAGTAATAATGTTAATATAAATGAAGTTTTTGCATTCAATTTTTCCACAGTACAAAATGATGATTTTAATGAATCAATAAATAATATTCAACAATTAAATGATAATCAAAATATTATTAATTTAAATAATTCAACAGAAAATGTAAACGTTAATGAAATACAAAATTTTAATCACAATAAAGAACAATTTTTTAATAGCATATCTGATAAAAACTTTGTTAATTTTACATGTGATCCACTTTTAGATCTTGCCTCTTGGAAATGTAAGCATAATATATCTGCTGATGCCATAAATGATTTATTAAATCGTTTTAAAAATTGGCCAAACGATGCGTTAAAAAAATTTCCATTAGATTGCCGTACATTAATGAAAACTCCTAAGACTGTAGCTATTTCTCCATTGGGTTCTGGTCAATATGCTCATTTTGGATTAGAAAAAGCTCCTTTGCATCAATACAACACTGCAATTATAATTCCTCTGAAATTTTAATTAACATTCATTGTGATGGTCTTCCTTTGTGAAAAAGTAAGAATGTTCAGTTCATTCCAATCTTAGGGATAATCGTAGACGAACGTTATCAAGATCCTTTTTTTATCGGTGCTTATTATGGAGATAAAAAACCACTAGACATTTCACTTAATTAGAATCATTTATTTTGGAATATAATAAACTAACAAGGAGAGTGTTTCACCTTCGGGTTACCATTTTTGCTCAAATTTTGGGAATGTTTTCTAGATGCAGAAATATGAAGAAAGCCAAAATTTTAGAGGCCAACGCTCAATATTTCCCTAGTTACAGGCCATTGAAGAAAATCACTAAAAAAGTTACTAGATTTTCAAACGCTTATAGTTCCTCAGAATTATTAGCTAGAAGCTTAAACCTTTTGAATGAAAGCTGAGCTCAAATCCTTTCGAAATAGCACCTATACCATCGAAAAATATTATTTTTTCCCAAAGTTAGAGCGTAATAAAGATTGGACCTGAATTTTTTGTTTAAAACATTAAGGGGTCGTACCCAAATGCCGTTGACAGTTTTTTGGGGGGGAGGGGTCGATCAAAATCTACGAAAAGTAACTCTATGGGAGGGGGGGTTAGTTATTTACTCCTACGTTGGCTATTTTTTTTTTTTATCAAAAAGATCATTGCATAATATTAGCAATTTGGAGCAGATTTTTCATCCGAAAACTGCAAAGTCAAGCAGTTCCGCAGTCTGTCCACTAAAACGCAGTATATTACTTTTTTTTACATGTACATGCACCATACGGTGCAAAGCATAAGCCGTTTCTTTTAGCGAGTGAGCTGTCAAAACAAACGAAAAATTTTCAAGCCGGTTGCAGCATTTATATTTGTGCCTGTTGAATCGTGTTCTATTTTTATAACGTATTTTAAAAGGTTCATAGTTTTATGATCTTTTTCGATAAAATTAAAGTGAAAAAGTTTATAGACGATTAATATATTTCATATCTCATATTTATTTATTATATGCAATGTTTAGAATTCTGTTGTTTTGTGAAAATGCTATTTCAATAAAATAAAAAACATAAAAATATGTTCAATATTTAAAAAGTAATTAATATAATTAAAATTTTTTTTAAAAGTTTAATAAAAAATAAAAAAGTTAGTTTACGTTACAGGGGGGGGGGAGGGTACTTTGATAGTTTACACATGTCACGGAAAGGGGACCGGGGGGTCGAAATATCGAAAAAATTGTCAACGGCATTTGGGTACGACCCCTAATTAATAATAAAAGCTAAAATTGGGTTCAATCTTTATTGTGCTATAACTTTGGGAAAAAATAATATTTTGATATGCTATAACTACTATTTCGAAAGGATTTGAGCTCAGCTTTCATTTAAAAAAAGGTTTAAGCTTCTAGCTAATAATTTTGAGGAACTATAAGCGTTTGAAAATCTAGTAACTTTTTTAGTGATTTTCTTCAATGGTCTGTAACTAAGGAAATATTGAGCATTGGCCTCTAAAATCTTGGCTTTCTTCATATTTCTGCATCCAGAAAACATTCCCAAAATTTGAGCAAAAACGGTGACTCGAAGGTGAAACACTCTCCTTGTAAGTACAGAAGGTTTCAATTATGACAATAAACATTATATTGTTAAAATAAAAGGTTTGATTGCAGATACAGTAGCTAGAAATTGGTTAATGTGTTTTCCTCCTCACAACGCTTATTATGGTTGTGCTAAATGCATCCAGAAAGGGGAATGGAAAGTAGGGCGAATGCTTTTTTTAAACTCAAATGCTCCTCTCAGAGATGATCAAAATTTTTGACAAAATTTACCTGATAGATTTTTAAATATTGTAAGTCCTTTAGAAATGATAGGTATCGGAATGGTTTCGCAAATTCCTTTAGATCCAATGCATCTTGTATATATGGGTGTAGTAAAATTTCTTTTATCTCTTTGGTCGACTGAATTTGGGAATGGCGTTGCTGCCCGCGAAATCAATGATATCTTTTCAAATAATTATAAAATTTTAGCTCGATGTGTTCCTTTTGAATTTGCAAGAAAACCGAGAGGATTAGATGAAATAAATAATTGGAAGGCGACGGAATTGAGACTGTTTGCTTTATATTTAGGACCAGTTGTTATTCGAAAATATTTACATCCAGCCAGAATTATTCATTTCAATTATCTAAATTTGGCTTTAAGAATCCTTTCTGATATTAATAACTATAAAGAAAGTAATTCATATGCAGATCAATTACTTCATTGTTTTGTTGAACAAATGAAAGTTTTATATGCCAAAGATACTCTTACATTTAATATGCATAATTTATGTCATCTGGCAGCTGATTCATATAGATTTGGTCCACTTGAGACATTTAGTGCTTTTCCTTTCGAAAATTTCTTACAAATTTAAAAAAATATGATTCATAATAGTAATTCACCACTGGCTCAAATTTTAAAACGAATTACTGAAAGAAGTAATACTATTGCTCCAAAAATAAAGTCCAGAAATGAATTTATTTTAATCAATAAATTATCTTCGATTTATTCTCATGAAATTCCAAAGGAATTTTCTGATTACGATAATTATTCAGCGATTGAATTTCCAGATTTTAAATTGACTTGTCAAAAATGGAATAACTGTTGTTATCTCGCTGATGATAGTTTAATCTCGCTGAGAAAATTTAATATGTTTAAAGTAAAAGATTTATCTGATAATTTACACATCTCGTCTATAGAAAATATTAAAAGGAAAGATTTTCAAATGCCGAACGAAGATCATTTTTATATTTTTCCAATTATTCATACTTATTATACGTAAATTTAAATATACATAAATAATAATAATAAGATTTTATTATTTTTTGATTTTTCATTGTATTTTCGTTATGAATGATTATAATTTTATATTTTAATTTTTATAAATACATAGGCAAGTGTGTATAAATTTAAACTTTTTCTTATTTAATTTAAAATTAGATGTAAGTTTTGTGGTGTATACTATTATAAATATTGAAGAAATAGATATATTTATTACAGTTATAATTTTTTTTCGTAATATAGGATCACATTTTAATCTCAGACATATTATATAATAGCATTTCATTGTAGCTATTTTTTAAACTGAAATAGACAAATTTTTCATAACATTTTTGTACAAAATTATAAATTACATTTAATGCAAAGTTCAATTTAAAAAATAAAAATCCATTCATGTCTTTTGAATGGTAAAAATAAAAATAAAATAAAATACTATAAAATTCGAAAGATTTACTAAAAGTTAACGCACAACGTTACCTTTATTTCAACATTTAGAAGATAACAAAATCAATATACTGTTTGTTTTTCTAAGAATTTGGGGAGAAGTATAAACTTTATTTTGCGCTAACAAACATGCCGCGATCAGTTGACAAACGTCTTCGTACTGATACGCGTCACGCAACGTACTCGTATATTTTGTAAACTGAAAAAGTTTTCGGTAGTTTTATAGAGATTTATATGATTATTAAATATAGTGGTTTATAAAGGTTGTTGATATTAAAGTTTTTTTCATAATATCAGTGCGGTGATCATTTCAATCAAATTTTGTATCAATAACAATGCCCAGGCTAAAAACACGTGGCGGCATTCAAGGATTGAAACGTGAATCCTTATTGCCTGTCGATTCAATTTTGCATACTTCAGAAAAACGTAAGTTAAAAGTATTACTGATTACTTTATTATTCCATTCATTTCTATAAATGTATATACATTTCACATTATTCATGTTTTTTTCTGAATAGCAAAATTTAGTGTTGATCAACTTATGAACGTAATGTTTAGAAAAAATCAATTAATTGAAAATAGTCAACAAACATCTCTGCTTAACAACAAGGTACCATCAGATCAAAATCAGCAACGATCTTCTTTTCAAATAGACTTAGAAGAATCATTATCAGGTACAATTATATCATAACTAAATATATAATTAATATTATAAATTAATTAAAAAAATTGTAAATACATTTTTCAAGACAAATTCCTAGTAACGTGCCGCATATAAATGCTGCCTATGAAAACCCAGATCAAGAAATAGAAGAAAATGCATTTGAAGATGATCAAAATGAAGGCAATGAGAAAAATGGATTCAATGAGGATTAACCTTTTGAAAACATGAATGAAATAAGTCAGAAAACAACTGATTTGTCTAAGAAGGTTTCACCGAATTTCTCTAATGTAGAAATTAACACTAATCAAAATCCTGATCATAACCTAATACGTATTACATCAAATTATGGAGAGAAAACTGTGAACACTGATGGTGATACATCAGCAGTTGAAACTTCAGGATACGTATTAAATTTGGATTCTACAAATGGTATTGCTTTCTTAAATAAATATATATATATATATATATATATATATATATATATATATATATATATATATATGTATATATATATGTATATCCTTATATAAGTCACGTTCTATATACACACATATTTAGCTATGATTTTTTTTTAATAGATGAAGTTTTGAAATCGTTTGAAGATTTCAAAGTAGTTATAAACGATCGAATGGACACAATTGATACAAAACTGGATGCTTTAACTGAAATTGTATTGAATGCAAGTGCAGGAGAGGTTGGCAATAGCATGTATACAAAAAACAATTTGTTACCAGAATTCCCAATACAAACTGTAGAACAGTTTATTGTTTTTGATAATGATTTGATGAGACAAGATGTGCAAAAGCAATTTGTAAGTTTGTAAAAAAAAAATAATTTTTCTGAATAGTTTCAATTTTTTTTTTACATTGTTCCTGGGTGATTGAAACACATGAAAATTAACATATTTATTTAAAGTTTAGTAATATATTTTGTTTAATAATCATAGAAATTTTTTTAATTTTTTCTTATAAAAATATATTTTTTTTCATAATGGTTTGTATAAATTTAAAATTAGTTTGATTTTTAACATTTATAAATCTCTGAATATAAATTTTTATTTACTAGGAAAAAATTATTAAAAGTACAGGTGGCAAAAATGTAGGAAAAAGGGTGAACAATCTCCTTTGCCGTATTCTATCAAATGAGATCAGAAAAGCCTATACATGGACAGGTCAGAACAAAGAAACTATTAAAATGAGTGGAACAACTTTTTCTGCCATTATTGTCCGTAAGTTAATCATAAGTATAAATAATTATAAATAGTAATATTTTTATTAAGTCAGGGTTTTTATAAATACTTTTATTTATTTATTCACATTATCATTTATTTTTAGGTACGTACTCAACGATAATGGAGAACGTTACTATAGAAGATGTACAAAACGTTATTGCAGTTTGGCTTCGTCGAACAAGCGATCGTATAAGAGCACAAGAAAAAAAAAGATGAAAACGCGCAAAAAGAAAATGAATGCGCATAAAAAGTAATAGTAATAATTAAACTATTATTTTTTATTTAAAATATTCTGATATTAACTTTCTTGTATTTAACGAATCAAGTTTATTCGTTATATTACTTATTGCGAATTAAAATTATCAATAATTTTTTATCTTTTTAGTATTTTCATTAAAGTAAGGGTTATCATTACTTATTAATGTAACAATAATATTGTTTGATTGTAACAAATAAATAAATAAATGTTTATAAATTATTTTGAAATAATAATAATAAAAACTACCCTATTATCTCAAAGTTGGTAAAAAAAAGTTATTCTTAATGATAACTTTTAGTTAACTTTAAATATAAAAATTACCATACATAGATACCTTTTTGGTATCTAAAATATCACTTTAAAGTTATCTGTAAGATTTCTCAATATTGTTAACAAAAAGTTATTCTTGTAAATAACTTTTAGTTATCTTTTTTGTACAAAAAAAAAATAGTTTACAAGCTTATGTGCCTTTTTGCAGCCTTAAATATTACCTTAAAGTTATCTAGAAAACGTCTCAATATCGTTAACAGAAAGATATTCTTGTAGATAACTTATAGTAACTTTCTTTGTAAGAAAAAATTCTTAACATGCTTAGTTATCTTTTTGCAGTCTGAAATATGACTTTAAAGTCATCTATAAGATGTCATAATATTACTAACAAAAGGTTATTCTTGTAGATAACTTTTAGTGATCTTTTTTATAATGGAAAATTATTAACATGTTTAGTTGCCTCCTTGAATTCTGAAATAACGCCTTTAAGTTATCCTTAAGGCGTTAAAATATATTTAATCAAGGATTTGTAGCGTTAAGACATCTCACAGACAACTTTAAGATGATAGTTTAGATATCTACTAGATGCTTTTGAGGTACCATAAACATTCATAATGTGTTTCGTTGACAAAACATAAACTTCACGACGTCTTTAAAGGCATCTATACAGTGTAATAAGATATCTTAGGGATGACTGCTGGGTTACCAAATTGCACTTGCAAAAAGTTAACTCCTATCTTTTAAAGTTAACTCTACGGTAACTTACTGTTATCTGCGTGCTAGCTGGGATTGATAGGTTTATAGTTTATTTACTCGTCGTTTATAAGTTTATGGTTAAAAAGTTTATGGTTTATGGGTTATGAGTTTATGGCTTATAAGTTTATGGTTGATGGGTTTATGGGTTTAGAGTTTATTTTTTATAAGTTTACGGTTTATCGTTTATGGGTTCATGTGTTTATCGATTATGGTTTATAGGTTTATGGTTCATGTGCTTATGTTTTATAAAATTCCGGTTCATGGGTTTCTGGTTTATAAGCTTATAATTTATGGTTTATCGGCTTATGGTTTATATATTAAACGGGTTTATGGTTTATGGTGTTATGGTATATGGGCTCATGATTTATGGATTTATAGTTTATAGGCTTATAGGTTTATGGGTTCATAGTTTATGGGAATATGGTCTATGGGTTTATGGTTTATAGGTTTATGGCTTGTGGGTTTATGGTTCATGGGTTTATGGGTTTATGAGTTATGAGTTTTTTGTTTATAGGTCTCTGGTTAATAGGTTTATAGTTTATGGTTTATAATTCATGGGTTCATGGTTTATAGGTTTATGGTTTATGAGTTCATGATTGATCAGTTTATAGTATATGGGTTCATGGTGTATGGGTTTATGGTTTATGGGTTTATGGTTTATGGGTTTATAGTTTATAGGTTTGTGATTTATGGGTTAATAGTTTATGGGTTCATGGTATAAAAGTTCATAGTTTATGGGTTTATGATTTACGGTCTATGAGCTTATGGTTACGGGTTTCTGGTTGATGGGTTCATGGTTTATGGTTTATGGGTTTATAGTTTATAGGTTTATGGCTTATGAGTTTGTGGTTTATGGGTTTATGGTTTATAGGTTTGCAGTTTATGGGCTTATGATTTATAGGTTAATGGTTTATGATTCTATGGTTTATGGGTTTATGGTTAATGGGTTTTTTGGTTTAGGGGTTTATGGTTTATGAGTTTATAATTAATGATTCATAGGTTTAGAGTTCATGGGCTTATGGTTTATATGTTTATGGTTTACGTGTCTACGGTTTATGAGTTTACGGTTAATGGGTTTATTGTATATGGGTTTATGGTTTATGGGTTTATGGTTTATGGGTGTATGGTTAATGATTTTATGATTTATATGTTGATAATTTATCGGTTTATGGTTCATGGGTTTATGGTTCATAGTATATGGGTTTATGGGTTCATAGTTTATAAGTTTATAGTTTATGAGCTTATGGTTTATGGGTTCATAGTATATAGGTTAATGGTTTATGGGTATATGGATCATGGGTTTATAGTATATGGGTTTATGATTAATAGGTCTATGGTTTCTGAGTTTATGAATAATGGGTTAATAATCTATAGATTTATCGTTCATAGGTTCATGGCATATGGGTTTATAGTTTTATAGTTCATTAGATTATAGTTTATGGGTTCATGGATTTTGATTTATGGGTTATGGGTTTATGAGTTATGAGTTTTTTGTTCATAGGTTTCTGGTTTATGGGTTTATGGTTTATGTTTTATGGGTTCATGGCTTATGGGTTTATGGCTCATGGGTTTATGGTTTATGAGTTATGAGTTTTTTGTTTATAGGTTTATAGTTTATGGCTTATGAGTTTATGATTTATGGGTTTAGGGTTTATAGGTTTATGATTTATGGGTTTTTGGTTTATAGGTTTATGGTTTATGGGTTCATGGTTTATGGGCTTATGGTTAATGGATTTATGATTTATAGGTTTATGATTAGAAGTTTATAAGTTTATGGTTTATGGGTTCATGGGTTTCTATTTTATGGGATTATAGCTTATCAGTTTATGGTTTTATGGGTTCAAGGGTTATGGGTTTATGGTTTATGGATTTATAATTTATAGTATAGTTTATGGTTTAAGAGTTTATGGTTCATGGGTTTATGATTTATGAACTTATGCTTTATGGTTTATGTGTTCATGGTTTATGGATTTATGGTTTATGGGTTCATGGTTTACGAGATATTAATTAACGGGTTCATAATTTATGATTTAATAGTTTATGGGTTTATCGTTTATGGGTTTATGATTTATAGTTCATAAGTTTATGGTTTCAGGGTCTATGGTTTATAGGTTTATAGCTTATGGTTGATAGTTGATGCGTTTATAGTTTATGGATTTATGGTTTATGGGTTCATGGTTTACGGGATAATACTTTATAAGTTTATGGGTTTATTGTTTATGGGTTAATGATTAATAGTTTATAAGTTTATGGTTTATGCGTCTATAGTTTATAGTTTTATGGTTTATGGGTTGATAGTTTATGTGTTTATCGTGTATGGTTTATAGAGTTATAATTAATGGGTTTATGTTCTAGAGGGTTATAGTTCATGGGTTTATGGTTTGACGGTTTAGAGTTTATGGGTTTCAAAAATTATACGTTTATGGTTTATGATTTTATGGTTTACGGGTTTCTGGTTTATGAGTTTATTGTTTATGGTTTTGTGATTTATGGGTTTATGGTTTATGGCTTATGGGTTTATGGTTTATAGGTTAATGGGTTTATAGTTTATGGGTTGATGGGTCATGGGTTTATTGTATATGGGATAATAGTTCATGGGTTTATGGTTTATGGGTTTTTAGTTTATAGGTTCATAGTTTATGTGTTTATGATGTATGAGTTTATGGTTAATGGGTTTATAGTATATGGGTTAATGGTTTATGGCGTATAGGTTCATCGTTCTATGGTTTATATTTCATGGGTTTATGGGTTTATAGTTAACTTTTTAAGGACGGGACTGGTCGATATTTCGACCACTGAAGTATCATAATATTTTTGAGTATTTTAACATAATATTATCCTCGAAATCACTCAAAAATATTATGATACTTGAGTGGTCGAAATATCGACCAGTCCCGTCCTTAAAAGGTTAATGGGATAATAGTTCATGGGTTCATAGTTTCTGGAATTATAGTTTATAGACTTAGGGGTTTATGGTTGATGGGTTTCTGGTCTATGGGTTTATAGTATATGGGTAAATGTTTTATGGGTTTATGATTCATGTGTTTATGGTCTATGGGTTAATGGTTAATGAGTCTATGATTTATGGGTTAATGGATTAAGGTTCTATAGTTTGTGGGTTTATAGTTGATTGTTTATGGGTTCATGTTTCATGATTTTATGGTTTATAGGTTTATAATTTATAAGTTTATGGCTTATGGGTCTATTGCTTATGCGTTAATGGGTCATGGGTTTATAGTATATGGGTTCATGGTTTATGGGTTCATGGTTTATGGGTTCATGGGTTTTCGATTTATGGCTTAATGGTTCATAAGTTTATGGTTCATAGGTTTATAGTATATGAGTTCATGGAATATAGGTTTATGGTTTATGAGTTTATGGTGCATAGGTTAATAGTATATAGGTTCATGGTTTATGGGTTTATGGTTCATGGGTTTATGAGTTTATAGTATATTAGTTCATGGTTTTTGACTTTATGATTCATGAGTTCATAGTTTATGGGTTTATAGTATAAGGGTTTATGGGTTTATGGTTTATGGGTTTATGATTTATGGGTTTATGGTTCATGAGTTTATGATTAATGGGTTAATAGTTTATAGGTTTATGGTTTAGGGGTTTATAGTTTATGGGTCATAGGTTAATGGTTTATGAGCTTATGATTTATGGGTTAATGGTTTACAGGTTTATGGTTTATGGGTTTATGGTTTATAATTAATGGGTTTATAGTTTATGAAATTATAGTTCATGGGTTTATGGTTTATTGGTTTTATGGTTTATGAAATCATGGTTTATAGGTTTATGGTTTATAGTTTATTGGTTTCTGGTTGATGGGTTTGTGGTTTATGCTTCATGGGGTTATAGTCTATGGGTTTATGGTTAATGTTTTAACGGTTTATTAATTTGTGGGTTCATAATTTATGGGTTTATGTTTTATGGGTTTATGGTTTATGGTTTATGGGTTCATGGGTTAATAGTTTATGGGATTATGGTTTATGGGTTGATGGTTCATGATTCATGGTTTCATGGTTTATTAGTTGATGCGTTTATGGTTTATGGGTATATAAATTATGGGTTTATGGTTTATGGGATTATGGTTTATGGATTTATAGTTTATTGATTATAAGTTTATAGGGTTATGGTTTATGGGTTTATGGTCTATAGAGTTATAGTTCATGAGTTTATGGTTTATGGGTTTAAGGGTTGTAAGTTTATATTCTATGGGTTTATGAGATATAGGCTTATGGTTTATGGGTTTATGCTGTATTGGTTTATGCTATATGGGTTTATGGTTTATAGGTTTATGGTTTACGGGTTCATGGTTTATGGGTTTATTGTTTATGGGTTCATGGTTTATCAGTTAATGGTCTGCAGGTTTATGGTTTATAGGTTCACTGTTTATTTTATATGAGTTTCTAGTTTATGGAATAATGGTTTATGGGTTTATGGTTTATGAGTTGATAGTTTATGGTTTATAAGTTTATGGGTTCATAGTTCATGGAATTATAATTTATGCTTAATGTTTTATGGGTTTATGGTTCATGGGTTAAAGGGTTTATAGTTGATAGGTTTATGGTTTATGGATTTATGGTTCATAAGTTTATGATTCATGGGCTTATAGTATATGAGTTTATGGTTAATGGGTTTATACATTTATGGCTCATTGTTTATGGGTTTATGGTTTATGGGTTAATAGTTTTTGTGTTACTCGTTTATAGTTTCTAGGGTTATCGTTTATGGGTTCATGGTCTATAGGGTTATAGTTTATGGGTTTATGGTTCAGCGGTTTATAGTTTATAGGTTTAAGGGTTATGGATTTATGGGTTTGTAGTTTAGTGGCTTATGGTTTATGAGTTTATTGTTTATGGTTAATGGGTTTGTGGGTTTATAGTTTATGGGATTATGGTTTATAGGTTCATCATCAATAGTTAATATGTTTATGGTTCATAGGTTAACGGTTTATGAGTTCATGAATTATGGTTTATCGATTTATAGTTTATTGTTTATGGGTTCATGGTTTATGGGTTAATAGTTTATCGGTTTATCGTTCATATGTTAATCGTTTATTGGTTTAAGGGTTATGGTTCATAGGTTTATGGTTTTATAGTTCATAAGTTTATGGTTTATGGGTTTATGGTTTATGAGTTAATGGTTCATGGGATTATGATTTCTGGGTCAATGGTCTATAGCTTAATAGTTTGTGGGATTTTAGTTTATGGATTTACAGGTTTATAGTTTATGGGCTTATTGATTATGGTTTATAGGTTTATGATTTATAGTTTATGGTTTATGGGTTGATGGTTTATAGGTTTATGGTTTATGGATTTATGGTTTATGGGTTTATGGGTTTATAGTTTATGGCATTATGGTTTATTTATTCATAATTTATGGTTTATAAGTTTATGGTTTTTGGGTTAATGGTTTATGTGTTTATCGTTTAAGGTTTACAGGGTTATGGTTTATAGGTTTATGGTCTATAGGGTTTTAGTTTATGGCTTTATGGTTTATAAGTTCTTAATTTATGGGTTTAAGGGTTGTGGGTTTATAGTTTATGGGTTTATGGGTATATGGTTATTGGTTCATGGATTTATGGTTTATTGGTTTATGGGTTTATAGTTAATGGGTTTAAGGTTTATGGTTAATGGTTTATGGGTTAATGCTTTACACGTTTATGGTTTATAGGTTGACGGGTTTTTAGTTTATGGGCTTATAGTTTATGGTTTATGGGCTTATGGTTTATATGTTTATAGTTCATGGGTTTATGGTTTATGGGTTTATGATTTATGGTTTATGAGTTAGTGGGTTTATAGTTTATGCTATTATGGTTAATGAGTTTGTGGGTTCATGGGTTTGTGGTTTATGGGTTTATGGTTTATAGGGTTTTGGTTAATAGGTTTATGGTTTATGGGTTTATGGTTTATAGGTTAATGGTTTATAGGTTCAAGGGTTTCTAGTTTATGGGTTTATGGATCATGGGTTTATGGTATATGTGTTTATGGTTAATGTTTAATGGGTTAATGATTAATGGGTTTATGATAAATGAGTTAATGGTTTATGTGTGTATAGTTAATGGATTTATGATTCATAGGTTAAAGGTTTATGGGTTTATGGTTGATGTGTTTATGGTTCATAATTCATGGGTTTGAAAATTTATAGTTAATTGGATAACAGTTCATGGGTTCATAGTTTATGGTTTTAAGGGTTATGGGTTTATGGTTTATGAGTTTGTGATTAATGGTTCATGGGTTTATAGTGAAAGGGTTGATGGTTCATGGCTTATGGGTTTATAGTATATAGGTTTATGGTTTATGGTCTATAGGGTTATAGTTCATGGGTTTATGGGTTTAAGGATTATGAGTTTATGGTTTATGTGTTTATAGTTTATGGTTTATGGGTTTATAGTCCATGGATTTATTGTTTTATATTTTTTTTGAATTTATGGTTTATGCTTATGAATTATGGTTTTATGATTTATGGGTTAATGGTTTATCAGTTTATTGTTCATGGGTTTATATTGAATGGGTTTATAAGTTCATGGGTTTATAGTTTATGGGATTATGGTTTATGCGTTTATGGTTTATGTTTTATGAGGTTATGGTTTATGGGTTAATGGTTTATGGGTTTATGGTTTATAGGCTGATAGCTTATGGATTTAGAGTGTATCGTTTAGAAATTCATGGTTTAAGGATTTATAGTGTATTGTTTATAAGTTTATGGTTTTTGGGTTAATAGGTTATGTGTTTATCGTTTATGGTTTACAGGGTTATGGTTTATAGGTTTATGGTCTACAGGGTTCTAGTTCATGGCTTTATGGTTTATAAGTTTATAATTTATGGGTTCAAGGGTTGTGGGTTCATAGTTTATGGGTTTATGGGTATATGGTTAATGGTTCATGGATTATCGGTTTATTGGTTTATAGTTGATGGGTTTACGGTTTATGATTAATGGGTTTATGGTTTATGGGTTAATGTCTACAGGTTTACGGATTTATAGTTTTTTGTTCATGGGTTTATGGAATATGTGTTTATAGTTTATGTGTTTATTGCATATGGTTTATAGGGTTATAGTTTATGGGTTTATGGTCTATAGGGTTATAGTCTATTGGTTTATGATTTATGGGTTCATGGTCTATGAGTTTATGGTTTATGAGTTTCTGGTTTACGGGTATATGGTTTGTAAGTTTCTTCTCTATGGGTTTTGGTTCATGAGTTTATAGTTTATGGTTTATGGGTTCATGGGTTAAAGGTTTATGGACTTATGGTTCATGGATTTATGATTTATGAGTTAATGGTTTAAAGGTTTATAGATTATGGGTTTATCGTTAATAGTTTATGAGTTAATGGGTTTATAGTTTATAGTATTATGGTTTATGAGTTTATAGTTTATGTTTCATGAGTTTTTGGTTTAGAGGTTCATGGTTTTTGGTTTATAGTTTATGAATTGATTGTTTATCGTTTATGGGTCTATAGTTTTTGGGTTAATAGTTTATATGTTTATCGTTTATGATTTATAGGCATATGGTTTATATGTTTATGGTTTATAAGGGTATAATTCATAACTTCATGGTTTATGGGTTTATAGTTTAAGTGTTTAGGTTTTATGGGTCTGTGGTTAATAGTTTATGGATTTTTGGTTTATGAGTTTATGGTTCATGGGTTTATAGTTTATATGTTTATTGAATATGGTTTATAAGGTTATGGTTCATGGGTTTACGGTCTATAGGGTTATAGTCTATGGGTTTATAGTTTATTGGTTTAAAAGTTATGGGTTTATGGTTTATGGGTTCATAGTATATGAGTTTATGGTTTATGGGTCAATGGTTTATACGTTTATGGTTTATGGGTTTATAGTTTATGGGATTATGATTTATGAGTCATGTTTTATAGGATTATAGTTTATGTGCTCATAGTTTATGGTTTATGGGCTTATGGTTTACATGTTTATGGTTTATGGGTTTATGATTTATGGTTTATGGGTTCATGGTTTAGGGGTTGATAGTTTATGGTTTATGGTTTATAGGGTTAAGGTTTATGGGCTCATGGTTTATAGATTTATGATTTATGGGTCAATAATTTATAGGCTTATGGATTATGGGTTTATGGTTTATAGGTTTATGGGTTTATTGTTTATGGTTTATAAGTTTATTGTTTATAGGTTTATAGTTTATGGGCTTATGGTTCTTGAGTTTATGGTTTATGGGTTCATGGGTTAATAGTTTATGGGATTATGGTTTATGGGTTGATGGTTCATGATTCATGGTTTCATGGTTTATTAGTTGATGCGTTTATGGTTTATGGGTATATAAATTATGGGTTTATGGTTTATGGGATTATGGTTTATGGATTTATAGTTTATTGATTATAAGTTTATAGGGTTATGGTTTATGGGTTTATGGTCTATAGAGTTATAGTTCATGAGTTTATGGTTTATGGGTTTAAGGGTTGTAAGTTTATATTCTATGGGTTTATGAGATATAGGCTTATGGTTTATGGGTTTATGCTGTATTGGTTTATGCTATATGGGTTTATGGTTTATAGGTTTATGGTTTACGGGTTCATGGTTTATGGGTTTATTGTTTATGGGTTCATGGTTTATCAGTTAATGGTCTGCAGGTTTATGGTTTATAGGTTCACTGTTTATTTTATATGAGTTTCTAGTTTATGGAATAATGGTTTATGGGTTTATGGTTTATGAGTTGATAGTTTATGGTTTATAAGTTTATGGGTTCATAGTTCATGGAATTATAATTTATGCTTAATGTTTTATGGGTTTATGGTTCATGGGTTAAAGGGTTTATAGTTGATAGGTTTATGGTTTATGGATTTATGGTTCATAAGTTTATGATTCATGGGCTTATAGTATATGAGTTTATGGTTAATGGGTTTATACATTTATGGCTCATTGTTTATGGGTTTATGGTTTATGGGTTAATAGTTTTTGTGTTACTCGTTTATAGTTTCTAGGGTTATCGTTTATGGGTTCATGGTCTATAGGGTTATAGTTTATGGGTTTATGGTTCAGCGGTTTATAGTTTATAGGTTTAAGGGTTATGGATTTATGGGTTTGTAGTTTAGTGGCTTATGGTTTATGAGTTTATTGTTTATGGTTAATGGGTTTGTGGGTTTATAGTTTATGGGATTATGGTTTATAGGTTCATCATCAATAGTTAATATGTTTATGGTTCATAGGTTAACGGTTTATGAGTTCATGAATTATGGTTTATCGATTTATAGTTTATTGTTTATGGGTTCATGGTTTATGGGTTAATAGTTTATCGGTTTATCGTTCATATGTTAATCGTTTATTGGTTTAAGGGTTATGGTTCATGGGTTTATGGTTTTATAGTTCATAAGTTTATGGTTTATGGGTTTATGGTTTATGAGTTAATGGTTCATGGGATTATGATTTCTGGGTCAATGGTCTATAGCTTAATAGTTTGTGGATTTTAGTTTATGGATTTACAGGTTTATAGTTTATGGGCTTATTGATTATGGTTTATAGGTTTATGATTTATAGTTTATGGTTTATGGGTTGATGGTTTATAGGTTTATGGTTTATGGATTTATGGTTTATGGGTTTATGGGGTTTATAGTTTATGGCATTATGGTTTATTTATTCATAATTTATGGTTTATAAGTTTATGGTTTTTGGGTTAATGGTTTATGTGTTTATCGTTTAAGGTTTACAGGGTTATGGTTTATAGGTTTATGGTCTATAGGGTTTTAGTTTATGGCTTTATGGTTTATAAGTTCTTAATTTATGGGTTTAAGGGTTGTGGGTTTATAGTTTATGGGTTTATGGGTATATGGTTATTGGTTCATGGATTTATGGTTTATTGGTTTATGGGTTTATAGTTAATGGGTTTAAGGTTTATGGTTAATGGTTTATGGGTTAATGCTTTACACGTTTATGGTTTATAGGTTGACGGGTTTTTAGTTTATGGGCTTATAGTTTATGGTTTATGGGCTTATGGTTTATATGTTTATAGTTCATGGGTTTATGGTTTATGGGTTTATGATTTATGGTTTATGAGTTAGTGGGTTTATAGTTTATGCTATTATGGTTAATGAGTTTGTGGGTTCATGGGTTTGTGGTTTATGGGTTTATGGTTTATAGGGTTTTGGTTAATAGGTTTATGGTTTGTGGGTTTATGGTTTATAGGTTAATGGTTTATAGGTTCAAGGGTTTCTAGTTTATGGGTTTATGGATCATGGGTTTATGGTATATGTGTTTATGGTTAATGTTTAATGGGTTAATGATTAATGGGTTTATGATAAATGAGTTAATGGTTTATGTGTGTATAGTTAATGGATTTATGATTCATAGGTTAAAGGTTTATGGGTTTATGGTTGATGTGTTTATGGTTCATAATTCATGGGTTTGAAAATTTATAGTTAATTGGATAACAGTTCATGGGTTCATAGTTTATGGTTTTAAGGGTTATGGGTTTATGGTTTATGAGTTTGTGATTAATGGTTCATGGGTTTATAGTGAAAGGGTTGATGGTTCATGGCTTATGGGTTTATAGTATATAGGTTTATGGTTTATGGTCTATAGGGTTATAGTTCATGGGTTTATGGGTTTAAGGATTATGAGTTTATGGTTTATGTGTTTATAGTTTATGGTTTATGGGTTTATAGTCCATGGATTTATTGTTTTATATTTTTTTTGAATTTATGGTTTATAAGCTTATGAATTATGGTTTTATGATTTATGGGTTAATGGTTTATCAGTTTATTGTTCATGGGTTTATATTGAATGGGTTTATAAGTTCATGGGTTTATAGTTTATGGGATTATGGTTTATGCGTTTATGGTTTATGTTTTATGAGGTTATGGTTTATGGGTTAATGGTTTATGGGTTTATGGTTTATAGGCTGATAGCTTATGGATTTAGAGTGTATCGTTTAGAAATTCATGGTTTAAGGATTTATAGTGTATTGTTTATAAGTTTATGGTTTTTGGGTTAATAGGTTATGTGTTTATCGTTTATGGTTTACAGGGTTATGGTTTATAGGTTTATGGTCTACAGGGTTCTAGTTCATGGCTTTATGGTTTATAAGTTTATAATTTATGGGTTCAAGGGTTGTGGGTTCATAGTTTATGGGTTTATGGGTATATGGTTAATGGTTCATGGATTATCGGTTTATTGGTTTATAGTTGATGGGTTTACGGTTTATGATTAATGGGTTTATGGTTTATGGGTTAATGTCTACAGGTTTACGGATTTATAGTTTTTTGTTCATGGGTTTATGGAATATGTGTTTATAGTTTATGTGTTTATTGCATATGGTTTATAGGGTTATAGTTTATGGGTTTATGGTCTATAGGGTTATAGTCTATTGGTTTATGATTTATGGGTTCATGGTCTATGAGTTTATGGTTTATGAGTTTCTGGTTTACGGGTATATGGTTTGTAAGTTTCTTCTCTATGGGTTTTTGGTTCATGAGTTTATAGTTTATGGTTTATGGGTTCATGGGTTAAAGGTTTATGGACTTATGGTTCATGGATTTATGATTTATGAGTTAATGGTTTAAAGGTTTATAGATTATGGGTTTATCGTTAATAGTTTATGAGTTAATGGGTTTATAGTTTATAGTATTATGGTTTATGAGTTTATAGTTTATGTTTCATGAGTTTTTGGTTTAGAGGTTCATGGTTTTTGGTTTATAGTTTATGAATTGATTGTTTATCGTTTATGGGTCTATAGTTTTTGGGTTAATAGTTTATATGTTTATCGTTTATGATTTATAGGCATATGGTTTATATGTTTATGGTTTATAAGGGTATAATTCATAACTTCATGGTTTATGGGTTTATAGTTTAAGTGTTTAGGTTTTATGGGTCTGTGGTTAATAGTTTATGGATTTTTGGTTTATGAGTTTATGGTTCATGGGTTTATAGTTTATATGTTTATTGAATATGGTTTATAAGGTTATGGTTCATGGGTTTACGGTCTATAGGGTTATAGTCTATGGGTTTATAGTTTATTGGTTTAAAAGTTATGGGTTTATGGTTTATGGGTTCATAGTATATGAGTTTATGGTTTATGGGTCAATGGTTTATACGTTTATGGTTTATGGGTTTATAGTTTATGGGATTATGATTTATGAGTCATGTTTTATAGGATTATAGTTTATGTGCTCATAGTTTATGGTTTATGGGCTTATGGTTTACATGTTTATGGTTTATGGGTTTATGATTTATGGTTTATGGGTTCATGGTTTAGGGGTTGATAGTTTATGGTTTATGGTTTATAGGGTTAAGGTTTATGGGCTCATGGTTTATAGATTTATGATTTATGGGTCAATAATTTATAGGCTTATGGATTATGGGTTTATGGTTTATAGGTTTATGGGTTTATTGTTTATGGTTTATAAGTTTATTGTTTATAGGTTTATAGTTTATGGGCTTATGGTTCTTGAGTTTATGGTTAATGGGTTTATAGTTTGTGGGTTCATAGTTCATGGGTTTATGGGTTCGGTTCAATGGTATTATATGTTTATTGAGTACGAATCATGGGTTGATGGTTTATGTGCTTATGTTTCATAATTTGATGGTTTATATGTTTATGGTTTATGAGCTTATGGTTTAAAGAATAATGGGGTTTATGTTTCATTGTGTTATGATTTATGGGCTTATTATTTATGAGTTTATGGCCTATGAGTTCATGGTTTATGAATCCATCAATTATGGGCTCATAATGTATGGATTCATGCTCCATAAGTTAGTGAATTTAATGAATTTATGGTTTATAGGCTCATAGATTATGCTTAATGAGTTTATGATTCATTGGTCTATGTTTTATGAATTGCGAGTTTATGGTTTATGAGTTTTTAGTTAGTGGGTCTTCGGTGTATGGGTTTATGGTGTAAGGGTTCATAATTAATTTGTTTATGGTTTATAGGCTTATGATTTATAAGTTAATGTATCTATGGATTAATGTGTTTATTGTTGGTGGTTTCTATATTTACGGTTTATGGATTGACGGATTATTGGCAGGGTTACAAATATTTAAATCATTTTGGGCTTTAAATAAATTTTAATTCACAAATCCTTTTTGAATTCGTAATTAGAGTTTTATTTAATTAACAATTCCTTTTAAATTAATAATTAAAAATATTTTAATTAACAAATCAAAATCTAATCGTGAATTGAAAAGGCTTTAATTAAAAAATCAAAAGGAATTCTTAATTAAATAAATTTCAATTAAGAAATCAAAATTTAATCGTGAATTGAAAGGGCTTTAATTCCAAAATCAAAAGGAATCCTTAATTAAATAAATTTCAATTAAGAAATCAAAATGTAATCGTGAATTGAAAGAGCGTCAGTTATGATTATGATTTGTGAATTCGAGGGTTTTAATTAAAAATTTCATAATTCCTTTTCGATTAAACGTTTTAAAGGAATTTTTATCATATATATGTATATAGAAAAACAGATGTGGACGCGCACATACATACGCACCTGGGCTCATATATATGCAACATTTCGTGTCGACTCAAACGCACACATACAAACAAGTTGATATATATATATATATATATATATATATATATATACATACATACGTGGGACATTCCACGTCAATTAGAACGCACCCACACACCCACAGAGGTTTATATATATGGGACATTTCATGCCAATGCGCATGCACATACACAGGATTATATATATATATATATATATATATATATATATATATATATATATACATGAGACATTTCGGGTCAACTCGTACGTACTCATGATCACAGGCTTCTCTATATATATGGAACATTTCATGACAACTCTCACACACCTATCCGAGTTCTCAGGTTTTCATACATGGGACGTTTCGTGTCAATTTTCATTCATGCATACACGCTTTTATATACATGCGACTCTTCATGTCAACTCATGTACGACCTTACTGACAGGTTTTTGCATATGTATATATGGTCCATTTCATATCAAATTGCTCACGTTCACCCGCAATTTTTTTGTTTCTATATATATATATATATATGGGACATTTCATGTCAACTTGCACGTACTCGCAAGCACAGGTTTTTCTATATATATGGGACATTTCATGACAACTTGTACACACCTATCTAAGTACCCTTAGGTTTATATATATGAGACGTTTCATGTCAATTCGCATGCATGCACACACGCGTTCATGTACGTGGGACTTTTCATGTCGACTTACAAGCATGATATAAACATGTATATATATACATAAGGGACATTTCATGTAGAATCGCACGTACACACAGAGGTTTATTCAAGTTTATAGGGAACATTTAATTTCAACTCATACGCGCACGCACACGCTCACACATACAAACACATATTTAACTTTATATATATATATATATATATATATACTTTACCTTATCGATGTAGACAATATTTAAAAAATAGTTATTTATTATGCTGTGGTACCCACGATCGCCGTCTTTGGATACCTAGGTGTTAATGACAACTTAAACATCATCTACAGCTAAAACTTTTGAAATTCAACTTATAGTTTAATAACTACTTTGAAGTTGTTTCAAATGTTATCTAGCCAAACATGGATGTTCCGAGTAAGATAAACATTGTCTACAAGAATATCTTTTGAAATTTAGCCATTATTTATTAATAACATGTACGTTTCCCGAGATGACATCTCACAATATCCAGGTGATCCTGGCTACCTGGAAATCGTCTATATGAATGAATTTTGAAATTTTCCATACCGATTATGAAGTTTACAGACATTTGCAGGGACTACGTCAAATGAAACTTGGAGATTCTTTTAGATTTCGATTCTAAGGTTGTTTGATTAGGTCGGAGAATACTCGGAAATAAAAAGATTTTAAAAGAACAATTGTTTAAGATTCATGCAAATTCCATGAAATATGATGATTTACTCGTAGTCGATACCCATATATAAAGATCATTCATACAAATCATCTCGCATATAAATTTGCGGTAGTATCCCTACTAATTTATGAATTTTTCGTTCGAATAATGCCAGCGAAATTTAACTTCGAGAAAGCATATTACTATTGTAATTAGTGAATAATTTTAACATTTTTTCATCAAACATCATTCCGATATACAGGTAATAAGCGCTATTATTTAAAAAATTTAAAAAAAGTTAATTTATTTATTTTATACTTTTTAGTCTATTTATTCAATTATTGTATTTTATTTTTAAAGCATGTTTTTAAAATTTTGTATTTTCTATTTTTAAGTTAAAATAGTTTTTATTATCATTTAGAGTTACATTGCAACCAGACTTTTCGAAGATTACACTCAGGTACATCCGTTATCGGCGACTTGGTACTCCAGTTCGACCTCTTCATCCTAAATCATTATTATGCATTATAGATTCATTTTCAAACCTTGAATTAGGTTTTAGCAGCCCCGAAATCCCCCGGGGAACCCACCTCGATCCAGAGAAAGCCTCCCCACTTGTATTTCCTCGGAGACGACGTCCATGCGTATTCTGGACAACGTGCATCACTTTGTGGCAATTGTTTGATCTCAAATTCGGTTTTAGCAACCCTGAAAACCCCCGAGAAACTCGCCTTGACCCAAAGAAAGCCTCCCCATTTATACTTCCTCGGAGATGACTTTTCACACCCATTATCATCGACCTGGATGTCCAGGTACCAAAATGACAACTGATTATTGTATTGTCATCCAAGACCAAAGTCTATGCCAATTGTCAGAATTTATATCTGTCAAAAAGTGCCTGAAATCGAGCGCGCAAGATTTGATTACAGACAGACAAACATGCAAACAGACATGAAGGCGAATATAAGAAAAGCGTATATAAAAAAATAATATTTACCTACGTTAAGTCTGCTTTGAGACTAATTATCTTTCGTTTTTTATGACAAAAACAAGTAAATTGAATTTGAGAAAATTTCTATAAGTTACTTAAATTTATGAAAAAGTCAATATAAATCGTCATTTTTGCAGAATTATGAAGATTATGATTATTTTCGCGGAAATTATAAAGTTATGGAAATTATTTATGGAAACGTTTTCGATTGGAAAATTTGTGATTATTGCAGTTGAATTTTGTTACAACATCATCAGTTATATCCTCGTTAAAATGACCCGAAAATTTCTGAAAGAATCGGAACAAATATTTTTCCGGTCTTTAAAGAATGTTTAAGAACTATTATGAAATGAAAATTGATAAATGTTTCAAGTTTTCCAAATCGTTCCGACATTGAAATTTCAATTATAAGCCGTTACTCATAAAATTTGGAAAAGTCTATTGTATGCAACTATTTTTCCAGTGATTCAGTTGTAATTTATAAAATTGTGAATTGGGGTGATTCATTATGTTTCTTTCCGTAATATTTATCTGATGTTGGAGCTACAGCAATCAAGTTTTGCTTTTTTTATTTCATTAATATCATTTTAAATTCGTAAATTAATAGTATATTGTGTAACGAGTAAGGTTTAGTTGACTATTGCGCACGAGGGCAAGTTGGCGCACGAGCGTAGCGAATAGCGCCATTGCCCGAGACTCTCTCTCTCTCTCATATCTGCCGTACGACTGACTCGCAATAGTATATTTCAATGGTTTTTGGTACTATTATTTGTAATTAAATTACATACTTTTAGTTCACCAATTTCACGTTTATACGGAATAATTACGATTTCGTTAATGTAAAAATAATACAAGAATAGATGATACGATTTACTTTGTCAGAGGTTAAAGCGAGATAGAGTATAAAATTCATCATATGGTCGATGAGATACAGTATGAGGGCGCTGCGCTTGTATAAACCTTTGCGATTTTACATTAATTAACGCTTTTGCGTGACATTATTTTACAGAATGTAACGTATTTACGTGATTTAATACAAAATAATATTATACATAGCTGTGAAACACACGCCTCCAAAAAACAACACACGCAGCGCGCGCTATTAGCTACTTACTACCCCGAAAACGCATGCGCTATAGGCCGCTTACTCAGCACGGATGAGAAAAACAAATATAATGACTTGTCCGCACTAAAGCTATGTTAATACAATAATTTTTGTTAAAATAAAAAATCATTTAAACTTGTAAATTTTTATGAACTTGGATTGGAAATTATATCAAGCTCGACAAACCTAATCTTAAAATACGTTACATTGAAAGTTTGTATTATTACTTTTTATGTAGTATTTTCGTGGGTTTCTTGAGTTGTCCGCACTCGAGTTGAATCTTACAAATTTTTTCTTTGTCGCAAAAAAATGTTATTAAACGCATTGTTTATTCATAACTTGGGATTGGAAATATTATTAGAAGACTGGAAGCTTCGTCATGCTCTTAAAAATAAAAATAATGTTATCTAATTTTAAAAATAATATTAATCTAAATAATATATCCTCATCAGAAAAGTTATTGTAATTTATATATTTTTAGAACCTTTCCAATTTCATGTGTACCACTATGGTATTATATGGGGACATCCATCCAACTTTAAATTCTCTAGTAACAGGTCATTATTTAAACTAGGTTATAATCTTTTGTGCTATCCTGTAACTCTATTTCTGATGTATTTTGTAAAAAAATACAAACGGCGCAGCAGATAATTCTATAAAAAGTAAATTTACACATAAGATAAATTACGGTAATTTTTTATGTGTAAAAATGAATGTTTCATAGAAATATCTACTGCGCCGTTTGTTAAACATTTACAAAATACATCAGAAATAGAGTTACAGGATAGCACAAAAGATTTGAACCTAGTTTAAACAATGTGCATCATGCGGTAACCCAGTAACAGCTGTAATATGACCTGTTACTAGACAATTAAAAGTTTTGTGGATATCCCCATATATCAAAAAATATGATTATGACTTCTTCAGATTCTTTATGAATTTCTAATATATTGAATAGTGATTTTTGAAGGGCATATCATAGTATTAATTAAATTAACTTATTAATAAATTGAAAAATTGCCTAGTATTAATAAATTAGTGCGATTTATTGTATTTATTCACAAAAAAAATTTATAGCTTAGTCGTGTAAAATGGCTTTATTTCCATTATCAAACAATTTCATGGTATGCTTAACTATTTCAAGAGTTAAAAAAATTTAATAATATGTATATTTTTTTATAACTTCAAGATCGTTACTGAGAATCATAAATAATTTTCACGGTATTTTATTAATAGCAGGTCGTACATCTCTATCCTTTTATAATAAAAAAATTCAATTTTCTGCAAAACCTTATGATTGTAGCAAAAATAAGAAGAAAGCCCCATCTCGTATACTAAAAGCAATATTTTCTCTTATGAGAAAAAATTATTTTTATCGCTTCGTTTCAAAGAAAACTTTGAAAAACTGAATTGTCTATCCAAACCTCGATATTTGATGTTTTTCAAGGTTTTTTTCAAAACGAACCGATAAAAAAATTTTTTCCTATTTAAAGAAAATATTGCTTTTTATGATACAAGATGGGGCTTTCTCTTTATTTTTTGCTAAAATTATTAGTTTTTGTAAAAAAATCAATTTTTTGATTACAATAGGACATATATACTCGATCTCCTCTTAAGGATCTTTAATAGCTATTAAACTCTTTACAAGATTGTAATAATTCATCTCGATCTACTTCCACAGAGTTCGTGAAGTTTCATTAACCTTTCAATCAATATACAGAAAATATAAAGATTCATCCGTATTCTTAAATGATCTCATAGGAGTCGGTCTGTGGCTCATTCGGTAGAGCGTTGGATTCGTAATCTCGAGGTTCCGAGTTCGAATCCCGCTCTCGGCCGATTGATACAAGCACCACTGTACGTTACATGTGCTTTGTTCACAAACACACTTACGAGCTCCGTCGCTGATTAGCATAGCAATAATAGCATAGCATAAATATAGCGACGTTAAAAAAAAAAAAAAAAAATGATCTCATAGATTTATAATCATTTATTTACCAATAATTTAATAAATATATTCATACGATGATAAAACGTGAAAAATATTTCTGAAGAATTTTTTAAGGATTCTCCTGAAAACTTTACAGTGCTGTTCAATTCTAAAGCGATCTTAATTGTTCATTAATTGTGAATACGATAAAATTAAGGTTACTATTCCTTAGTAAAACTTAATGAATCAAAAAAGTTCAGAAGGTATCAACGAAAATCATGACAATTTTTTTCATAAGAGTTCACAAAGTTGTATTATGGACTGGTACCAAAAACTGCAAAAAAAAAGCTACCTATATTAGAAAGGTTCTTTTACATCAGAATCTTTCCAAACCTTAATGTACATTTTAACCGGGGTATTTCACCTGAATACGGAGGACATTTATAACTAATATAGGTAGCTAGGAGAGTTTCCGTAGCCGATGGAGATCCACGGCTCCACCAAAGTTTTTCCTATGTATTTTGGTGCCTTGAACACGAATTTCGAGGGTGGATAGCTGGAAAATAGTTAGAAAATGTCCCATATATATAAACCTGTATAGGCGTGGGTAATAATTGACGTGGAAAATCCTATGTATATTAACGTGTGTGCATGCATGCGAATCGATATGAAATGTACCATATGTGTAAACCTGTGTGTGTGTGCGTGCGTTCGAATTGACATGGAAAATCCCATGTATATTAACGTACGTGTGCATGCATGCGAATCGACATGAAATGTCCAATATATATAAACCTGTGTGTTTGTATGCGTTTGAATTGACATTAAAAATCCCATGTATATTAACGTGTGTGTGCACGCATGCGCAACGACATGTACTGTCCCATATATATATATATATATATATATATATATATATATATATATATATAAACCTGTAAACGACATGAAATATCTCATATATATATACCTGTATGTGCGTACGTTCCAATTGACGTGAAAAATCCAATATTTATTAAAGTTTGTGTGCATGCATGCGAATTGACATGAAATGTCCCATATATATGTGAACCTGTGTGTGTGCGTTCGAATTGACGTGAAAAATCCTATATATATTAACGTGCGTGTGCATGCATGCGAATCGACATGAAATGTCCCATATATATATAAACCTAAGGTTACTAGGATGGGTGTGTGCGTGTTGTCATAAAATGTCCCACATATATAAAAAAGCCTGTCATTATGAGTATGTACGAGTTGACATGAAATGTCCCATATATAATCCTGTGTGTGTGTGTGTGTGCGTGCGCATTGGCATGAAATGTCCCATATAAACCTGTAAGTGCGTGCGTTCCAATTGACGTGAAAAATCCCATGTTTATTAAAGTCTGTGTGCATGCATGCGAATAGACATAAAATGTCCCATATATATAAACCTGTGTGTGTGCTTTCGAATTGACGTGAAAAATCCTATGTTTATTAACGTGCGTGTGCATGCATGCGAATCGACATGAAATGTCCCATATATGTAAATCTAAGGGTACACGAATGGGTGTGTGCGTGTTGTCATGAAATATACCACATATAAAGAAAACCTGTACTTATGAGTACGTGCTAATCGACATGAAATATCCCATGTATGTATGTATGTATATATATATATATACATATATATAAACCAAAATATATACGGGTCAACGGGTGCAAGTTGACATGAAACGGACCATGTATATATATATATATATATATATATATATATATCAACTAGTCCGTATGTGTGCGTGTTGGTCGACATGAAATGTTGCATATATATGAGCCTAGGTGCGTATGTATGTGCGCGTCCACATATGTTTTTCTATATACATATATATGATACAAATTCTTTAGTACGTTTAATTAAAAAGGAATTGTGGAATTTTTAATTAATGCCCTCGAATTCACAAATCATAATCATAACTGACGCTCTTTCAATTCACGATTACATTTTGATTTCTTAATTGAAATTTATTTAATTAAGAATTCCTTTTGATTTTGGAATTAAAGCCCTTTCAATTCACGATTACATTTTGATTTCTTAATTGAAATTTATTTAATTAAGGATTCCTTTTGATTTTGGAATTAAAGCCCTTTCAATTCACAATTAAATTTTGATTTCTTAATTGAAATTTATTTAATTAAGAATTCCTTTTGATTTTAGAATTAAAGCCCTTTCAATTCACGATTACATTTTGATTTCTTAATTGAAATTTATTAAATTAAGGATTCCTTTTGATTTTGGAATTAAAGCCCTTTCAATTCACGATTAAATTTTGATTTCTTAATTGAAATTTATTTAATTAAGAATTCCTTTTGATTTTGTAATTAAAGCCCTTTCAATTCACGATCACATTTTGATTTCTTAATTGAAATTTATTTAATTGAGAATTCCTTTTGATTTTTTAATTAAAGCCTTTTCAATTCACGATTAGATTTTGATTTGTTAATTAAAATATTTTTAATTATTAATTTAAAAGGAATTGTTAATTAAATAAAACTTTAATTACGAATTCAAAAATGATTCGTGATTCAAATAATTTTTAATTACTTTTTTCGCAACCCTGATTATTGGTTTACGGTTTTATAGTTAAGAGGTTCATACATTCATAGTTTCTAAACAATTAACCCATGGATCATATACTTCTACATCCATAAATCAGAAATCATAAACCCATAAGGCATAACCCATAAATCATAAACCATGAATCTATGAATCAAAAATTCATAAATTCATAAACTATAAACACATGAACTATAAACTATTAACCATACACTGAGAAAAAAATTTAGTTGAGTCAATGAAATAAATTTAGTTATTAAATATTTTGTTGATAAAAATTAATTTTGATTGAAGTAATATGCAAAGTTATTAAATCACTGAAATATTTAGTTGGGATAAAAAAAATGATACCTAAGTTAAAAAAAAATAAATATTTTTTTAAAATAAAGAAAAATTTATTGTTTTGATTAAATTATTTGATTGATTTGATCAAATCAATTTCATTAAGGTAGCTGATAAAATTTTATAAAATATTTATTTGTAACAATAGAATATGTTTGTAAATTATCTATATATTTTGTTACAGTAATTAAATATTTATTTTAGTAAATCGTTTGTTAAATTTACAAAATCTTTTATAACAATAAAAAAATATTGGTCAATCATCAATATAATATTTGCTTGAATTAACGGTCATCCGATTAAGTTAAAGAAGCTTATATTGTAAATAAACGCTTCACTAAGTTAATAACATTGTCATTTAATTAATAATATATGTGATTGTATAAAAAAAATCTTTTGTTGTGTATAACACATAAAATTTGATCAGCATTTCAATAAAAATTACAATTAATTTAAAGAAATAGGTTCTTTAAAATCAACAAATCCGATTTCAATGAATTCACAAAAAGAAAACCAATAAATTATTTTTTTAAAGTCAAGAAAGGTGCAACGTAAAATCAGATATTAAATTTTTTTTAAAGAAATATTTATTAAACCGAATATATTTATTTTATTATTTCTATCAAGTTGTTATTAAAACAAGAATATAATTCACTGATTTAATTAAATATTATGTTAACATTTCCATTAAATTACTTTAATGTTCAATAATGTATTAGATTATCTTAATGAAATATTTATTAAACCAAATATATTTATTTTATTATTTCTATCAAATTGTTATTGAATCAAGAATATATGTCACTGATTTAATTAAATATTGTATTAACACTTCTATTGAATTACTTTAATGTAATAATATATTTGATTATCTTAATGAAATATTTATTAAACCAAATATATTTATTCTATTATTTCTATCAAGTTGTTATTGAAACAAGAATATATTTCATTGATTCAATTAAATATTATATTAACACTTCCATAAAATTACTTCAATGTTCAATAATATATTTGATTATCTCAATGAAATATTTATTAAACCAAATATATTTATTTTATTAATTCTATCAAGTTTTGATTGACATAAGAATATATTTCACTAATTCAATTAAATATTATAATACTTCTACTAAATTACTTTGATGTTTAATAATATATTTAATCATCTTAATAAAATGTTTACTAATTCTAACGTATTTTTATCAAATTTTGATTAAAAGAAGAATATATTTCATTGATTTAATTAATTATTATATCACCTCTATTAAATTACTTTACTGTTCAATAATATATTTAATTATATTAATGAAATATTTAATAATGTCAAAATTATTGTTTTATTCTTTCAATAAATTTTGAATAGTAACAAAAAAGATATTTCAGTTTTTAAATAAATATTGCATGACTTATATTAAATTATTTCACTGGCCAATGAAATACCTAATCATTTTAATTCAATATTTAGTTGCTTTGATGAATGCGTTTTTTCTCTTTATGAAATATATGATTGATTCTGTGAAATATCTCATTGTCTTTTACTCAAATAATTTCATTGCTATATTATAATTAATTGGATGCATTAAATTAATTAAATTTTCAATTGATTCAAATATTTGATTTATTTTGTTCTATAAAATTATTTTATTACTTTTATTATTTAATTATATTGCGTCTATGAAATCAGTGATTAATTGAATTAATTATTATTTTTAACAATTAAGTATTTTATTATTTATATCCCAATTAAATATTTTGTTGTATTAATTAATTTCTTCATCAGATCGATTAAATAATTATTTGATTATCTTAATGAAATATTTATTGAAACAAGCAGTTATTATGTAATAACATAGTTACTAAATCAAATGAAATATAATGTTAAAATTAATATTCAATATTATTGAAAAATATTTTTTTGTATAAGTTATTATCCTTTATACTCAAACAAACTCATGTTTTAAATACGTGTCTTGCTAAGTGAATAACTTAGCAAAATATGTACTAAAGTTAATAAAAATTACAGAGAAATCTGATTAAATACTTGTTAAAATCAAGTAAATCCACTATTTGATTCAACTACATAATTTATTTCATTCAAATAAGATATATTTGAACTAAAAGAAACATTTATTGTTTTAACAAAATCATTTAGTTCGATGGTTTGATGATACTACCGGTTGGTGGCGTCGTTAATTTTCAATCTCGCAAGCGGTAAGAGGGCTTCTAAGTTGATATATAAGGAAGTTAAAAATCCAAGATATATAATACGTAAATTGTAATGCGAGCGAAATTTATGTTAGATTTACTGCGTGTGCGATCACTGTATAAAGCATACTAATGTTAGTATGTTAATAATTGTTATTCTTTACCATATAAATAAATGGAATCATATTCACCTGTCCTTTAATGAGTCATCAATTCATTGATGTTAATAAATAAATATAAATTACTGAAAGCAAATACTGTTGATTAAAGACAGTATTAGTTCGATTAAAATATCTATAAATCGGATTAATTAAATATTTCTTTACTTTGAAGAAATATTTTATTTGTGAAACCGAATAATTAATCAATTTTTTGTTAAGACAATGAATTAATTTTATTAAATCTTAAAATTTTATTAAATTTAAAATATTCAATAAATTAAACTTTTATTTGAAAATATAAAATATTGAACTAATTTAATTTCAATATAACATTAATATGATGAAATAATTAATTAAAAAAACAAATGGACATTTTAATTGATAATTTTTTTTATTAAAACAATGAATTAATTTTATTGAATCAATCTTCGCGATATTTAATAAGTCAAATATTTAATTGAAAATACAAAATATTATTTGATTTAATTCCAATATGTATATTAATGTAATGAAATAATCAATTAGAAAAATAAATGGGCATTTTAATTGATAAAATTTTTTATAAAAACAATGAATTAATTTTTTTGCATCAATCTTCGCGACATTTAGTAAGTCAAATATTTATTTGAAAATACAAAATATTATTTTATTCAGTTACTACACGCATATTGATGTAATGAAATAAGCAATTAGAAAAACAAATATGCATTTGAATTAATAAAAAATTTTTTTAAAACAATAAATTAATTTTATTCAACCAATATTTGTGATGTTTAGTAGAATCAAATATTTATTTAAAAAAAATGAAATATTTATTTGACTCAATTAAAATATTTGTATTAATGTAACAAAATATTTTATGTGCCGCCCGCACCTAAGGGATTTCATTGATTCAATTAAGCCTTACTTAATCCAACTAAATTTTTTTCTCAGTGTAAACTATTAACCTATGAACCAGGAACCATAAACCATGAATCTATAAACTGTACTCCCAAATAACATAAACATATGAACCATAAACCTATACACCATAAAACCATAATTCATGAACCCATGTACCATAAACCTATAAACCATAAACCCTCGAATCCTAATCTTAGAAACCTAGAACCCATGAAGTATAAACCATAAAGCATAAACCATAAACCAATAAATCATAGAACCATGAACTATAAACCCATGAACACATTACCTAAAAACTGATAAACCATAAGCCCATAAATTATAAACCCATCAACCATAATCCTAAAAACCATGAACCCATCAACGATAAGCCCATAAACCATAAACTTTTAAACAATTAACCCATAAATCATAAACCCATGAATAATAAACACATAAACCTGAAACCTAAAAATATAGACCATGAACCTATAAACCATAAATCCATCAATCATAAGCTTATAAACTATTAACTCAGAAACTATAAACCATATACCATGAACCCATAAACCATAAAGCATACACCCATAAACCCATAAACCCTTTAACCTTAAACCAATGAACTATAAACCTATAAACTCATAAACCATAAACCCATAAACCATTAACTCATAAACCATAAACCCATAAACTATAAATCCATAAACTATAAACCCATAAACCCGTAAACCATAAACCCATAAACTATAAACCCATAAACCATAAACCCATAATCCCTAAACCTATAATTCATAAATCATAAACCCATAAACCCATATTCCATAAACCGGTAAACCATAAACCCATAAAGCCATTACCTTTAAATCCATAAACCATAAACCCATTAACCATAAACCCATAAACTATAACCCACTATAATTTCAACCCATAAACCATAACTCTATAAACCATAAACGATAAACACATAAACTATTAACCCAAAAACAATAAACCTATAAACAATAAACCTATAAACAATAAGCCCATAAACAATAAACTATAAACCCATAAGTCATAAATCCATAAATCATAAACCCATAAGTCATAAATCCATAAATCATAAACCCATAAACGCATATTCCATAAACCGATAAACCATAAACTCATAACCCTTAAACTCATAAACCCATAAACCATGAACTCATAAACTATAAACCCATAAACTATAACCTTGTAGACCATAAACCCATAAATCATAACCCTATAAACCATAAACGATAAACACATAAACTATTAACCCATAAACCATAAACTATTAACCCATAAACCCATTAATTTTAAAGCTGTAAACCATAAACCCATTAATTTTAAAGCTGTAAACCATAAACCCATTAATTTTAAAGCTGTAAACCATAAACCCATAAACCATAAACTTATACACCATAAACCTATAAATCATGAGCCCCTAAACCATGACACCATAAACCCATAAACTATAAACTTATACACCATGAACTTATAAATTATGAGCCCATAAACCATAACACCATAAACCATAAGCCCATAAACCCATAAACCAGAAACTCATAAAACATAAGCACATGAACCATAAACCCATAAACCATAATCGATAAACCCATCAACCCATAAACAATAAATCTTAAACCTATAAACAATAAACTATAAACCATAAACTATAAACCCATAAACCCACAAGCCATAAATTTATTAATCATAAACCCATAAACTTATAAACCATAAACTTATAAACCATAAACTTATAAACCATAAACTTATGAACCATAAACTTATAAACCATAAACCCATAAACGATGAGTCTATAAACTATAAACCTATTAATGCACTATAAGACGACCAACTATAGACCTATAACATGTTAACATTATGATTAATATATTCTCTAAATATAGTAGCACGAAAATAATATAAGAAATTATACTTTATTACTATAATATATTATAATATATGAATATAGTATCCCTACAAAAGTAACAAAAAGATATTTTTTTTTTAATCTAACGCCAGTGCTATTTGTTCTTACTAGTATAAAATAAAAAAATATATATTTTTCTTAATAAATTTTGGATTTGACAAACTTAGAAAAAATTTATTTTATGGGACTTTATTTTTTCGGCAGATGAGATTTTGGCATGAGATCTTATCTCTGATCTCACCTGAGATTTTTTAATAGGGTCGTTATTGGGGCCTCTGTTGTTTTGCCTTTATTTTAATGACGTACACTACTCTCCAGCTACATTTTTCCACCCCACATGAAAATCGATAAAACTTTAAAGTTTTGCGGCTCAGTGAAAAATAGTCGTAATTAAAAAATTCCGACTGGGTTTTAAAAAAGGGTTTAAAAACCTTCAATTTAAGCTGAGTTGAGCAAAAAAAAATTTTAAAATGCATGCCTTATGCGTGAAAAACTAACTAAAAAATATTCAATTTTTTGCCCCTATTCAAATGCCTGCCATTTTTGCGGAAATTATCGAATTATAGAAAAACAAAATGGAGGTAAAAGATAAAGGAGTCACCTTTAAAATGAGCTATAGAAAGCTCATTTATGATCGATTTTACGGTAGTTATGGTTATTTTTTATGAAAAAAAACGATTTTTTTTAATAGCTATTATCTCAAAAAATACGCATGATATAAAAAAATTTTTAATGAAAAAATTGTTTATTTTTGAGTCAAAAATATAAATATTTAGATTTAACTAAAATCCGGAAGGAAAATTTTTTTTTTTAAATTCATTAAAATATAACTATTGAATAAATGGATTTTTTTCAATGGGATCAAAAATAAATAAAATCTTTTTTTTACTGATTCTCAGTTTAACCTGAATATTTATTTTTTTGACTCAAAAATAAACAACTTTTTTATTAAAAATTTTTTTATATCATGCCTATTTTTTGAGATAATAGCTATTAAAAAAAATCGTTTTTTTCATAAAAATGACCATAACTACCGTAAAATCGATCATAAATGAGCTTTCTATAGCTCATTTTAAAGGTGACTCCTTTATCTTTTACCTCCATTTTGTTTTTCTATGATTCGATAATTTCCGCAAAAATGGCAGGCATTTGAATAGGGGCAAAAAAATTGAATATTTTTTAGTTAGTTTTTTACGCATAAGGCATGCATTTTTTAATTTTTTTTTTGCTCAACTCAGCTTAAATTAAAGGTTTTAAAACCCTTTTTAAAACCCAGTCGGAATTTTTTAATTACGACTATTTTTCACTGAGCCACAAAACTTTAAAGTTTTATCGATTTTCATGTAGGGTGGGCAAATGTGGCTGGAGGGTAGTGTACGTGACGCTCTTGAGTTTGGTTGTTTCAAGCACCTATTTTATGCAAACATCCTGCAAATTTACACGCAGGGGCCTCGCGAGAGTGTAGAGGAGGAAATTCTTATCCTACAAAGGGCGGCCAAAGCAGTGTTGGCGTGGGCGGCTGATGCCTCTCACTTTAAATGCTAATAAAACTAAGGTGATCGTCTTTGGTGTCAGTCGTTTTGTAAATTTGTTTTATACTAATAGATCCAAGAAGATTGATCTTGAGAGAGGCATTAGTGTACCCTTCTCTGGCTTCTAGTAATGTATGAATTTTGGCATAGAAAATGAAAAATTCTTAAATTATATAACTATTTTAAACTTATAATATTTTGAATATGGTTTTTTCTATTTCTTATACAAGATTCTCTTAGATTATTCGTGATTTTGCTTATAAATATTTTCTTAATTTGTTTATAAATCTTGTGAGCGCCCAGTCATATATAGACTCTTAATCGCTAAGTATAATACAAATAATATAATTCCATGCGTTTAATAATTAAAATAAATAATAATTCATATAGTTTAATTGTAAAATAGTTTAATAGCTTATAATAAAAGTTAATAAAATCTAAAATAAGCATAAAGCATTTAATATAAGCGCGAATTATGTACGTTTTTAAAAGCGCACACACGTCCAGGTTAACATATAGGGTAAGGCGGGGCAGTAGCGACACCCTAACTTTGATTAACGATTTCTATTAACTATTAAAACTATTTCATAATCTAAGCAATGGAAAACATAGTTATACTCATTAAGAAACAATATATCTTATTTAAAAATTTTATTTTGAAGTATATGTTATTGTAATAGATCAAAATAAAAAATTTTCAAAAATGCTCTCAGTGTCTCACTGGTGGATGCAAAGTGGCACTCTGCGGGGCAAAAATAGCACAATCATCAAGCATTTTTTCTTCTAAATAAGTTGGTAACAAATCAGTCTAAATTGGCGGGATATTTGACATAATTAATAAAATATATTTTAGTTTTTTTTTAAGTTTAATGCAAAAAACAAAGATTAAACTAATACAAATAAATATATTGTTGTTTTTTTAAGTTTAACGTAAAACACATTTAATTTTCTTTATCAATTTTGTTTTATAATTGCGGACCATATTCAATTGTTAATGCACTGTCCGTTTTTGCACTAGTATTTGCGATTTTTACTGTTTTTTACTTTATTCTAGCATACACACTAATTATAAGTAACTCTACATAAACAATGCTTACAACTAATTAATTAAATATATTAAAAACTAGAAACTTACAACGCTCCATATCACTTTTTTCATATTTTTGAGGTTAGAAAATATCGGTTGTTGACGTCTGCTTCGCCGCCGCCGAGTGTTCACTTTGCTTCATGTGCCACCTGTGTCCCGTCTGGGGTGCGACGCATGTCCCATTCCGATGTCATTTTAATTAATTTATTAAATTATTTGTAAACATTTATAAATAAAAAAAATGCAAGAATATAAAGTTTAGGACTTCAACTATCTATTACAATTAGTTTCTTATAAAAAAATTATTATTTTGTACTTGCTTCGAGTTAAAAAAATATGAAGCCAATCTTTTTCTGATCCAAATTTTTAATCAGCTAAATTAAATTAATAAAAAAATTTTTGATAATCCTGAGTCAAAAGAAAAGTACTTAAACCCATTTTAATTAAAATTTCATTTATATTCAATTTTTAAAATGTACTAAAACTTAAATTTAAGGGGTGCCAAACTTACCTGCGCTGCTCTTTAAGCCTCGCCTTACCCTACGTATATCACACATCAAGAAGCGCGCTTAGGCTCTATACTAGCTAAGCGCAAGCAAAAATCGCGAAATCACGCACACGAAGGCCGGCGGAGCCTAGCAGCCAGAGAAGAGGGGACTGGAGTCCAGCGCTTATAAAAGCGGGCCAGCAGAGAGAAAGCCTCTCTCTCGCCTCAGCTCTACAACCGACTCAGCTTAGAATCAAGAAACACGCTAAGCATCGAAGAATCATCAACGCTGTTGATGATTCTTCTATGCTCGCGTGTCTTAGAAGTATACTTATTAAAATTCGTGTATGATTGTATTTAATAAAGAGTTGCGACGAGCAACACCTTACCTTGTCCTATCCTAAATAGTAAAGCCCAGCATACTGAGGCACTTGGTTTTCAGTATTAACATGCAACACCCATAATAAAACCAGTTTCTCACTAATTCATGAAGTAACTACACTCACTACGTACTGACATACTCGAGCCCACACCATACGGCATAGCGACTTATATGGTTAACGGCCCTACATGTACAAATTTTCTTGAATGCAAAAGAAGGATTCAATAGAGTCAAAGATAAAGTAAGATCTCCTAACCATAAGTTAGTGGGACATTACAATCTTGTATTCTAGCATATTTTTAAATGCCTTTTAAAAATAACTATTAAATAATATTAGATTTGTCAAAATAATAATAATTGTTCAAGTTTAAATATAAGAAATGTTTGTTTTTTTTTGCTTTTTTTTCTTTTCAATTTCAAAAAATAGCAGCCAGATATAATTCATAGAATCCTATAATTGTTTCAATATAAGTAAATATTCATTCACTTTCCTCCCAGCTTAAGATGATTGCGCAGGTGATAACTAATCAATAGAAAGAAAAATTTTCTAAATTCTAATTTTAATATTTTCACTTAATACACTAAATGCAGCTATATTTATTTATTTATTAAACCATAAGTAAAATCCTATACGTAGTATAGGCGACAATGCCAATTCTTACAGAGGTGGAACTAGTTTACCTGAACGTACACTGAGAGAAAATTCATGCCAATAGAGTATTTAGTTTACGTATCCAAAGTTAGTAAGTAATATCCTATGCTTTCATAACAGCGCCATCTACTCTTACGAGGTTTATGCTATCTAAAAACTGTTTGTTTACATGCTTTAGTAACTCCTCACTCTAATATCCTTTGATAGCTAGCGCGGTATCCTCTCATGGGACGTGAAGGGAGTAAACGTGGCTTGTCTACTATTCTTTCTTTACTGCTAACTATGACATTCTTCTATTGCTCAAGTCGCCTCCTCTTTTGGGTGGCGACGCGAGAAAACACGACTGGTCTATATCCAAAATGATGTCGCAAATTTTTTTAACGTATTTCCGTAGCGTGAATCTTTTATTTCTTTTCTTTTTTTATGAAGGGAGATATGTTATAAATATAATCTGTTAAACTTTGTAACTATCAATAATTAATTTTTAACTTAAAATTCAATTATTTTAAACCGCTGGGGGGCAGATCAGCATGTACGATTTTACGCCAGAGATATTTCGAAGTAGCGTTGGTCTAGTGCGTAGCGTTCGCACTTTTCCTTTTGAGTACGCGAGTTCAACTCTTGGTTAGAACCACTTTTTTTAAACTTTTTTTTATTATTTCAATAGTTTTTATTACTTGTTTTTATTTATATTTTTTTTTATTTTCTATTTTTTTATTAATTTTAAAATCTATTTTTTCACAAGTTACTTAAATGATGCTCGTTTTTTTAAATAAATTATTTCATATAGAAAATAATTTAAAATAAATAAATAATAGTGTAATAGTGATGTTTACAATACTATAGTTTAATTTTGTCTTTATAAACATATTTCAATATATAATATATATTATAACATAAATAATAATACCTCAGTTTTATTTATTTATTGTAATTTATTGTAAATTTTATAAACTAAATTATAAATAAATTAAACTATACTATTATAAAATTAACATCACTATTATTTATTTATCAATATTTGTAATTACTACCTATAAAGAATAATTTATTTTTAAAAAATTTTCATTGAAAAAAACGAGCGTACTTGTGAAAAATCAAATTTTAAAATTATTAAAAAAATACAAAATCTAAAAATAATAAAAAAAAATTTTTTTAAAGTGACCCTAGCCGAGAGTTGAACACGCATACTCAAAAGGAAAAGCGCGAACGTTACGCACTAGACCAACGCTACTTCGAAAAGTCTCTGGCGTAAAATCGTATATGCTTATCTGCCTCCCAGCTGTTTAAAATAATTAAATTTTAAGTTTAAAATTAATTATTGATAGTTACAAAGTTAAACAGATTATATTTATAATGTCTCTTTCCTCATAAAAAAAGAAAAGAAAAAAAAGATTCACGCAACGAAAATACGTTAGCAAAATTTGCGACATGATTTTGGATATAGACCAGCCGTGTTTGCTCACGTCGCCACCCAAAAGAGGAGGTGATTCAAGCAAACAAAGGATATGAGAGTGGGAAGTCATCGAAGTATACCACGCGAGTCATCAGTGAATGCTGTTCATGCTTTAGTTACTCTCCATACCATCTTTTTTAGTATAAGGTAATCCAATACTAATAGAGCTTCTCACGCCTGTCATATTTGTATCAATGTTGTATATGCTCGCGTAGATGGCAGTTTGCAAGCTCTATTAGCATGAATTTTTTCTCAGTGAAGGTCTAATACAAAATTAAAATAATTAGATACATAAAAAAAAACTTAAAACCAACTAAAAACATATATATTACAGTTATTAATACATAATCATAATTAATATTAAATATGATTTAGTTATGATAATGATCTAAATATGATTTGTACTCAAATTTTTGTATACATACAAGTTATTGAGATTCATTTTGACATTTATGAGAAGTTATAAGTTTTAAGAATATAATAAGACATATAACATGAAGTGAATAAGTAAATTTTATTATTTCAGTTTATTTATACATAATAATAATAACTAAATTTTTCAAAATTTCCTGCTTTTGTCTGTAATTTATATGGTAAGTTTAACATGAATCTAACTTAAACGTAAACTGATCGTTTGTGATTGCTTGTCTTTATTTTGATAAATATGTACTCTAAATTATTTTAGAGTTTAGAATGAAGATTGAACAAAGTTTTTTCATTCCATATGGAACTTAAAATAAAGTTCATTATTTTTTTTGCTTTACATAAATTGTAATTGTGAAAAAAAAATTTTTTTCAAGTCTCAATAAAGACTTTTTTATCATAATTTTTCTTTTATTTTTACAATACGAATTCCAAATAAATTTAGAAGTTAAAATATCCATTTCAATATTGGTTCATGTTGCATTTGGATCAAAATATGTAACTTTCCCTTTGTTGTTTCTGCAAATATATTTTCTGTGTTGAAAAATAAAATCAGTTTTATGAATGTATATCAGATAATATATGCTTGAATACCTGAAATTTAAAGTCAAAAGTAGTTGATTTATAAATAAAAATATAAATCTTAGCATACATTCATAAGTTTAATGATCCTTAGAAATGTTAGATCTCTTTGACAAGATATTTATTGTTAGTGAAAATAAAATAAAAAAAGTATAGGTAAAAAGATGCATTGATATACATTAAATTTTACAGCTTGAAATCTTATTATAGATAATGTATATAATAATTTTACATATTTTATTTAATTATTAACTAACATTGATTTAAAGAAATTGATTTAAATTTCTTAATTTTTCATCAGTAAAACATAAATGATATGAAAGAAAACATAAATAATATAAATGAACTAGAATATAAAAAATAAAATTATAGAGATTCAAAAAATGAAATGTGCAAAAATTCCTGAAAAAGAGAAAAAAAGATTAGATTTTTTCCTCAAATATTTATAATTTTTGTTCATGATATGATAGTAAAAATTAAATGTGTTTCTGATTTGTTTGATATTATTTGAAATTTTTAATGATAAGTCAAAGCATTTAAATATATTGTTATGAATAATTTTTTTATTTTAACCTTGCTGATTATGAATTATTGTGATATTCTTATTTTTAGAAATAATTATGTTTTTTAGACACGTCTTGTTATTCAATTGTTTTGGTTTTATTTTGATAGTATTAGTGTATTTAATATATTTATCAAACATCATTTTATTTTGATTTTTATTTGAATTATTAGAGCTATTTAATGTAAAGCATTTTTGTATTTCCAAAAATTTATTATTTTCTTGTAGAGAATCATCTTCGTTATTAATTGTGTCGTTTTTAATGAGTTCGAATATATTATTTTTGCTGGCAAGATTTGTTTTACTTAAACTTGGTTGAGTTAATTCATCAAGGTTTGATCCATCATTAAATTTTAGTAGAGAATATTTGGTGTAAACAATTAGTGCTTCTTGTGCAAAAATAAACTCTTGGATTATTTCAGAATTGTTCAGTTCTGGTGAGAAATTTTCAATTATGTTTTCGTATTTTATAAAGTCATCCATTAATAAGCCTATGTTGTCGAAAATTATTAATTCCTCTTTTGCATTTTTTAAATTATTTTCGCATTCTTTATTTTGTTTAAGATCATTTGCATACAATTTTTCTTTTTGTACATAATTTATTGTTTTTGTGTCATTTCTTACGATCGGAACATATGAATGCGCCGTTTCGAAATCTTCTAAAACTGGAACTTGATGCATTACAACTTGATTACTTAACAATTTTTCAGTTTGTTCAGATTCGATTGGAATACATTCAAACTCTTTTGTTTTTATAAAATTTATGTAAGGTTCATTGTATTTAACTTCTCTAATAGTTTCCTTGGTTAATAAAGTAGTGTTAACTTGAATATTTTCTTGATATTTGTTTTTTCATAATTTTCTTTTTCGTTAATTTTGATATTTGTTATATCAAAAAGTGTAGACGTTTTACTGTCTATAATTAGATTGTTCATAATGTGTTTTAAATTTTGCAGTTTTATGTGTTGACGTTTCTGGTTCATTAAAAGATGTGTTATCACAGTATTCTTCATTTTTATTATACGATAGATCAAAAAGTCGTAAATCATCTATTTTCTTACAATTTTTACTTAAGAGGAGGTCACGTATCTCTGTCCTTTTCTAATCAAAGAAATTATGTTTTTACAAAAACTAATAACTTTATCAAAAAATGAAGAGATAGCCGCATCTCGTATCAAAAAAAGCAATATTTTCTTTGATAAGAAAAAATTAATTTTATTGCTTCGTTCTCAAGAAAACCTTGAAAAATCAAATCGTCCACCCTAACCTCTATGATTTAAGTTTTTCAAGGTTTTCATGAAAACGAAGCCATCAAATTAATTCTTTCTTATCAAAGAAAATATTGTTTTTTTTATTACGAGATGCGGCTTTCTCTTCATTTTTTGCTAAAGTTATTAGTTTCAGTAAAAAACTCAATTCTTTGATTAGAAAAGGACAGAGATAAGCGACCTCCTTTTAAGTGTAGTTATTTTTACTTACCTGTAGTTATTTTTACTTATCTGTAGTTTCATAATATATACAATAATTTTTTTGCTCACAGTAAGTAAGTTCATCATTTGGATACAGAATATTTAATGCTATTATAAAATCATCTATGTTGTTGATTTTTGCTTGATAAATAAGAGAAAAGATGTGACCTCTAAGTTTCAACTTTGCAATTAAAAATAGTTTCCTTTGTTCATTTGCTAAACTTCTTGCTAATTTTATTTCATTAATATATTCTCCCGGTGGCATGTTTTTACCATCAAATATTGACAAAACTTTAAAAAATAAAAAATAATTTTATTGGATTAATGTAAGGGATGATTTATTATCATGGATATTTTTAGATTGATAGATATTCATTCTATTCTGTAACAGAATATATACTATTCTTATTTACTGAGATAAATGTAATTCGTGTTGCATCAATAATGTTTAAATAGTCTTATTGATATTTAGTTTAAAAATGTTATATATGCTCGTATACAAAGATTGTTATAAATATTGCTGATCATGATTTTTTTTCTTTTTCTTTTATACCATTTACAATTATGTTTGTGAACAAAAAATACTGCAAGTGTTATTTACTAAAATTCTTTGACACTGACCTACTATTCTTGCATGAAAATTAAGAATATTGCTGATCTATGTTTTGAAATTTTAATACTGACTTACTATTGTTGGAAATACACAAAAGCGTATGACGAGAATGTTTCGCTAGAATCGTATTTTTATAAGTTCAATACACTTGTAATATTTTGATGACAAATGTCAACTTTTTTTTAAATGTAGTCTATTTATTTGTTATCTCTAAGTTTTTTGTTATTATTTTATAATTTTATATTATTTTTAAGAAAAGAAAATTATTATGCTTTAAGTACATTGAATATTATTATAAAACTCAATATTTTAAATGATATTGAATGTTTACTGTTTAGTCAGCTTTTCTTTTTATTTCTTTTATTGACCGTGAACTTAAAACGTATTTCACTTTTGAAACTGAGTTATTATGCGAGAATCATTGATATATTGGTTTATATGCTGTAATTTGTCAATGCACTAAATAAATGATATTATTTGAAATCAGTTTATAATAGAATTTGTAATTTTAACTTGATTTCTTATCAAAAATTTTACGATTATTCTTGCTAAAATAACATAGACCCACAAAAAAAAAATATGTCTGTACTTTTGACCAGACATACTTTTTCTTACGTACTTTTTGACGCTGAATCTAAATCTGCTATAAAAAATAAGAAAAAACACCATTTTTTGAGGTTTTTTTTAGGGTTTTTCGAAATTATAAAATAAAAAGAGCGGAAATAAAATCATTCTGACTTCAGAACTGAATTCTACAGGAAAAATACGACGAAAACCATATCTTGAATATTTTTTACAACTATTTTGTAACTCCTCATACGGAATTAAAAAAACTTAAAAACAAAAAAGCCAACAATCATTCTATATTTAATTCAAAATCGATTGAAATTTGATTCTGTAACTTTATAACAGTTAGTAAGCATTATAAATGGTATTCTTGGGGTTTTCGAGGTCGCTGATCATGAATTTGATGTCAGATTTTTCAAAAGACCACTCCAAGGAGAGGTTAACAAGTAACATATGGGATAAATTTAATGATTTTCTAGAGAATCTTTGTTTAAAATACCATTCTGACGGTTTTCTGTGACGTGGTACATGGAAACAAGATTAACTTAGAAAGTTGTGTGTATATTGGACTTAAAATTGATCATCAGTGACACTAGTGAGCTCCAGTGAGGTATTTTTAGCTAATTTTAAGATATTGTCGTATTAAATTGATTTTCGCTTACGTACACGTTTCTCATCGAATGATCGATGTAAAGGGTTTTTAGCACGTTTTTGTCCCCTTTTCGAAGTTGTATCTCTTTTTATCATCCAGCAGTAATCTGTCAACATATTTATGCCCCACCTTCCTTGAAATCTGCGTTCAAATTCTTTTAAGTCTTGGTGAAACCTTTCACCTTGCTCTTTACTAAAGTCACCGTTATTTTCAGGAAATTGATCAATATGAGAATCAAGAAAATGCAGTTTTAAATTTATTAGGCAGCCTAATTTCTGGAAATTACGTATCGTTCTTTTCACAATATTTATGTAATCCACATCTTTTGTGTTACCCATAAATTTTGTTGACACTTCTTTAAAGCTTGACCATGCTGCTTTCTCTACATCATTCATACTTTTGCCAAAGTTTTCATCTCTAAATAAAGAACGGATTTCAGGACCGTCAAAAATGCCTTCGTTTAATTGCAGCGTGTAGCTGCAAAGGTGGCTATCTCCATTTTTTCCGAATTCATTTTTATTGCATTTTCGTATACAGAACATTAAAATTTATCATGAAAAAATCATATGGGACCAAAATATAGGTATAGTCTTTTTTTATGAAATGAAAAAAATATGGTGTATTGCAAAATACACTGACTTTTAAGTATAAGTACAGCAGAAAATGTTATTTCTTGAAAAAAATTTTTTTGGAGATAACTACTTTTGCAGCTAAACGCTTCAATTTAGCATCTGATTTCTGATGGATTACTTTTTTTAAGTATTCAAAACATTCGCCATGTTTATCCAATACCTTGGCAAATCGTTTCATCAACCCAAGCTTTATATGCAGAAAAGATATCAAAATTTCGGACGGATCCACGAGAGGTTTTTTAAGAATATTCTGTTTTCCAGCTTCAAATAACTCTCTTGGTGGCCAAATTCTTTTTATAGTGATTTGTGTTATCTCTACTATCAAACACACACAAATAACATGGATACTTAATGAATCCAGATTGTTGTCCTAGTATCATAGATAGAATTATACTCTTCTTTCAGTACAGTTGAATAAGCTAACGGTAGCATAGTCGAGTTTTCACAAAAAGTATTTGTGAAAGCATCGGAGGATAAAGAGTCGCGAGATATTTTTACAACAGGTTTGGGCGCTCTAAATGTAGATAACGATTTGTCAAATCAAATTAATAAACAAGAAACTGACAACAATTATAACGGAACAGTTAAGAATGATTCTTACGAGTTCGATAAAAGTGAAGAAAACAATGATAAAGAGTATGTTCTTATCGGTAAAGAGCGAACTGTTGAAAAATATGGTCAAGAAAGTCTCAATGATTTAATGAGAGAGATTGGTTTATCTAAAGAACAATCAGAATCACTAGCTTCAGACTTAAGGGGAAGAAATATGTTGGCAAAAGGTACTGAAATAAGCATACACCGCAATCGAGAAGAAAGCTTCCGTAAATACTTCAAGGAAGATTCAAATCTATTATACTGCACCAATGTAAAAGGACTTATAGATGAATGTAAACCAAACGTTTACAAACCTGAGAATTGGCGGCTATTCATTGATTTATCAAAGCACAGCCTTAAAGCTGTTCTTCTTCATATCACAAACAAGTATGCTGCTACACCGTTAGCTTATTCAACTGTACTGAAAAAAGAGTATTCTAATCTTGAATTGCTCTTGATAAAAATGAAATACGAGGACTACAAATGGAAAATATGTGAGGACTTGAAAATTCTATCGATGATACTAGGACAACAATTTGGATTCACTAAGTATCCATGTTATTTGTGTGTTTGATAGTAAAGATAGAACAAATCACTACAAAAAAAATTTAGCCACCAAGAGAGTTATTTGAAGCTGGAAAACAGAATATTCTTAAAGAACCTCTCGTGGATCCGACCAAAATTTTGATATCTTTTCTGCATATAAAGCTTGGGTTGATGAAACGATTTGCCAAGGCATTGGACAAACATGGCAAATGTTTTAAATACTTAGAAAAAGTATTTTATCAGAAATCAGATGCTAAATTAAACGAAGGCATTTTTGACGGTTCTGAAATCCGTTCTTTATTTAGAGATGAAAACTTTAGCAAAAGTATGAATAATGTAGCGAAAGCAGCATGGTCAAGCTTTAAAGAGGTGTCACCAAAATTTTCGGGTAGCACAAAAGATGTGATTACATAAATATTGTAAAAAGAACCATACGTAATTTCCAGAAATTAGGCTGCCCAATGAATTTAAAACTTCATTTTCTTGATTCTCATATTGATCAATTTCCTGAAAATAACTGTGACTTTAGTAAAGAGCAAGGTGAAAGGTTTCACCAAGACTTAAAAGAATTTGAACGTAGATTTCAAGGAAGGTGGGGCATGAATGTGTTGGCAGATTACTGCTGGATGATAAAAAGAGATGCAACTTCGAAAAGGGGAAAAAAACGTGCTAAAAACTCTTGACATCAATCATTTGATGAAAAACGTGTACGTAAGCGAAAATAAATTTAATACAACAATATCTTAAAATTAACTAAAAATACCTCACCGGAGCTTACTAGTGTCACTGATGATCAATTTGAAGTCCTTTTTTTCACTTGTATTATTTATTCATTTGCGACTCTCACATTATCAATCATGTCGCAAGATTCTACGGCCAAGTACAGCTGTGCCATCTGTGGTCTTCTCACTGACAATGCACAAGGGTAAAAAAAACTAATACGGTGTTTCACATGTCGGCAGCGCTGCCATGTTAAATGTATGAAGCGCTTGCCTTGTGATATTGATAGTAATCCTTAATATGACTGTGAAAGGTGTATAGCTAATCGACCCATCGTGTCTCCTACTGCCCTACTCACTAGCACCAGCGCCAAACCAGCAGCCTTGCGCAATGCCACTCTGCGTGGAGCTCATACGATTCGACCTATGGTAGCTTCTACACCGTCGCGAGCATTCTCGTGAGGTACACCTGCCATAAATGCTCCAGGACATTAAGCGAGTAAGAAGAAAGTCAAAGTGAACTCCAATGTTGACGTTTCTGCAGTGGCGCGAGAAAAGCATAGTATAAGTATTGATTTGATTAATGATGAATTTAAAGGTAACGCTGCATTGGCCACCCCGGTATATAATAGGAACAAAGATTGTGTTCAAAAACTGATAGTGGTGCTGATTATTTCTCATTACAGGCAGCTGTGTCTGATCTGGAGAGTACGCCATCTTGCAGGCTCGAATTGATTCCAAATAATCTTACTCGACTGCCGGCTCTCAAGAGCCATATTATAAATGTTGACAAGGGCCTGCGAGATATCGTAACCAGATTCGAAAGTCAAAATAAAATTATTAAGAGTTTGCATACCGGGCAGATGTAGCTGCTAGAGGGAAATCGTAAACTTAGGGGGATCTTAGGCACTTTGGAGAGGGAGTTTCTGTCCGCTCTAAATGGCAATAATAAAAAGATTTTTAAATCGTTGTCAACTAATTTTAATAACTTGTGGGCATTTTTTAATAATGAATTCCAAGGAGTAGACAGCAACTTTGCTCAACTTATAACGGGGTGACTTAAGTGGCGCAGACCGTTACTGATCTCACGGCCCTGGACAAGCATCCACTTAACACTAACACTGAGGCACCTGTTATCTTAAACGTAAGGCAAACAGAAGAAGTACATACAAATGGTGACTCATTTAACAACTTGAACGAAATACAAATGGTAGAAGTACACACAGGTAGTAGCTCACTTAACATTAACACTAAAGCGCATGCAGATTGTAACAAAGAGGTATCCTGTCATACTGTAAGGAGGCGTAATTCTGGGGATAGCGTTTCGGTGATCTCCAGCGGACTGGACTGCTCTGCATTTAGTGTCACGCTGGAGGATTATGCTTGCGTTTTTCTGGGAACTGTACTTCCAACTTTTGAGCGTCCGAATATTATATCTGTTAATAAAATCATAAATTCTGGAAATAAGGACAGGATGTCTGCAGGGCGTGGGACCAGTGGCAATCCGAGAGGTGCATTCTCATTGTTAGTGAGACTTTCTGGAAGTGACCTGGTGCAGAAGGTGTTTATGGGTAGGCGTGCACTTATGGTTTTTTTGACAGCGGATCTAGATCCCTCCCTCTTCGGCAGATTTTCTGCTGTCACCATTCTAAAATATTTATAAATGAATTCCTTGAAAAAGATTAATATATTAATTTTGAAAAGTTGAAAAAGTATGTTAAAGAAAAAGGTTTTAAGTTGGTTTGGCATAGAGGTGGTAAATTTATGGTGAGGAGGGGTAGAGGGGAAAGAGTACATACATTTGAGAATGAGCACAATTTGGATAAATTATTGGATAAATTTAAATCCAATGTACAGAATGATGTTAACGCGCCTAGTAAACTAAAACATGGTGAAGTTCTGGCTCACATAAATAATGTTACCTCCATTAATAATATTTTACTTAAACCTCAAAACACTGAGAGGAATTTAAATCATGAATCTAGCACAAATAACGCGATAACTTTGAATGTGGTCTCTCCCCAATGACTGCGCCAGGCCTCCTCTGAGGATCGTACAAGGAGTAGGGGTGAGCTGCGAGCGTGCTTTGTGAATGTGACATCGTTAAGAGCTTACATTGGGCAGGTGCTTGAGTTCCTAAGTAGTGGTCCTTCTTACGACATATTTGGAATGACTGAGATCTGGCTGGGTCCGTATGTTTTGGACGTCATTCGGGTCAAGGGGTATAAAGTGTTCAGACAGGACAGAAATCTGCGCGACGGAGGAGTTGCCTGAATATGTTTTTTGTTCCATGCATATGGGCAGCTCTGAACCCGTGTTGGTTTCTGTTATTTATCGGTCTCCTGCTATTTCGTTTTTTAGAAACACAAATTTGGCATCACTGCGTGAGAGCAGTGATGCCAAATTTCTTAATAAGTTGTTAGCTGAGCTTTCGTTGCAATTGGTCCGACACGGTGCCACGCATCACACTCCGACGTCTTACACGTGGATTGACCTGATTCTTGTCGACGATAATGGCATAGTACTTGACGAACAAAACTCACCGACTAATTTTCACAGTCGGCATAACTTAATTGATGTATTTATTTCTTGTTATTATGTCATAACAGATGAAAAAGCAATTGAGTATAGAAATTATAAATTATAAATTATATTTGTCCAACATTATTGATACAGAGTTTAACGGGCTGTGATTGGACGCCATTTACAGTTGGTACAGTTGACCCGGAAACTGCTCTTGACTGCCTCTATGACAATCTTATGGCATTAATACAAAATCCGGTGCCGCTAAAAACACTTAGACTTGGTTAAGATAAATCTCTATAGATAGACAAAGGATTGTCTCAGATGCGGTGCAAGAGAGATGCCACGTATCGAAGATACAAACGGACGAAGGATAAGATATCTCTCCGAATTGCCGCAACTACGTAAAACGATAGACGAACAGACTGAGCAAGCTAAGACTACTTTGAAATCGATGAGATTTTTCAGGGCTGCACTCGAGTGGATTAGCTCCTATTTATCAGGTAAGGAACAAATAATTTCCATGCATTTAAAAGAGGAATCGAATTGACTAACAACCAATTTAGGAGTTTTGCAGGGTTCAGTGCTGGGGCCTCTGTTGTTTTCGAATTTATACGCAGGTCTCACATTAAATGCAAGCAAAACTAAGACGATCGATTTATTAATGACCTTTATGCTGGTGAGCCAAGAACGATTGAGCTTGAGGGTGGTGTTGGCATATCTTTCTCTGATGTTGTTATAAGCCTTGGTGTTGTGCTTGACTCTAAGATATCATGGGAGCCACACATTAATATGTTGACTAAAAAATTTAATAGGACTATGTACGGCTTACTGTTCTTTCGTCGGTATATTACTGAGGCTCTGCGCAAACAACTCGCAACCGCCCTGCTGTTTTCACATCTCGACTATTGCTCAGTAGTTCTGCTTGGTGCCTTACAGGAGTTAAGAAGACGATTACAAAGACTGCTAAATTCATGTGTGAGATATGTATTAGGCGTGAGAACAGGCGATCATATCTCTTCTCATAGAGCTGCGCTGGGTTGGCTGCGTACTGATGCGAGGGGACAGTATTTTATGGCTGTACTTATGTACAAAATCGTGCGCATGAATACTCCCGAGTATCTAGTTGGTCTCTTTACTAGATATGTACCTATTGTAGCGGCTAGGGGGGAGATTAAGAATTTCGCGGTGCCCTCCATGCGTACTGAGACTGGAAGGAATTCCTTTCAAGTTTAAGGTGCGCATTTTTAAAAAGTGTTTGAAACTTAGGAATAATAGTGAAAATATAATAAAATTGAAGAATATATGCCTTATCTTATAGAGCTATTGAGCTCAAATATTAAAATTAATGTTCAAAAATAGTTCTATAGCTATTTAGGTATAGATACATAGTATTTACATCGATGACATATGTTAATATGCACTTTAAGTAGTAATTTAAAACTTGCACAACTAATAAGAGGTCTAATATAATAACAAGCAGTGCTTATAAGAATTTTAATAACCAAAAAGCTAAAACTCTTACAAAAAAGTGCATGGAAGAAAAAAAGTACAAGTTGAACACTTTACTTTAAACCTTATTGTGTTAGAAAAGTTTTCATGGTTCAGAAGTTATGCTAAATTAAATATTACTACATATTTTCTGGAAATTTTTAGCATGTGACACATGATAAATTTTTACACTATTCAATTAGCATATTTTGATCATCTCCCACACAGTATGGAATATTTATGAAAGCTTCCTAAAATATTGACACGGAAGATTTGAAATATTTTAGGAATCTTCCATAGAATATTCCTGTAATATTCTTATGTCCTTGATTGTTCTTAAATTGAAATATTCCATAGAATATTGTTGGAAGATTCCAAGAATATTTCATTGGAAGATTTAGGTCATTTCAGATCATTCATTAAAACATTTCAGGAATCTTGCGAAAATATTTCATAAAATATTCCGTTGGAACATTCATGGAAGGTTTCTGGAATATTGAAACGGAAGATTTAAGAAATCTTTCATGAAATATTCCATAAAATATTTCTGGAAGATTTTAGAAATACATCGTAAAATATTCCATGGAAGATTTGTAGAATATTGGCATAAAAATTTTGAATATTTCAGAAATCTTCCATGAAATATTCCTCTAATATTCGTATGTCCTTGATTCTTCTTACATCGGAATATTCTATGCAATATTCCTAAAAGATTTCAAGAATATTTCACTGGAAGGTTTGGGTAATCTCTCATATTTCATGAATTATTTCTTGGAAGATTTTTGGAAGATTTCGATGAAAGATACAGAATTTCAGATCTACCACAAAATATTTCTGAAATATTTCATGAAATATCTCATATTATAATAATTGTGAAAAAAGTTATTAAGGTAAAAAGAAGCCTAAATCTTTGCCAATTATGCAAAAAAGACGATTACGAAACTCGTGATAACAAAAGACAAGGACAAGTCATCTGTACTTTTTGTAAAAGACCTGGTCACTCAGAAGCTAGCTGTTTCCAAAAAAGTAAAAATATGCATGATTGCCAATTATGTAACAAATCAGGTCACGTAGCATTATCATGCAGACTGATACAGAAATGTCAGATCAGTAATAAAATTGATCACATAGCTAAAGGCTGCAACTAAGCATCTCCAGAACCAGGGCGTTACACGGAAGACTCACCACTTGAGATGCCCTGCGGGAAAGAAAGAAATGAACAATCTACTCTGCGAATTGTTACCATAACGTTGAGATTCCCAGGGAAGAATATACCATTTATAAATATCAACTTATTTAATATAGAATCAAACCTAAGTTTAAATGTTTGACAGTGGTTCAGAAGCAAACTTAATAAGAATAAGTGCGATACCTGATTTTTCATTTATTAATAGAGACATTACTTACGTATTAGAAGGTATCAATTCTGCTCCTATTACCACACTTGGAGTTATCAATACGAGAATAGCAGGTTATAAGACCAAATTCTTAGTAGTACCTGCAAATTTTTCAATACCCTGAACACAAAGGCTAAGTTAGATATTGAGGAAAAAGCCTTAAAAATAGATCAAATTTCCGTGCCTTTCCAATATTACGATAACGAAATAGAAATTGAACATCCACGCTTTATGTGTATAGAACTGAGTAGCATCAAGAGTTATTTACCAATGATACAGTTATGCTTAGAACCAAATAGAAATAAATTTTCAGTAGACTCAGGATCAGAGGTTAACTTACTCCAAAAAAATTAATTACCAAAAGATATGAAAATTCATCACAACAATAAACTATTACTTAAAGGAATAGGAACAGAGATAATGACAACAACAGGCTATGTAACTATTAAAATGATCGAATAAGAATCCATGTTTCACATAATCCCCGAAGATTTTCCTTTTCCAGCAGAAGGTATAATAGGGGCTAAATATTTAAACCGTTCTAAAGCAATTGTAGATTATCAGGATCTATTATTACGAATAGGAAGCATCTCAGTACTTCTAGAATTTGGGAATAACGAAATCGAAACAGATTTAACAACACTGGATTGCGAGACAACAACTTCTGATACAACGAAGGAATATAATGAGAGACAAATAGATTCAGCAACATCTGAAGAGAATTTCTCGTCAATGGTACCCTTTCACAGGACAGATACGATGTCATATATACCTTCTGAGACTGATTTAGATGAGTTCAATATAACAATAGGAGAATACATCGACATCAAAAGTCAATACTTCATTGAGCAAAAACAAATGTTTAAAGAATTAGATATAGAAGAATACCTGGACTAAAATAAAAACCTGTACATATATGATATTAACAACGAACTATATGAAAAGAAAAATAAATTAGTAGTATTTTACGTATACTTAGAGGCCCAGAACTGCTCTACTGAGATATATGAAAACAAAGAATTAGCCGTAGTAGACAGTGTGAACACATTCAGATCATACTTATACGGAAAAAGCTCCACTATATATATATATATATATAAAGATCATTAACCATTAGTTTGGTTCAAGTCAGCTAATCTGAATACACGTGTACAAAAATAACGCTTTAAGCTATCACAATATGACTATAAAATAGTCTATAAACCTAGAAAGCTCAATAGTAACGCAGATGCATTATCGCGTAACCTAATAGAGACTACAACAATAGCAGTCATAACTAGGAATCGAAAGAAATTACAAGAGAATATGGAACAAATAAACAACACGAAAGATAATAAATAGGACATTACCGAGAAAACCAAAAGAAACTTAGGTAACTCAGACAATTTTGAAATAATATTCAACGCAGAAATTAACAAACAAAACTATACTGAAAAGGATAAAGAAGATATAGACAATTCAAACATTTTAGACATCTTACCCAATATAAGGAAAAACATTGACTCAACCGAGTCAAAAATAGATACTGAAGATATACCGCTCGCAGAGCGAAGACGTAAATCGATACTTCCTAAAATTTTACCATCAGAAATTGACATCAATGAAGAATCTTCTGTTAATGACCAATTATCACATATCAGCAAGAATACCTACAAAAAACAACTCATTAAAATACGAGAATTCTTACAATATAGGAAAAATGACAACATATGCTTCGTCAGCGAATTAAAATCACCATGCGATGAAAGCACAAAAAAAATTCTTAGAATACAATCATGATGTATAAATCCCAGAAATAAAGGAGGGAAAAGTGCATCATATAAAAGGCAATAAGGGCAAAAATATATTTTTGCTATGTCTAAAAGGTGCAAGAATCAATGACTTTGACCTCCACCACTCTGTATATACCATAAGTGATATTACGCGAATTATTAACAAAACTAAAAATTAAAGAAATAAACATAGGAAAAACGACAGTAGAAAATTTGAATCGGGACGAAGTTTTGAATGTATTAAACACAGTATTCTAAGACTATCCAACAAAAGTTTTGATTTGTACTGGTACTGTACTTTATGTATTAGAAAACAAAAGAGATGAAATCTTTAAGGAACTACACGATTCACCAATAGGAGGACATCGAGGCGTCTCTAAAACGTATCATCGGATACGCCGAAAATATTATTGGAAAAACTTGAAAAAGGACATTTAAAGAAGGATTCAGCAATGCCAGCTTAAAAAATTGATTCGTTTAAAAACTAAACAACCAATGGTCATTACCGACACTCCTGGTAGTGTTTCATAAAATATCAATGGACATAGAAGGCCCGTTGCACCTGATTAAAATTAGAAATCAATATATTTCACTACATCAGACGGATTGTCAAAATATTGTATGGCGATTCCAATACTAAATGCTCTGTCAAGAACCATAGCTGACGTTTCCGTCAAAAGGTTCATCTGCGTTTTCGGTAGTCCGAACATTATATTGACAGACCAGAGAAAGAACTTTCTGAATAGTTTGATGTCCAGAGTGGCAAAAAGATTCGGAATTAAAAAGGTAAAAACAACAGCCTTTCATCCGCAATCTAACGGATCTTTGGAAAGATCACATTATGCCCTCATAGAATACCTCAAGCAATACACCGATATAGACAATGAATGGGACGAATGGATAGACTTAGCTACTTTCAACTACAATGCTTGTATACACGAAAGTACTAAACACACCCTATTCGAAATAGTATTTGGACACTTGGCCAAACTACCTTCAAGCGATCCTTTAAGAAAGAATGATTTACTGCCCACATACAAAAATTATATAGTTGACTTAGTGTCGCGTTTAAACGGAATACAGAAATTAGCTTACGAATATTCAGTTAAATCAAAACACAAATAAAAAAAATTATTATAAAAAAATAAATATAAAGAATTTTAAATTGGGAGATTATGTCTTTGTATTGTCAGGTCCCAAGCCAGGTGAATTTGGCAACCGCTATTCAGGGCCCCATGGAATAATTGAAATAATAAATGAAAATAATATTTCTATTAACATCAATAATTCCAGTAAAATAGTGCACGCTAATAGGTTACGTCCCTCTCACATTAGCTAAGAAATTAACAACCATAAAAAGACAAACACAAAAAGGAGAAAAAGGGAGGAAGGTAAAAATTAATGTCAAATTTTTTTCTTCCTGTTGCAGATAAGATTAGAATAGAATAGAAAACTAAAACATCATGTTATCTCTTTTATTCCCTCCTGAAAATAATCACGGAACTTATGATGCAATATTTTGCGTAACTTTTTATATCACTTTTCATGTCGCTTTATCGAGCCAAAAGTGACGCAACTTTTTGCGCAACTTCTCCAAAAATATAATATAAAATAAATTATAAATACTTTATTTTTAATTTTATTTTACATAATTTAAAAGATGTTAAATACAGAATCAAAAATATTTAGAGCATGATTTCATTGTCTACATTTAAGGAAATAATTTGGAAAAAATCGTTGAAATAAGTTGAAAATTCTTCATCTAAATTATTAAAGAAGTGTTAATAAAATAAAAAAATTATTGAAAATAAAGAAGTTCAATTTTTTATGATAGAATGTGTGTGTGGAGGCGTGTATGTGTGTGTATTTGTATACATGTGCATGTATATATCGATGGTGGCTACAAAAACAATCACAACTGTGTAATTGACTACAACAAAAAACACATCTCCAAAAGTGTGGCGAAAAAAAACACATCTCCAAAAGCGCGGCGAAAAAAAACATTTCCAAAAGTGCGTCAAAAAAAACACATCTCCAAAAGTGCGGTGAAAAAAGCACATCTTCAAAAGTGCGACAACGAAAAACACCCCTTGAAAACACGGTAAAAAATTTCAAGGGCTGTTTTTTTCGCCGAACTCTTGAAGATGTGTTTTTTTTGCCGTACATTTGGAGATGTTTTTTTTGACGCACTTTTGGAAATGTTTTTTTTCGCCGCGCTTTTGGAGATGTGTTTTTTTTCGCCACACTTTTGGAGATGTGTTTTTTTTTGTAGTCAATTACACAGTTGTGATTGTTTTCGTAGCCACCATCGATATATACATGCACATGTATACAAATACACACACATACACGCCTACACACATACACCTTCTATCATGAAGAATTGAACTTTTTAATTTTCAATAATGTTTTTATTTTATTATAATCCAATCAATAGAGACATTTTGAGGACATTATTTGGCGGCTTAATGAAACCTATATAGAGTTGTTAAGGGCGATGAAAAAACATACCCTATATCAAATGCAACCAAAAAAAAACGGTAGAAAATGCTTCAGGAGGCTGCAAAGTTGGCCAAAACAGCTTTTTTAATTCTCTGAAGCAATCTATGCATTTAAGCAAAAAAAGTAATTAATAAAAGTATTAGAAAATGAAAAAACCTACAATTTAAATACTGCCTCAATTATTTTCGTCAATTAGTTATTGAAAAAAGCCAGAAAACCATAAAAAATGACTATTTCTTGGATATCAATTATTTATTGTGAAAATAATTTTTTAAATATTTTCAAACTTTCAAAAGGAAGTCTTCATAAATACGAACAGAAAGAGAGGTTGTAACAGCAAATTGGTTAATTTGTTCCTGAGATATTCCCTATTATTTATCCAAACACGCATAATGTATATCGCTATAATTTTTTTTTGGCTAAACGTATTGAGTTGCATAAGGGCTTAAACTCTTTATGCAGGTTCAAATTTTCATATTTCGTTAAGAGCACACGAGAAAATTGAATTGCAATATTTTTTATAACGCTATAAAAAAGAGGATTTTTTTTATAAATAAATGAAGCTGGGACTTTCTTTATAACTTTTACGAATTTGCTATTTGAATATTCTTATAGCTCTGTTCAAAACCAAGATTAAAAAAAAAAGAACTCTCTAAGGCCAATAGGAGCCGAGATAAGATTTTTTTTTTCAAATCACAGCCACTTTGTTTATAACAATTAAGAAATGAATTAAGCGTGATTTTTTAGTTGAAGACTTATATTTTAAAAATCTATGATTAGATTTTTAAAAATGCGACTTTTTATTATTAAAACTAAAATAATAATAACATACAAATAATAACGTCAAAGTCGGAGTCGTGGTGGAGGATACTTATCTTTGCGCATGAGGAAAGTTAACAAAGGACCCCATTCCAATAAAATTCGTAAAAATTGACCGTATCTCCGTAAATAATGGACCGATATTGATGGCATTATTGTATCATGTTTCTGTATTATGTGTCTAGAGGATTGAGTTTCAAGAAATTCTTGGAAAATTTTTCACAGAACTTGCAACAAAATGATACTATAGTCAAGAATTTTGTGAGAAAAATCTCGTACGAGTAATATGACTTTTGGTTGTCTCTGATTGGTCGCACACCAGCTTTTTGCGGTGCCACCACCAATTTTTTACAGTATAAAAGAAGCGGCATCCACTCAGTCTAGCCACAGTTTGACGACGGTGACAGCAGCAGTAACAACAAAGCTCAAGCAAGATGGTTGGTCAAAAGAGAAGCCTGGAGCAGACATTTGATAATAGCTTGGCATATTTAATAAAACAAAACAGCAAGAAAAATTATTGGCAGCAGGTTCTGCCAATGGTTTACGGGCTGAACAGCTCTTTTAGAAAAATTATCCAGGTAGGCCTGGAGAATATAGGCGGCGGAGGCAAAAAGGAGTTTGCACCCGTAGTACGCTTCTGTGGAGCCAATTTTCAAGGTCTACCTCTGTCACTAGACTGTTGGGAGGCGTTGAAGCAGGAATTTGATGAAATTGAAGATTTTTTCACTTGCTATAATGAGGAATCTATGCTAGATCAGCGGCTATCTATTCCTACACTGGATACACTATCCGTTTTATGATTAATTTTGACGAGAGAGCTTTTGAATTGGTACCCAATGACGCACAATCAGAAGAAGGGAAGTGTGGGGGACCGCCGAAAAAATATGGCCGATTTAATCGGTCACTAGTATCTAAAAGTGTCACGTTTGAACGTTTAAAAGATGTATCAAAATGTATAGATTATAGAATGAGATGTTTAAATACTGTTGTAGAATCTGTAAATTATATATCACGAGAAATAGTTATAAATATGAAAAATGTATTAGGAAATAGTCAGAAATCTCAATATGTATACTATACTTCTAGCGATATAAAAAGTATAATGTCTAGTTTTAATGATAATTTTGTAAATGATCTCATCGAATTATTAAAAAAAAACAAACTTGTTTTAGGGAAAGAAGATTTGTTTATAATCATACACGAATTTATTATTTATCATATGTACACACTAGTTAATTGTATAAATTCTACGTTGTAATGTTTTATTATTAATAATAAATGTTGCTAAACTTTAAAACATGAGTATTTCAATCACCTTGTCTGTTACCAACTCCTCATCCTTCATACACACAATAATTTATATGTAAATTTCATATTTTCTGATTCAATATAAAAATCTATAATAATTGAAAGTTAAAAATCTTTTAAATTCATATGATATAATTGAAATTTTTATTATTTTGATAATTATAAAGGATTATATTACAAAATTTTAAATTAATAATTTTAAAATATCGATTTAAATATTTTTCATCCCCACTCTAAATTTGGTGAGAGGGGGGTAAGTGACCCTCCAGTTCATCCCCACTCTAAATTTCTAGGAGGGGGTGAGAAACCCTTCTGCTGTTTGGGTACCATGCCTAACGAACCCTTACTTCGCCTTCTCAGAGGTCATTGACCTTTGGGGTGGTGGAGTGGGGGTTTGTTTTGACGGTCCATGGTGCCCCAATAACTACTACCCTATATAAAATGTAACCAAAAAAAAAAAAAACGGTAGAAAATGCTCCAGGAGGCTGCAAAGTTGGCCAAAACAGCTTTTTGAATTCTCTGAAGCAACCTATGCATTTTAGCAAAAAAGTAATTAATAAAAGTATTAGAGAATGAAAAAACCTACAATTTAAATACTGCCTCAATTATTTTCGTCAATTAGTTATTGAAAAAGCCAGAAAACCATAAAAATGACTATTTCTTGGATATCAATTATTTATTGTGAAAATAATTTTTTAAATATTTTCAAACTTTCAAAAGGAAGTCTTCATAAATACGAACAGAAAGAGAGGTTGTAACAGCAAATTGGTTAATCTGTTCCTGAGATATTCCCTATTATTTATCCAAACACGCATAATGTATATCGCTATAATTTTTTTTGGCTAAACGTATTGAGTTGCATAAGGGCTTAAACTCTTTATGCAGGTTCAAATTTTCATATTTCGTTAAGAGCAAACGAGAAAATTGAATTGCAATATTTTTTATAACGCTTTAAAAAAGAGGATTAATTTTATAAATAAATGAAGCTGGGGCTTTCTTTATAACTTTTACGAATTTGCTATTTGAATATTCTTATAGCTCTGTTGAAAACGAAGATTTAAAAAAAAAGAACTCTCTAAGGCCAATAGGAGCCGAGATAAGATTTTTTTTTTCAAATCACAGCCACTTTGTTTATAACAATTAAGAAATGAATCAAGCGTCATTTTTTAGTTGAAGACTTATATTTTAAAAATCTATGATTAGATTTTTAAAAATGCGACTTTTTATTATTAAAACTAAAATAATAATAACATACAAATAATAACGTCAAAGTCGGAGTCGTGGTGGAGGATACTTATCTTTGCGCATGAGGAAAGTTAACAAAGGACCCCATTCCAATAAAATTCGTAAAAATTGACCGTATCTCCGTAAATAATGGACCGATATTGATGGCATTATTGTATCATGTTTCTGTATTATGTGTCTAGAGGATTGAGTTTCAAGAAATTCTTGGAAAATTTTTCACAGAACTTGCAACAAAATGATACTATAGTCAAGAATTTTGTGAGAAAAATCTCGTACGAGTAATATGACTTTTGGTTGTCTCTGATTGGTCGCACACCAGCTTTTTGCGGTGCCACCACCAATTTTTTACAGTATAAAAGAAGCGGCATCCACTCAGTCTAGCCACAGTTTGACGACGGTGACAGCAGCAGTAACAACAAAGCTCAAGCAAGATGGTTGGTCAAAAGAGAAGCCTGGAGCAGACATTTGATAATAGCTTGGCATATTTAATAAAACAAAACAGCAAGAAAAATTATTGGCAGCAGGTTCTGCCAATGGTTTACGGGCTGAACAGCTCTTTTAGAAAAATTATCCAGGTAGGCCTGGAGAATATAGGCGGCGGAGGCAAAAAGGAGTTTGCACCCGTAGTACGCTTCTGTGGAGCCAATTTTCAAGGTCTACCTCTGTCACTAGACTGTTGGGAGGCGTTGAAGCAGGAATTTGATGAAATTGAAGATTTTTTCACTTGCTATAATGAGGAATCTATGCTAGATCAGCGGCTATCTATTCCTACACTGGATACACTATCCGTTTTATGATTAATTTTGACGAGAGAGCTTTTGAATTGGTACCCAATGACGCACAATCAGAAGAAGGGAAGTGTGGGGACCGCCGAAAAAATATGGCCGATTTAATCGGTCACTAGTATCTAAAAGTGTCACGTTTGAACGTTTAAAAGATGTATCAAAATGTATAGATTATAGAATGAGATGTTTAAATACTGTTGTAGAATCTGTAAATTATATATCACGAGAAATAGTTATAAATATGAAAAATGTATTAGGAAATAGTCAGAAATCTCAATATGTATACTATACTTCTAGCGATATAAAAAGTATAATGTCTAGTTTTAATGATAATTTTGTAAATGATCTCATCGAATTATTAAAAAAAAACAAACTTGTTTTAGGGAAAGAAGATTTGTTTATAATCATACACGAATTTATTATTTATCATATGTACACACTAGTTAATTGTATAAATTCTACGTTGTAATGTTTTATTATTAATAATAAATGTTGCTAAACTTTAAAACATGAGTATTTCAATCACCTTGTCTGTTACCAACTCCTCATCCTTCATACACACAATAATTTATATGTAAATTTCATATTTTCTGATTCAATATAAAAATCTATAATAATTGAAAGTTAAAAATCTTTTAAATTCATATGATATAATTGAAATTTTTATTATTTTGATAATTATAAAGGATTATATTACAAAATTTTAAATTAATAATTTTAAAATATCGATTTAAATATTTTTCATCCCCACTCTAAATTTGGTGAGAGGGGGGTAAGTGACCCTCCAGTTCATCCCCACTCTAAATTTCTAGGAGGGGGTGAGAAACCCTTCTGCTGTTTGGGTACCATGCCTAACGAACCCTTACTTCGCCTTCTCAGAGGTCATTGACCTTTGGGGTGGTGGAGTGGGGGTTTGTTTTGACGGTCCATGGTGCCCCAATAACTACTACCCTATATAAAATGTAACCAAAAAAAAAAAAAACGGTAGAAAATGCTCCAGGAGGCTGCAAAGTTGGCCAAAACAGCTTTTTGAATTCTCTGAAGCAACCTATGCATTTTAGCAAAAAAGTAATTAATAAAAGTATTAGAGAATGAAAAAACCTACAATTTAAATACTGCCTCAATTATTTTCGTCAATTAGTTATTGAAAAAAGCCAGAAAACCATAAAAAATGACTATTTCTTGGATATCAATTATTTATTGTGAAAATAATTTTTTAAATATTTTCAAACTTTCAAAAGGAAGTCTTCATAAATACGAACAGAAAGAGAGGTTGTAACAGCAAATTGGTTAATCTGTTCCTGAGATATTCCCTATTATTTATCCAAACACGCATAATGTATATCGCTATAATTTTTTTTTGGCTAAACGTATTGAGTTGCATAAGGGCTTAAACTCTTTATGCAGGTTCAAATTTTCATATTTCGTTAAGAGCAAACGAGAAAATTGAATTGCAATATTTTTTATAACGCTTTAAAAAAGAGGATTAATTTTATAAATAAATGAAGCTGGGGCTTTCTTTATAACTTTTACGAATTTGCTATTTGAATATTCTTATAGCTCTGTTGAAAACGAAGATTTAAAAAAAAAGAACTCTCTAAGGCCAATAGGAGCCGAGATAAGATTTTTTTTTTCAAATCACAGCCACTTTGTTTATAACAATTAAGAAATGAATCAAGCGTCATTTTTTAGTTGAAGACTTATATTTTAAAAATCTATGATTAGATTTTTAAAAATGCGACTTTTTATTATTAAAACTAAAATAATAATAACATACAAATAATAACGTCAAAGTCGGAGTCGTGGTGGAGGATACTTATCTTTGCGCATGAGGAAAGTTAACAAAGGACCCCATCCCAATAAAATTCGTAAAAATTGACCGTATCTCCGTAAATAATGGACCGATATTGATGTTTTTTTTAATCTGGGGTACTTTAAAAAATTATTAATATTGGCAAATAGTTTTTAAAATAGGGTGTATTTAAGTTAAAACAACTGTATCTAATACGGACACCTTGAACGATAATGATTGTTGTGGCTCACTAAATCATCAGTTTTAGACGTGTGATGTCTCATTCTAAAGCTAAAAAAAAAACTTTTGAATAAGATATCATGAGTTTCATTACGATCAATATTTACGAAATACGCTCGGATTTACGTAAATGTTGTAAATAAACTTACCTTATTATTCCTCGTAATTATTACAATTGGAACGTGGAAATAAGTTTAATTAAAATTTTTATTGTTTCTGTATTTTAACTAATTATTATAATTAATTTTTAGTTTCAATAAATAAAAAAATAATTATTAATAATTGCAAAAATATTAATAGTAATAATAAAAATTGTCTCGTTTTTTTTTACTTTATTTTGTTTTTCATGCAAAAAAATTTGTTCATTATTAAATATATTTTTATTTTCTTTCTAAAATCAAATTACTACGATTTTCATGTAAGGAATATTTCCTAAATATAATAGATAAATTGATATGAAAATTGCTTTCTAATTCAAAAAACAACAATCATTATCGTTCAAGGTGTCCGTATTAGATACAGTTGTTTTAACTTAAATACACCCTATTTTAAAAACTATTTGCCAATATTAATAATTTTTTAAAGTACCCCAGATTAAAAAAAACATCAACATCGGTCCATTATTTACGGAGATACGGTCAATTTTTACGAATTTTATTGGAATGGGGTCCTTTGTTAACTTTCCTCATGCGCAAAGATAAGTATCCTCCACCACGACTCCGACTTTGACGTTATTATTTGTATGTTATTATTATTTTAGTTTTAATAATAAAGAGTCGCATTTTTAAAAATCTAATCATAGATTTTTAAAATATAAGTCTTTAACTAAAAAATGACGCTTGATTCATTTCTTAATTGTTATAAACAAAGTGGCTGTGATTTGAAAAAAAAAATCTTATCTCGGCTCCTATTGGCCTTAAAGAGTTCTTTTTTTTTAAATCTTCGTTTTCAACAGAGCTATAAGAATATTCAAATAGCAAATTCGTAAAAGTTATAAAGAAAGCCCCAGCTTCATTTATTTATAAAAAAAATCCTCTTTTTTAAAGCGTTATAAAAAATATTGCAATTCAATTTTCTCGTTTGCTCTTAACGAAATATGAAAATTTGAACCTGCATAAAGAGTTTAAGCCCTTATGCAACTCAATACGTTTAGCCAAAAAAAAATTAGTCATTTTTTATGGTTTTCTGGCTTTTTTCAATAACTAATTGACGAAAATAATTGAGGCAGTATTTAAATTGTAGGTTTTTTCATTCTATAATACTTTTATTAATTACTTTTTTGCTAAAATGCATAGGTTGCTTCAGAGAATTCAAAAAGCTGTTTTGGCCAACTTTGCAGCCTCCTGGAGCATTTTCTACCGTTTTTTTTTTTTTGGTTACATTTTATATAGGGTAGTAGTTATTGGGGCACCATGGACCGTCAAAACAAACCCCCACTCCACCACCCCAAAGGTCAATGATCTCTGAGAAGGCGAAGTAAGGGTTCGTTAGGCATGGTACCCAAACAGCAGAAGGGTTTCTCACCCCCTCCTAGAAATTTAGAGTGGGGATGAACTGGAGGGTCACTTACCCCCCTCTCACCAAATTTAGAGTGGGGATGAAAAATATTTAAATCGATATTTTAAAATTATTAATTTAAAATTTTGTAATATAATCCTTTATAATTATCAAAATAATAAAAATTTTAATTATATCATATGAATTTAAAAGATTTTTAATTTTCAATTATTATAGATTTTTATATTGAATCAGAAAATATGAAATTTACATATAAATTATTGTGTGTATGAAGGATGAGGAGTTGGTAACAGACAAGGTGATTGAAATACTCATGTTTTAAAGTTTAGCAACATTTATTATTAATAATAAAACATTACAACGTAGAATTTATACAATTAACTAGTGTGTACATATGATAAATAATAAATTCGTGTATGATTATAAACAAATCTTCTTTCCCTAAAACAAGTTTATTTTTTTTTTAATAATTCGATGAGATCATTTACAAAATTATCATTAAAACTAGACATTATACTTTTTATATCGCTAGAAGTATAGTATACATATTGAGATTTCTGACTATTTCCTAATACATTTTTCATATTTATAACTATTTCTCGTGATATATAATTTACAGATTCTACAACAGTATTTAAACATCTCATTCTATAATCTATACATTTTGATACATCTTTTAAACGTTCAAACGTGACACTTTTAAATACTAGTGACCGATTAAATCGGCCATATTTTTTCGGCGGTCCCCCACACTTCCCTTCTTCTGATTGTGCGTCATTGGGTACCAATTCAAAAGCTCTCTCGTCAAAATTAATCATAAAACGGATAGTGTATCCAGTGTAGGAATAGATAGCCGCTGATCTAGCATAGATTCCTCATTATAGCAAGTGAAAAAATCTTCAATTTCATCAAATTCCTGCTTCAACGCCTGCCAACAGTCTAGTGACAGAGGTAGACCTTGAAAATTGGCTACACAGAAGCGTACTACGGGTGCAAACTCCTTTTTGCCTCCGCCGCCTATATTCTCCAGGCCTACCTGGATAATTTTTCTAAAAGAGCTGTTCAGCCCGTAAACCATTGGCAGAACCTGCTGCCAATAATTTTTCTTGCTGTTTTGTTTTATTAAATATGCCAAGCTATTATCAAATGTCTGCTCCAGGCTTCTCTTTTGACCAACCATCTTGCTTGAGCTTTGTTGTTACTGCTGCTGTCACCGTCGTCAAACTGTGGCTAGACTGAGTGGATGCCGCTTCTTTTATACTGTAAAAAATTGGTGGTGGCACCGCAAAAAGCTGGTGTGCGACCAATCAGAGACAACCAAAAATCATATTACTCGTACGAGATTTTTCTCACAAAATTCTTGACTATAGTATCATTTTGTTGCAAGTTCTGTGAAAAATTTTCCAAGAATTTCTTGAAACTCAATCCTCTAGACACATAATACAGAAACATGATACAATAATGACCACAATCGTTGGAATATTCGCTTTGTAGGCGTTTATTATTTCATCTAAATTTTTTACAATTTTGCTGAATACGTAGTAAATGTTGTCAAATTTGCGGTGACTTACCAAGACTATCAAAGTACGTACCTGTACCATTCTTATTAATGTATATGACAACACAGTGCGCACCACGCTAGTTATAATTTTGCGTATCAAGCACAAACGCAAAAAGGTTTCACCCACATCAGAGAAATCCAATCCGCTGGATAAACGCCTACTGCGTGAAACTTGATCCTCATCAGATATCGAACAATCTCTTTTGAATTCATTGCAGAGAATTTCGAAAAATTCTTCCGAAATCAGCGATTTTACGCTGGGGTTAAGTTTCAGTAGCCAATGTTTCAGATTAGCAACGTTATTGAGTGCACACACGTAATTTAAATAAGGTGATTTTAAGTAATGATGCATGTACTGTACACTGCTGAAATTTAAATTTCTAAAAGCTGGACAATCTTGTTCTTTTTCTAAATTTTCAATCTTAAAGGTGGTGAGCTTGGAAAGTAGTTCAACCTTTTCTTGACCTCGCACGAAAATTGTACGACAATTCATGCAAACATCTTCCAAATTTTTGTATAATCTTTTTATCGATATCACCTTCGTACCACTCCAGACCATGATAATTCAGTGTCACCCAATTGTTCTGTCTCAAAGCATTTTTAGAAAAGCGTCTCAAATTACAAGAAGGCGCCACAATCCAATGAGCGATGAAGTTTTTATTAATAGCAAGTACAGCTACCTCCTTTGGAATTAAACGATTTTCGTTGTCCTTTGAAAACTGCACGTCAATTACCACGTGTATACTGTTTGCAATGAAAGTTTCTTGCCAACTGAGATAATAAAGCTGGCTTTGCTTTACTTAAATAGTGTGAAATGTACCCCCACCACCACTACCTAACCGCTATAATCCACGACAACCTGTCTTGACGAGTCAATTTCGAGCAAATTATCGTATTCAGCATAAATTATACAATTTATAGCGCCCTCTAGCGGGTCGTCGAATCTAACATCAATTCGTTCATTACCATTTTTTATCAAATTCCAATGACTAGCATCACTTGCCGACAAATCAGGTGTCAAATCAAAAGCGAATAGTCAGAAACCGTTTGGATAGTCTTCACGAGTAATCGAGTTGCCTAAATTCATAAAGTGAATACCAGTACCGGAAAAAAGTGTATGATAAGCATCAACGTACATTTTGCTTTTTTTGAAATCTGGCTGTAAGGATTTCGATGACACCTGCATCCCATCAACGTACAGACACAGAAAATTCATATTGAAATTCTTGAAATTGAATGGGTTAAGACTTTTATTTCCGTTGTAAGCTTTATTTTCAACAAAACCGAGTATAATTCTTTTCGGCATTTGACCTAATATGACATTGTCGATTGTTTCCCCATGCACACCATTATGTAACGTAACAGCCTTAACTTCTACACGTGTCAGTGCGTATTTTGCAGTAGTCTGCGACAGTAGTTTTTCGTGTGCTAGCACAAGTGAAGGATTTAATCTTACCTGACGCACAAAAAGCGTAGCCTCGGTAATATTTACCGTGAAAGCACCAGCGGGATCCATGAGACAGAATCCATCACGAGAACGCACGAGCCTTACTCTAACTTCAACATCACCCAGTAATAATTTGTCTTGATTAAAAACATCACAATGTAAATGGCCGAGTAAATCAATCTTCCTGCCAATCATGATTGCCTTACGTTTATTGAGACCTACATTGCCACCTGTGGTATCGTCCATTTTCTCTGCTGTATCATCGTACCACAAACCACTCGTTAAATGAGACTTTTTAGCTGTGAGACCACAATTTAGTAATGTTTCAATGTAAGCAAAGCTTATGTATACATAAGCTTTGTTTGGCGGTGAAGCAGGTTTCTGATTGAATAGCACATCGACTTAATTAAACAACGAATGCAAAAAATTATTTATTGGTCCAACGTTCGGATCTCTAGGTGGTTCAGCACTACTGCATGTTACACTTACACTCACACTTAACATTGTGTGAGCTAAGTCTAGATATTCAGTGTTGCCAGAGATTGTAAATTCAATTAGTGATTGGTCGTTGAGTGAAGATATCGGTTCGTACTGTACCCAGTAAGAGCCTTCAAAAGCACTGTGTCAAGGGTAATTCAAAGAGTGATAATTCCGACTTGATCGACTGACAAGATTCTGTATGCAACAACGCCATCTTCAAATTTTAATTTTCAAAAATATCTCTAGCTACACGTGCTTTCTTATTCTGCTTCTTTTTCTTCTTTTTCGCAACTTTACCACTTTTCGAGCGTTTAGCCGCTGAGGTGTTTGTAGTACCAGGTGCACTCGACGACTGAGCTGACGATGTCTCGTTCTTCTTTTTATATTTAGATTCCTCCTCCTTTTGCGCACTCGACTCACCCAAGAGCAATTTGTCCAGAACAACGTCAGCTTTTCTTTTGAGATTTTTACCACTCTCACGAGTGCGCTCTTTGGCCGCCTCTTTGACAGGTCTGCCACCTAGGGTGACATCATCAAAGATATTTTTACCCACTTGCAGAGCCTCTTTACCGACCACTTTTGCACCTTGCTTGATCTTTAGTATAGCTGCTCAGAAAAGACCTTTCAAAAAACTACCTACTCCTGCACCCGACTAGTGATAACCAAAACAAGGTTTACCAACTCTAACGCACTTACCCTCACCACTAACCATTTGGTTATTAAAGAAATCTTTAAACTCAGACATTTTATCGGATACGCTTAAAGTGAAACGTTACAGTCAACGTACCGTAGTCGAATGGAATGGGAAACCCGTGATCGTCTCTTATATCTACTTCGATCGACTGAAACGCTGAAGACAGCAGTGACCGTAGATACATGGATGGTGAAAAGTTTTTAATTTCAACGCCTCCGTAAACGTAATCGCGCAAATGAAGCGAGACTATACGTAGTAAGCTCGTGCGCATATTACCTGTTACGTAAGGCTGGCAAATATTGCTGTAAACCATGAGCACGGTTGGCAACCCGTTTACAAGATTTGCTGGACGATTATCGGTAATATAGTGTTCTTTATTATTTCTACGAGAGAAAATTGGTACATTTTCCAGACCTAAAATTCTAAGTAATTTTTCCGATGGTGCAAACGTGTGCTTATAAGTTTAAATCTTCCCCACATTGACATCTAACCTGTACATAGCCACCAGCTTGGATTTCAAAATATAAATGATTTTTCGCATTCTCGAGATTATTTATTTCTTCTGAAAGACTTTCAATATCACGATAAACACCAGATTTGACTCTGGCAAACACCTTGGCCCCCTATTGAGTCTCGTCTGTTTCTCGCAAAACATTCGCCATTTCACGTTTGGCTGTTTTAACAGAAGTGACTCCCTCCCGCTCAACTATTGATATATGCTGAAATGTGAGAGGTATTTGAATTTCCGTGAGTCCTACACACCAGTCGCCATAAAGATAAAAATTTTGTGATAATTGTGTTGTAAAATGTGTCGCCACATTGAGCGGAAAGACAAACTTGCTGCCGTTGCTCGGTAAGATCATGTAAAATTCATCGTTCATTGTAAATTTTCAAATCTTTAGCCGCTATCTAAGAATTGAATTTTTCTGAATACCCCCTCAGACTGACCAAGTATTGTTTTTTCGACCCCCTACCTTTACTCTTCGAAACCTCGTCAACCTCAAACGCTTCGCTATCTAAATCCTTGCGCACTCTGCTCAACTGTTCTTCGTAAAAATATCCGTCAATTTCTTCTCCACCAAAATCTGCTAAAGTATAAACGGGTAGTTGTTGTCTTGTGTCAACTCTTATAATTCTTAACTGCTCCAGAATCCAGCCACCCTCGTATGCTTTCCTGAATGCTGTCTTGGCACGACTGACATGAACCAGATCACTAACGCTGTATTTAGCTACTATAAACGGCTTCTTTTCGCTCTAACGCAACGACAAATTTCGACGTACCACGTGAGCATTATATAAGTTGACCTTGGGAGGGGGTATTTTTATAGCACTATGCCACGACTTGTCGTAACACGTCACCATTTTTTGCAAAACATCTATATAACGTCTTGGGCGCGAGTGAGTAAAGTATCGCCAGATTCGACCTTTGAGAGTTCGAATAAAGCGTTCGGCAATAGCTGCCTTTATATCAGGATCTCTGACGACTCGGTAGGTAATATGTTTCTTTTTTAGCACCTCTTGCACCTTTCGACCGATGAATTTCTTACCTTTATTAGTCTGTAGGCGAATAGGATGTCTATCATTACATCGTGATAAAATTTTGTCTAATGCTACAGCAACGCTTCAGCTAGTTTTGTCGAGAAGAGGCTCTGCCCAGGCAAACTTTGAAAGTGCATCAATGACAATGAGAATATAGCTGTACCCATCATTGTAGGTTTTAAGTGATTTAAAATCTGCCAAGTCTGCTTCCCACACCTCAAAGGTTGTAATGTCGACAAGGAAAACGATGTCTCACGAGTTTGTGTAAGGTATGTGCATCTTGACTCTCCAGCCATTTGGTAATCGTATTGTTATCAAATTTTTTGGGATTCACGTGTTTCAGTAGATGAGCACCAGCGTACGCTGATGGTGCAGAAAGATTATAGTGATAATGCTCAAGACCATCCGGCTTTGTCGCCTTCTTCTTCTTTTTCTCCTTCTTTCTCATTGCTCCTCCTCCTCCCCCTCCTACAAACTAGCTTTTTCTCTCTCTTTTGCAGTCTTTTAACTGTATTTTTAATGAGTTTCAAAAATTTATCAAACGCAATTTCGCTGATCATGCACGAAACAGTAATACCAGCTGCAGTCTTTTCAGTACCATCCGCAGTCTCCAAGAGCATGCATGAAAATGCTCGTTCAGCCAGCAGTCTGTCAGCTTTCATATGATTCGTTATTTTTTTATTTGAATATGAAATATCGTGCTCTAGACAAGCATTGTCAAGAGGATTTTTTTCTCTATGACCACGTCTGAAACGCTCTTCGAGATGTGTGCCAGGGCCGAGAAACTGGTAGCCTGGCAGATGCATTTTAAAGAGTACAACTGAAATCAATTGGTCTATTAAAGTACCGGTGTTCTCCCCCTCCTGCTCCTCCTCCTCCTCCACCACTTCCTTCTATGCTTTCACATATGGTTCCATTTTAGCTGTTCGAGACGACTCTTTTTTGCAGGGGTTGATGGCGTAGCTGCCAACTCGTTATCAACTTTTTTACGCTTTTTCGCGGTCTCAACTTCTTTCTCCTTTACGCTCGTCTGACTAGTAGCTGTTGAAGTATAATAACCTTCGTTTTCTGACGACGATGACGGCGATGAGTCAGTGCTATGAGATGCAATCTCACGCCACAGTTGATCGTTACCAATGAATTCTCAAGGTATACTATCTTGTCGCAAGACACGTGCAAACTGTTTGTATCCGCGTGGTGGTGGTCTTTTTCTACTTCTTATAGCCTCGTTCACTAAGTCAACAATATTAGTGCCCTCAACAACAGCGCCATCTAGCTTGATTATACCACGACTATCCCATTCAATATTACCAGCTTTAAGCAAATATCTAATGAGATGTCTAGCATTGCTTCGAAATTCCTGCAGTAACGACTCGACAATCTGTTTGTCGTCGATTTCGTCATTTTTGCCTCTATCTACTGTCGTTCCCGCTTCTAATAATGTTTTCTCGTGTGGACGTATTATATCCCCACTCTCATCCTTCTCCTCCTCTTTTAGATGCAAGTAACGCTGCAAGATTTGCTGATATTGCAAAGATTTTTGGCGTTCATTACCCGCGGAATGTAAAATTTTACTCATTTTCTCGTCGAGGCGTGTCGTGGCTGTACCAGGTGTCTGGACACTGGATGCTGGTGGTGTATGATTGGTAGTCGCTACGTCATGCTGCTGCTGCCGATGCTGTTGTTCCAAACACTCATGCGGTGCTAAAATCATTTTTTTTACGTACTTCATGTCGATAAAACAGGTTTCACAATAAGCCGCACTAAATATGCTGATTTCAACACCAATTTCCTTTTTACCTACAAACTATCCGGTTTAAGGAGTTTTCGCAACAGAGGTGCGAATTTTCCCAATTGTCTCTTATAATACTTGCTGAGTGGAATATTTTCACGTAAAATGTTCAAAGCACACTCGCAGATGTACGTTATGAGTTTAGAATTTGCTTCGCGTAATATAGCCTTGAGTTCATAAAGTTCGATTTTACACAAAAAATTTAGCGGAGTCCAATACTTTTCTGGAATTGGTCTGCTACGACTACGTCTTACCGGCTCCATTACAATCGCACGACTGGTACATTATTCGAGCGAGCACCAGCTTTTATGGGTGTGCAATGAGGTACATACACGTACTGATGTTTGTCAAACGGAAATGTACAAGTACGAAATCTCACATTTTCAGGTGTACCCTGCTTCAGATCTATGAATAAATAGCTCTGCTGTGGCATCGAGATATGCCTCTTGCAAAAAACGAGGCTCCTCGGGGTAGAATTGACGCACCAGATGTTTTATTTGCGCTCGATCGCGCAGATTTTTGAATATCACGATGTAATAAGAGTTTAGAGAGATTTCTTGCTGACCTTGATGGAAGAGATTTAGCGAGACAAAGATGACGCTCAAGTTATTGTGATGACTGCCTTTGGTAAAGAGATTGACTACAGCTCTGCTGGACGATTCTCCCATCAGATCGTCGAGAATCAAGAGTTTTGCTTGTGGATCATTGGCATAATCTTCACTTTTTGGTAAACCCTCGTGAAATTCGATTCCTTCAATCAACTCCATGTAAATTGGCTGCCACTCAGTATAGTACAAGAGTATACGCTCGAATTTTGTATCACTTATGCAAAAAATTCTTCACAAATAATGTTTTACCACACGTGCTGGGTCCACAAATCATCAAAGTCCACGGATGCACCCACCTGCAAACGTCCATGTTACCGCTGCTGCTAAACTTCTACTACTAACCTCATCACATCCTCGAACCACTCTACATATACGATCATTAGTAGTAATGAGCGAGAGTGGGGGCGGCGGCGGCGGCGCGCGCGTGTGCGAGCAGTATCGTGCTGGCACTAGCCAACCGTTTAGCTGATTAGCCATATAGCTGACTGACTCCAGCATTATTCCGCTCTTTAGCTATATGGCTGAAAGAGCTTAACAAGTATTAACCTGTTATTTGCTCAAAAGTGCTCGCCACCATTACTCCTTGTACCTTCCACCACTACCACCACCACCACCACCACCACTCTGCTCGTAACCTCGCATTTCCAGTATAAAAGTAAAAGCAGCAACATTTATAGGTGAGTGTTGTACAAGTTTTGGTATCGTGAAAATAAATAAGTTATAGTCAACCAATTTGAGCAAAAGGTAATCAAATTTTAACAAAAAATTCATTAAAGACTCAAATTCTTAAATTTTGATAAAATTTAATAAAGACTTGTTGTGAGGAAGTGTGGTAATTATCCGTATATCGCAAAAAAAATTATAATAATGAATTAAACAAAAAAGGTGAATTTCAAGGAAGGTACATCGGATATTCACATACGCGTGTGGGATTATGCGAGTCGTGCAGCGCGACGTGGAGAGAGGGAGCAAGCGGCTCGTGACAGAGAGAGATTTAAAATGAGAGTGGAAAGAATGAAGATTATTCTGAAACCTATGATTATAAAAAAAATTGACGACTACTTGATCAACAGGAAATAAATTTATTATTTTGTTATATTATTTTTTAATTTTAATAAATTATAAAATTTATTACAAAATAGTTTTTGTCTTAATTCTATAACCTACACACACATATATATATATATATATGTACATAATATTTTTACTTGGGTAATGATATATCAACAATTATTTATTATTTAATTAGATTTATACCCGTATGGAAGACTAAGCTCGTTATTTACAAATCGTCTCTTCGAATATACGGATTCAAATATTTTACATTCAGGTCGTGTTACAACATCATGAAATTGTGTACGTCTTATAGCGTCGTAATTAGCAAAACGTGGTGGTATTTCACCGGTCACAAGTTTCCGTATGGAATCAAAGTTTATTTTTTGACTTACCGACGAATTAAGCCTGATGCCTTTGATTTTGAAAACACATCCTTCGACGCCATCTGACGTCAACTATTTGTACCCGTAAAATTTTGATCCTCCAGAGACGAATGATGTAATACTCGTACCAAGGCCCCGACAGGCTAATTCGTCGGTTAAGTCACCCAAGAACGGCCCTGTTTCCGCATCGTACTAACCCACGCGACTTACGGTGGTCCTCGATCAATTTTAACCGTGAAGTCTTTGCACCTCGGATTTTCCTTTTGGATATGATTCTAGACGTATTTAGGATCAAATTCCAACAAAAACCAAAATCGAAGAATGAGCACTTTTTTTTAATTAAAAAAAATTTTTTTATTGATAATTTATAAAATTAATTTCTAGAGTGGCGTTTTCGAATAAAATTTTGAATTATTTACATATTTTAAGCAAACATTATATATTTAAAAAAATTTTTAATTATGTAACAATGTAAGCGTAACGTTAAAATTAAGATCTTTTTTTATAAAACATGATAGTGATAAAAACTATAACGAATGACGCGTTTTTTAAGTGATTGTAATCAGAAAATACAGTGTATTGATATTCTATAAGAACACGATACGAAAAGAAAATATATAAAGCAACGTAGCTCCAGTTGAGATGAAATTGTTTGTAAACAAAGCATAATCATCGCTTCTATTCATGAACGTTTTGTTGAATTTTTGAAAATTCCAATGTTATTAATGTTTATGAATGAAATCAGTCGTTTTGTAGTAGTGAATTAAACACCGGGCCGCCAAATATTATTAAAAACCACGCGCGTACTCATGAGGAAAATCGTTATGTTATCTGTTTGCTTTGTTTTAATAAAAGTGAATCGATGGTTAACGTAACCCCGGCTTGAAAACTCAAAATAACTTAACTACTGACAACTTGAGTGTCAACAAAATGAGTGTCTTTCAAAAGTAGTGTGTCCATCTTGCAAAAGATATCTGTACAGTGTATTTACATATGTTAAAAGGACTTAAAAAGGAAGCCAATGATTGAGCAGAATACTGTAGTGTTCGACGTGAAATAACTTACGGAACTCCTTCTTTTAAAGGAAACAGTTGAAAAATATTACTAAATAATATCGATTTCTTGCGATCCAATGGTCACTTGAATTGTTTAAAATATGTTGAAGTTTTTGAAAAGTTTAACGCGGTTGTCAACTCTTGCTTTACTGTTTCTTTAAATCCAAAATTTATTGAATTTATCGATGCGTTTAAAGGTGCTTATCTATTTTAAGGTTTTTCGGTAACACCAAAAGTACATGCAGTTTTTTTCCACGTAAAAGACTTTTGTATTGTACATAATCGAGGCCTAGATTTTTACAGTAAACAGGCTATGGAAGTGGTCCATCATGATTTTTCTGGAACGTGGGCTAAATACGAAGTATCGCAAAATAATTCTAATTATGCAAATAAATTATTAAGAGCAGTCTGTGAATATAATTCACTGTATGTAACTTAAGTGTATATGTTATTTGTGTGTGTATATATGTGTAAATATATACTTGCCATCGGGGGCGCTGCCGCGCCCCTTGATATATATTTCAATCATAAAATTAAATGTGTATATTTATGGACTATTTCATTCATGAATAAGCATTCAGGTATTTGTTGTACTTATATCTTGTAATAATTTTCATTACGATAATATGTCGGAGAAAAATAATTTCAACCTTTTGCTTACATTGTTACATAATTTAAGATTTTTCTAAACATATTTACAATAATTTTTGCTTAAAATATGTAAGTAATTCGAAATATTATTCAAATAAGACATAGAAATTGATTTCATAAATTATCAATAAAAAATTTTTTTTATAAAAAATTATGCATAAAAATTGAAATTTGAATAAATAAAAAAGTACTCATTCTTCGATTTTGGTTTTTGTTGGAATTTGATCCTAAATATGTTTAGAATCATATCCAAAAAGAAAATCCGAGGTGCAAAGACTTCACGGTTAAAATTAATCGACGACCACCGTGGACTTACATATACGATAGAATTAGTATCGTAATACAACACGCGTTCACCCAACGGTTGCAATTCTTCGTAAAGTTTTAGAGCTGTGGTGTAGGCGGCTACTACAACGTTACATAATGCCGATGGCTCAACAGCCGCTTCTGTGTTGTGCCAGCTTACGTAAATTGTCGTATCGTCGATCGGTAAAATTGAGTCAACCTCGGTCTCAGCACTACAGAGTAATTCAAACAACCTCTGTGGATCATCCACCACTTCGGCCTTTGGCATATTTTCTCGTTGACCAAACTTACCCCACAATGAATTCAGACACAAATTTGCTACAGATCTCAAGCCAGCATTATATTTTATTCGATTTTTGTCTAATTTTATACCCTCTTGTCGCACGAATTCTTCAATGTATCGAGTAATCGCGTTTCTATCACCGTTAGCACATTCCGATGAGTAACCCGACACGTACGTTTTCTCAGCGAAAAATTTATCAATATAAGTTGGAAATAGGCCATCCTGACCCGTGGCTTTGTTGTACTGAGTAATTTTATAAGACCATATTTCAAATATTTTTCTGATTACATAGCCCATTTGAACGGCTTTTTATAACTCGTCAGCCACCCACGTACCGGTAAATACTCGATCATCAACATTTTCATGATCACAATCTGTGCTATACAACGATTCGACGCATGTTCGACATAGTGAAAATTAAAACTTATTATGCATTTTAACCGGGAGTACAGCATGATATAAATTTCGCGGCGACAATACTTCACATTTAATAATACCTTCAACGTGACTTATGTCATTCGTTTGACCCACGAGAGTGCGATACTCATCTCCGTCCACGTAGAGAGTTGGCTGACCAATAAGATATCGCCCATATTTACAAATATACGGATACAATGAACACACGTCCACGTATTTTATTTTTTCGCCCTCTTTTGCATCGTAAATTTTGACTGTATTGCCCGTTCGCCCGCCAAAAAATGCTTCTCGAGGATTTAACGGCGCGTGCCATTTTCGTGTCTTATCTTCAATGTACGACCTCATATTCTCGTTTTCCGAGTACTCTCGATCGAAATCACACTCCTATTTTTCGATAAGTTCATATCCATGGGCTCGTATTTTTTCCGATATCCGCGCGGTTCTCCTAAAACGTTTGTCCATATTTTCACCGTTTACGAGCCTCTAGTCTCGGTTTATTGTGTAATACCAGACACAGCCATGCCAATAACATCCGTGAAATTGTAAAACGATTTCCTTTCCATTTTCAAGTACGCAATATCCGTCCACTAGAGGGCCTTCGAGAAGCCTCTTTTCTCGTGCACGAACGGTATACTGAATTTATCGATTCAGCACATTTTCCATCCAGCACAACCATAGCATCGCCTTCATAGACTGTTTATTTGCCTGTCTATAACCACCTTGAGCTATAATACCTATTGTATCTTTTTGTAAAAATTTTTTTCTATACACACGCATGCAAGAAGATGCGATGGTGGCGCACTCTACAAATGGATCTGTATTACCACATTCAATGAAGGTCTTGCGAGAAGCCAGACATGCTGAACGTAAAATTTTCACATCTTGCTTACAGTATTTTATAATTTCATTTCTAAAATTGAATATAAAATTTTCAGCTTTTTTTTCGTTATAACACTGCATAAATTCGCGTCGCTCTTCGATCTTCATTGAATCTGGCGAAAAAGTACATATCGGTGGCATTTCTTCCACGTAATTCTGATTTTCCGGTGTATTGAAAAGATGAGGAAACGTACCTTTCTCGATATTAACAAGACCGTAAGCTTTTGGTAGTGCAGCTAAACTCATATGTAGATAATTCAAACTATCTATGAATTTAACCGATAAAATATCCATTATGATTATTTTTGACCTAATTAAAATTACATTTGGCTTATTTCTGAGATATTTACGTTCTGTTAAATGTTTAAGAATAAATTGTGCATCAAAAGCCTGCGCATTGTGTGCTATACAAACGATTTGTTTGGAATTTTTTCTTGGTGCCAAGGCCAAATCGACTAGCTGTTTCACGGTGTCAATTTCAAACACATACTCGCGCATCCTACATACTTCGCAAGAATTTAATACATTTTCATCGTTCAAACAGTAACTACACACTTGCTGGACAACACACAAATTTGGTACATGCAGCCTTACTTATTCAGCCTCACAGCCTAAAATGCTCTCTCATTGCTGAGTCTCAAAATCATAAAATAAATAGAGAATTGTTTTTTTATTCATCATGAACCCTTTTTCATCGAAAATAGGCTGCATGTAACAAAGATGTTCTATTGGTCTTTTACCATTACATATTTTACAAAATATCGTATTACAATCATGTAGTTTTTTATCGTTGATGCGCACTGTTTCGCTACATACATGACAAATTTTTATATTCTCGCATACCAACCCAGAACTATCGAAAGATTTTGAATTTTCATGATTTTCAAAACAAACGGTACCGTATAAATCTCTGCTACGAACCTGCTACCGTAAAAAAAGTCCATCTATCCAACCCAAGGACTTGATGGAATTAAAGATGAAACCAAACTCACCTGTCTGCTTTAAATTCGACTGAGGCTTACGATCGCTAGCTGTTTTAGCACCTAGTAACCGTCATCAAAAGGGGGTGTCACGTCCCTTAAAATTTCTACATTATTTTTTTTCCTTTTATTATAAAGCTTAATTTAAAGAATTAACTTTAAGTTTCTTTGATACGCCTATATGCCCTTCTACATCAGAAGGTGTAAAAAAGCATTAAATAATAAGTTACTATAAGATAATATCATTATAAGACTTGTCAATTAGGATAAAAAGCTTTTACGTTACTACAAAATATACTTCGAAAGAAACTTAAAATATTATTTTTCATAACCGTAAACTTAAGAAATAACTATCATTGAGAAAACATACGTTCATAGCAGCCCAAGATATAGGTCGTTTAAACATAGTAGATATACCTGACATATAGTTCACACCAAACTTTAGCTATAATTGATGCTGTAGATATATATATATGCGACATTTTACATCAAGTGGAAGAGCGAAAAAATAAAAATCACTGGAACTCTGAGGATATATTCTTTTTGTTACCCAAAATATGTAAGAAAATTTTCAAGGATTTAGATTGGAAGGATCAAGAGCTATAGATCCTTAAAATTTGAAAATTTTTAAAAATTTTTGGAAAAGTCCCAACTTTATCGTTTTTTTTCTGAAAATCTTGATGTTTTAGAGGAAAATTCATAAGAATACTTCTTATTGTAATAATTAAAGAGGAGAGCTAGCATGATTTTTTACAGACCTGAATTTTGAAGTTTTCTATTGGTTCTTATATGTATTGCATAGTAATTAAAATTACTGATTGTTATTAATTAAATGTTTGCCACTTCAGAAATTGCTTTTCGAGGGCTTATTTCCTTCCATTTTACATAAACTTTAAAATAAATTTTTGATCATGTAACTCAGAGCCATCAATCAGGAGTTATGACAGTTTATAATATATATTTTCATGTATGATTTATTTTCAATATGAAAAATAAATCATCCATGAAAATATATATTTATATTCAATATCAAAAATAAATCATACATGAAAATATATATTTATATTCAATATCAAAAATAAATCATACATGAAAATATATATTATAAACTGTCATAACTCCTGATTGATGGCTCTGACTTACATAATCAAAAATTTATTTCAAAGTTCATGTAAAATGGAAGGAAATAAGCCCTCGTAAAGCAATTTCTGAAGTGGCAAACAATCAGTAATTTTAATTACTATGCAATACATATAAGAACCAATAGAAAACTTCAAAATTCAAGCCTGTAAAAAATCATGTTAACTCTCCTCTTCAGTTACAAAAAGAAGTATTCTTATGAATTTTACTCTAAAACATCAAGATTTTTAGAAAAAAACTATAAAGTTGGGACTTTTCCAAAAATTTTGAAGAATTTTTAAATTTTAAGAATCTATAACTCTTGCTTTTGATCTAGATCCTTGAAAATTTTTTTACATATTTTGGTTAACAAACAGAATATATTTTTAGAGTTGCAGCGATTTTAATTTTTTTGCTCTTTCAGTTGGTATAAAATGTCCCATATATATACACACACTTATAACCATAATAAACCTTTGCGCGTATCAGCTGTTTTTATACATATTTCAAATACAATAGAATCCTCTGTACCAGACAAAATTATTTCTTTTACCTAAACCTATAAATAACACACATCTTTTGTGCAAATGTTTGGTATGGATGGCTGGAAACACATTTTTATTATACCAAAAATATTCTTTTTTTTTACGCTTAACAAATCTTGATGACAAATAACCTTTTTTTTGTATGTACACATTTTTAACACACGTATATTGAAAAATAGTCTAATGAACCGACAATTATATCTCGACTTAGACGGCCGCCATAAAAACCGTCTTGACAGGCAATAAAAACTGTCGCCAAGAAAATGCATCTCTAATCTGGAAAAAACCGCAAATCATAAACAAAAATATTATTTTTAATATCATAGATAAACATTTTCTTTATCTATCTATTATTTAAAATAAGCATAATTAATAATTTACAAAATAATCAATTAATCAATTCTTTGAAAACATCCATCTTCTTATATATATGTATATATAGATACATCGATTAATTTAGTTATACGAATAGATACATCGATTAATTCACAGTTTATTATTTTACATTACCAATTAAACATATCAAATATTCATTATGTAAATCTAAAGAAATATGAAAGAGAAAACAGTTGTTTTTTCATACACTCTCGAGTTTTGACTTGATCGACGACCGTATCTTATAAGAGAATTAATCAACTAACTCGTAAATAATTACTATTAAAATCAGTACCTATAGACCTCTCTTTTCTTATTTTTATGGGGAAATATCATGAATATTATCCAGCGAACGTCGTCGATTATTGTACTTTCATAAGTTGCATTTATGACAAGGATGTAATATCGCACTCCCAATGATAAAACATCTAGCAAAAGTCGTCGATTACATATTTTTTCATAATTATTAAAATACCAATTATCGCATCTCTGATAGTACAACATCTAGAGGAGATTGTCGATTCAGGTATTTTCATTCTCCCTGCTGTATGGATTATGTGACTAATGTAAGTCAAGAACTTATTAATGTAACTATACTCTCTATTTTGGTAATGCATTATTAAAATTATCTGGCGACCGTGCATCCTGCAAAATGTGTATACACGTACAACCCTAATAGATACAGTTTATTATAATATAATCTAAGATGCGTTCACATACTTATGTGCTTTATAATTTTATAATTATCAAGCATTTTTATAATGTTTTCAGATGTTTTTTTTAATATTTCTTTTTACTATGTTAAAATTTACAGAATAAGTTATTATACAAATCTTTTTCTTTTTACACATTTTTATGTGTTTCAAGCTATCTATACTAGAAAATTGCTTTTAATTTTTATGCTAGAATTTATTTGTATGCTTCGTTTTTCATTTTCGATTTTTTTTTTAAATATCTAAAGTGATTTTTTATTTTATTTCAATATTTTGTAAGCAACAATGTAACTATTCTTGAAGGAAAGAGATCTTGGAGAGAGAAAGAGGGATAAAAACATTGAGTACTGGAAATTTTCTAGGTACATTTTCCTAAACAAAGTTAATGCATAGCAAAAATAAAGACAGAAGATCCGAAAAAGGACCCGCCCACCGATTTTTCAGCAAAGACTTCAAGGAAAGCGAAAAATCTTTTAAAGTGTGGGACAGCTGCCTGGATTTCCTTAAAAGGCAGCTTAAGGAGACATCCATCACTCACTCAAGCTCGGAGGGTTGAAGTGGATACATCTCCGTTCCAAGGCTACAATTTTTAAAATTACAAGATTTACTCGATATTCTACAATCTTAAAAATTACAAGTTTTAGTCGATATTCTATAATCTTGAAGTTGTAATTTATCCAATCTTCAAGGTTTTTCTCTCTCTTTGTAAGGATCTCCGACCTTTAGTGAGTTACGATTTCATTAAATAATAAAGATTTAAAATTCAAATTTAAGATATTTTTGCATTTAATTCATCTTTAAATAAAAAGTTATTTTTACATACTTTATATATAATTTTATTTTCAATATTAAATTTATCTTCAAACAAAAAGTTTACTATTCATGTAAAATTTTTTTTTTCTGTTTTTAAATTCATTATTATGTTTTCATATATATAGTGCTATAAGTTCCTTCACCTTCTCCACCGAGATTCGCCAAATAGGACAGGATCTCGACAGTAAAAGTGCGCAGAATTCTCATGCTAACGAATCCGCTTAAATTTAATCTTTTTCCTTTTTCTCACCTATCACACAACTAAAACAATTCGCGTATTTCTTTTAAAAGAGGTGGTTAATAGTTATAGTAAGCTAGGCCGCTAAGAAACCTTTTAACATCGGCGTTAAATACATGTGCGTCGCTCAGACGTCACACACATATAGAATCTCGTCGAAATCACGGCCATGTATATATATATATATATATATATATATATATATATTAGCTGAATTGAGCTGAAAAATTTAATGTTTAGCAAAGATTTTAATAAATTAGCTAAATGTATCACATTTTAGCATAATTTTGCAAAAAATCAGTTATAATTTACAATAAATCAGCTTAAAGTATGATTTTTCCAGCTTAATTTGGCTGGAAATATGGGAATATTTTAATAATGGGGTGGGGTCGTTGAGGGTTAGAAAACCTAACAGCGGCAACGGCGAAAATCTTTTATAATTTAGATAGAAATGAAATGAACTAAGACTTTTATATAAATATAAAAAAAATGCTTCTCATCTCTTCCCTATAAAGTCTTAAAACATCAATAAAAAATGTTAGGAATATATTCCATGAATGAGGCTCTCGTCAGAATATTTTATCATAATTTGCTAAAAATTCAGACATACATAAGTAAAATTTGTAGTTGAGATCAATTTTTAACAAATCGAAGAATTTATTTTTACATTTTAAAGTGCTTATTAACTATAAATATGATTTAGTTTACTTAATACTAATAAAAATTTTACAAACAGAGAAGAATCATGCATGGTGTGGTCAAACAAATAAAAAAACCACGATATAATTGATAGGATGCAATAATTGTATGATACAATAAATTATTTCTGAAAAAAGATATTAGATTTCAAATGAGCAATCAAACAAGATTTTCAATCATTTTTTATTATGCTAAGCAAAAACTAAACAAATTTTTAAATTATTTTAGAATATATAATTTATATTCTTTTGTGTCTTACACCAGAAAAATTAAAAAAAAAACCCTCAGATATAAAAATATTGAATGAAAAGGTATCAAACATTCATGTTTCTGTAAAATTTATTATCGTTATTTTTATTATTCAAATGTTTACACAATATATATTTCTTCCACTTATAATTGAGTTTTCCTTCTTCGTCCAGTATATTTTGAATTAGATTTAACTATTCTTCCTTTTTGTTGGAGTTTCACTTTTTTCTTTAAAATCCAATTGCTTTTGAATTTTGTTAGCGCTTCGTTTTTTTTAATACGTTTCCTGAAAAAATTTAATGTTTGAACAAAATTTTAATTAATGAGATAAGTTCTTTAAATTACTTCTTGTGTACATGCCTTTTCATAGTAAATTTTTTACTATTTTCAATCTGAACTTTTAGTTCTTTCGGTAAGTCCATGGAACCACTCGTCATCAAAATTAGAAAAAACTTTTTAGCTTTTTTACTGTTAGGGTAATCTATTACTGTTCCACCAAAGAATCCAGCTTTAGCAGCAGCTAATGTAATTGCATTAAGTTGCTCATCATTTTCAGGATAAAATTGAAATACTGCACGAGCATTGCTTGCCAAGCATGCATAAAGCGATTTAAAAAACATATTTAATCGCTTATGAAACTTATGCTCAATTCTATCTACATTGCACAACCATTGCAAAGCAGAAATACTAATTGCTCCATCAAAAGCAGCTGCTTTGAAAGAAATACCTTGACCCATATCGGATAATATTAGGTCTCCTTTAATTTGACGGTTAATAGCTATTTCTGGAATAAAAATTATTGAAATTAAATCATACAAAATAATTCATTAAAATATTAAAAATAAGATGTATAACAAAATTAATATGTTTTTAACGTTTAACATTTTATTTTGATTTAAATTAGATTACGTCAAACATTTATGATATTTAAAATAATAAATTGAAATGAATACTTAAGAGGAGGTCGTATCATTCTGTCCTTGTCTAATCTAAATTTTCGTTATTATAAATAAATAAAATATTTTCATAGAAAAGTAAGACAACCGCCCAATAGAGCAAAAGACAAGCAAACGATTCTTTTCTATGAAAAAATATGAAATTTTTATTATTTTTCGAGTGAAGTCTGAAACGGAAAAACAATCGAACTTGATTGAGTTGATTTGACTGTTTTTTCGTTTCAGACTTCACTCGAAAAATAATAAAAATTTCATATTTTTTCATAGAAAAGAATCGTTTGCATGTCTTTTGCTCTATTGGGCGGTTGTCTTACTTTTCTATGAAAATATTTTATTTATTCATAATAACGAAAATTTAGATTAGACAAGGACAGAATGATACGACCGCCTCTTAAGAGCAAGTCACATATCTTTGTACTTTTCTAACCAAAGAATTTATTTTTTTACAAAAATTATTAACTTTGTTAAAAATAAAGAGAAAGCCACACCTTGTATTACAAAAAGCAATATCTTCTTTGTTAAGACAAAATTAATTTAATTGAAACGTCTTCAAGAAAAACTTAAAAAATCAAATTTTTTACCCTGACCACTTTTTTTAAAAAGTTTTTTTTTAGAGTTTTTTGAAAACAAAATGATGAAATTAATTTTTCCCTTAATAAGCAAATATCACTTTTTATGATATGAAATATGGCTTCCTCCTTTTTTTGTGCTACACCATAAAGCCATTAAGCTAAAATATCAGGATCTACAAACAGTTATCAGCTTAATGGAATTTAAATATTGAATATATTTTAAATAAAATAACCCTGTAGTCTCTATATTTATAAATTTCCAATTGCTGCACGCGACTGAGTTAATACTGAGTGATTTTCGAAATATATTTACATTCCCGCTAACACGAAGTTGCCAACCTTAATCAATCGAAGTAAAATATAAAAAGTTTTATAACACTCGGGGCGTAAAATAATCATTTTATGCCCGCAAAGCAGCATAAAATGACCATTTTACGCCCCTCGTGTTATAAAATAGTATATGCACCGCGTGCGCAATGTACTATCGCACTCGCCGCGAAAGTACATTTTACGCACTTGGTGCATAAGGTACTATTACTGTTCCGTTGGAAAGCGTATGTGAAAATTTTGAAAAGATGACTTTGAAAGGTTTTTTAGAGCTCTTTCAAATGCTGATGGTTAGATTTTAAAATATCTATTTTTTAACTATATTTATAGCACTAAAAAAAAAAAAAATTTCAAAAATTTTTTTTCCCATGTTTAACCCTGGGCCAATTTTAGCGAAATTATTCTAAATTAACGTTATAGCTCTCAAATTGATTGAAATCGAGGTAATTTTTTTCGAAAAATCGATATAACTTCTTAACGATTTATCGTAGCATAAAGAACCAGGGTTATGCACTGAAAAAAAACCCGAATCCAGCGTTGCGAAGTTGATCGTCTTAGCTGGATGCGAACAACATTCGAAACATAAGAATACATAAAATCGTAATAGGTTTATGCGTAATCACACCGCAGTCAATCATTGCGTCCGTCTGTATAAGATAGTAACGTGAATCCGAGTAGAGCGCTGCGACTGCGTTGCCGGGTCAATCGCTTCGACTCGTCGGCATCTCCCATGCCGACAGCCGGAATTGGGCACAACTTTTAATGTTGCGTGGTTGCTTGCTTCGATCTCGCACGCTGCAAGCTGAAATCTATCACAGAGACAACGTTGCGAGTTCGTATACTTAGACTTTCTAGATTCTAGTACTGCGAAAGTCGATATTACTGCTTTATGTTAATTTAAATTATGTGTTAATTTAATTTTCATTCAAAAAGTGTTAATATGATTAATAAACAAATAAGTTTTAATTCTTTAATATTATTTAGATTAAATTTCATTCACTAACATATCATATGGAACATTTATTAAATTAAATAAGGACTAATGTTTCGTTATACTTTAATATTTACTCGAATTTCAAAAATTAGATATCTTGTTTAAGTATATACATTAATTATTTATAATGCGTCCTTTTTTTAATTTTCTTTCAAAAAAAAAGTTAGAGGTACCTGGCCAGGATTCGAACCCATGCCCTCCGCGTTGAAGGCAAGAGCTCTATCCATTACGCAACCGCGCTCTCATATAATAACATTATAATAAAATATTTTATTTTAATTATTATAATAAAATGATATTTATTATAATCCTTTATTTGAGAATTTTCATTTGAAAAATTCATTTATTTTATTTAATGAATACCGCAAAGGACGTAATTCCTCATCAGGGCCTAATTTTTTATCATTATTGATTCAAAATCATGATTTTGAAGATTTTAGTACGAAAAACTTTTTTTTATATTCATGAAAAAAAATAGGTTGAGCATAAAAAGTGCTTCGATTATGTGAAAAATATACTTTTACTTCTTCCCATGTAAATATGCGATGAGAAAAACCTCCTAGATGATCAGAAATTGCGTCCTTTACGTTACATTTATTATTTTTCTAATTATCATATACTTCCAATCAATTCATTCATTTAATGTATTTTAATATTGCAACTAATTTCGTAAAAGTTGCTTTTATAAAATTAAAAAACAAAAATTCTTTCTGAGATAACACCTTTTTCCACCTGTAAACCAGATAACACCTTTCTTTGGTTGCAAACGAGATAATACCTTTCGTCAACCAAAAACGAAATAACACTTTGTTCTCCGCAACCGTCGGTTTTAAGTTCATTATTTTCTAATATGTTTTATTCAATGTTATCTAAAATATTGCATAATTTATTTCAAATAAATAGTACATTATTATTATTGGCTCTAAAATGATTATGTAATATCAAACTAATATTGTTAAGGCTGTAAAAGTGAATGGAAACAGTATTGTTGTCATTATTATAAAATAATTCAGTTTAAAATTAACTGATGCTAAAATTTATGTGATATACACTCCTGCTCACATGAAGTTGCTCACCCTAATCAGTCAAGGTACCGTTGAAAAGCGTATAAAAAAAAGAATTTGAAAAGATGAGCTGAAAAGTTGTTTTAGAGCTCTTTCAAGGGCTGATGGTTTGATTTAAGAATATATATTTTTAACTATATTTATAAAGCTAAAAGAAAGAAAAAATTTCAAAAATTTTTTGCCGATGTACACGGAAAGAAAAACCCGAATCCAGCGTTGCGAAGTTGATCGTATTAGCTGGATGCGAATAACATTCGAAGCATAAGAATACATAAAATTGTAGCAAGTTTATGCGTAATCATACCGCAGTCAATCATTGCGACCGTCTGTACAAGATACTAACGTGAATCCGAGTAGAGCGCTGCGACTGCGTTGCCGGGTCAATTGCTTCGACTCGTCGGCATCTCGCACGCCGCAAGCCGAAAACAAGCACAGAGACAACGTTGCGAGTTCGTATACTTCGACTTTCTAGATTCTAGTACTGCGAAAGTCAATATTAATACTTTATGTCAATTTAAATTATGTGTTAATTTAATTTCCATTCAAAAAGTGTTTATATGATTACTAAACAAGTAAATGTTTTAATTCTTCAATATTATTTAGATTAAATTTTATTCATTAGCATATCATATGGAACATTTATTAAATTAAATAAGGACTAATGTTTCGTTATACTTTAATATTTACTCGAATTTCAAAAATTAGATATCTTGTTTAAGTATATTCATTAATTATTTACAATAAAATGAAGTTGATGAATATTTTACATGAAAATATTTACTTAATCAGTTAATATAATAGTCGACTTAATTAGTTAATATAATCTTATGAATACCTATCTAGCTATCTATCTAAATGACATCTGATAAAAAATGTATTTGTATGTTTTCTTTAAAATTAAGGAGAGAAAAAAGTAATAATCTTATAATCGATTATAAAATGAATATTTTTCTGACTTTTTTGCAAATTAAGTTTTCAGTTATTTCCCCGTTGAAAATGAGAAAATTAATCAGGCAAGTTTCCTATTAAGTTTTTTTGTATATTGAATAGTAACTTTTCCCCAATCAGGTAAGCTAAAAAATTTACATATTGTAATTTTCAAAAATTCAATTACATTCTATTTTATTTATAAGAAAAATGGTTTTATTAAATTTTTACTTTAGTTTGATAATTTTGAATCAAAAATTCATTAAAACATTAATTTAAAAAAAGATTCGAAACTAGAGCTCTAAAATTTATTTTTTCTATTTTGGGATCCAATTAAAACTTATTCTCTCAATTTTATCAATTTTTATTTTTTAATTGTGTCAATGAACATGAAATATCTCATATACATACATACATACAAGTGTATTATTTTATTAAAAATTCATTAAATATAATAAAATTGTAGGGCAATAATATTTAAACAGATCACATTTTATAAGAACGTTTATTTTAAAATCAGAATTAGATGTTTACTCTTCAATAACCAATCTCTAAGTGAACAACAAACTTTTACATTGCAACATAAACAGTTAAACCAATAAATATAAGTAATATGTTCAGAGTATTCTCTAATGTATATAGATATATAAATATCTTACAGTTTCGGCCAAGCCTGACACTTATCCGACCTCGGACAATTTTTAAATAAAAATTACTTTTGTCTATTAGTTCGCCAAAGTTTTGTATTTGCTGCTTCTTAAACCCCTTCATACTTTTTTTGAGATGGTTGAAAACCTTCTATATCTCTAATAATATATCTATTATTTCTAAGAACTTTAGCTATCTCATATGGACCTTTGAAACGTGGAATTAATTTTTTTGAAACACCAGGAGTTGAATCAAAATTTTTCATCATAACTAAATCACCTTCCTCAAAAATATGTGCTTCTTTACGTTTTTTATCTGCAAATTTTTTATAATTTTATTGTGATTTTTCAATTTTACTTTTTGCTTTCTGCCTAATATTTTCTAAATTTCTTTCAGTTTCATTAATATTTGAATCTAAAAATTCTTTGAGATCATCATGAACTTTACCCTTTTGATTAATACCAAAAAAAATCATACTTGGACTTTCTCCTGTTGTTTTATGTACACTATTGTTAAGAGCAAATTCAACGTCTGTAATTACTTTAGGCCACTTTTTACCAACATCTCGATCTGATAATTTACCTATCATTGGACCAATAGTTCGATTTAGACGTTCAACTTACCCATTAGCTTGAGGTGATCTAGCCGCAATTTTAATATGTTTTATATCATATTCAGTAATAAAATAATCAAATTCTTTTGATGTAAAACAAGGACCTCGATCAGATACAATACATTGCGGTTTACTATAATAATTAAAATAATCTTTTAAATATGCAATTGCTTCGCTTGAAGTGGTAGATTTTGTTGGATACAATTTAGTAAATTTAGAAAAAAAATCAATTAAAACAAAAATGTATTTTTTATTTGGTACTCTAGAATCTAAGATAGATAAATGATCTATATGTAACATTTGAAAGAGTTTATCTCCTTTCGGAATAGTATTTACTAAACCTTCCACTTTTCCCGAAGATGGGTTGTAAGCAATGCATTTACAGCAATTTAATACATGTCCTGTAATTTTATCTTTCATTTTCGAAAACCAATAATTCTTTTTGATCAAGTTAAAAGTTTTTTCAACGCCTAGATGACCAAATTTATTGTGATATTTAAATATAACATTTTTTTCCATTTCTTCAGGTACATAAAATAATAGTAAGTCCCCATGTTTTTTATAAATAATTCCATTACGCATTTCAAAAAATTCACTCTCAGATTTTTCTCATTTCTCTCTAATTTTTACAATTTTTCCATCTTTATTTTGTGATATAATTAAATTTGGCTCTAATGAATTATCTTCAACGACAGATACAAAATTAATTCTACTTAAGAGGCGGTCGGAACCAAATTGGTGACTTAGTTCGGCGCTTGTAATAAATGCTTATAATAATTTATTCATTTATTAATATGGTAAAAATATAGTCATTTCCTCTAGTCATGTATATAAAGAATAATTTAAAATAGTCAAAGCCACGAAAATATACAAAATATTGTTATAAAGCGAAAAATGCCACCTAACAATCGACACGACAGTTTTTTGTATGCGGTATATGTCAAGTCAGGTTTATATTTGTAATAAATGCTTATAATAATTTATTTACTTATTCATATGGTAAAAATATAGTCATTTCCTCTAGTCATGTATATAAAGAATAATTTGAAATAGTTTAAGCCATAAAAATATACAAAATATTATCGTAAAGCGAAAAATGCTGACTTGATATATACCGCAAATCACCGATTTGGTTCCGACCGCCTCTTAAGCAATTAACATGTGCCGTACGTTTACCTTCTCTATGTTCTGTTGTATAATCATAGTTCTGTAGCTCTAATATCCACTTAGAAATACTAGGATGTATATCTTTTGTCTTAAAAGCTAAAGCTAATGAATTACAATCTGTGATGATTTTAAATTTGATAACTTGTAAATATATCCTAAATCTTCTAAGTGCATATAATATTGCTAACATTTCAAATTCAAAACTACGTAAACGACTTTCTCTCTTAGTAGTTCGTTTCGAGAAATAAAAGACAGGATGAAATTTTAAATCTTTTCCTTTTTGAATAAGAATAGCCCCAAAACCGTGAGAACTCGCATCGCAATCAAGTTCAGTTTCAGCATAAGGGTCATAAATAGCTAGAATAGGAGCTTCAATTAATTTATTTTTTAAAATATTCATTGCATCAAGTTCAATTTCACCAAATTTAATTCAATATTTTTTTTTCGTTAAATCATACAATGGTTTTGCAATGATTGAAAAGTTTTCTATAAACTTTCTAAAATAAGAGCACAAACCTATAAATCTTTGTACTTCATGCACATTTTTAGGAATTCCAAAATTTAATACTGCCTCAATACCTCTCTTATTAAGAGCTACACCATTCTCTAATATTTTGTATCCTAAATATTCAATTTCATCATATAAAAATTTACATTTTTGAATTTTAATTTTTAATTTATTTTCAACCATGATTTCAAACAATTTTTTTTAAATCTCTACATGATGATCAGTTGTTCTAGTAGCTACAAGGATATTATCCATGTGAACTACAATATCTCCAGATACAATCAAATCACTAAGAGCAGTGTTAGCAAATTTTTGAAAAACAAATGGACCAGTTTTAATACTAAAAGACATCCATAAGTATTCAAATTGACCAATAGGTGTTATAAATGATGTATATTTAATTGATTCTTCTTTACTTTTATATGATGAAATCCATCTTTCAAATCAAGTAAACTAAAATATTTTTTACATTATTCTTTTCAGAATATGATAATCTACGAGGTTTAAAAAAAAATGGTTGATCACTTTTTATTTTAATCTCAATCTCAGCATTTATTTTAGGTTTTGCTGGTCTTATTGGTTCAACATAATACGATTGAAAAATTGTTTTTAAATTATTTTATATTTCAAATTGAATTTTTGGGTTTATAATCATTTCATCAATTATTTTATTATCATTGTTACTAAAATCAATATTAAAAATTTCTAATTTATTTTCAATAATATTTGCATTTCCAACAATTTTTAATTCAAATAAATTAAAGAAATCTCTTCCTAATACCGCATTTGAATTCATAGTATTATTTTTTACAACATACACATGAAGTCTCTTTTTAATATTATTTAAAGTACAATTAACAATAACATTTCCAACAATTTCTAATTTAGAATTATTTATGTCACAATATTTTAATTTTTCATTATCAATTTTTTCAATTAACTCTGGATTAATCAACTTTTCTTTAATCAAAGTATTTGGACTACCACTATCCAAAAGAGCTACAAGCGATACAATAAAACGATCACCATTATTTTCAAACTCAAGTTCAATATTTTTTTTATAATCATTTTTAATTATCAAGTTACTATTAATAACAGAAATTTCTGATCGTTCTGACTTTTTATTTATTTGAGGACAATCTTTAATAATATGTTCAACTGAACCACATTTAAAATAAGAACCTTTTGTTCTCTTTTCTTTTTTACATTCAAAAGATAAGTGTGAATAATCACCACAATTATAAAATCTTATTTTTGATTTAACCTCAAATTTTTCAAATTCATTAAATTTATATGAATCGTTAGTATTTTTATTTTGATTTTCTTTATATTTTTCTAAATAAGAGAATTTTTTATTTTTCAATCAAATTTTATCTAACGCATTCAGTCAAGCTTCTTGTGTTAACAATCGTTGCATTCGCGCTTGATCACTTAAGTTCTCATCTGGTATTCCATCAATTAAATAATCAATAATTTCATTTTCATCAATAGGAACTTTATTTGCAAGAATAATTTTATCATGAACATACTCACAAAAATTTTCATGTTTTTGCCATATGCGATTTTCAAATTGCTTACGTAATTTCAGTTTATCAATTCTACGAAAAAACATTTTTCTTAAAGCATCTGATAAATCATTTGTCGTTAATGTGATATGTTCAGGTTTTGAATGAAACCACAAGAGAGCTTTACCTTTAAGTTTAGTACCTATCGAAATTTTTGACATATTATTTGTAAGTTTATATGTTTGTATTAGTAACCTAACCTGTCGTTCCTAACTTTCAAAATTACCAACAAAAACACTTAATAATTCGCCTACCGTTTTTACAATATTTAAAGGATTAGCTTGTTTCCATTGAACAGTAGTAGATAAAGCAGGCCCATTAATATCTCTTTCAAAGATAGAATGATTTCTAATAGTTGCACTTCTGTCTTCGTTGATGAACCCAATCGAACCATTGTTCCGTTGAACTGTACCGTTCTTACCAACAGCATTCTCGATAATTGCTTGAGTAACAATTTCACTAGCTAAATTCTCTCTGTGTTGTTCTTTCCGTCTTAGATCGTTTTTAAGCCATTGAGCACCATCATTACCATCAATACTATTGACACTTCCACTAACCTAATTCATATTTTTTTGATTTTGTAATGCTCCTACAATCCGTTTTAAATTTTTAATTTTTTTAGCCATTTCATCTCGTTTTTGTGCCAATCGTCTTGACTCCTCTCGTGCTCCTTACAATAAAGAATTATTTTGTTCACAATACTCTTTAACCCAATTTCCATCTGGATCTGCTTGTTCTATTCGTAACACTAATTCTGATTTATTTCCTGTAGTCAGTAAGCCTTGATTTCGCAAAATTTTTTTCAATTCTGACACTGTCAATTCACTCGTTTCAACCATGGTTAGTTTTGTTTAATACTATATTCAATTGCACAAAGCGAATAACAAAACTTCTATAATCAATTCTAATCAATATTAGAACGAACAGCACACAGGAAATCACAAATCAGATATAACAAAAAAAAAAATTCATTTCACAATTTATTGAATTTATCTTGATCTTTATCCCACTTCTGATGTTTGTAGGGCAATAATATTTAAACAGATCACATTTTATAATAACGTTTATTTTAAAATCAGAATTAGATGTTTACTCTTCAATAACCAATCTCGAAATGAACAACAAACTTTTACATGGCAACATAAACAGTTAAACAAATAAATATAAGTAATATGTTCAGAGTATTCTCTAATGTATATAGATATATAAATATCTTACAAAATAATATTTGAATAAAACTTATTTCAAATAGAATTCAAAGATTCAAAGATAAATTTTTAAACGTTCTAGCTTTGTATGTAACTTTTTTGAAACAATTTTCAAATACTTATCATTCTCTCACATTAAAAAATACACAACTGTATTTGCGAATAAATTGTCCGTTTTTAAAATAATAAACAAAATTCATTTTTTTTAAAGCTATATGGTACAGTACCTTTAAAATTTCATGAAGAGTATCAAATTTTTAAAAGAAATAACGGGTTTATATGGAAATATTTTGTAATTATGACAGCTTTCAAATCAATAACATCAAATGATTTTTCATTCCATAAATATACTGGTGGATAAGAAATTTATGAATTTTTATTTTGGTTTTGAATTATACTTTATAAAACTATGCAAGAATTCTTTTCTAATTTCAAAAAAATATTTTATTAAAACTTTATTTTATGAATGCAATTATAAATTAAAATTTTTAAATTTAAGGTATCAATGATTTTAAATTAAAACTTATATCTCTAAATTAATGATATTTTATTAAAATTATAAATAAACTATATTTTTTCAAATGAAATGAATATTTATGACTGTGTAATAACCTATATTTTTAATTGAATGTTCAATGTCATTCATTTAACAAAACAGTAATTTATAAGTCTCTTTAAGTTAATTGCATGACAATATAATTCTTTTTCTTAATAATTGTATAGGACTATTCAATGAAAGTGATATTTCATATACTTGTGCATAGATTTAATTTTTAAATAAACTTACTAGACTAAAAAAATATTTCGTTCTTTTAAAATTCTATGCATACTTCTTAGTAAAATAATGATATACTTTATTTATAAACGATATTACTAATAAAAGTTACTATTCAATATACAAAAAAACTTAATAGGAAACTTGCCTGATTAATTTTCTCATTTTCAACGGGGAAATAACTGAGAACTTAATTTGCAAAAGAGTCAGAAAAATATTCATTTTATGATCGATTATAAGATTATTACTTTTTTCTTTCCTTGATTTTAAAGAAAACATACGAATACATTTTTTATCAGATATCATTTAGATAGATAGCTAGATAGGTATTCATAAGATTATATTAACTAATTAAGTCGACTATTATATTAACTGATTAAGTAAATATTTTCATGTAAAATATTCATCAACTTCATTTTATTGTAAATAATTAATGAATATACTTAAACAAGATATCTAATTTTTGAAATTCGAGTAAATATTAAAGTATAACGAAACATTAGTCCTTATTTAATTTAATAAATGTTCCATATGATATGCTAATGAATAAAATTTAATCTAAATAATATTGAAGAATTAAAACATTTACTTGTTTAGTAATCATATAAACACTTTTTGAATGGAAATTAAATTAACACATAATTTAAATTGACATAAAGTATTAATATTGACTTTCGCAGTACTAGAATCTAGAAAGTCGAAGTATACGAACTCGCAACGTTGTCTCTGTGCTTGTTTTCGGCTTGCGGCGTGCGAGATGCCGACGAGTCGAAGCAATTGACCCGGCAACGCAGTCGCAGCGCTCTACTCGGATTCACGTTAGTATCTTGTACAGACGGTCGCAATGATTGACTGCGGTATGATTACGCATAAACTTGCTACAATTTTATGTATTCTTATGCTTCGAATGTTATTCGCATCCAGCTAATACGATCAACTTCGCAACGCTGGATTCGGGTTTTTCTTTCCGTGTACATCGGCAAAAAATTTTTGAAATTTTTTCTTTCTTTTAGCTTTATAAATATAGTTAAAAATATATATTCTTAAATCAAACCATCAGCCCTTGAAAGAGCTCTAAAACAACTTTTCAGCTCATCTTTTCAAATTCTTTTTTTTATACGCTTTTCAACGGTACCTTGACTGATTAGGGTGAGCAACTTCATGTGAGCAGGAGTGTATATCACATAAATTTTAGCATCAGTTAATTTTAAACTGAATTATTTTATAATAATGACAATACTGTTTTCATTCACTTTTACAGCCTTAACAATATTAGTTTGATATTACATAATCATTTTAGAGCCAATAATAATAATGTACTATTTATTTGAAGTAAATTATTCAATATTTTAAATAACATTGAATAAAACATATTAGAAAATAATGAACTTAAAACCGACGGTTGCGGAGAACAAAGTGTTATTTCGTTTTGGTTGACGAAAGGTATTATCTCGTTTGCAACCAAAGAAAGGTGTTATCTGGTTTACAGGTGGAAAAAGGTGTTATCTCAGAAAGAATTTTTGTTTTTTAATTTTATAAAAGCAACTTTTACGAAATTAGTTTCAATATCAAAATACATTAAATAAATGAATTAATTGGAAGTATATGATAATTAGAAAAATAATAAATGTAACGTAAAGGACGCAATTTCTGATCATCTAGGAGGTTTTTCTCATCGCATATTTACATGGGAAGAAGTAAAAGTATATTTTTCACATAATCGAAGCACTTTTTATGCTTAACCTATTTTTTTTCATGAATATAAAAAAAAGTTTTTCGTACTAAAATCTTCAAAATCATGATTTTGAATCAATAATGATAAAAAATTAGGCCCTGATGAGGAATTACGTTCTTTGCGGTATTCATTAAATAAAATAAATAAATTTTTCAAATGAAAATTCTCAAATAAAGGATTATAATAAATATCATTTTATTATAATAATTAAAATAAAATATTTTATTATAATGTTATTATATGAGACCGCGGTGGCGTAAATGAGAGCGCGGTGATGTAATGGATAGAGCTCTTGCCTTCAACGCCGAGGGCATGGGTTCGAATCCTGGCCAGGTACCTCTAACTTTTTTTTCGAAAGAAAATTAGTGTATGTGCCATTTATATCGTGATTCTTAAAAATCCGACCTCATTGGGTATCGGTTGATTGTTGGTCACACAAGTGGCTGACCATCCACCGGTAGTCAAAGTTTTCGGTATGGTGGGTCTGACAGTCTAGCCTGATGTAATGTGTTGAACGGATACCGGGCTGGACTCCCTCGACTTCATCAGATAAAAAAGGTTAATCATATAGAGGACAATATCCTTTACATATTAATCTTAAAAAAAAAAAAAAATTATGTTATTATAATTAAATAAAAAAATGTCTATTAAAATGCTTTATATGATAATCATTATTTTACAAATTTATTTATTTTATTTAATTAATACATTTATTATTCGACTGATTTTTATAAATTAATTCATCAATTTTATGTATAATAATATTATAATTAATTAATTTCGTCAGAGCTGCCACTGCAAAATTTAACAATAAAACCCTTTTTGAGATAACACTATTCTTCGATTGCAAACGAGATAATACCTTTTTTCGACTGCAAACTAAATAACACTTTTCTTCAATCGAAAATGAAAGAAAATCTTTTAACCGAAAATGAAATAACACTTTCTTCCCCGAGACCGTCGAAATGATGATGGCTTTGAAATGGTTATGTTATACCAAAATTATATAGTAAAGGCTGTAAACGTGAATGAAAACAGTATTGTTGTGATTATTATAAAATAATTCAGTTTAAAATTAACTGATACCTTAATTTATGTTATATATAGTATATTATGACCCATGGCCAGTAAAGTAAGAAAGATCTCAGATCACATGTAATTGTCAACCGAGACGAAGCCGAGGTTGACTAACATGTGATCTAAGGCTTTCTTTTTTAGTGGCCTCGGATTGTATACTATTTTTCGCCATATTCTGACCGAAAGTACTACTTTCGCCCCGGCTAGGAAAAACGAAAGTAGTATTTTTGGCCTGGGTATGGCGAAAAATAGCATGCTCACCACGGTAGGTAAAGTGGCGACTTCATAGCACATTTTTACGACCCTCGCCTTCGGCTCGGGTAGCAATTCACATGAATTCGCCAGTTCTTTACCTCCCTTGGTGAGTAATATACTATTTCTGCTCGACGGCACCGGAAAGCGGCAACTTCATTTTGGATAGCTGCTGGAACGTTGTCGCTTTTCAACCGGAGGGCAGAAAAATATATTTTTACAATCACTCAGCATTAACTCAATCGGGTGCAGCTATTGGACTTTTATAACTATAGAGACCACAGGCTATTTTATTTAAAACTATAAAATTATACTTAATCTTTATTAACTGAAATAAGCATAACTTTTTTTCTATAAGACCTGCCACCTCGGTTGAAAGTTTACTTCGAAATTTAAGGAAAAAGGAAGAAAATAAGCTTTAAAAAAGATCAATTATTTGGGGCAACATGAGCGTGATGGAAAATTATACGTAATTAAAAAATAGATCAATCAGAAAAGAGCAAAATTAACGTCTCAAAAAATTCAGGTATGATCTACACTCAATTTCCAACAAAAAGTATTCCATTGAGTTTTAACGAAAAGTTAATAGTATTTGAGAAAAAAGTTCATTAATAATTTATTTAGCAAAATATTTAAAAAATTTGAATGATTTCATCACGTTAAACTCTTGAACTCTTTGACCTAGACCTCAAAAATTTTTTTATATATTTTGGATGACAAATCGAACATATTTTCAGAATTTTAGCAAATCTTATTTTTTTTGCTGGCAAGTTGACGTGGAATGGTCCTATATAAGTAATAAGTAGTTATTGAGGCACCATGGACTGTTAAAACAAACTCTCACTCCACAACCCCAAAGGTTACTGACTGGCGGGCCAATGACCTCTAAGAAGGTGAACTAGGGGTTAGTTATGCATAGTACCTCGAATAACTTGAGGGTCACTACTCACCCATTCTAGAAATTTAGAGTGGAGATAAAAAATATTTTAATCGATCTTTCAAAATCTAATACTTCCAATCATTAAAATAATTAAATCTTTTATATTGAATTATAAAATATATAATTTACTAGCAAAAAATTTAAATTTGCAACTAAATACAAATTTTATATTGAATCAAAAATATAAAATTTACTTGTAAACATTACTGTGTGTATGAAGGATTGGAAATTGGTGATAGACAAAGTGATTGAAATACTCATGTTTTAAAGTTTAAAAACATTTATTAATAATAAAACATTACAACGTAGTGTTTATACAGTTAATTAGTGTGTACACATGATAAATAATGAATTCGTATATGATTAATAATAAGTCTTCTTTTCCTGAAACTAGATTATTCTTTTTCAATATTTCGATAAGATCATTTACAAAATTATCATTTAAACTAGACACTGTTCTTTTTATATCGCTAGAATAATAGTGCATATACTGAGATTCTGGTTTATTTTCTAATACATTTTTCATATTTGTAACCATTTCTTGTAATACAAAGTCCACAGATTTTGCAACAGTATTTCAATATATAATTCTATAATCTATACACTTTGATAAATCTTTTAAATGTTCAAACGAGACACGTTTAAATACTAATGATCGACTATATCGACTATATTTTTTCTGTACTCCACCACTCTCTTCTCCTTCGCGTTGAGCGTCATTAGGTGCCAATTCAAAAGCTCTCTCGTGAAAACTAATCATAAAGCGGATGGTATATTCAGGTATAGTCGTTGATCCGACATAGATTCCTCATTGTAACAAGTAAAAAATTCTTCAATTTTTTGAAACTCCTGCTTCAACGCCTGGCAACAGTCGACTAACAGAGGTAGAACTTGAAAATTGGATCCGCAGAAGCGCAGCACGAGTGAAAAGTCCTTTTAGCCTTCGCCCATATTCTCCAGGCCTGCCTGCATGATTTTTCCAAAAGAGCTGTTTAGCCCGTAGACCATTGGCAGAATCAGCTGCTAAAAATTTTTCTTACTGTTGTTTCATTAAATATGCCAAGTTGTTACCAAATAACTGCTCCAAGTTCCTCTTTTGAGCCGCCATCATGCTTGAGTTTTGTGCCTATTACTGCTAGAACCATCGATTACACAACTGTAGCTACACCGAGTGGATGCCACTTCTTTTATATTGTAAAAAGTTGGTTGGAGCATCGTAAAAAGGTGGTCTGCGACCAATCAGGAAAAGTCAAATATCATATTACGCATAGCAAGTTTTTTCCACAAAATTCTTGAACATAGTATCATTTTTTTGCAAATTCTGCGAGAAATTTTCCAAGAATTTCTTGAAACCCAATCCGCTAGACGTATAATACAGAAACATGATACAATAATGACCACAATCGTTGGAATATTCGCTTTGTAGGCGTTTATTATTTCATCTAAATTTTTTACAATTTTGCTGAATACGTAGTAAATGTTGTCAAATTTGCGGTGACTTACCAAGACTATCAAAGTACGTACCTGTACCATTCTTATTAATGTATATGACAACACAGTGCGCACCACGCTAGTTATAATTTTGCGTATTTAGGACAAGTGCACAAGGTTTTACCCACACTAGAGGAATCTGATGCGCTGGATAAACGCCTACTGCGTGAAACTTGATCCTCATCAGATATCAAACAATCTCTTTTGAGTTCATCGCAGAGAATCTCGTAAATTTCTTCTACAATTAGCGATTTTACGCTGGCATCAAGTTTCAGTAGCCAATGTTTGAGATTAGCAACGTTATTCAGTACACAAGCGTAATTTGAATAAGGTGATTTTATATAATGATGCATGCACTGTACACTGCTGAAATTTAAATTTTTAAAAGCTATACAATTTTGTTCTTTTTCTAAATTTACAATCTCACAAATAATCTGTTTGGAAAGTAATTCAACTTTTTCTCGACCTCGCACGAAAATTTTACATCGATGCTTGCAAATATCTTTCAAATTTTCGTATAATCCTTTTATTGATATATCACCTTTATATTACTCCAGACCATGATGATTCAGTGTCACCCAATAGTTCTGTCTTAATACATTTTTAGGTATGCGTCTCAAATTACAAAGAGTAGCCGCAATTCAATGAGCTATTAAGTTTTTATGAATAGCGAGTAGAGTTACCTCCTTTGGAATCAAACGATTTTTCTTATCCTATAAAAACTGTACGTCAATCAACAGATCCATACTGTTTGCAATAAAAGTTGCCGACCGACTGAAATAATAAAGTTATCTTTTGCTTTATTTAAGTAACGAAAAATGTATCCCCACCACCACCATCACTACCTAACCGCTATAATCCATGACAAGCTGTCTTGATGAGGCAATTTGAGCAAAGTCGTATTCAGCATAAATTATACAATTTACAGCGCCCTCTAGCGGGTCGTCGAATCTAACATCAATTCGTACATTATCATTTTTTATCAAATTCCAATGAATACCATTGCTCGCCGATAAATCAGGTGTCAAATCAAAAGCGAATAGGCAGTAACCGTTTGGAGTCTTCACGGGTAATCGAGTTGCCTAACTGTATAAAGTGAATACCTGAGCCAGAAAAAAGTGTATGATAGGCATCAACGTACATTTTGCGTTTATTGAAATCTGGCTTCGATGGCACTTATATTTCATTGACGTATAGACACAGAAAATTTATATTAAAATTCTTTAAATTTAACAGGTTAAAACTTTCATCTCCGTTGTAAGCTTTATTTTGAACGAAACCGAGTATAATTCTTTTTGGCAGTTGATCTAATATAACATTGTCGATCGTTTCTCCATGCACGAAGTTACGTAACATGACAGCCTTAATTTCTACACGTATCAGTGGGTCTTTTGCAGTAGTCTGCGACAGTAGTTTTACATGTGCTAGTACAAGTAAAGAATTTAATCTTACTCGACGAAGCGGAATCCATGAGACAGAAGCCGTGACGAGAATGCACGAGCCTTACTCTAACTTCAATATCACTCAGTAATAATTTGTCTTAATTAAAAACATCACAATGTAAGTGGCCGAATTAATGAATCTTGCTGTCAATTATGATCGCCTTACGTTTATTGAGACCTGTATTACCACCTGTGGTATCGTCCATTTTCCCTGCTGTATCATCGTACCACAAGTCACTTGTTAAATGAGACCTTTTAGCTGTTGAGCAATAATATTAGTACTCTTGACAACAGCGCCATCTAGCTTGATTACACCACGACTAGCCTATTCAGTATTACCAGTTTGCCGAAAGTATCTAATGAGATGCCTTGCATTGGTTTGAAATTTCTGAGGTACCGACTCAACAAGGTGTTTGTCGTCAATTTCGTCATTATTGTCTGTACTTATTGTCGTTCCCGTTTCTAATAATGTTGCCTCGTGTGGATGTATTATACCTTCACTCTCATTCTCCTTCTCCTCTTTTAGGTGTAAGCAGCACTATAAGATTTGCTGATATTGCAAAGATTTTTGGCGCTCATCACCTGGGGCCGTATTCAGTAACTGTCTCGCGAACGAAGTAGACCTAAAGAAGCTCTGTGATTGGTCAATGCTACTTTCTGATTGGTCAATGCAACTTGTGTCGCTTGTGAGACACTTACAGAATAACCCCCCTGTAGAATGTAAAATTTTACTCATTTCTTCGTCAAGGCGTGTCGTGGCTGTACCAGGTGTTCAACACTGGATGGTGGTGGTGTATGATTGGTAGTGGTTACGCCATGCTGCTATTGCTACTAATGCTGTTGCTCTAAACACTCTTGCGGTATTAAAATCATTTGCCTTGCGTGCTCTATGCCGATAAAACAGGTTTCACAATAAGCCGCAGTAAATATGCTGATTTTACGACCTATTTCCTTTTTACCTCCAAACTACCTGGTTCAGTGAGTTTTCACAACAGAGGTGCGAATTTTCGCAACTGTCTCTTAAAATACTTGTTAATTAGAATATTTCCACGTAAAATGTTCAAAGCACACTCGCAAATGTACGTCATGAATTTAGAATTTACTTCACGTAATATGACCTTAAGTTTATAAATTTTGATTTTACACAAACAATGTAATTGAGTCCAGAACTTTTCTGAAATTCGTGTACTACGACATGTTGCCGGCTCGATTACAATCATACGACTGGTAGATTATTCGAGCGAGCACCAGATCTTATGGACACGCAACGAGGCACATAAACATACTGATGTTTGTCAAACGGAAATATACAAGTACGAAATCTAACGTTTTCAGGCGTACCATGTTTCAGATCTATGAACAAATAGCCGTGTCGCTGTGCTGCGGCATCGAGATATGCCTCTTGCAAAAAACGAGGCTCCTTGGGGCAGACTTGGCGCGCCAGATGATTTATTTACGCTTGATTGCGCGGATTCTCACATGCCACGATGTAATTAGAGTTTAAAGAAATTTCATCCTGACCTAGATAAAAGAGATTTTGCGAGATAAAGATGACACTCAAGTTATTGTGATAACTGCCTCTGGTAAAGAAGTTGACTACAGCTCTGTTGGACGATTCTCTCATCAGATCAGTCTAAAAAAAAGCCATAGAGGTCCGTGCACGAAACGTTCAGAGATTATAGTCATGCCAATATAATATGACGGCTGCGCATATTCATACACGTGACGATATAAATCGTTTATAGCAGTCTCCAATTAAGCATATACACTTGCATTAGCTAGTGGAGCTAATATAGATACTCTTAATTGTCACCCTTGAAGCTAAACTGCTTGTGATATCGTGAAGTCTCTTCGTGAATAGTAATGTATTTCTGAGCAGAAGTGCCATCTCCTCGTTGAAGACATTCATCTACAATACGGTGCTATAATATGTCAGAATTAATACGATTATAAAGTTACATATATCTCAATAGTTGAGATCTTCCATACCTGGCGTCGATATTGCAGATAATGTAGTTTCAGGTGGAACTATTTTATTCGACGTTTGCATATCCTGATCATTCCAGTAAAAGCAACCAGGCAATAGTTCATTAGATTGTGGTGGCGCTGCAGTATCAGCAATCACCCCCTATAATATCGTGTTTGGAGTACTATGATCATAAGTCATGTGATCATCTAAGGAATTTGTAACTTCTTGTACTTTTTCGGTGGGAGTAACGCAGGATCTCTCGAACTAGGCAACTTCTTCTGCTGATAGAAGATTTATCAGTAATTCATCCCCACCACTGTCCTCCATCATGTTTTGGCCCTCCAACAGGTCTGAAAATTTTTAATATTATATCTGTTGAAGTTATACTATTTTAAATAAAAAAGTCTTATCCCGTGAAATTCTCTGACCATAAATCTATAGATTATTGACCCGATATTGGAAGTCGATATTTTTTTGTAAAACATATTTTTGGATATATCATTGTATTGACAACATAGAAGTGTTATTTTGCAAAATTTGTTGACCGTAAATAAGTAAGTTATTCAGTATTGGTCCGATATTGGGAATCAATATTTTTTTGTGAAATATATTTTTGGATTTATTATTTCATTCGTAATATAAAAAATATAAAAGATATTGGAAATCGATATTTTTTTGTGAAACATATTTTTGAATTTATCATTGTATTTACAACATAAATGTATTATCTTTTTAACTGTACGAGCAAAATTTTTTGACCGTAAATAAATAAGTTATTGTGTATCGGCTCGATATTGGAAATCAATATTTCTTGTAAAACATATTTTTGAATTTATTATTTTATTTACAACATAAAAGTCTCATCCCGCAAAATTCTCCGACCATAAATAAAAAATCTATCGATTATTGACCCGGTATTGGAAATCGATATTTTTTTGTGAAATATATTTTTTGATTTATCATTGTATTTAGGTCATAAAAGTATTATCTTGCAAAATTTTTGACCGTAAATAAATAAATTATTAAGTATTGGTTCAATATCGGAGATCAATATTTTGCATAAAACATATTTTTGGAATCATTATTTTATCTACAACATGAAAGTCTTATCCCGTGATTTCTCCGGTAGTAAATAAAAAAGATATAAATTACTGAACGATGACTTGAGGTGCATCTTGCATTTCTCTGTTCATAGTACAGCGACCAACTATATCAAGTACCTGATTATCGGTAAAAATATTTCGCCTAAACATATAGGCTAAAAAAAGTACGTAGCCCGCAGAGTCCAATGATGAATTTAATCTTTTTCAATAATTCATTCATAGAGCAAGTTTTCCAATTTTTGCGCCATGCATAATTACAAAATAGTTTTATTTGTGGTTCACGAAGGAAAACCATATTTAAAATAGCTATAAATATATTACATAAATATTTTTTATTCATTCTCTTTTTTTGTTATTCTTCTTTGAATGTTAACACTCAGAATGTTATCAGAACCGTACATCGTTATTAGTTTAATGAGAACCTCCGAGTAGTATGTACGTGAGTACGTAATTCAATATTCTGAATAATAATCTGTTTATAATTATTAACAATCAATTTAAAATTTTATATAAAATATTAAGTTAGCATGTACGTAATTAAAAATCAGGTCATCCTTATTTCGCTGATGAGAAGGTGGGACTTTTTTCTTTAAGGCATGTGTTATACAATTTCATTCGTCTAACGTCTCGCGTTTATCAAATTTGGACTGATCCTATCACAACGAATGATTTGAGTGCATCTCTTACAAACACCCATCCAACATTATTGTAGTAATGTCTATTATACTTCTTAAATCTTTGTACTTTACATACACTTAATTTGCATACCAATTTGAACTATTTATAAATATCGATATTAGGTAATATCTTTAATATATAAATTGAACATTATTTTATTACATACACATTGACTGTTAAAATAAGAGATGGTATACCTCTTTCTTTTTTATAATAGTTTAAGAGCAGGTCGGATTCGCTGTCCGTGTCTAATTGGCATTTTTATTATTTACTCAAGTTTTGATCGGTGTATCTTCAAATTAAAGGTCGAGCGCAATAGATATTATTATTATGAACATCTATGCACAAGAAAAAAAATATCTACCGGTTTGTTTTTAAGAAAAGTAAGTGACGCCAAAGTAAAAGTTTATGTTTATAATATTTTCGCGTTACTTACTTTTCTCAAAAACTAACCGGTAGATATTTTTTTTCTTGTGCATAGATGTTCATAATAATAATATCTATTGCGCTCGACCTTTAATTTGACGATACACCGATTAAAACTTGAGTAAATAAACAACTCAATTGTTACTCGGTCGGTATCAGGTTCTACTCCGGTCTACCGTTAATACTTTTTTCTTATTTTTATCACTAATTGTCGATATTTATTGCGTAATGATTGATAATTTCTGAATAATAATTTTTAAATTCAATTTAATATATTCGATTTTGATATATATATATATATATATTTATATAGTCGTAAGACAAGATTCAACCGACCCCCCCCTCAGCCCCCCCTCAAATTACGTTGTAATTTCTCTTATAAATGGTCATTTCAAAATTAACGTAACTGAAGCCCCCCCTCAGCCCCCCCTCAATTTTTATAGCCCCCTCTCATTACAATATTATGTTTTAGTAATTAGTTATAAAAAAATATTCTTATTATTAATAATATTCTATTATTATAAAAATAATCATAAGTAATTGAATATTATTATAATTAGTAATATTTTATTATTATAATTGTAACTGTAACTAATTAATAATATAAAGTTTTTTCGCTGCATTTCATTCATATTCTAATATTGAATTTCAATAATGAAAAAAAAATTATTATTATTAATATTTCATTAATATAATTGCAAGCATAACTAATGCATAATACAAAGCTTCCTCTCTGCATTTCCTTTAATCAGATGAATATATAATATTTTTATTTTTATATATTATATCTTTATTTTTATTATTGAAAAAATTTACTAATTACAAAAGTAAATTATAGATTACAAAATGAATTTAGCTTAATATCCATAGGTAATTTATTAACACTTGTATTCAAATGAAACATGTTTTTTCTTAAACTAGAAATAATATATTTACATATTTATCTTAATAAAAGATTCCTGGCCTTGAGATCAGTATAAAAATATATGGCTGCATTAAAAGCTCTAAAAGCTTACAAATTCATTTCTTATTGTCGCTGAAGCGTACAGATCTATTAATTGTTGTCGCTAGAAAAAAAGCTTATAAAAACGTACAGATTTATTATTTGCTGTCGCTAAAAAAAGCTTATAAAAAGCATGCAGATTTATTGTTTGTTGTCGCTAAAAAAACTTCATATAAGCATACAAATATATTGTTTGTTGTTGCTAAAAAAAGGTTACAAATTTATTTTTCATAATCGCTAAAAGAAACTTTTTTTTCCAAATCATGAGATATTTTTACAATTTTTGGATTAAGAATGATAAATGTAGAAACCTGTAATGTCGGTATTTTATAATCAAAACGAGAACAATATACTTGGCTTTTTTTAAATTTTATGTAACGTCGCTGTATTTCAGCTATCATTGCGATGCTAATTAGCAACGGAGATCGTCAGTGCGTTCGTGAACAAAGCACATGCAACGTACAGTGGTGCTTGTATCAGCCTTGGAACTTGTGATCTCGAGATTACGAATCCATAGCTCTACAGTTAATAATATTATTTATAGAATCAAATTTTTACAATAGGAAATATTGAAGAATAGGTGTAATATAATTTAAATTAAAATATAATATACCCTATGTAATCTATGTCAACGTATATAAATATACACACTTATAAAAGAAGCCACTAATCACTGTATGAAGTAAGTTACATCCAAATGCAATGAATATATAGTTATAAATGTTCATTTTAACCAATTCATTTTGTTGACTTTTTTCAAATTTTGAAAGAGAATTGTAAAAAACATATACTTTTTTCAAATATATTTAAAATAAAAACTAAAAGTTAGTTATTTATATTTTAAATTTTTATATTTGAATTTCAAATATTTCAAATAAAAAAAAATATACGTAAATATATATATATATATATATATATATATATGAGCATATCTCCACAACTTTTAATTTTTTTATAATGTTTTTGAAAAGTCATTTTACTGCTGTTACTGGGTAGCGAATAATGCACACTATTCAAACTAGGTTTACATCTTTTGTACAATCTTGTTTCTTATTTTTATGTATATGGTGAATGTACACCAATGCTCCAGTAGATATTTCTATAAAACGAAAATTTTTACATGGATAAAATTTCCGAACTTTTATCCATGTAAAAATTTACGTTTTATAGAAATATCTACTGGAGCATTGGTGGCACATTCACTATATACATAAAAAATAGAGGAACAAGATTGTACAAAAGGTGTGAACCTAGTTTGAATAGTGTGCATCATTCGCTACCCAGTGACAGCTGTAAAATGACATATCACCAAAAGATTAAAAGTTGTGGAGATATGATCATATATATATTTCTATTACAAGGTTAGTATATTAAAAATAATATTTTACAAAAATTAATATAAGAATTTGAATCAAATTATATTATATGCTTTATTACATTAAAAACTACATCACATCTTATATATTTTCATTTTTTTTTTAAATATTAGCAGTTAATTAGTTTACATTGTTTAATATTTTAATTGATTTTATTTTTTTGAATGTGGTTTAAATGTAACTATTCTTACCCAATGCATCAAAGGTTGTCTTAAGATCTAAGGAAACTATATGAATTTTATTTTCAAATAATTATATTTCTTAAAAATTTGAAATATATTTTTATGCATCTTACATCTGTAATTTGATTCCAATCTCCTGGTAATTTTACTTTAAGTCTTTTTAAAATATTTATCATTCTTTTAAAATATATATTTTCTTCGATCTCATCTAACAATACCAATACTTTGTACTTGATTTTTAATTTAAAAAAAATACTATCATTCAATTATTAGAGATTAATTATAAAACTTTTATATCATGTCATATTGCCTGTTGACATATATTTTTATGAAAACAGAAAACCTCCTATCCAATTACGTTTTTGAAGTATTTTTATCGATGAAATTAATTAAAAATTATATATTAGAGATTCCTATTTCTGTTAAAACTTTATCAATACAAATTATTACAGGTTATATTCCAGGAAGACATTTTGTTTAATCATCTTAACTTCTACAAATAAAAAAGAAATATGAAAAACTAAGTAAAAAAAAAATATTTTTATAGAAATCTTTTATAAAAATATATTTCAAATTTACATTGTTACCATTAATTTTATGCAATTCATTTATCGAGAACTGACAATGTTTTAACAGAATTGGATACAAGAAACTTATTTAATTCTACTTTTTGCAGTATTTAAACACAATATCATTATTTTAATTTTTGTGCAGTCTTCAAATACTCCTACAATTTTATAAAAGAAATTAATAAACTTAGCTCAAACTTCTTAAATCATCTTTTAATATTGAATAATTTTTTTGCAAAAATTATATTACTAGGTTTGGTATTTACATTGACAAGAATTCTCAAAAACTTTACTAAAAGATATATTAAAATTGTTAAATCTTTTATTTGTTTCCTAATTACAATAATGATTTACAATTTTAAAATTATAAAATTAAATAAATAAATTTTAAAATGTATAAAATTTATTTGTAATATAATTTAGGTTAAGTATGAAATTTGAGAAAGATGGATGCTTACTGTTGTAATTAAACATGAAATTCAATACATGTCATCATTTATACGATTTATCCTAAAGAAAAGAAATATGTAAGGGTGCAGTTAGATGAGTAGAAAAGAGACTGCTGAATAGAGGATGCATAATAGTAACAACCAATCAGCGCTATTCGGCAAGTTTCATGCGAAGAATAGAATTCTATTCTCTATTCCAATGTAGAATGGAAAAGCGAGTTGCGATGTGAAGTAAATAAACAAAAATAATTAAATTATAAATAAAAATCTACTTCATTCATTTTAAAACAAATTGTAGAAAACTGCTCTGTATGAGCTACAATTTTAAAGAGGTTATGTTTATGTTTACGCGACCTAATACGCAAGCATCTTCTTTCCATTCTACGGATTTTTTCCCCCTATGGTAACATAGAGAGAAAAACAGTGGAATAGGCGGTAGAATAGAAAAATGAATATATAGCTAAATGTTTGTTTTAATCAATTCATTTTGTTGTCTTTTTCAAGTTTTTAAAAAGAATTGTAAAAAACATGTACTTTTTTCAAACATATAATTTTTTTAGATCTTAAATCAGTCTTTAATACAGTTGGTAAGAATATTTACATTAAAATCACATTGTAAAAAAACATAGCCTTTTTTCAAAGATATAATTTCCTTAAATATTAAGTCATTCTTTGATGCAGTTAGTAAAAATATTTACATTAAAATCACATTTAAAAAAATAAAATCAAATTTCTCAAACTTAATATGCTCTATGAGAAAGCATTGCACTTAAGTACTAAGCAACGTTTTTTTAACATACATATTATCAATAAAGGAAAAACGCTTATAAAAAAGTATTTTTAACTTTGATGGATGTTTATAACATTTTATGTTTATCTTTATATACAGATGAAAACATTAATAAACGTAAATATAGAAATACATAGCATATTAGTAATGCTACTATATAGCAAAAAAACATGTTTTAAATTTTTTTCTTTGCTTTTGTCTACTTGACACAAATTATAGCAAATAAAAACCTTATATATGTAATGTTTCAAGAAAAATTTTATGTAAAGTTTTCAAATTATTTAATAGATTTTGCAATTTGATTTTACAAAATTCATAGTTAAGTTTCACGAAATCTTTCGAAAATATTTAATGGAATGTTTCTTGAAATATATTAGAAATATTGCAACAAAACATTTCATGGGTTTTTAATAATTGTATAAAATAAAAATAATGATAAATGATTATTAATTATTTTCAATATACAATTAATTAAAACATTTCAATTTCAAAACAAACTCATCGCGTTACAATATTCTTCTTTTAAGACCAAGCTGGAGTACAATCTAATACCGACCGAGTAACAATTGAGTTTTTTGTTATTTACTCAAGTATTAATCGATGTAAATCAACTAGAAAAAACAGCGAATTCAGCCTGCTCTTAATTTAAATATAAAAATTTTATCTATTGAAATTATTATTAAAATCGAAAAGTTTATAATTTTTAATATTAATTTTAGACCCGTGTACAAATTACGTAAGGTTGATCGGGGGACAAACGGTGTCCAAATAACTTATAATCTCTTACATAGATGGAAAGAGGAGGTTTAAAAATATTTTACAAGAGTTTACCTTTATAATTATATATAATTATACACGGATTATATACAATTATACATAGTTTATGTACAATTATATATACTTTATTTTGTATAATAATACATAATTTGTATAAGTCTACATATTCTCACATGTATCTATATATTTATATATATTCACATGATAGTATTTATTATTATAACATAATTCTAAACAAATAAATACAAAGAAGCCTAATGATACAGAAATACGTATTAATACATATGATTTTTTATTAACACTATAATTTTAAGATTAGATATTACAATTTTAAACTGACGATTATCATATAATATAATATTCATTTATTAATAAATGAAAAAATTTTAAGATTATGAAATTACGATTTAAAACTGACGATTATCATATTCATTTATTAATAAATAAAAAAATTCTATGATAAAAAGAACTTTGTTTTTAAATGTAATTTTTATTATTCTAGCCTCACTTACTTAACAAAACGTTAAATTAAGTAAGGGGTCAAAATTAGAAAAAAAAAAAATACAGATCCTTACATATAAATAATGAAAAGTCGTATGTAATGAAAATATCCTTACGTAATTTGTACGTGGCCCATTTAATAATAATTTAAAAGTATAATAACTGCGTATATTTTAAATAAAAAAATTTTTAATTTAAAGTAGAAAATTAGAAAATTATTAGTAAAATATATATGCATATAGTAAATTATACATAAGTTATAAATAATAAAACTTAATAATAATAAAAAATATTAAATCACACTATATATAATATAATAAGTATTATTATATTAATTTAGCAATAAATATGTTGTGACCTCACTTATATTATATTCATAATATAAAGAATTGAAAGAGAATTTGAGAGAGGTTTGGTCATTCGGAGTCCAGCGTTCGTCGAGTGTAGACGTGTTTTTGTTCGGCTCTGCAAAAGTAAACAAGCGACTGTGTATGTGTTTGAGTGTGTGAATAAAGGATCTGTTAGATAATACATTTATACCGGGACTTATACATAAAGGAAATAGTCTCTGCTTTAGCAATCGAGCTGCAGGTGCAGTTCGATATGCAGAGCCAACCACTGGGCATGGCCTCCAACTATGGGAGCCAGCCTTCTAATCCTACAGAAATGCCACAGTCTCAAGAAATTCAGTCTGCATCTTTTGCCAATACACTGGCCCAGAGTGCTCGTCCTTCCAAGTTACAAGGCATAGTTTTGGAATCTATAGACGATTATAGCATAGAGGACTACATTGACGGTTTGGAAGAGTTGATTCCGGCAACAGACATAAGGTATCCAAGGTTTCGGGGGGATGAACATGCATCTTTTTGTATAAGCCAGATTTAGTGGAAGACTTGGTACAAAAAAAATTAAGGTAAAAGAATCTGTACTAACTATAAGACCCTATATCAAAAAGAATATAAGAGTAGTGATTTCCAACGTTAGTCCAGTAATTCCAAACGGAATCATCCTTAAAGCACTTTCGGACTTGGATATCACACCCGTAAGTAATATTTACGACATGAAAGCAAGTTTGTCAAAACCAGGTCGCTCCCACATTCTCTTGTTTCGACGACAAATGTACATCAAAGAGAACGACGAAAAGTGCCTTCCAACGTCCCTTGCAATTCAATACGATAACTCAACTTATCATATTTATTTTAGTACAGGTCCCACGGAATGTCACATTTGCAAAAAGACGGGATATATAGCGAAATCATGTCCCTCAATTTCGGAGAAAAATACTATAAATAATACATCAAATATAATTTATCAGACCAACAATAAAGCTGTCGAAGAGAATATATCAACCACAGAAATTCCAAGTAATCTCATAGACGTCAACAAACAGAGCGAAACCGAAATTCCAACGCAACAGAATAAACTAACGACGCTTAAGAGAGCTCCCCCTCCTTTGACTATATCAAATAGTTCCACTGAGGCGAGAGGCGAGCTCTTGACATCAGCAGAGTCGAACAATCACAGAGCTGACGCTCTTGTGCGTGTGAGTAATCATGCGGAGTTCAAACCCCCTCTTAGAAAAAAAGTCAAAGAATCAATATAACTCGGCAAAGGATGAGACTGCTATAATCGAACGGAAAGAGGTAATACAAGCTGCAATTGATTCTTTGGTGACATCTAATCCATCACAAAGCTTCGTTATAGATCCTAAACAACTCCAGATATTTTTAGAAGAATCATACAGTGTAGAGAACGTTCACGATCTAGCTAAAAACCTTACTGGAAGCACAGACGACATAATCAATATGTTAGAAGCGCTTTATCCACACACAGGAAATCGTGCCTCGAAGTCCCGCTTTACACGTATCAAAAATAAGCTACGTAAACAAGGTTTAATAACATCTGAATCTGACTCGGATACGTCAATAAACAAGGAAGAAAATTCTTAGTTTAAAAGGTACAGTAAATTAAATACACTATAATATATAACAAATATTTACAATGGGACAGACACAAGAATTCGACATAAAAGTTTTATTTTGGAATGCTCAAAGCTTAGTGAGGAAGAAAGAAGAACTCTGCAAAATACTAAGTAATGTAGACATTTTCGTCTGTGTCGAATCGTGGCTCCAAGCAGTCCACACTTCATTTCAATTTCCAGGCTTCAAAACTTATAGGATAGATAGATTACATACTACAGGAGGAGGTACACTTTTTCTTATCAAAAATAACCTCGCCTACAAAGAAATTAAAAATCTTTCAAGTCCTAATATATCCATTGAATTAGCCGGCATTGTTCTTACAAATGTAACACCATCCTTTCACCTGATTGCTTGTTATAAAACACCAGGCACCACACTACTAGATGAAGAGTGGGAAACTATCTTTTCCAATATCAAACCTGATGATAATACTTTGTTTGTAGGTGACTTTAATTCTCACCACGTAAGTTGGAACTGTCGCAAAACCGATTCTAACGAAAGCAAGTTGTATGATGTCTATAATCGTTCAAATTTAATTTTACTTAATCCAGACACCTTAACTCACTTTAGCTCCACATACAAAAGTCACTGAAACATTGACTTGGTTTTTGCCACTTCCACACTAGTTGACAAAATAAATATTTCTGTTGAAGATGACCCTCTTGGCTCAGACCCCTACTCAATTAAAATTAATTTCAACATAAGTAAATTCATTTATAGGAAAAAATCCTTTAAACTGCAATCAGTGCGTACAAATTGGGACCTAGTGAACGAAGACTTACTAAAACAGTTTCCTATTTTTTACTTGGAAAGATTCAACATAGCAAGTGGAAACGAAAAATATAAAATATTTACAGAACTCTTAAGGGGACGCTGTATCTCTCTATCCTTTTCTAATTGAAAAATGTAAGTTTTTTGAAAATCTAGTGATTATTGATAGAAATTAAGGGTTGTCCGCTACTTGTTTAGTAAAAAGTAATATTTTCTTTGATGAGGACCAATTAATTTTGTTGCTTTTTTTTCAAGTAAAGTTTGACATACTTAAATAACGTATTCTCTAGCCTAACTTAGGATTTTGCAAGTATGTCAAATTTTACTTGAAAAAAAAGCAACAAAATTAATTGGTCCTCATCAGAGAAAATATTAATTTTTACTAAACAAGTAGTGGACAACCCTTAATTTCTATCAATAATCACTTGTTTTCCCAAAAATTTACATTTTTTAATTAGAAAAGGATAGAGAGATCCAGCGTCCTCTTAAGCGATACGATCGCACGTTATACACCGAGCAAGAAAACTGTAAACAATAAAATCCATAAAAACCCGGTCTGTTGGTGGGATACAGATTGTGACAGAGCAATACGTTTGAGAAAAGCGTCGTACAAAAAATATCTCTTTACGAGAAATGACGATGACTGGATAGTATACAAGAAAAATAGAGCATCAGTCAAAAAAATTCTCAAACAGAAAAAAAATTCTAGAAAATTTGCTCAATCTCTGAATTTCTACACTAATAGTAAATATGTTTGGAAGAAAATCAAAATTCTTAAAAATAAATGGGCAACTACATCGACAAGCAACCATACAGAAAACCTTCAACCTAATCAAAACGTGAAAAGTGCTTTAGAAAAAACTGTGTCCTCCCTGATGTAATACTGATCCTGAAAGGATGCCTGACTGTAAAAACAACGAATTTTTGCAGTCCATGTTCACTTTTGCAGAGTTTAACTTAGCTTTATACACCAAAAGCTCTAGTTCCTCGCCGGGTATTGACGGTATAAATTATGAAGTTCTCCAAAAAATACCAGAAAAATACAAACTAATGCTGTTAGACATCTACAACGAGATGTATCTCACAAGTAATTATCCTGAAAATTGGAAAAAAAGCTATGTGCATTTCATTACAAGGAGTGAAAGCTACAAGGTTCGTCCAATAAGTCTCACTTCCTGCGTTTGTAAGCTTTTTGAGACTTTAATCAAAAATCGATTACAGTACTGGGTCGAAACCCAAAACATTCTACTATCGAATCAAAGTGGCTTCCGCAAAGGGCAAAGCACCACAGATAATCTAGTCAATTTCATGCTTTTTATTGAACACGCATTTTCACAAGGAAAAGAAGTCCTCACTGCATTCCTTGATGTAGAGGGAGCCTTTGACAATGTTGATATAGACATACTAATAAGAAGGCAAGCAGACATTGGGTGCCCTTTAAACCTATGTCGGTTCATTAAATTCACCGGAACTGAAAGACAAATTTTTACTGAATCCATAAATTCCACCTACTTAAAAGCAAATAAAGGGGTTCCGCAGGGAGGAGTTCTGAGTCTTCTCTTATATTGTATTTATGTCGTCACAATTATGAAAGATCTACCGAAAAAAATTAATATGTCGCAGTTTGCTGATGACATCGCTATTTACTGCAGCTCAAAATCAATTATAGAAAGTAAGTCGCTTCTTGAACAGGCCGTGCTCGTTATTCATAACAATCTACGTAATTTAGGTCTGGATTTAGCAGCTCAAAAAACTACTCTCATGCACTTTCACAAACGACCTAAGAATGAACTAATAGAGGAAGACAACGAACCTCCTAAAGGACTTTCAATTACTATCAAGGAAGAGGTAATATCAGTTAGTGACAAGGTTCGGTTTCTAGGAATCATATTTGATCCGAAACTCTCCTTTTCTGAACATATCAAGCAAGTGCAAAAAAGGTGTCACAGGTCGATGAACATTCTAAAATATATTAGAAGTACTCGGTGGGGAGCTGATCCCGAAACCATGCTTATTCTATACAAAAGTATGATTTGATCACTAATAGATTATTGTTCTTTCGTTTACTATCCATCTCAAAAGGCTAACCGACAAAAACTTGAAGTAATTCAGCATATGGCTATCAGACTAACTCTTGGATATTGAAACAGTACACCCACCAACATTCTGCTGTCTGAATCCAAACTTACTACGATAAAGGACCGAACCAAGTATTTGTGTTTAAATTATTTGTCTAAAGTGCTATCTAATAAAAACTTGCTTGTACATGACCGCATCACACAACTCATTACTAAAAAACTATCTAAGAAACTTAAAAAAAGTAGAAATTTTATCATTGAGTGCATTATAAACCTAGATGAAGACTTCAAACATATACATGTTAACCATCACTACAATCTGTACGTTTATGAATATGACCTCAATCTACAAACACTTGACATTAATACTGAGTTTGGTAATACCTTAAGAAATTCCAAGGACCCTAATTTTGAAGTTGAGAAGTTCGTAGAAACTTTCGATGCCATTCCAATATATACAGATGGAAGTAAGTCCGATGAATCACTTTCAACAGGGACCGCTTGCATTTGTCCCATACATAACATAAACCAAATGACTAGCCTACCTAAATCCTCTTCAATCTATACAGCAGAAAACATTGGACTCCTAAATGGCGTATTGACAGCTATTACATAGCCAAACTTTAATTACATTATTTTCAGTGATAATCTAAGCTCTTTAATATCTCTTAAAAATCCTAAGTTCAACGTCAAAACTAATTTCTATTATTTTGAAATCAAACGTCAAGTGAGAAAATTTCTTAACAAGACTTCCAATTGAAGTGAAATCACATTTGTGTGGATTCCGGCCCACACAGATATTCTTGGCAATGAAGCTGCAGACTTAAGAGCAAAAGAAGCATCTCTGTATGTTCCAGCTTACTCTCACAAAATTCCTTTCACCGACTTAAGGGAAGTCTCTAAAAAAAAGTGCAATGAAGAATACCATTGTAAATATCACAAACTCTGGCTCATCAAAAGGAATTGATTTCTTCAATTACTACCACACTAAATCTAAAAAACCGTGGTTCTCCAAGTTGAAACTATCAAGAGATATTATAGTCACAATAAATAGAGCAAGATCTAATCATTATAGTCTTAATGCCTCTCTAGCTCGAATTGGAATTATTAGTGATGCTAACTGTGAGTGTGGAAATGACACCCAAGACTTGGACCATATTCTCTGGCAGTGGCCTCAATACAACGACCAGCGGGCTTTCTTTGTCTCCAAACTCAACAAAATTCATTACTTTCTCCCGCTATCAGCAAGATCATTATTGGTGAATCCAACCAGACAGGTGTGCATCTTGTTAAGTTCATTTCTTCAGAGTTGTGATATCAAAGTGTCAATCAAAGTGTCAAAAACAAGTTGAAGTGTACTGCTTTCTAAGTGTTGTTAGTGTAGAATTCTCTGTACAATGTCAACTACATAATTCAATGTATCTTAATCAAAAATTCTGTTAAATACCAATGTATACAATATTGTTTTTTTTCTATGTATGCAAAATAATCTCTCCTAAGAGGTTGAAAATGCTTAAAAAAAAAAAAAAAAAATTTGAGAGAGAATAAGTAAGAAAAAAGAATAAAATAAAAGATAAGTAGCAATAATCTTATTCTCTCTTGAATTCGAATCATCGTTAAAAGTCTATCTCTATCTTGTGCGTCAGCGCGACGTAGCAATTAGAAAGTATATCAGCGCGCGAGATGGATATTAATAAGAATATATGTACGCGCTTAGATGTGCACCGATACACGCCTATAAAGTGACGTATGCTAGCACACATCTAAGCGCACCTGTAATAGTATAATGTAAGATATGTAAATGTATCCCTTTTACTTAGTAGTAGGAGAGGATTGCGGCCGCGGCGGCTTGATCGACGCTTAAGCAGATCGCAGCCGAATCTTTGTACGGCACTCTTTGGCCAGCTCTCTTCTAATAAAGTTTAACTAAAAATTAATAAGTGGTAATGTAGTGTTCTTATTTTCGATTGTTCTGCAGGTCCGCGAGGAGCTGGATAACTACCAGCTCCGTACCGGTAGCAGTAATAACAAAATAAATACTTTAATTAAAATCAAAGTTTTATTTTGGTAAAATAAATTAAGCATACATTCACTTATATTTCTTTTCGTGAATGTATTAAAGTGTTTAAATCCTAGATAATTATTATCTATTTAAAATTAGTTTGTGTATAGTGTAATTAGCTATTATGATTACTTTAAATGTTAGTAAATTGATATTGGTGAATATGCTCCTTATAAGACTATAAGTCTTTGGAGTTTCATGGCTTATAAAAGGCCCTTACTATAATTAAACATACAAGCAAAGAGACCTCGGACTAGTTGTAACATGACGTCTACACTAAGAACGGGTCTAGCTTAAAATAACCTTTCTCCCTTATCCTTTCCTATTATATGAGCACTTTGTGCTATCTTTTTCAGAATTAGGGTGGTGAGAGGTTACAATGTTAACTTGCACTAAATGCAATCGATCATTTGTGAGACATAACCATTTATTGTAACATAATGAAAAATTTCATTCATCAAAAATATATATTTGTTATGAATGTGGAACAATATTAAAATATAAAAGAGGTTATATAAGACATTTAAAAAAACATAACGAACCTAAAAAATTAGAATGTTCTATTTGCAAAAATAAATATATAAGAAATAAACGTATAATAAGACACTTACAAAGTCATGCATCTAATTATAATAATATTTGCAAAATTTGTGGAAAAGAATATCATCGGAAAGATAATTTATTACGTCACATAAAAATATATAAGAATGTAATGTATATATTAATAACATTAAAAAAATTAACACAATAAATATATCAAAATAATATCTTATTTATAATATTTTTTAAAACTAAAATTGTAATAGGAGATCAATCAACGTATGTATTAAAAACTTTATTAAAAAATCAAAAATATAATATATGTTATAAATATTTTTGATTACATATAATAAATCTCTGGTTGCATATATTGAAGAAATTTCTGAAAAACAAACTTTTGTTAACAAACAAAAACAAACTGATTTCAGGATTTTGAAATTCATAATACATAATTCTGAAGGATTCAGAATTCAATGCAATATTTATGATAGATAGATAGATAGATATTAATTTATTTTGTAAAAGAGTACAAAAAGGCGTGTGATACATCAAGCAATAAATAATAATTCTGTATAAAGTATTGCACATAATATGATAAGATATCACAGTCAAATATTAAAATTAATATATAATACTGTATCAGTAAGTCACTATATAAAAGCGATATCACAGACTACTCTAAATACACGCAGGAAACATGAAAACATAAATTACAATAAAAACAGTCTTAAATATCTATCAGTCATAAAATAAAAATCCAATTAAAATCAAATAACACAATTTAAAAGATAAAGCATAAAGCATAGTCATGACATCAAATGAAAATAAAATTGGACAAAACAATGCAACAATAAATAATAAAAAATAATATAATAATAAAATTCAAAGAATAAAAACTTGATACCGAAGATGTCATGACTATTAATGAAAAGAAACAGAATCACTCATTCTTTCTGCATTCATTCAATCATCATTTGCGCTAATAAATACATTCACACCTTAAATCTATATATGAGACAAAACAAAATAAATTAACATAAAATTAAAATACTTTAAATTAAGATCACTCGAGGTCGAGTAAGTACCTCCTCAAAGCCGACTTGAACCTGCCGAGCGATGGAAGATTTTTTATATCGGCAGGCAGGGAGTTCCAAAAATGCGCACCTTGAACTTGAAAGGAATTTCTTCCAGTCTCAGTACGCATGAAGGGCACTGCGAAGTCCTTAATCTCTCCTCTAGTGGCTACCCTAGGTACATATCTAGTAAAGAGACTCACTAGATACTCTGGAGTATTCATGCGCACGATTTTGTACATGAGTACAGCCTATAAAATACTGTCTCCTTGAATCAGTACGCAGCCAACCAAGAGCAGCTCTATGAGGAGAGATATGATCACCCATTCTCACACCCATTACATATCTTACACATGAATTTTGTAGTCTTTGTAAACGTCTTCTCAACCCCTGCGAAGCATCGAGCAAAACTACTGAGCAGCAGTCGAGGTGCGGAAACAGCAAGGCGGCTGCGAGTTGTTTACGCAGGGCTTCAGTGGTATACCGACGGAAAAACCGCAAACTATACATTATCCTATTAAATTTTTTAGTCACCATATTAATGTAGGGCTCCCATGACAACCTAGCGTCAAGCGCAACACCAAGGCTCACAACGGTATCAGAGAAAGGTATGTCGACACCACCCTCGAGCTCAATCGTTCTCGACTCACCAGTATAGAAATCATTAATAAATCGACTACTGGCGAAAACGATTGCTTTAGTTTTGCTTGTATTTAATGTGAGAGAAGCATCGACAGCCCACCCCGACACCGCCCTGGCCGCCCTCTGCAAAATACGAATACCTTCATTCACATGTTTATAAGGGACCTGAGTATAGATTTGGAAGACATCAGCATATAATATGTGCTCGACGAAACAGGGGTGGAATGTGTCACGTATGTTATTAATGTAAAGGCAAAACAACAAAGGCCCCAGCACTGAACCCTGTGGAACTCCTATATTGGTTGTTAGCCAATCTGAATCCTCTTTTGACTGTGCAGAAATTATTTGTTTCCTACCTGATAAATAGAAGCTAATCCATTCAAGTGCAGCCCTGAAAAGCCCCATCGATCTAAGCCTCGCAAGCAATTTGGAGGGACGGATCGTGTCTAAAGCCTTACTAAAGTCAAATAGAAGTAGTAACGTGGCAAGTTTTTTGTCAAGACCTGATCCTATGTCGTCTGTAAGTTAAACTATGTCAGTCTGCGTAGAATGGTGGTTTCTAAAGCCAGTCTGCAAAGAGTCAAGTATTTTGTGTGTCGTAATGTACTCTTGCAGTTGGTCATGGGCAATTTTCTCCAGAACCTTTGAAAGAAAACACAATATTACTATGGGCCTAAAATCTTTAGGCATCTTAGGTGCACGACACTTCTTGAAAGGCACAATGCGTGCACGCTTCCAAAGGCAAGGGAAGATCCCCCGCGCAAAAGAGGAATCGAAACGAGTCAAAAGATGCTCTCCAATAAACGGTAGTGCTTTAAGTATCACACTCTGCAGAATGCCATCCTCGCCACAAGCCTGTGATGAAAAATGCAAAATCGCAAGGATTACATCATTAATATTAATTAGCTTGAAGGCAAAGCCACTTTCACTACACTCCGAAAGAATCTTCTTACGTTTCGCAGTATCATCGTGTGGCGAGACTGACACTCCCGCAAAATGTACATTAAGCTCGTCAGGAGTGAATCTATTCAAGTCCCCTTGAGGTCCGGACAGGAGTCCTAGGTCTTTTAACTCTTTCCAGACATTACCTCTAGCAAGAGCATCAAACAGTTTATCATGATAATAATTTGTCTTGTATAAATAGCATGTTCTGTCTGTTCGTCTATAGTTTTACGCAGTTTCAAGGATTCGGAGAGATAACGCTCCTCCTTCGTCCGTTTAAACCTACGATACGTTGCATCTCTTTTGTGCCGCATCTGCGACAACTCTTTATCTATCCAAGGAAATTTATCTTTACCAATTTTAAGTGATTTTAATAGCGCCAGATTTTATATTGCTGCCGTAAGGTTGTCGCAGAGGCAGCCGAGCGCGGATTCCGGGTCATCTGTACCAACTGTAAATGGCGTCCAATCACAGTCAGCCAAACTCTGCACCAATAAGTTTGGACAGATATCTTTATGATTCCTATACTTAATTATCTTTTCGTCTGTCTTCATAAAATTACAAGAAATGCATACATCAATTAAATTGTGCTGACTGTGAAAATTCGCCGGTAAGTTGCGTGCGTCAAGTACTGTGTCATTATCGTCCACAAGAATCAGGTCAATCCACGCGTGAGACGTTGGGGTGTGATACGTGGCACCATGCTGAACCAACTGTAACGAAAGCTCAGCCGATAATTTATTAATAAATTTGGCATCACTGCTCTCACGCAGGAGATCGGCATTCAGATCTCCCATTATGATTTTATGAGAGTGTTCAGAGGCGAAATTTCTTAAGTTATGCAAAAAATCAGTATTTCTAAAAAAGGAAATTGCAGAAGGTCGATAAATAACAGAAACCAGCACGGCTTCGGAGCTGCCCAATTGCACGGAACAAAAAATATATTAAGGCACCTCCGGTTTACCTTCACTATGATTAGTTTGAGTATCCGAAGTAGCCAAAATAGTGCACTTTGAATTATCTTCAATATACAAGGAAACTCCTCCACCACGCAAGTTTCTGTCCTGTCTGAATACTTTATACCCCTTGACCCGAATGACGTCATCCGAAACAGATGGACCCAGCCAGGTCTCAGCCACTCCAAATATGTCGTAAGAGGGACCATCACTTAGAAACTCACGTACTTGCTCAATGTGAGCCCTCAAAGAGGTCACATTCAGAAAGCATGCTCGCAGTTCACCCCTCCTCCCTGTGCGACCCCCCGAGGAGGCCAGGCGCAGTCATTGGGGAGAGGGCACACTTGACGTTACTCCATTATTCGCCAGTATATTTCGTTGATGATCAGAGGCTAGTATGATGAAAATATTGAAAAATTCAAAAAAAAATCTAAAACTAAACGAAGTAAATTCTTATAATATACAATATTATTAATTACAACATAATATTAAACATTTTTTAATATTTCAGAAAATATTATTAGAGAATGTTAATGTTCTAAAAGCAAAAGAATACAATAAGGAAATAATATATATGACTTGACATTAAAATATTATTCGAATATTATTTATTTAGGCGAATACAACATATTGAAAAATAACAAACCAATCAAAATAAATTTCGAAGAAATAAAATTAAGACCTGGATTAATAAGTAATTTAATATTATTGAAAAAAAAAATATAATAATATAAATAATTTTGTATTTTTCAGAAATACAAGGGTATTTAAAAAATTCTTTTGCACAAAAAAAATGAATCAGAACAATAACGGATGGACAATATAAATTAGACGTTTAATTAAACAAATTAGAAAATGAATATGTGAATTGAGAAAGAGGAACAAAACTAGAAATTATTGGAGAAATAGAAGAAAATAATAAAAACAATTATAATAATATATTATATGCATATACACTTATGACAATATTTATGTGTATTTTATATATATATATATATATATATATATATATATATATATATATTTAAAAATTTTATGGATATTACATATATATTAAAAGTAAAAAGATTGGAATTTAATAAAGTATAGAATGATACAACATGGAGTTAAAAGAACTTATATTAGCAAATAAAATAATTTTTAATATGGTAAATTAAATAATTTAATATTTTTATTTCATTACATTAATAAATACAATATTCTCAATATAAAATGATTATTTTTCAAGGTTACAGAAAAACAAATTGATGATAATTAAAATACAAAATATAAAATATTATTGATTTACTACAGAAAAAATTAATGTATAAGTTTTTTTTATAACCAATAAAAAATAAATATGTAAGCTTGTAATAAAACATAAATTTGTAAGCTTCTTTTAGCAACAATGAAATTTAACGACATATAAAATGAATATTTAAAATTATTTAAACTTTTTTTAGTAAAAATACAAAGCAACTGTACAAGCTTCTTTAGCGACAATGAAAAATAAATATGTAAGCTTTTTATAACTACAATGAAATATAAATTTGTAAGCTTCTATTAGCGACAGTAAAAAATAAGTCTTTGAAATTATTTCAGTAATAATAACAAATTAATCTGTAAGCTCCTTTTAGCGACTACAAACAATGAATTTGTATGCTTATATGAGATTTTTTCAGCGACAACAAGCAATAGATCTGTACGCTTCAGCGACAATAATAAATAAATTTGTTAGCTTTTTTAGCGACAATGAAAAAAAAGTGTAGGCTTCTTTAGCGTCAATAAAAAATAAAAATATGAGCTTCTTTTAGCTACAATCCCTTCTTAAAAAAATGATGAGCCGCCATGTTGAAACATCTAAAGATCGAATCCTGATTGGTCGATATAGAATAGGCGCCAAAAATTAAATTTTAAAGGGTTTAGATTTTTTAAATAAATAAAAATTAATTTCTAGGCATTGTTTTTTAAATATAATAGAAGTAACTCAATTAAAATAGAATAAGAATATTTTATTTTAAACCAAGCAATATTATTTATGTATATTATAACCAATGTATAGTTTAAGGATAAAATATATAACTATGAGCACAAGCAAGGTGACTACCTTTTATTTAAAAATTCCAGTAAAATTGTAAAGACATTAAATAATATAACAATTCAGATAAGTAATTTATTCCTTTATTGCATAAGTATTGCTTAATGCAGGTACAATATGTATATATTTTTAATTGTTTTTCATTTAAAAATAAGTATAGTAATAGCAATTAATAAAGGTTTGAGGTTATGAAGGTTTGAGGTTATGAAAGTTTTATTATTCTATATTTCTATTACTCAGATTAAAAATCATCAAAGTACCAAAAAAAAGTAATATATTTGAGTAATATGTTTTAAAGATAAATTTATGTGCACATTTTAATAAAAAAAATAAGGTTAGAATAAATGAAGATCAAAATTCACTGATAACAATGGATGATACAATTGACGAACAAACTGTATGTCTATTTTTAATGAAAATTTGAAGAATCTACTTATATGAGTGTGTTATTTCATAATATACAACACTATTTAGTTAAACTTATTATATTAAATATTAATACATAAATAAATAGAAGTATGAAATGTGTGTTTTCAGTAAATGTAGTTTAAAAATAATTTACAGATAAAAGTATGACTAGGATAGGCAGCTTTGTTATAGATTAACATAAAATTTGTATTAAAGTTGACGAACAAGCTATTTGTCTATTTTTAATGAAAATTTGAATAATTTACTTATTCCTTTTATATAAGTGTGCTATTTTATGATATACGATGAATTAATATTTAATATAATGTATTTAACTGAATAGTTTGCTTATACGAGTGAGTTATTTTATTATATACATTACTATTTAACTAAATATTAATACATGAAATTAAAAAATGGAAAAACAATTTATGTTTTAATGAATAAAGCTTAAAAATAATTAACATGCTGATAAAATTATAACTATAGTAAGCATCTTTTTTATAGATTTGCATATAAAATTTGCATTACAGTTGACAAACAAGCCATATGACTATATTTTCAATAAAAATTTGAATATTTACTAATGTAGGTGTGCTATATTTTATAATATACAATGAATTAATATTTAATATAATATATTTAACTGATTAGTTTACTTATACATATGGGTTATTTTATAATATACAGACATAAGCTAAAATAACTTGGGCGCCTATGCACTTTCTACTCAACTGTAGTTATTTGAGCTATCAGACCTGAGTTTCAGCCTGAAAAAAAATCAGATTTAAATGTAATTGATAATTTTTTGTTATTATAATATTAACTAATAAAACTTCTTTTTAGCTTAAATATACATTAAATAAAAAAGTTTGATCCATGAATAGTTTTAAAAACCCTTATCTGATGCTTAAAATCCTTTTGATTAGTTAAAAACTTGATTTTGTTTATTTAATAACACTATTCAAAATGAAATAATGTTGTATGTGTATCATGTCTTAAGATTTATGAGTTATAAATATATTTTAATACACTTTTACTTTCTCATAGAGAAAACATTGTATCAATAAAAAATTTATTCTATTTTTTTATTAATTTGTACATATTTAGACTCGTGGAAAAAAGTGGTTTCCACCCTGTTAAAAAAAATCAGGCGAGAAATCACCTGATTTCTTAGGTGATTTATCATGCCAAAATCTTATGTAATGATCTCTCACCTGATTTTTTTTTGTAGGGCAGAAAATGTCTGTATGTATGTGTGTGTATGTACTCATTACGTCAATTAGATCTCGAAAAGTACTCGACAGATTTCCTTCAAATTTTGCATACAATTTATTTTTTTGTCTAACTGGTACGGAAGCTATTGAAAACTGGTTTTCTTGGCATAGTTTTAATTTTAGAACAACTTAAAACATTTTTTTTCAATTCTAATTTTTAATTTTTTTTTGTATTTTACTTTAAGTACTCGATGGATTTGCTCTAAAATTTGCTTGAAAATTATTTGCGACTACCAAAAGAAAAACTTCTGAAAACTGATTTTCTTAGCGTGGTTTTAATTTTAGATAATTTTGTAAAATTTGAAAAAAAAATTTCATTTTTCTTTTATTTTACGTAAATTACTCTATAGATCTGCCCCAAAATTCGCATGCAAGTTATCCGCTATTGTCAGAAGAAAAAAATTTTTTAAAACTAATTTTCTTAGCGCAGTTTTAATTTTAGAATATTTTGAAAATTTTGAAAATATTTTAATTTGAAACCACTTTTTTCGACTTCTTGAGTCTAAATATGTACAAATTAACGAAAAAATAGAAAAAATTTTTTCACCAATACAATAATTTTTCTATGAGAAAGCAAAATGAAATCAAAATACTCTAACACAATGAGCTCTATGAAATTGCATTACACCAAAGCACTTGGCAGCGTTTTTGTAAATGCTTAAGTTCAAATAAACCCCTGGTAGAAATTTTCAGCATCTTTTGGCCAAGCATAGGCCATTTTTTATCAATTTGACCAAAAAATGCTAAAAATCATGGCCAAATACCCTGCTATCTAGCGACCTTTCATGGTGAAAAGTTGACAAAATAATGGTGAATATATTTGATTTTATAATAATATTTTATTTGAAGGTTATGATCACGCTTTTCTGCTAACATCTGCTGTCGCTATATAGATACATAACCTAACAGCTATACTCCACGCAAAATGTTTGCAGCACTATACTATCTGCTCACGCGTGATAAATCAAATAACTTATTTATGAAACAATTAATAATATATATAGTTACATTAAAAAAAAATCGAACATTAGTTAAAATAAGATGTATATATAAAATAAATATATGTAAATTTTAATAATTAAGTTCCAATTTTTTCAACTTTAAAAATTAAATCATTCACCATTTTTTCGACAACTTTTTACCAGTGACTGGCTAAAAATTGACTAAGAAAGTTGGCCAATCGTTAATTTTTTCACCATTTGAGATGGTGAATTTTCTACCAGGGATGTAATAGATATATTTATTATAACCTATGATGCGGTTATGAAGTAGCTAAGTAAAGTCATTTATTTAATAGTCATTAAATATATAAAGATGAGAAAGATGCTTTTGTAATTTTAAATAATGAGGGATTTTTAAACTCTTATTACCAATAATAGTATTTAAAAATTTAATTTACTGTAATATTTAATTTAATTTAATGCTATCCAAACTAAAGATGTAACGCATATAATAATTTGTGAAAACAATTTTATGTGAATGAGTTGAAACAAAATTTAATGCAAAAGTAAAAAATAAAATGTTTTTTTTTGTGAAAAACTTTTTGATCTTTTATTGCAAAATTTATATTATTTTCATACATTATTTTAAAACTCGGAAATTGATGGTGATGAAAATCATTAATAAATCAGATGAAATGTTTCTTCTAGAATATTTAAATTCTTTTGATCCTTCCAGTAAATTACATTTGAGAGAAAATTTATTGTAATGCTTATAAGAAATATAAGTATTAAGAGGAGGTCACGTATGTCTGTCCTTTTCTAATCAAAGAATTGAGTTTTTTACAAACTAATAACTTCAGCAAAAAATGAAGAGAAAGCCGCAGCTCGTAATCAAAAAAGCAATATTTTCTTTGATAAGAAAGAATTAATTTTATTGCTTCGTTTTCAAGAAAACCTTGAAAAACTTAAATCATAGAGGTTAGGGAGGACAATTTGGTTTTTCAAGGTTTTCTTGAGAACGAAGCAATAAAATTAATTTTTTGTTATCAAAGAAAATATTGCTTTTTTTGATACATGATGCGGCTTTCTCTTCATTTTTTTGTAAAGTTATTATTTTTTGTAAAAAAATCATTTCTTTGATTAGAAAAGGACAGAGATACGTGACCTCCTCTTAATAAAGGTTCATGCAATAGTGCGAGATTGCAAATTTTAGAATTTTCTAATCATTTATTAAAATGTAAAATTTTGACGGGTGGTATAAGATAATATTTTTCCAAACCGTAGTAGATTATATTGTGAAAATGAATGTTCCTTTTACATTTAAAAGAACGTAATTTTCATGTGAATTATCTTTTGCTATGACGATTAATAAATTACATGGACAAACGTTTGATAATATAATTATTGTTTTAAGGAACTGAACACGGTTAAAAACAATTGTGTAGTCTGTAACTTTTTTTTTCTGTTACTAAATTGTCTGTTGAAGTAACAAACAAGGATGTGACGATTTAACAGACTTTATGTCAGTTGATTCGGAAAATGTCCGTAACAAACGACTAGAACAGATAGTCCAGGGGAAAACTACATAAGTCTTGGTCGATCGAGGTCCTCAATTCTACCCAGGTTTTTTTTATGTATTATTGACCTGCTGAATCCGAATTTTTTGGGTAGAATGTCTGAAAATGGCGCATTTAATAATTATTAACAATTTTTATAAACAAATTATAAAAATGCACTTAAAAAAAAAATTTTATCATATTTTTTTAGTTCATTTTGAGTAAAAAAGGTTCTCATGAACATATCGCTAAAATGCACTGAATCGGCAGAAAACAAATCGCAAAGTTTGAAAAAACGCGATTTTTTAAAAAATGGTACTTTTTTTAGGCGGTCGGAACCATTTGCCGCTTGGTGGCGCTACAAGTGAGAGAAGAATATAAAATATTTTTTATACACGGATTTACAATTTATTAAGACAATAATATACCTCTAATGTTGTCGATGACTCTTGCTATATATATGTAGAATAATTATTGATGCTAACCTTGTTGGAAAAGTCTAAAATATTTTTGTAAAGCGAAAAATTCTGCGTGTAATAGAGTCGATGTAAACATGTGTATTTTTCTTTAGTGCGACAGAGAAAGTAATACTAAAGAATGATGAATACATATGCTCACGCCGGCTCTATCTCGCGCCGCATTTTTCGCTTTACAACAATATTTTAGACTTTTCAAACAAGATGACAATCAATAATTATTCTACATATATAGGGCTAGAGTTGACAACATTAGGGGTATATTATTGTTTCAGTAAATTGTAAATCGCTGAGTAAAAATTATTTTACATTTTTCTCTCACCTGACCGCAGCGCCCCCATGCGGCCAATAGTCCCGACCGCCTCTTAATGGGTAATGTAATCATTATAAATACGGTCGCTAACTACTGTAATCTTTAAGTTTATATTTTAACAAACAATTTAAGCTATTGTGAGTTAAAATGAAATCAGTAGAAGCTGAGCTATAGGCTGTCAAAGTTTTGAAAAATCGCGTTTTTTCAAACTGCGATTTTTTTTGCCGATTCAGTTCATTTTAGCAATATGTTCATGAAAACCTTTTTTACTCAAAATGACTTAAAAATATCATAAATTTTTTTTTTTTTGAAAAAACTTATTATTATAATTTGTTTATAAAAATTGTTAATAATTATTAAAATTATATCATTGTGAATGTCACGAAAGCTATTCATTAGACAATGAATATCATATTATAAACGAATATAATATTGTATAAGATATAATAAAAAACGTTCTTTCTAATATTTCTTGAGTTCTTGTACATTTATTAATTTAAACGTGAATTTAAAAAAATAAAACTATATATAAACCATGTATGAATGTGCACGGAAAACAAGACCAAAAAAAGTTTTAGTACATTGACAGACAATGTCTGTAATTTATAAGTAAAATTTTAACAGACATTTGTTTGTTAAATCCTTAAAAGACATTTTGTTTGTTAAACATTTTTGTCTATTAACTGGTTTTAACAGACTTTGTCTTTGATATTTCTAACTGTGAATAAACTAATAGCAGCAGCAGTTTCAATTTTTCTTTATTTCTATAAGAGAAAAAACGACTTTTCTCCTCTATTTTTTAGAGAGGCCACTTCAGGTGCTAAAACATAAAATTTAATAACAACTGATAACAATTTCTTAATGATTAAAAATTTCTAAATTCATCAACAATACATTAAAAAAACATCACCTAAAACAATACATTTTAGGCTTAACAATAAAAATAAAAAATGAAACTTACAAGTATTAAACAAGTGGTATTACATAACTGTTAAACTATTTTTGTTTTATAAAAATATATAATAATAGATATTTCTATTAAAAATTTTCGCAATCTAATATGCGTCGTCATGATCTACGTGACATTATGAAGTATAAGTTATTCCAACGAATATAGACGCTGATAGAAGCGTACTCTTAAATGGGAAATTTCTGCTAAAAATGAGTTAGTTCTGTTACCTAGCTACTTGGGGACGCCATCAAATCCCATGTATTTTTATATCTATATATATCATATATATAGCACATTTTTCATATGTATAGATATACAAACAATTTTGAAGTGTTACCCAGGCTTCCAGACGAAAAATGTAACCCAGAAGAATCCTTCTATGAGCGTCTATCTTGTTTGGTTATACAAATCTTTAACATAGGTAATTCAGGTGAGTTACGTTTGTACAAAGTGACTAGCAAGTGTGTTCTTTTATGTACTTGGTATTTGATTCAAGATTTTGACTCACATGAATGAATTTGATTTAATTATATTTAATCTAATTTAACAATTATTGCGTTTTATTGTAAATAATTTATTTTTGAAACCGTTTTATCAAAAAAATTAATTTTTTTTTAATAATTCAACTATGTATTTATTATATACGTTGTTTAATTTTCCAGTGTCGTGTATTATTGCAATTTTCATATTTTTTAATATGTATCATTTCTGATAGCAATCTTTTTTGATAGTTCCATTCAATGTCTAATATGTTTGAGGTTCCTATGTTTGTATCAAAGCTATGGCTAGAATTTTTACAGTGTGTAACCAACGCAGATTTGTCTCTATTATGTTTCAAATCACTTATATGTTGTAAATAAAGAAAAATTGAAACAGATACTGCTATTAGTTTATTCAGTTGCTTAAAAAAATTTTTAGCTGTTGTTAGCTGCTCAAAAGAATAATATAATTATTGATTGATGAAGAGAAGTTTTGGATCATGGTCAGTTGTATGCTGCGATATCTAGAGTTTCATCTTATATCCTACATGCCAAAAAACTAATATAAATATTGAAAATTATGTATGTAAAAAATTATATTAAAAATTTCTTTTAATTTAATTTTTTTATTTTTTGATGACATATTAAAGGCACTTCGTACTGTTTGATTTTAAGGTTCATAATTTTAGTTTTTATTTAAAATTAATTTTTGATAGATGACCACTCATCATTTTTTTAAAAACAATAAAATTGCTACTAAAATAATTTCGTATATTAAAATTACTTATCATGTTTATAGATGTTATTATATCCATAGTTGACCCTGGAGTATAAATTTGTTGCGCGCTTCGCGCCCATGAATGTAGCTAGTAAGAAAAAAAAACACTCAGAATGCAGCCATATATTTATATATGTTGATCTTAAGCCCAAAAATAAAAAATGCAGAGAGGGAGCGTTTTCTTTGCATCTTCTCGATATGTATAAAATTTATGACATAAGATAAAAATATTTATTTATCATCATAATTTTCTATTATTCTATTATTCTATTTTTTATTATTCGCTCATAGTTATTATTAAATATTATTATATACAATCATAACTTGAAATTTTATTGTTATTTACGATTCTATTTTTAATTCATTCCAAAAATATATGTTTGATTCATTGTGAACTTTTGAATGTCGCGTTAAACCATCTTTTTTTTATTAATTCTAATTCTATAACTTCATATCTTATATTTTTATGTATCAATGTTTTCTATTGAACTTTTTTCACATTATAAAATTTAGATTCACTATGTCCTACTCTTCTATTTACTTTGAAATTGACTGTCAGCAGTGTGTATTCGGGGAATTGGCGAGCAGAGCGAGCAGGGGGGAACCTCCCTAGTATATATATATAAATATCATTGAAATAAGAAGAAATAATCAAGGCGAGTCTTAACACATTTTTTTTACTTTATACAACTTCTTGATCTCTAATAAAGGCTCTCGAGCCTGCAGAAAAACCCACAATCCGAAACCCTCCAACAGCCATGCAATCAGCCTCTGTACACGCAACCGCTCGGCGTTGCAGAGAACTGTAGTGTTTATCTGATATATTGTGTATATAAAAATATATATATATATATATATATATATATATATATATATATATATATATATATATATATGCTAAACGTTACACGCGAAAGCAAGCTTAATAAAAGCGTGTAATAAAAGAGAAAATAACTATAAAAATAAAAAGGCCATTGTTAAACGTATGACAGATGTTTATTTTAAGATATCTATCATAAAAATAATTCAAAGATAATAATTTAATAAATAATTTATTAGAAAATATCGTAAAATAAATTATAAAACTATGGAACATACTAAATTTTATATAAACAAGATAAAAAATATTAAATAGTACGAACGAAAAAAAGAATTGTCATAAACTGTCGTAAAGTTATATAAAAATTTGAAGATGGACTATACAATATGACATTTGATGATTATCGAAAATTAATAAACTAAAATACAAAATCTATTATTATTATTTTTAATAATTTAAAAAAAAACCCAGAAGGAAAGAAGAGTAAAGGTAAAAGAATAAAATTATGACTGAAATTATTAGTTACAAAGAAAAACGGAACGAACATAGATTATAAATTGACGTAGAAAATTATAAAAAAAATCTGTTGTAAGTTTAACATTTTCCTAAATTTTTTACAGTTATTTTATTTTCTCTCATATCTTTGCTTCTTTGCGTGTATATGTAGGTAAATGTCCGCGTTTGACTGCTATATGAGTATCATAAAATTCTGTCTGTGTTTAATATTTATCTGTATTTTGCTCTTAAGCATCTTTTTAACATAATTTCTACAAAAACTATTATTTTTAAATAATAAAAATTAAAGCGAATGAATATTGGATAAACTTTATTAACTTATAAAAAAAAAATAATACATCAAGTGAAAACTAATATTTTAATAATAAAAAAACTAGATAATTTGAATAATTAAATAAAAAAAATATAATTTTCAGAAGAGCCACACTTCCTAGTTTATATATATATATTCTGGAAGCATAGCTTCTGTCGGCCAGTCCCCAAGACTGCCACTCCTGTTCTTTTTTATTTAAATTATCATGGAAAATATCATCTGATAAATTTTCAAGTGAGAGGAAATCACTGAAAATAAATTTTTTTTTTACATATTCATGTTCCTAGCTGACGTATAATTCACTGTGTTACTTGCAGCTGACGTTTTTTTTATCGAAGTATATATGGATGAAACTCAAAATTGAAAATAGGTGTTTATACATAATAACTTTTTATGTAAATAATATGTACGTGTCTAAACCCAACAGTTAGCTAGTAACAATCCTAATCAACTTGTTTAACCATTAAAACTTTGATTAAATGACTAATTCAGAGGAATAAATAAGAAAAATAAACAAAAATGTCCTCGTGTCACGCGTCCGGAGCGTACAAGTATTTTGTTTTCAAAATAAAAAGTATCTGGGCAATTCTCAAAAACTTAATTCATTTTGGTCACTCGATTTTTAACAATTCAAAAGTCTATAATACAAGTTTCTGGGGTGGCACAAACTTCAATAAGGGCTTAAATTACTAGTTTTTTAAAGTAGAATATGTAATTAAATTTTGGTATCGATGGGAAAATTGTCCTTCACGGTATATAATTTTATACGTTAAAAATGATACTTTTCTTATATTTTTCTACGTGTGTTTCTTGAGTTATAAAAAAAGGTGCATACCCAATAAGCACACATCTGGAAAAAAGAATTCTTTAAGAATTCACGAATGTCCGCTCTGAAGTTAATAAAATATATTAATAAAGTATTCATAAAATATTCACAAAGTATTCTTCCACAAAATTTAAATAAAAAATGACTCTTCAACGTATCTTTATAAATATTTTAAAAGGGTTAAGAAAGTATTCATAAAGAATTCTTTTTTGAAAAAGTAATCATAATCCAAAGTATTCATAAAGTAATCAAAAAGTTTACTTTTGAAACACTGATTTCCTAGTAACTTAGTCACTTTCAAAAATCGAAAGATGTAATGGATATTTTATCGCTTTTCAGATTGTTTTAAAATCATTTCTAATTTTGATTTTTATGAAATTCAAAATTGAAAACTTGAAATTCCTGATCATTTTATAAATTGTAAAAATTCAATTTAATTAATCATTTAATAATTTAAATATTTTTTATCTATTTCAAACGAAAAAATTGTTAACATTTTATGAAACAAAATATATAAATATTTTAAGTGTGTTTTAAATAAATTCTCATTTTGAGAATTTAAACAAATATCTAAATCTAAACATTCTTCAATTTAAATTAAATTAACCATGACTTCACAAAAAATTTCTTTTATTAAATTAAGGTATCTTGAATGTTTAATAAATTTTTACTTAAATTATTCAAATAAAAATGTAGTTTGGCTAATATTATTAACCATGAATAATTAATTAACAAATTCACTAACATTTCTTATGCTTATACCAATGAACATGTACAAGTTTCGAGAATTTATTAACAGATGAGTTGGTAGCCAAGTAGGCTAAGTCATGGGCAACAGTTTTTTTTATTTTGTTTTACATCCTCAAGAACCATGGTTCGAATCTCGAACAAATAATTTTTTTTTTTTTTAAATTTAATAGCTTATTTTTAATCAATTATAACATTTTTTGTTTTTTATAATCATGTAAAATAGAAGGATTATTTATAATTTGATGATTAAAAAAAGTATTTTGAGAATGTGATTTAATCAAAAGAATCGTTTAAGAATACTTTGTGAATACTTTAAAAACTAAAGTGGTCGGACATTCGCGAATAAACAAAGCAATCATTAAGAACTCTTTATTGATACTTTAGTTTACGAAAGTATACATAAAGAATTCTTTTTTAATTCTCTCTTTGACACCGTTTGCTTGTTGGGTACTTTCGATCATTCTCAAATTTTTAGAGCATAATAAATACGGTAAATACAAAAGTTTAAGCCTATCCTGGTACATGTGCCCTTCTTTATAAAGCTGTTTGTCTATTTTTAATGTAAGCGTAATTTTCACCTAAAAATTACACCATTATTACAATTTGAGAATGATCGAAAGTATGCACCTTTTTTTACAGCTCAAGAAACACACGTAGAAAAATATAAAAAAAGTATCATTTTTGACGTATAAAATTACATACCGTGAAGGGCAATTTTCCAATCGATACCAAAATTTAATTACATATTCTACTTTAAAAAACTAGTAATTTAAGCCCTTATTGAAGTGTGTGCCACCCCAGAAACTTGTATTATAGACTTTTGAATTGTTGAAAATCGAGTGACCAAAATGAATGAGGTTTTTGAGAATTGCCCATCTAAATACATAGTTATAGAAATTTTACTGTAATGATTTTTGAAGATTTTTAAATAAAGAATCTAATGTTGGGGTGTAGAAATAACTTACTTAAATGTATTCAAAACTGACGTCATAGTTACGACAATTTATTTGTCCTCGTGTCACACTTTTAATAGTTTATCGTGAAAATCATTTAAGAAGTCAAATAATTAGAACTAAATATCGTCAAATATAAAAATTATTATGTATTTTAGTAATTAAAAGAGTTATTAATGTAAAAGGTTTTATACATGGTGAGAAAATATATTTAAATCAAACCATAAGAAAATGTACCTTTTCTAATGTCTTCGTGTAACGCTAATTTTCTTAACGAAAAAAAAAATCTATTCTGGATTTGGACTACGGAAAAAGGAAGTAGGCTTTAAGAGCTTTAAATTGACTGTGAAATATATTTGTTATTATGTATATTACTCGACAAGTAATCACTTTTAATGTATACAAAAGAAAAAAAAATGTCCTCGTGTCACACTTTATAAGTTTATATACATTTACACATGTTATATTTCCAAAATTGAAATACAGCTCACCCATTATTGTTTTCTTCTTATTTATAGTATTGATAAACATATTAAAAAATATTAAGTAAAATTTAGGAATTTTTTTTTAGTTTTTAAAAAACATGATTTTACAACTTTTTGAATTTCACCCATATAAATGATTTTTTTTTCTTACCTGTTTCGGAGGCTGCTGTGGTCCAACCCACCCATGATTGACCAGCTGACGTTTACTAAGCTTTATAATACAACTTCCTAAAGCATTACACGAATTTTTAGACGAGAGGAAACCATCAACCTTAATCGGTTGGTGGCTCCCGGACTATTATTTTTGTTAATTTTACACACTTAGGAACGTTTTGGAACGTTGTGAAAATCAATTAGAAATAACTTATGACATTTATAACACAATTTTTTTCAATTAATTTCGTTTCTATATCAATTTTTCCAAATTAAAAAAAACATAGTATTGAAAAAAATAGTACATTACTCTACTAGTAAGCAAAATAGGTCATTCCCTCACGAGTCGTTTTGTCACTCGAGCGTAGCGAGAGTGACGAAAAAACGAGTGGGTGACCTATTTTGCCACGAGTATGGTATATAATTCTTCCCAGCAAGATGAACATATTATATTTTAAAATATTATAGAATCTGTTACATAAATTAAAAATATCAACATTACTTAGAGTATTGTAGTCTAGCATCTTATACATAAGTTAAACCTTTAGGACGATACAAAATATCGATTGTTTTTTCTTTCTAGTGCTCCTCTGACGATAATAGAAATAAAATGTCTTGTCTAATATTGTGGCAGTTAAATACATATTACTGTGCAATTAAATACATATTACTTGATGTATATGAAATTTTTACTTTTTCCTTGTCCGTACAGTACAGGTACCTCCGGGTAAATAATTTTAAAAATAAAGAAGTTTGGTGGGTTCTTCTGCAATTTATTAAAATCTTAAAAACCCACTTAACAATGATCTGTTGAGAGATCAAGATACAGAGATTTTGTTAAAATGAAAGTAAAAAGACGCGCATTTGAGAACTTGAATATCCACAACACTAAATATTTCACAGAAAAATATATTAATTATAAAAAAAGTACAAATTAAACTCTTTGATTTGAGCTCTGGTGCATTAAAAAAAGCTTTTGTGGTTCAGAAATTATACTCAATTTAATATTACTACATATTTGTTAATATTTTTAGCGAATAACACATAATGAATTTTTCACTTTATTTTCTTAGCATACTTTAATTATTTATGAATTCTAAACCCGCAAAAGTTTTTTTAATGCGCTAGAGCTTAAATCAAAGTATTTAATTTGTACTTTATTTTATCTTTTATATATTTTTCTGTGAAAGTCTCATTTTTTTGGCTATTCAAGTTCTTGAAAGCGCTTCTTTTTACTGTATTAAAAAAATGTGTATATCTTGTTCTAAGAGCCTATTAGACGAAAAGAAAAAACACGCGTTAATTTTTTTCATCAAATAATCACATCCCGCAGATTCGGCTAAATCCGTTTCCCGGAGGTGGGGACCTCTCTTTGATCGTATTACATTATCATGCAACAGGAATATTCTAGATACTTAAAATTACTCACTTAACATTGCCATGGATATGTCAACTCCTATCCAATGATGTCCATAACTCTCAATCACGTTTCCGCTTAAACCTGATCCACATCCAATATCCAATAATAAACATGTCTTATCTTTGGGAAGTAAAAGAAGTTCAATCGCCCTTTCACACATATGATCTTGAATATCGATGATTCGAGAACTATGAATACAAAAATTTTTCATGTTAATAAAACTAACGATAAGTTTTTTTAATATTTTTTGCCAAGTCAATATTACTATTGAAAAATATAAAAATACTGAATAGTACACTTGGCGGAAAGGATATTTTTCCGAATGTTAACCTCAAATGGCAACATCGCATATTTTACCACAGACATAAGACAATTCCAAATTATAGAACAAATTTCGTATCATCGTTACTTACTACTTTATGACATAATTGTAGTAAACAAACAATATTACTTTCTTTTTTCATGATTTGATTTATAATTTTATAAAATAAAATTTTTATTTTTCTGTTCAATAATCATATGGAAATGATGCGAAACTCAATGCATAATTCGAAGTTCTCTTACGTCTCTGGTAAAATATGCAGCGCTGCCATTTGAGGTACACATTTGGAAAAATATCCTTTCCGCCAAGTGTACATGAAAAATGTTATTAAATGATAAATGTACCAATCGAGCATAATTATTAAAATTTTTACTACAACACTTAAAAGCGTTTTTATACCAAATGTATAAAATTTAATTACTTTCTTTCATTCTTGATTCCTAAATCTTAAAGGTTGCAGCTTATAAGATCTTTTAAGATTTTCGAAAAAATTTCTTATTTTTTTAAAATTATGTTAACGATAGCGATGTATGATTTGATAAAGATGTGAATTCAATGACTACAAGCTGTTTAATTCCAGTTTAAACCATTTCTATTCATTTTTCATTAACTATGATCATCCAAACTTCATCCTTGTTGACTTGAATAATTTCCTATTCTGGAGACGTAGCGCTCTCGCGTTAGTCAAAAAGAACTTAATAGATGGCTGAAGTTTAATCATCTATTAAAAAAAAATTAATTTATAATCTTTTACTGCCCGTAACAAACGTAGAGTATAAGTTAAAACCCAGTGCATTGACTATCGGTAAAAAAAGACAACAAGGATGAAATGAAATTGAAAATTTTAATAATAAGATGAAGAATATTTTTTAAGGAATGTATGAAATAATTTTTTGTATCGCTTTAAGAGGACAAATAAGAGTTTTTTGTGAAAAATTTATATTTCGGGTTTTATTAATTCTTTTAAAGCTAATTTAATGTAATCTCTTGTTCGTAATTTTTGAAAAGTTCTAATTATTTCAAAAATTATAAGGAAAAACGTAAAAAAAATTGACGATTGCACGCAAAGTTATGATGCTTTTTTTTATTATTAATCTTAGAAAAAATTTCACGAGATATATATTTGTACAAGCCCAGTGTTTTGTTGACGTTGTGTCTATTCAAATAATGAAATTACGTTGATTTGAAAATACTTTGCGGGAACATCAGCTAATTCTGATATTATCATCATCATCATCATCGTTGTCATCGTCATCCTCCTCCTCTTCACCCTCACTCCACTTTGCTGCTTTCTTGCAGATACTACTTTGCCGTGCAAGCGCACTGCAAAATGTCCACAAGCTCGCAATACTGAAGCTAAGTATCCCATTTGTACAGTCAGACTCATCTTGGTGTTGCTGTAGTATATTCCAGTTCCGGCACCCTCCCAGGTCTTGGAACCATCCATGAACTATAAGTCCTTTCCGGTTTAAAGGTGCACACAATTAAGAAGCCAGTCTTCTCAAGTCGATGAACTATCCTTGTGTTTATTAAGTCGGAACATTAAATTCCTTAACTAGGGGCATGCTGAAAATATTATGACTTAGCGTGTCTCTTATAATCAAGTATTTTAGCCCTTACTCGACTATTTGGAGTTTAATTTTAGCCTTCTGGCTGCCTCTGCTTAAAGCATAAACTGAGAGCTTTAAGAAGAGCTGCCAGAGCTTCAGTGGAAGATTGAAACGTTCACAAATGAATGCTTTGAGATTGCTATAGATGGAATATAGATTAATCTTGTATTTTCCCATGAGACTTTAAAAATTCGTATTGCAGAACTCTTTGCCTTTATCTGTTTGTTAATTCTTTGGTACTCATCCTTTGTACAGAATAATTTCATAGCATCGGTGACATCTTGTCTAGTTTTTCGTTTAACAGGAACAGCCCACGCGTACTTTGAAAATACATCTATTACAGTAAGCATATATTTAAAACCTTTATTCTCTTTAGAATAAGGTTGCATTTCTACTAGATCTGCTTGCCATGTCTCGTCCAAACCTCGCACGACAAAGTTTCAACGAGAATAATTACAATAATGCCTCTATTATAGTCTCAATTTCTATGTCGCTTTGAAAAAATTTTTTATCGAGTTCATTTCTATGCACCTCTACGATTTTATCTAGATTATTGAGATCACTTCTTAAACTAGATGTTGCGCCTAATAATCTTTGAGCTTCCAAACGTATCATGAGCTGTAAAGATTGCAAAGTCTCTTATTCTCCAAGTCATACTGACCATCAGATGTGATTTTATATCCAACACCTGGAGGACCACGACCACCCACGCTTCATTTAAGATTACGTCGGAATACGTCGACTCTTAATAATGTTAAAGTATTCGCTTGTGTTTCAGTATACATAACCATCTTCTAGCAATACTTCAATGATTGAATGAATTTCATTTGTGTGACTAGGGTTTTTAGTTTCTCTCTTAGCAATGAGTAATCACAACCGATTGACAAATTCAATAGGATCGTTCCAATATACATAATTTATCAACAAATCCCTTCTTGTAACTTCGCATCGAGGTAATAGTCCACCACCACTACGCTTTATGACCTCCAATTCAATACCTAACATTGATGAAAGTAGCAGTCTATTCAACATTGGCAAACAAGAGATTACTTTACCGACAGTTGGTTACGAGATCGAGTACATACAGAATTATCTTAGTGAGACATTAACACACAAGAACGTCTGAATCAGTATGAAACCTATAATACTCTTCGCAGCAAAATCAAATGCAATTGTTCAATTGATTTTTTACCAAAAAATCCATAAAACCTTTATTGGGGATTGCTAAACGTCTTTTGGAAGCAGACGTCACTCACAGTTCCGATTTGCCAGTAGCCACCTTGAAGGTCAACACTCTACGAATATCGTGTGACATTACCTGCGGTGGGTATATAAATGGTCAACGAGTGTACACGATAGAGTTCTTTTTAGCAGTACCATCACGATATTAAATCATCGGAGTTTCTTCATCAGTCATTTACCTTCCGATCGTCGTCAAGAGCATAGATCACATTCAAGTACACATAGTCGATCAAAATTTGTTAACTTTCGAGAAGACATTATTAGCATCGGATTACATCTTAACCTTGTTAAGATTTTCTTAAACTTGAGTGGTCCCTTGAGCGTCCTCTTAAGGTTAAACAAGCGTAATGGAAATTGTATTTAATTCCAATCTTGGAAATGGTTATAAAAGCAGATCAAGATGGAGAGCGATCATCAGTTGGCCAAGAGCAGACAAAGCGTTAACACGGCAAAACATAAAGTTTCTTAGGAGTCTCGGCCTTCGAGTTATCCCTGGTGGAAAATAACTTGTTTATTCTTTTGTTGTTTACAGAAAAAAAGACGAATTACTAAACATAAATATGACGAATCAATTTAACATTACGAGGTACACACTCATAAACCATACCCAGATGAGATTCGCATAGTCATTTAACATCAAGATTTATGTCTTCTATCATCGCGCAGTTCGCTACATATTTGTGGTAGACTAGCGAAAGTCGATGGAACTGCTGTAACTAATACTAAATAAGTTAACAACACGATCTGTCATATGTTTGAGTAAATGTAGAGATAACGTAGCGTATATTATATGATTGGTATTCTCCGTACGATCTGACTCCAAATAATATATAAATCAGGCCTACAACCTGATAGTTAAACGTGTGAAAGGAAGGAGATAAAATAATCTGCAACAGAATTAATTTAAGCTATTAATATTTTATTTATTAATACTTCGCCAGCAACCACCGGCCTACGCGTCAATCTTGTCAAGCAAGAGGTTCAGACGCTACTGATACAAAGTCGCCGCTTCATCTCTAACGACGATGAAGACGACTCGCGCTTGCGCAGTACAAAACCACTTACATGGTCCCCACACACTCCCCCCCAAATGCCAACGCGGGGAAAATGCTATTTATGAAAAACAATGATTTTAGAAATACAAAGTTTGGCGATACAGAAATATATTTTAATCGCGTTGCATTTAAGTAAAAAAAAAAGGAAGGACCATGTCCTGCCAAAAGGCTTACAAACAAGGTGTTTCTCATTTAAGCGCAGATTAACATTTGTTTAACAGTAGACTGTATAAAAGCAGCTAAAACATAAAATTATCTTTCTACTTCTATAAGCGCGTACATTTTTTTTTTAGATCGCTTAAAGTTGCGAATCTTTATTTTCTTAATAATTACCATACTCATAACAATAGTAATCGTTCAAATTTTAAACATTCGTCCAAACACACTCGCACAGGTAAGTACATTAGACTTTACGCTATTATTTAACAGCTAGGAACGCAACAACACACATGCTTCTCGTGAAAAAAAGGAACTTTTACCCTTACTGAACACGTTATACATTATTAGTGCGCACATGTATATGTTACAACCTTACACAAGTAATATGCGTTCATAAAATACAACACTGTTAAATGTAAAGAATACAGAGTAGTATATACGTTAAGTTTTAATATAAAACTAGTAACTGCTAAAAAGTTTTTTAATAATAATAAGCGCGTATACAACTAAGGTGGTTGCTTATAAATACTTATTTTTCTAAGTACAAAAGAAAAGAAAATACAATATTTTACATTTTTCTAAAACAAACAATATAAGTTTCTTAACATTACGCTCGCTCGCACGACCAGCCCTACCTAACCTTAGTAATTCTAAGGGTTTCGCCTATTTTCTCTACCTTGCAGTTTCTAAAACAAAACTGGATAACTTCTACACGTTCTGTTCTACACTTTACTAACTCGACGAACAGTCGGTTGGTCTTTTTACTAAGATTAATTAAGAAATCCAGTTTTAAAAGTTTTGTCTTCTTTTTACCCAACTTATTATCTATCCTGATACTTTCCATCTGGGTACTTACAATAGAAGATAGAGAACCATATATAAATGGGCTGTAGTCCATGCTTACAGTTTTTAACTGGGTTGAATGGGAAAAATCAAGCATGTAGTTGATTCTCATCCCATTCAAGATCAAGTGTTCTATGGAAGGTGCCTTGGCCAGTATGTTGGCCACGAGACCTTCCAGGTCCCGATTATTAGTCAAGTCGACATGCTTAAGGGCGACAGAGAGATGCAGACGTGGCTCATATGCCCACTCGATTAGAGGGCTGCGCTCTTGCGTGAACGCCAATTCCCATTTTTCAATGAGATTTTTAGCACTAAATACGTGATCGATGAGCATGAAGTCGTAGACTTCTCGATCGCATCCCCTGCAATCCCGCAATGACAACGCTCGCAGAGTTGTGTTAGTCCTGACAAAGTCTATAATACAATGAATTTGGATCCTTTTACAATCCACAACAGACAGTGCTCCTAATCGATGAAGAGGCTGTGTGTTCAGAAATTCCAGGCTAACATTGTTGTTACTAGTAAAACTTAACTCTTCCACGTTACCGAAATTGGTGTTTTTGTGGACGCGAGTACGTGTCCTGCCGATATTTAACTTTTTAATAGATACCCAGTTGTTCAACGAGTCGAGAATATCTGGGGTTATCTCAACACCAGTCAAATCCACTTCGTTTAGGCATCTGAGCTTACTTCTTTGATAGTTTAAAATCTTAATTAATAGACTACTATTTACATTTTTACTACCAGCTCCTACCACAATGCTCTTGAATTTAAAATGAGCCGCATCATGCGTCATTAATCTAACAGAATTTTCTTGATTATAGCGTGGTATAGAGGAATCGAACGAAGTTGGCAGAGTCAAAAAGGTATCTAACGAGTAACAAGCCTCGTAAAATGAAAAGAAGTCTTCAGCGCCAAGGTACTGTGTGATCAGAGATAAGGTCGAATGATTAGTCATCACACTCAACACTTCCCGCGGAAAAAGAGATGGTTTAATGGCACGGTTATATAGAGGGGCTCCTGGTGCACTCAGCAACTCCTCATGCGGTCTTATGCAAAACGTGCTTGCTTTACCACCCTCGTATCTCCAAACGAGTTTTTTTAGAGCGGCAGCGCATTGCACACGACAAGAAGCAGCGATGCTTTCGCAAGAAAGATCAGCAGTTGTCTTGCCTTTCCTGTAATGGATTCTATCAACCACCACGTCCAAGCATTCGGCGTCATGAAAGACTTTTAAGATTTGTTCCTTGCTAATTCTTGTAAAGATATTAAACAAGAACAACTTCTTAACCATTCGGTTATTATATAACAGGACCGGGCTTCTGACACCGTGGGAAACGTAATCATTAGTTACGAAATATCCAATCCGACGTGTGTTGCGGCGCCTTCTATCATCTTCCTTATTCTGAGCAGCAATTTTGTACTCCTCAAGGTATAAGAGTGCGATAAAACAATCAGCCTTAATTTTATGGCATAGATGTTCATCCTTGAAACGCTGCAATTCTTCAATAGTTCTGTCTAACTCCTCCATGTCACCTGCAGAATAACACGGGGAGAAGAAAGAAAATTAATTACTAACTATCATGGTTTACAATTAAAGCACGTGTGCTAAAATTACTATTTACAAGTTTAAAATCGCGATTATAACAGATCTGAATTAAATCCTAATCCTATGTCAGGAATAAAATTACATTTTATCATGCCGTCGAACAGAATATTGCCTATCTTCTGGTAGTCGACCGCTTGATTATGGCGAGTATGTGCCAATGATTGCATGCATTCAGCGAAAGCGTTAGGTACTTCGGCTGAGTTAAAGACGACCTGTAAGAATGCAGGTATGTCATTAAAGGCTTGGGTTTTACGCGCTTGTAACGCTTGGATCCTATGCAGTCCTAACCAAGGCAAAGATCCAGTTACCCAAGATAACATATTATAAATTAGTGATTCCATGTCGCCACGTTTGGTGTACATACCGTTATGGGCGTCTCTGCTTCTATACAAGTAATAACCCTTCTGGACTTTTGATAATTCTGATTTTAATGGGCCAGAATAAACCGTAGTCACTTGACCAAAACCGATTAGGTAAACCTGGTCTGGTTTCACCAAATCAACTAAAATATTAGCTGGTTTAAGGTCGGTGTGCACAACGTTAACATTATGCATAAATTCAAGGGCTAAAGTAAGTTGCCATGCAATTGTTAAGACTTGCTGCAGAGGTAACTTTTTATTGGAATCGCTCAATACCTTCTCTAGGTTAGCACCATATTTCTGTATGATTATAAATCTATACAGGTCCTCTTTAATTAAGAACTCTCCTTGTGCTAAAAATCTAGGGATAGCGAGAGCAGGAAGTTGGAACTGATTGATCCAACTTTCCAATTTATCGAAGCTGGCATGCTTAAGATAAAAATTAATTTCAGTAGCTAAACGAGATCTCCTTGATAATTCAAACTTGGCAATAGCAGATGGGAACTCGTGTGTAGTGTCACCACAAGCCAGAGCTTCCAAAATAAAACCAAATTTGCCTTGATGAATCTCATTTCCACAAGACCATCTCTTTCCTTGATTATCAGCGATAATAAGATCGATAGGATAATCTGGAGGATCTTCATTAGCTACAGTCTGCTCATTATCGTCAACTCTGTTTAACACATCATCAGAGGCGATAATATTACCATCCGCATCATTGCGGTGTGAGTCAGAACTAGCCGCTTGCTCGAAAGCGTTGTCAGAATCAGTGTTTTGTTGTGCTTCTAAATTAGCAACAGCATTATCAGGATCTAAGTCCGCTGTACTTAAGTCATGGACACTGGAATTCACAGCGTCAGGACCAATACGCGCGTGCACCTGCACCACTGTTCTGTTATTTAACTGAGGTTCCTCATAAGTTTGTGAATCCAACGGAATATCTTCGTCTTCATCATCAAACAATCCGTACGCTGGTTTAAGCAACTCGGCGGCAACAGTTTTATTTACACCCTTCACTTCTATGACAAAATTTCTGCCACTAGGAGTTCTGGATATTACCTTATAAGGGCCTGCGTAAGGCTTATCAAGAGTTGGCTTAATAGCTTTTACTCTAAGAAACACGTGAGAACACGTGTCAAGATCTTTGAGCACAAAAGTCCTGATCGCACTATTGTGCTGAACCGGCACCGGTCTTAACTCCCCCATGTATGCTCTAAATTCTTCCAGAAATGACGATTTGCATGGCTCACGGTCTGAAGAAGCGAAGAATTCCCCAGGAACTCGCAGACCGGACCCATAAACAAAGTCGGCAGGACACGCTTGGGTGTCCTTACGCACACATGTTCTTAAACCAAGTAAAACTAACGGAAGGGAGTCAACCCAGTTACCATTATCAGCGTGGCAACGGAGAGCGGCTTTTAATGATCTATGCCACCTCTCAACTAATCCGTTAGCCTGAGGATGATAAGCAGTAGTACGAATTCTAGCACAACCAAGTATGCTTAGTAACTCAGTAAACATCTGCGACTCAAATTGAGCTCCCTGGTCAGTAGTTATGACTTCAGGAGCGCCAAATCTCGAGATCCAGTTCTCAACAAGGGCTTTAGCCACCGTTGTTGCCAACGTATCTTTAATTGGAACAGCTTCTGGCCATCTAGTATATCTGTCGATGATGGTCAATAAATGTTTATAACCGTTGCATGAGGGCAAAGGTCCAACAAGGTCCAAGTGCACGTGCGTGAATCTTTCATCAGGCACGGTGAAATGCTCAGGCAAAAATTTATTATGCCTGGAAACTTTGCACTGTTGACACTTCAGACAGTTTTTACACCATTTATTAATATCACGGTGCATATTTGGCCAAACATATTTATTTCTAATTAGTCTGTCTGTGACTTTGGCACCTGGATGCGAATTAGCATGAAAAAGACTAAATGTTTTCTTTCTTAAAGATTTAGGCAGATACGGTCTCAAGAACTGGCCTTGTATATCACAATAGATAGGTATGTCAGCTCCCAGGGTTACTTTATGCAACTTCAAAGGATGCTTGACATTTTGGAGCAACTTTGTTAACTCTTCGTCTTTCTCTTGCTCTTGACGTAGACTTGCTAAGTCATACATTAACGGCAGACGGAAAGCATCAACTCTTGCTTTAAGCTGATTAAATGAAGTACTAGTTTTTACCTCACTTAAGTTCAGTATTTTAACTTCGGCTACGTTTTCTATTCGTGACAGAGTATCGGCGACTGTATTGCTCTCACCCTCTATGTAGCAGATCTCGCAGTTGAACTGAGCAATGTAAGTCAACTGACGAATCTTGCGGCTACAGGCTTTCTCCAAGCTTTGCGACATAGCAAAAACCAACGGTTTATGGTCAGTGTATATCTTGAATTGTCTTGTCTCGACAAAATAGTGGAAGTATTTTAATGCTTCGAAGATGGCTGTAAGCTCACGATCATACACTGAATAATTTTTCTGCGCTGGCGTCAGCTTCCGAGAAAAGAAAGCTAAAGGTCGCCACTCGCCACGAATATGCTGCTCTAAGGCAGCTCCGATAGCAAAGTCTGAAGCATCCGTGATTAACCGAGTCTTAGCATTATCATCAGGATAAGCCAAAAATGTGACTTCAGCTAAGTCTTTTTTACTTTTAATAAACGCAGCTTCACTCTCAGGATCCCATACAATAGGACGTTTATCCTTCCTACGACAATCCTTGAGGTGTTGATTTAATAACCGCTGCGTATGAGCTGCACTAGGGATACATCTCCTATAAAAGTTGATCATTCCCATATAGCGACGAAGTTGATCTACGATTTCTGGTTTCGGGAAGTCCAAGATGGCCTGAACTTTACTAGGTGAAGGCTTAAAACCCTCTTCACTGATGTTGTAACCCAAGAAATCCAATTCCTTTACTCCAAAGGTACATTTCTCAATATTTAGTAAGAGATGCGATTCTTCTAACCTTTTCAACACGGTAAGAAGATGACACTCATGTTCTTCTTCATTAGAAGAGGCGATGAGTATATCATCAATATAAACGAATACAAATTCCAAATCTCCGAGCACTTTATTCACATATCGCTGGGAAGTTTGAGCAGCGTTCCGTAGACCAAAAGTCATGACTTTATACTCAAAAAGTCCAAACGGTGTTATTACTGCTGTTTTTGGAATATCAGACTCCGCAACAGGGATCTGATAGTATGCCTTTTTTAGGTCCAGAGATGAAAAGATGGATTTTCTGCTCAAGAATGATGGAAAATCATGGAGATGTGGTACCGGGTACCTATCAGGTACTGTAACTTGGTTTAAGGCTCTATAGTCACCACAAATTCTCTAAGTACCGTCTTTTTTCGGAACCATGTGAATGGGACTTGCCCATGGGCTACTTGATGGTTGACAAATGCCCGAATCGCAGAGCTCTTTAAACTCCTTTTTAGCTGCTTGGAGCTTTATTGGACACAAGCGTCTTGCTCTATGAGCAATAGGTGGACCATTAGTCTTTATATAATGCTTAACACCTCGATCTTCCAAAGGTGCAGCCTGCTCAACTCCCAGTACTTTAGGAAATTTATTAAGTACATGAGCATAGCTATGACTAGGTGCTATTAATGACACTCTGACATATTTAACTCTCTTTTCTTTGGCATCAACAGAGCGCAGCGTGTTGCCATCAATCAACTTCCTATCCTTTAAATCAGGAAGCAAGTGATAAAATTTAAGTAAATCTCCTCCAATAATAGGATAAGGCACATCTGCGAAAATAAAATTCCATACTATAATTCTATCAATGCCTAGATCTAGCTTCTTACTTACAGTTCCGTAAGCTTTAATTAGAGTATCATTAGCTGCATATAGCTTAATATGGGGAGTATGGTCTAACTTAAGAGAACCTCTAGGTAATAGAGAAACTTCAGCGCCGGTGTCAATCAAGAAAAGGTCTTTACTGATAATATCTTTAATGTGGAGGCGAGCTGATCCATTATTGTCATCCGCTGATACCTCCGCTACAGCGGATCCTATGCGTTTCCCTGATCTGGCTTTTTCCTACTAGCCAGAGCGCTGAATTCAGCGTATCTACTACATGTATTAATGCATTTCAGGGCTTTATTACCATATTTCGTATGGTGCCAGCATAAATTCTTTGAATTATTTCCGGCATCAGACTCGATGTCAGTATTATGTTTACGTTTAACTTGTTTCTTGTTACCCTGTTTCTTTTTTCTATCAGATTGGCGTTTTTTGGAAGCTCTCTCCAAGGCCTCTACTCTAGCTTCAATCTTGGTTTCACTATCTGATATGTTGCTAGGTTTCTGAGCGACAGCATGCACTACGTTTTCTTTGTTTTGAAACGTCTCCCAGATTTTCTGTGCTTGATCAAGGAGCATCTGCTCAGTTAAAAGATCAGCATTTGGGCCTAAATAAAGAATTATTTCTTTAGGAAGTCGTTCTTTCCAGACCTTCCAAATAGTGGACCTAGGTACGTAGTTACCTGCAAGGCCAATTAATCTGTGAAAGAAATCAATAGGACCCATTGAACCCATCTTCTGATCAGCAAAAAGTTTATCCAACTTTTGTTCAGGAGACTGTGCGTATTGTTTGATGACTGCCTGCTTTAGGTCAATATACTTTGAGCCTAGGAGTGAACGTTTGATCGAGTGCTTAAATAACTGCACTTCGTCTTCACCGAGATTCCGTAACAGAATCCAGAATTTATCTTCGTCTCGGTGTATATTTCTACGTGCAAACTGAAGTTCTAATAGAGAAAACCATGTATCAACCTCATCTCTCCATAACGGCATAAACTTAATTTCAGCAGATGAGTTGTTTTGCGAGTTTTGCCCTAAATTAAGTAGCGGCGACTCTTGTTGAGACGAAGACGTTGTTGCAGTAGCATTACTCCCAGCACTCGTAAACACGGGTGAAGTGTGTACTAAAGCAGAAACTGTCATAGTTGATGTTGCAGAAACTGTCACATCATCAGCACCAAGTGTTATAACAGGCATTGTTCCCTGGCCATCACCAGTGCCAACATTATGCGTTTGCTTGTGTTGATTCGCCGTGGCCTGTGCAAGTTTATTTAACGCATCAGCCATAGAAGCTAATTTCTCTTCTAATGACTCTAATCTTTCGTTATCTGTGGGTTTTTTTGGTGGATTAAGCGCTTTACTATTCTTTTTTCCTAAACTACCTGAACTACTACCATCATTGCCCTCACCACGAATCTCTGGTACTTTATTAGGTGAAGCCATATTATAAATTGTTAGACTTCTAGTCCTTGAAAATTGATCTGGGGGCGAATGCTCAATATGTGGCATAACTAGTTCGAAAGAACGCTTTTTAACATCCCTGTGCTCAGTACCCACACTAACAGTTGGTCTGAGTCACCATACCACAATTCTTTATCACACACTCATGTATACACAACTCACACAGGGGCTATACAAGTCACCGGACCAAAATCGAGATTTAATATTTATAACAGTTAATAATTTACAATAGTTAAAATTTACAATTAAAATCAAATAAGCAAGTGCTCATGCAGCGAGCCGAGAATTCGCCGAAGGTCAATTCACCCAGGCGGACAAGGATAGCACCTTAGGTGTCCGGGTGACTGCCCCGACAAACCCCAAACCGCATGAATACTGCGCAAAATTAAAAAAAACACAGTTATATTCTTTAGTCCACTGACTTGTGGGCTTCTTTAGAGATCTAAAATTTTGTCGTGAAAAGAAATGCTATTTAAGCTAAAATTTTCTAACTAACACTGACTAAAATAACGACTACCGGCTGGTCGTGCGTAGCGTCTTACTGAAGAGAGCGAAATTCGAGCCATGCAAACATTTTTTTAAAAAAAAAAAAAGAAAAGAAACTTTATTTTAATTCAAATAATTTTAACATTTAAGTTAAACTAATCTTTCATACGTTAATTTAAAATTGGCCCGACCTTTAGGTCTCCTTTGTTGCTTCATGATTTGCGAACGCAAAAGAGAGAAAAATGCTTTAAAATCACACTTTCAGTAAATTAACAAAAGTTTAAAAAGATAAACTTGACTTTATTTCAAATTAGGAAAAAAAAATCAAAAAGATAAACTTAATTTCGTTAAATTTTCAACTTAGCAAAAGTTTATTTATTTAGCCAATAAAATTTCTTAAGAAAAAGAAAAAATTAATTTTAATCAAGAAGCAACCGTCTAATTAAACTAAAAATTCGCTCCAACGCAAAATGTTAGTTATAAAGACAAAACGAAAATTTTCGTAACATAAAACTACAAAGCACGCCGCGTCCCGGAAGTACGTCATAGGCAAGAAAATCTTCTCGTCGCGTTGCGTGTGTTGACAACGTCGTGTAACGCAACCGACACGTTCAAAAATAAAAATGGCGTCCAAACCGCCTTCTTGCTTATATCAAACAGAACGACGCCAACATGGCCGTCGAATAAAATTTATATACTGTTGATTATGAAAATGACGCCAATATGGCCGCCAAAACGCCTCCCAACACAGCAAAGGAAATAAAAATGCGCCAGTAATTTCAATACAAAAAACTACGTTATTTTAAACGTTATTCATTCAAAAATAAATGAGCGCAAGGTAATTACGAAAATGTATCTCTTGATGATACAGTGTTAGTATGGAGCGAAAGAAAACGCAAGTACTATATAAATACCTTAATACCTTCGCTGTGCAGAAAAGAAACGCCGCTTGGCTGCCGCTGACGTGTAGACAGACGATGCGAAGCAATGGCCGCCACCGACGCGTAGACAACGATGCAAAGCAAATGGCCGCCCGCTGTACAAGGCGAGCTGAGACGAAGGATGGCTGCACACTATTTGCACCCTCGCTGGTACCTCGTGAGCAAAGGGGTAATGCCCACGGAACCTCTGAAAAGTTAAAAATCCTCTTCGTACGCTCTTCTTACTGCGACCAGCGTTGCAAGTCCCTTGGTACAAAATCCAAAGGTTCAAGGCGAAGCGTCCTCGTGTTGCAGAAACGAAGAAAAACCTTCTTCCAACGGAAGTCACCAATGTAGAGATAACGTAGCGTATATTATATGATTGGTATTCTCCGTACGATCTGACTCCAAATAATATATAAATCAGGCCTACAACCTGATAGTTAAACGTGTGAAAGGAAGGAGATAAAATAATCTGCAACAGAATTAATTTAAGCTATTAATATTTTATTTATTAATACTTCGCCAGCAACCACCGGCCTACGCGTCAATCTTGTCAAGCAAGAGGTTCAGACGCTACTGATACAAAGTCGCCGCTTCATCTCTAACGACGATGAAGACGACTCGCGCTTGCGCAGTACAAAACCACTTACATGGTCCCCACATAAATACCCTACGAAATCAACGCAACGGAAATTGATAAGTCTAAGAATGTAGGTTTGACTAATGAAAGGTTGGGTCTCGCTCAATCCCAGTTAAAACTTGATTATTAAAAATGCAGAATGGCTCAGTGTCGAAGGAATGCAACAGTTGACTAGCAATGCAGGTTATTTTGCCATATTAATTCCTTTCGCTGTGATTCTTGGTTTTAGGCTAATAATATTTTGGCTGAAGATTATCTCAAATTCGTAATTAACGTGAAACACAAGCTCATTCTGAAAAGATCAAGAAATAAATTTAACGCTGTTGTACAAACAGTACCAGGTCCTGCTCGAGCTAACGTGTTTGAGGATTTCAAGATTCAATTAATTAGAATAAAGCAGTTAATGCCTTACGTAGTAGTATCTAGTGCGTACAAGATTCAACCATCAAATCATGTTCAAAAGGATAAAGCGATCGTTATGAGTTTTCATAGTTGGAAGTTGTATCAGTATCCACTACTTCCAACATCTATGCATGTTTAGACCGTTGAAACTTCCAATCAGCTGGAAAACGATTCATCACACTGGGCCTTTAAACAAATTGAAAGAATCAGAAAACGATCACGCGAGTCACTTCGATTATTGTAGTATCAGTAATGTGAAGCTGTTTCTCAATTCCCAATAGTATCTACAATCAATACACCATGCTAAACGATATGTATGCCAACTTTAAAGTGCTTACTATTTTAAAGATATAGAACCGTTGCTGAAAAAGCAATATTATATCGAGTACTTACCTATAATTGTGATCGATTGTTCTAAATAAAACGAATCATTAAAGACTGCCCCTGTAGACGTTCAACTGAAATTGGAATCGGGAAAAATTTTTGTATTTGAAACATCTGCTTATTGCTTAATCTTGCAGGGTCGTGTAATTCAGTACAGTGCCGCAAGCAGTAACGTAGGAAAACTTGTATGAGTGATGGGCGAATCATTATGCAAAGCTGACTCGTCAGTGAAGATATGCAAGACTTCAAACAGCCAGGCAATGACTACATTCTCAAAGAATTGGCAATAGTTTCTCTCAAAAATAATTCTGATCATGTTGTACTTTTATTCGAGAAGTCTTATTCATCGACTATCGGATAAGTGTAAGAGAGAAAAGATATGGTTAAAAGAGCATTACCATGGACTATCTTGGGATTCAAGAAAATATTTCCTTCGCAGCCGTAGAAAAATTATCAGAGAGACATTACATGATGATAGTAAAGTCTTGGTTATGGGCTCTATCCAGAAAGCATGGTTAGAACGCTTTAAATTCAAAGTTCATGATGTAGCAAAAATGAGCTTCTCACCGTTAGATAAGATCAAACCTGTCACGGTTATTTCGCATCATAATGAAACATACAAAGCTATTTGCGCCTTTCACAATATAAGACTTAGAAAAAAATTCCTCACCGAGAGTATTTCCAAGAAAATGGAGTGCATTCAACTACGAATAGCAGATACTTTTCGATTTTAGATTCATTCCAAAATGAAACAGGCTTCAACAAGTATGAGAGGATATAACTCCTGATATTCCTCTGATGAAAAGTGCTTGAAGTACACACCGCTTCTTCCCGATTAAACAAAGAATAATATGAACTGGAAAAAATATTATAGTATTACACAACCATAATCGAAAACATAATCATCGAATATTCAATACAAAAAATTATAATATTCAAGATTTAAAATAGCAGATATGGACATAGCGCTCCGTTCATCGTCGACATCGGCGCTCTATAATTTATAGAAAAATTGATAGTATTAAAAATATTTAAATAAAAAAATATTAGCATTTTAGAATATTCTCTACCTTATCGACGAAATTCGTGCTGCGTTAGAAATGCAAGGGTGCGGGTAAGGTGTGCCAGAAATGCACTGCACCAGAACGGCTATACCATATCTACTGTAATAAATTATTTTAATTTATGAAGGAAATGTGAATTTTCTCATTGTAATAATTTTTATTTATAGCTGATTCCATTTCATATCGAACAACCTGTATACACTCAAGTCATCAATCACTGCACCGATGGAGTATGTTATTCTACTCTGAAAATAAGGAGACACGTATTTTTTTTTTGCTGAAATATCAAAATTTCATAAGATATGCACATTTGAAAATTGCATGCAAAAACTAAATGTCAAACTGAAAAAGTTGACAATAACTTTAGAGGGTTATCGTTTTACCAATTTTCAATAGATTTTGGTAAGCCTTTTTTTGTTTTATTCTGTTTGGAGCCCTCTTCAATTCAGTGCAAGAAATTTAAAAAAAAAAACTAAAAAATAATTAAGGTATATGCTTTTTACCAAAAAATGCACTTTTCATGCACATGCATTTTTCTCAAAAAGGCCATCATTTTTTTTGCTGATAAAAGATTAAATTACCTATCTAATGGTACATGTTTGATCCCGTATTTTTGTATTTGGAGCAAGAGAACAATTCACAAAATTTATTGTTAACAAATGCTTGTATATACGTTCGGAAGTCTTAAGCAATCTACATTCTCATCATTTGTATACATTTATATATGTGTATATACTATTAATAGTTATATATATATATATATATATATATATATATGTGTGTGTGTGTGTGTGCATGTGCGTGTGTGTTTGTATGTGTCTGTATGTGTGTGTATGTGTGTGTGTGTGTGTGTCAGTGTGTGTGTGTGTGTACATATGTAAACAAAGACAAACATTCATAGCAAATTCATACTTATATTCATCTTGCACATTATAATCAAGAGTGATTGAACTCCGTACGCATCATATGTCAAGTCTTTTAGCTCGAGACTGCGATAGCAAACAATAACGTTATACATTCACGAGAATGCGACGCACAACAAACGATCGAACTCTCAACTGCATCACATGCAAAATTCAATCAATCTTTTCCCCGAAATCATAAAAGTATCAATAATATCATACATGCGCAAGAATGCAACTGTCTTTTACCATAGTATAAAAACCCAAGAGTCTTTAGCTCGCAAGCTTAATTTCATACTTACCGTCTAAGGCTACGCTTCGCCTAAAATTATTGTACTAAAGGTTAAGAAGGAGAAATAAAGATAAGTTCAATTCAACATTATATATATATATATATATATATATATATATATATATATATATATATATATACATATTCTTTTATTCTTGGTTACCTATCCTAAAGAACCAACGTCCTAAATTACAAAAAAAGTTACAATAACAATTAAAAATTCATAAAAAATAATAAATCAAGTTTATTAAATAAAGTTTAATAAATTAAACTTTACAAATTAATAAAATCAGTTCTAACGGTTAACATAAATTGGTGGCAGCTTAAGAGGATAGTGAAGCCAAGTGATAAAAAGGGAATCAATAAAATTCCGATATCTCAGAATATCTTCTCTCAGGAGGAAACAGAGAGTTTAAAGAATCAAGAAAACTTATCTTTAATCTGGTGACAATAGCCCACACTCTCAGGAGTTGACTAACAGTAGTTGAAGGGTTCATCAAGCTATGTCTGCATCTCCAGGGATAAAGAGAGGATCATCTCTACAGTAATGGAGGACTTCTGCACCGTCAACGGTCAAAGAGACGCAGCCAATCAGATCTTCAAAAACATCATCTCTTAAAACCTCCAAGTAAGTTGTACAATGATTTTAAGCATGCAGCGGGACAAAAATAAAGGCGTGTCTAACTTTCTGTAACATTTTATTTATAAGTTATTTATGAGACATACAATGTCTCAAGCTGGAGCACACACGCTTGAAAGGTTGTCACATAGGAACATCACCCGCGTATGTATTGTGATTAACGCGAAGATGATAACGATAGCATAAGATCGGAAAATACCGCACGATCACCTGCAATCCAATGAAGATATAACACAATGTGATCAAGAAGAACAAAATGTAGTGCAGGAATTACAACGGCGAAAGGAAAAAGCCAATGCTTTAGAAAAACAATTAATCTTGTTGACAGAACAATTACAAATATTAACAACCCAAATGACGGAAAACAAAAATCCACCATCGCTCCCAAGTGGACTACCTGCAGTTAGGGACAACAACCCTAGATTAAATGTGCTTCCAGGACTAATACGGGAACATCACCTATTAATATGCGAACTTTTAACAGAAATACGGAAGTATGACGGATCAACAGATGTTAGCGCATTTATTGATCAAATTAATAACGCATCTAGACAACTTAGCTCTGAGCAAGAAATATCAGCGCTTATAGGCAAAGTAGTAGCCGTTAAGTTAAAAGGAAAAGCTCAAGAAGTAGTTAAGAAAAACCAAGTGACTACAGCCATGCAACTTAAAGAATATTTAAATACACATTTCGGAAAATTGGAACTTGAGTATGACCAATTAGCCGAAATGCGTAATTCTATGCGGCAGAGAACAAATGAAAAGGTAGCAGACTACATACAAAGATATAATAACATAAATCGGCGTATACAGATTTCAATAGATGGCTTAAATGACGATTTCAGAGACATGAATAGAAGTTATGAAAGTAAAAACACAATTTTCAAAATCTATAAGAGGATTGTATCTAGAAGGCTTGCGCTTAGCTGTTCAACAAATTCGACCACACACTCTAACCATCGCCTATCAACAAGCTTTATACGAAGAAAAACTCCGGAAAGAAGACGAAGAACTTTGAAACAGAAGTCACAATAAGCATGATAAGAGATCTAGAAGAAATAAATATGAAAAATATTGAAGACGTAGAAGCCATTCTAGATATAACTCAAGGAATCGTGAGAAACATTCGACGCCCGATAAAAATTACACACGTGATAGAAGTTTTTCGCGTGATCGACAAGAAAATTATCGATTAGATAAAAAGGAAAGTAAACCTACATGCTCTCATTGTAATACATACAGCCATGATAAAGGACATTGTTTCAAACATCAAAATGTGCAGAGAGTAAATTTTCGCCTCAATGCCTCAAAGAGCAAAATGTATCTAGAAGATTCAGCGCCATGGTCGGAGACCCCATCCGACCGTCAGAACTATTGGGAGAATCAGGATTGCAAGACGCTATCTTTCCAATAGATGGAAAACACTGGCATATTTGGATGCGACCCTCAGGAGCAGGAGGAAAATGATTAAAATTCCTAGTAGACACAGAAGCAGGTGTAACATTCATTAAAGACAAAGTATTGGATCTTAATACTTGTAACCCTATAAAACAACGACCAGAAGAAAGACAAACAATACAGATAGTCAACGGAAATCACACAATGCTGGGTAAATGCAAATTGAATGTTTTTGGAAAAGATTTTATATATCACGTTTCAAGCAATAAAATACTCCTTGATGCTGATGGGCTGTTGGGCCGAGGATGGCTACAACATTATAAAGCATTGATAGATACAGAAAAACAAAACATAAGAATTTTCGATGCCGAAAATAACCCTTTACAATTCACGTTTAATGAAAAACCTGTTTATGTAAATCAAGGGGTCAATCTTATAAAAATAGATATAGATATACCAGATGGAGAATACATAATAACCGATCCAAAGGATATAATAACACCAGCAATATATATGGTACGAAATAAAGCTGCAACGCTTAACATCGTTAATGAATCGGAAAAAGAAATAATAAATACTGAGATAGAGATGGAAGAATTTCAAGAGCAGAAACAAAATATTTATGAAACAATTTTTCTACAGAAACAAGTATTTAACAAACAAACATTCACGACAGAAAAGTATCATCGTGACAAACTTATTATAGACAATACGCGTACATCACATTTACCGAAAGAACAGGCATTAGCAATACAAACATTAGTTAAAGAATATAATGATATCTTTCAACTAGAAGGAGATAATGCATTATCACTCAAGAATATGTATCACCGTATAGATTTAACAATAAATCAACCAGTTGTTTCAAAATTATATCGACACCCATTATCATTACATAAGGAAATAGACAGACAAATAGAAAAATTTGAAAATGAAGGTATTATAACAAAGTTAAATTCGCCTTTTGTATCACCTGTTTGGTGTGTTCCAAAGAAAATGGATGCTTCAGGAATACAAAAATATAGAGTCGTAATAGATTTCAGAAAATTAAATGAATACACACTCCAAGACAATTACCCATTGCCGTCAATAAATGAGATCCTTGATCAATTGGGAGGTATGAGATACTTTTCTGCATTTGACTCAGCCTCAGGTTTTCATCAAGTACCGGTTTTACCAGAACACAGAGAGCGTACTGCATTTTCTACTCATAAAGGGCATTGGGAATTCAAACAAATGCCAATGGGCCTTAGAAACGCACCTGATATATTTCAAAGGATAATGAATTTAAAATTACAGGGATAAATAGACACTATATGTTTCGTATATTTAGATGACATTATAGTATACTCAAAAACCTTTGAAGAAAATTTAAAGAACTTACAGATATTATTTGATCGACTTAGAATTGCAGGCTTAAAACTGCAACCCGATAAATGCAAATATGTAAAACCAGAACTTGAATATTCAGGACATCTCATCACAGAGATAGGAGTATATCCTAACCCAAATAAATTAGAATGTATAAGAAAATATAAACAACCTTACAATCAGAAGGAAATCAGACAATTTCTAGGATTATGCGGATATTATAGAAAATTTATTAAAAATTACGGTAAAATCACAGCAACTCTTAATTAATGAGTAAAAAAGTCACTTTTAACTTTGATGATAAATGCGAAAAGGCTTTTGAAATATTAAAGAAGAAATTAACATCATCGCCTATACTAAAATATCCTAATTTGGAAGAGGTGTTCATACTAACAACAGATGCAAGTAACGAAGGACTCGGTGCAATTTTCAGAATACTCAATCAAGCCGAAAAGAATTATTCAACCACCGAAAAGGAATTATTAGCAGTAGTATGGGCAATGCGACATTTTAGACATTTTTTATATGGAAAACCTTTTATTTTAATAACAGATCATGCACCATTAGCAGGTCTCATAAAATTAAAATCACCAGAAATTGGATCTAGAATTTTTAAACTTTATAAAAAGGGCAAATTGAACACTGATGCCGATGCTCTTAGCCGAGCATTAGTTGCAAAAAGAGAAAATCCACGAATAAAGTACGTTAATGTTATAGAAGGTGATATAATATATAACAATACTGATAATCAAGATATAAAACAAGTTTTAAAAGAAATACTGTCTAACTACACAGAGGGAGAAATATTGGAACTCAGAGGTTTTAACAGAAAGAAATTCTTCAATGCTACAGACCATTTAAAAACTATAGCAGCCAAACGAGGTATAAAGGAGATAACACCTGTATACTTTCGGACAGAAAAGGAACCTAACTATGGAAAGATAGAAATAAGACAAGCATGTAAAGGAGACATTATACTAACTCCAAATGAAGAATTAATACGATCACCAATAAATTATTTACGTAGTCATTACCCTAATTATAAAGGAGAAATTATGGAATTAAGAAATTTTGACGACGCTTCGTCTCAAGATTTAAAATAAAAATTTGCTCGTTTTCCAAGAAGAATACGAATTAAGAGTCTAGCACAGACTCATGTGGATTGTGAAAAGACTAGAAAAACATTAATAGCAAGAGCCCATAGCGAAGCTCATTGGGCTTATGATAAAACTATGTTTCAACTGCGTTAATATTGTTGGGAAACAAAAGCAGAAGAGGTTAGAAATTGGATCGACACCTGCGAATATTGTGCGGAAAGAAATTTTAACAGCAGATTCAAGGCTCCAGGCACTATCATAAACGCGCCAAAAGAAATCAACGAATTATGGTATATAGATCATGCTGAAGAAAAGGGAATAAAATTACTTTTTATTATAGAAGCGCTTTCACGATATGTTATAGTTTATCGATTGAAAAATCTAGATCAAACTACGCAATCTATGGAAGATTTAATGAGTGAATGGGGAACATCAAAGAAAATAATAAGTGACAACGCAGCTACGTTCACATCAAGGGCATTTTAAAATTTATTAGAAAAACATAAAATAGAATATATACCAACAACTCCATTACATCCACAATCAAACGGTATAGTAGAAAGACTTATAGGGACCTTAAAGAAAAGAATAATTATAGCAGTCTCGAACAACAAAAGCTTTTACCCAATCATTACTGCTTACAATAGAACAATACACCCTACTACAAAATATATACCTTATGAATTATTCTTTGGACGAATCTTACCTGAAGAAAATTGGAACCATGACAAGTTAAACTCACTAAATAAACGACTGGAAGAAAATACAAAAAAAGCAAAAGAAGCAAGAGAAAATATACAAAGACAAAAAGAAATGGATAAAAACACAGTAGATAACAGACAAACTTTAAGAATCAACCAACAACCAGGGGATAGGGTTAATTTTAGAACATCGCGCAGATTTATAGGGCCAGCAACAATTCTCACAGTCAATAATGAAAGTCATACCGTCCAGCTTTTTTTTAAAACTAAAATTCTCAGGCGACATTTTAATGAGATCACGCTGATCTCGAATCTCTTTTTTGTTACAGATGAAGGCGATAATTATATTAACAGTCATGTTGATTGATACATTTCATCACTGCAAAGCAGACATAGGCATTACACAAGCTAATATACCAGTATTACAGAAAATTAACGGAACTGCTTATGTGTTCGAAGATACTTGGACTATTGTTAATAACATAAATCTTACATCCCTCATACAAAATAAAATAGACGCGCAAAACAGATTAATAAGAATCAAAGAAGTATGTAATAATGTTCACTGTACTGCAAAAGATTTCATAATGCATCAAGAAAAACGTCTAAATGAACTATTCGCAAGATTATCTTTATTTTTACATTCAGAGCGCAACAGAAAGAAGAGAGGATTATTCAACTTTGTAGGAACAGCCAGCAAATTTTTATTTGGTACCTTAAATTCTGATGATGCCGATTCTATAAATCAAGAGATAGACAAGCTATATAAACATACAGAAGACTCGCTAGTAGCAATAAAAAATCAGACATTGTATATGAAAGAGACCTTTGATTCATTTACAAAAGAATTCTTTATATTTAAAGAAAATAAAGATAAATTAATAAACTGGAATCTTGGAATATCAACAATGCTTAACAATTATCAAGGCAACCAAATTGTATTACTTACAAGGAGAGTACCCGACCTTCGGAAAACGGATTTTGCTGAAACTGCGGGATATGATTTTTTGATAAAAAAAATGAACCCGTGTCTTTTCTTTTCTTTGAATAGGCCCCATAGACGGAGATATAGGCATTTTTTCGAAAATATAATAAAAAGGAGCATTTATAAGATCTCTAATAACCAAACAACTAAGACTCTTACAAAAAAATGTATGGAAAATAAAATAAAGTACAGATTAAATGCTTTAATTCAAGCTTTGTTGCATTAAAAAAGCTTGTGTGGTTCAAAAGTTGTGCCTAATTGAAAATTACTACATATTTATTAATATTTTTAGCGTGTAACATATAATCAATTTTTTACTCTATTTCATTAGCATATTTTAATCACCTGTAACTTTTGAACTACACAAGCTTTTTTAATGCAACAAAGCTTAAATTAAAGAATTTAATCTGTACTTTATTTTATTTTACATACATTTTTTTTGTGGGAGTCTTAGTTGTTTGGTTATTCAAGATCTTATAAAAGCTCCTTTTTATTATATTTTCGAAAAAATGTCTATATCTCCGTCCATGGGGTCTATTCAAAGAAAAGAAAAAACACGGGTTCATTTTTTGTCATCAAAAAATCATATCCCGCAGTTTCAGCAAAATCCGTTTCCCGAAGGTCGGGTACTCTCCTTGTTAGTCTGCAAGAAATTGATGCATCGTTAGAGGAGTACGAGGCTTATATAACAGACCTATTCAATTCTATTAATATAGCAATAAATGGAATATTAGCACATGCATTATTAAAACCTGAAATTTTAATAAATAGTCTACAAAGTTTATATAAAAAGTAGCAATACGATTATATGTTAATAACACCGACAATGAAAAATTATTTTTCAATATTACAAGTTATGACGTTTACATCATACATTAAGCCAGACTGACTCGTAACAGTTACTAAATATCCCATTATTCACAATGATCCGTACAAAATCCTTAAATACGAACCTTTACCTATCGAGAGACGGTTCGGAAATACGGCAATATTAGACATAACCAATCAATATGTTCTAACAACCTATGATATATCAAAATATACGATCTTATCGAGTATAAATGATTATAATCAACTTGGCAATGCAAAAATATGTAAACTACAAATTTTACCTAGGCTAATAGACTCATTATCCGCCTGCGATAGAATATTATTAAATGACACGAGCAAATGTAAAGAACATTATTTCTCTTTAACTCATGATTTTGTAAAGCGTATAGAAAATGATAAATTTTATATTGTACCTATAAAAGAACTGTTATTCAGCGTATTTTGTAAAAATTATGAGAAATATATAACGATATCACAAGCTAGTATTGTAAAGCTTGATGATAAATGTCTCATATCAAATACTGCATATTATTTACATACTTCGCATGACTCACTACATATACAACCAGACTTTTAAACGTAACACTTAATAAACTATATGAAGATAATTTGAATATAACTCTTCCTTCATTGGCCTTTTCAGAACATGACCTCGGTAGCCTAAGAAGTCATGCTTACAACCTAGAACAGATACAAAACGAAATTAAAAGACTAACATTACAAAGACGAAATTATTCTTTTATTTCAACTGCAATAGATTATCTTCATTATTCGGGATACGTAGCTCTCTCTATGATTTCTGCCTTTATCGAATATAAGTTAAACATACACAAAGTAATAATAATAATCATTTCTTATCTTTGGGCAAGATTAAATAATTTTTGCTGTTGTCATACTAAACGGTTCGAACCTACAGTGACTTACAACCATTGTGCCAACATTACCACCGCTGCAAACGTTTCCTCAATATAACCTTCAGTATCCTCTTCTTATACACCCAAAACTCACCTGATTCCTCCATCATTTGACAATTTACTGTAATTTTTCGGGACGAAAAATTTTAAGGAAGGGCGTGTAAGCAAAGACAAACATTCATAGCACATTCATACTTATATTCATCTTACACATTATACTCAAGAGTGATTGAACTCCGTACGCTATAAAGCTACGCTTCGCCTAAAATTATTGTGCTAAAGGTTAAGAAGAAGAAATAAAGATAAGTTCAATTCAACATATATATATATATATATATATATATATATATATATATATATATATATATATATATATATATATATATATATACATATTCTTTTATTCTTAGATACCTATCCTAAAGAACCAACGTCCTAAATTACAAAAATAAGTTACAATGACAATTAAAAATTCATAAAAAATAATAAATCAAGTTTATTAGATAAAGTTTAATAAATTAAACCTTACAAATAAATAAATTCAGTTGTAACGGTTGAAAAGGTGGATCATCCGCTAGCTATGGTTTGTTGTTCATAAAAATTAAAAGTTAAAAGAATTCTTCAATATTTTGAAAATAGAAAATAATTAATTTATACCAAGAGAAAAATCCCCGTAAATTTTCAGCTAGCCTTAACGACTGATTTTATTATTTATGCTTACTTAAAGTTTATCTTTTTACTACTATAAGATACAAAACACGCAAACTTTGAGTGAGCACATATAAAAAAATTAATCGTTAAGGCTACTTGAAAATTTACGGGGATCTTTTTCTTGGTATAAATTAATTATTTTCAAAATATTGAAGAATTTTTTTAACTTTTATTTTTTATGAACAACAAACTATAGCTAGCGGATGATCCACCTTAACACATATATATGTAAATTCGTAATATAAAAATAAATACTTGAAAATGGAAAAAAATAATTCTATTCGTGTATATCGATATTATGTATGTTTCGATGTACAAACAATAGGAGGCCAACTCGCAGACAAATACATCAAATGACTGCGAATAAACTCCTTTATTTTTTACGAGATTCCTTGATTTATTTATCATATATTCGCTTATATTCGGGAACAGTAAAAAAAATTTTATTTTGCTTAATTTTGAAGGTAGTAGAGTTAGAAGTTTTATTTTCTCCGAAATAGAAGAGTATTTTTCAAAAGCCAATTTAAAATTTTCTATAAATTCATGCCAATAGTTTTCAGTAGAACTTTTGTCCGATTCTATTAATTGAACTGAAATGCCATACGCATGTTCTAATTTACTTCCAACAGTAGCAGAAAAAGCTGAAATTAAGGATTTTCTCTTTTAAGATACTTAATTTTTCCTTAAATTTTCAGGTATTACAGTTTTTCTTTTTAAGGGTGAGACGCATCCAGATAAAACTGTATTTTAATTCTCTCTTAATTTCTCTATTTCAAATATCTATGAAATAAAATCATCATCTTTTGCACTAAAAAGTTCACTTTTGATTTAATTTTCAGATGTAGACTCAAGATCACTCGTAATCATTTTTGATATGCGTTCATAACAATTTATGCATACATCAATAGAAGACAGTATCTATAAATCTAGATAAAGTCCTGCCAAATTAATGGCTAAATCTTCCAACGGTCTATAAAGTAAATTACTGCTCTTATAAACTACCTTCTTATGCATTTGAAAAAATTCGGGACATGAAATTCTTTTAAAAGAGTAAATTTCGGACATTGTAATTGCACAGTTTTGTTTACTTTTTCACATGCCCGAAAAAAAAGTGCATTTTTTGGTAAAAAGCATATATCTCAGTCATTTTTTAGTTTTTTTTTTTAATTTTCTTGCACTGAATTGAAGAGAGCTCAAAACAGAATAAAACAAAAAAAGGCTTACCAAAATTCATTGAAAATTAGTAAAACGATAGTCCTCTAAAGTTATTGTCAACTTTTTCCGTTTGAACATTCAGTTTATGCATGCAATTTTTAAATGTGCATATCTTATGCAATTTTGATATTTCAGCAAAAAAAAATACGTGTTTCCTTATTTTCAGAGTAAAATAACATACTCCATCGGTGCAGTGATTGGTGACTTGAGTGTATACAGGCTGTTTGATTTGAAATAGAATCAGCCTATATTGCATGCTTATATGTTCACACATAGTCTATTTCCCGACACTCACCCCGACGCCTGCGCGGACCTTGTTATCTACATTAATTTTATTAAGAACGTTAGACGGTTCAAGATTGTCTAACTTAAACCATAAGCAGCAAGGAAAATTAAGGTGTCTCTCGATCAGGCGAGAGAGAGACAAAGTAAGTAAAGTAAGCGACAAGGTATAAGAGTGCATCACACTCAAAATACTATACTAGTCAGAGAGAAGATTATCGCAAAATCATTGATTTGCTAGCTTGCACATCTGATCACACCATGCATTATTAATATTGAAATTCTCTATTTTTAAGTAAATTTAAATATTAGTACATTAATTGCTTATTTAAATTTTTTTTTTTGTAATGTGAATTTTATATTGTTTCAGATGGCGCCCAACGAATGGATTCGTTGACGGAAATAGTTCTTTTTGCGAGTCAATTGATAAATTAGAAATTGAAATAGTGACAAACGTACAGATTGCTTCGGCGGAAACAGGCTTCCCACGTTTCGTAAAAGATTTATGTATTAAAGATGGCGTTCAGCTAAAATTAAAACTTGCGGTAGCACGTGTTGGAAAATTTCCTTTTCGAAAATAAAATTACTTTTACTCATATAATAAAAGTAGATTTGAGATTTTCGAGGAAATAATTTCAAGATAATTTTTTTTTTGATAAATAAATTAATCTCAACTTATAAATTAAATAGAATTTTTATTAATGAAAAATTAATATGAAAGAATATAAAATTCCTTTTTTCTCGAAAATAAAATAGTAAAAATTTCTCTATAAAATTGCTAATTATCAATTAAAATTTTTTTTTGGCGAGAGCCTGCTTGTGACTGGGCTATACACCCGAAAACTGAAGGAAATCAAGAGTGGTATTAATCCCGAAACCAGGAATAAGCAGCTCCTCCACTGCGAAGGACCTTAAACTAATTTGCCTGATGTCCTTTATGCTCAAGTCAATAGAGAGGCTTATCGACAGATACATTAAAAAAGCAGTTTTTACCCAGAACCCGTTATCACCGGAAATACACGCCTACACAGAAAGCAAATCTACGGAAACGGCACTGCATAAATCAGTGTCATTAATCGAGGAAGAAATCGAAGCAGGAGAATACGCTGTACGAGCTCTCCTGGACGTAGAGGGGGCTTTAAACTATACCCCAACAGAGACTATTTGTAATGCGGCCGAGAACAAAGGAGTGTCGGCTATGATCACGGACTGGATCCGAGATATGCTGAGCCACCTACAATTGGAAGTAACAAAGGGCGATACCAAGATTAGAGGCATAGTCTCAAATGGCTGCCTTCAGAGTGGTGTAGGTTCTCCTCTCAAATTGAACTTGGTAGCGAAAGGTGCCTTAACAATAAAGAAACTGGATTTCACGTTATTGGATACGCTGATGTGATGATAGTGGTGACAGGGTGCTTTCTCGAACCACTAGCGAACATATTACAGGTAGCCCTAGACAGACTTTGGAACTGGTGCGCAACCAACAAACTGTCTATCAACCCTGGCAAAACAAAGGTGGTGGTCTTCAGGGGACGCTGTATCTCTCTATACTTTTCTAATTGAAAAATGTAATTTTTTGGAAAATCTAGTGATTATTGATAGAAATTAAGACTTGTCCGCTACTTGTTTTGTAAAAATGAATATTTTCTCTAATGAGGACCAATTAATTTTGTTGCTTTTTTTTCAAGTAAAGTTTGACATACTTAAATAACGTATTCTCTAGCCTAACTTAGGATTTTTCAAGTATGTCAAACTTTACTTGAAAAAAAAAAGTAACAAAATTAATTGGTTCTCATCAGAGAAAATATGGCTTTTTACTAAACGAGTAGCGGACAAGTCTTAATTTCTATCAATAATCACTAGATTTTCAAAAAACTTACATTTTTCAATTAGAAAAGGATAGAGAGATACAGCGTTCTCTTCACGAGGAAATACAACTAGAGACTGCACAGAACCTTAAAGCTAGGAGGTCAAGTGTTGACACCAAAATCTGAGGCCAAATATTTGGGGGTGATACTCGACAGCTAACTATACTAGAAATTCCAGGCAGAAGAATGCAGTATATGTATGCAAATTTTCTGCAGAATATTTATCTAAATTTTAACGATCAATACTTAATAAAATAATCAATGCTTAATATATCTTCTGCAGAATTTAAATAGCTAATATCTGCAAAAGTTTTGTAGATCTATAGATAATTTATACAAAATATTTATATAAATACTACAGATTAATACCAACGAAGATAGACGCTTATAGAAGCGTACTTCTGGGTTAACTTTGGGGGCCCAGCTTTTGGAGGACACTTTAACATTACGTGTATAATCATATGAACCATATGAAAACATCGGTATGTATAGATATAGAAATACATAGCATTTTAGTAGCGCCACCACGCGGCTGGAGGACATAAGCTTTAGATTTTGAGCCCCTGTCCGCCCATTTAAAGTACGCTTCTATCAGCGTCTATCTTCGTTGTTAATACTTAACCCTTATGAAAAAACTGAAGATTTTCTGCAGGATTTCTGTAGAGTACTATGCAGAATTTTTGCTATATACTATGAAAATTCTGCAGAAACATTGTACTTCAACTCTCCAGAAACTCCAGAAAAATTGCAATATCACCATGTTTTTTTTACATTGAATTCGTATTAAATTAAACAAAAAAGCAATAATAAGATTATTTTTTAAAATTTTATCATTACATTACAAGATGATATGCTATAACTATTTTTTTATCAAAGGGGAGAACAAAAACGAAGTATACCTCGTAGTGTCAGTTCTTCGAACAACGGAAAGCTTTTACGATTAAACCAAGATGTTCGAGCCCTATACATTTGTAGCCTCGAAATTTTACTAAAGAATCACAAAAGTCTTCATTGCTCGAAGAACTGACACTACGAGAATCACCTCGTTTTTGTTCTTCCCTTTAATAGAAAAATAGTTATGGCGTATTATCTTGTAATGTGATGATAAAATTGAAAAAAAAATAATCTTTTTATTGCTTTTTTGTTTAATTTAATCCAATTCCAATGGAAAAAAAACAAGATAAAATTAAAATTTTTTCTGGAGTTTCTGGAGAGTTAAAGTGCAATGTTTCTGTAGAAATTCCATAGTATTTTTGAAAATATTCTGCAGTGCTCTACAGAATTCCTGCAAAAAATCTGCAGAGTTTTTTGTGAGGGTGAAGTATTGATCTGTAAAATTTATATAGATATTTTGCATACATCTACTACGTTTAATGAGAAACTTCGCGTAGTCATTTGGAAAATTTTGCTGGAAAATTTTAATAACATACAATTATATGATATGATAGATAAGTTTTTGAATACTTACAATGATATTTTATATAACACAAAAACGTTATTCAAATGATTTTTATTTCTAAATTTATTGATTTAGCTGAAGGATACGGTATTATCTATACTGTTTTCATGTTACAATATGTTTTCTTTAATATTTATACATATTTTTTTGAATTTTCCGTTAAATATTCATATTAATTATCATTTTAACTAAAATCGAAAAAAGAATTTATTGCTAAAATTAAAGTAATCTATTTTGAAAAATGATTAAATAATGATATCAATTATTTTTATAAAATTCAATTTATAATCAGTAATAAAATATCTATTGAATAAATCATGCGAGAAATTACCTCGTTCTCGGAATCCTTCAATAACAAGTTTATCATTTTCCAACAGTTACTTGTAAGCATAGTTTAGTTAAAAAAATACTCTTCAAAAATAATCTTTGTTTTCTTTTCGATATTTTTACAGAATTTTCAAATTAAGAAGCACATTGTTGCTGCTTATAAATGATTAAAGCATGATTTTTGAGTTCAATAAATAAATTCATTTTTAAAATTCTTTTAAATGAAATTACAGTTAAAATCTTTTGTATGATATTCAATATATAGATATGCTACGTACATTTCTTAAGAAGAGGCCAAACTATCTGTCTTTGTCTAATAGTGTTTTTCATCTTTTATGTAAACACCATTGGCTGTAATACGAATAAAATAGCAGCCTCCGCTAGATGCTAGTGTAATAGTTAAATTTTATAATAAGAACAAAATAATTTAATTATGCAGTTTTTGAATAATATGAGATCTACCAAGAAAGATACATTATTTTTTAGATTTTCAGTAGGTCTTAATTATCCAAAAACCACGTGATGAAATTATTTTGTTCTTATTATAAAATTTATCTATTATACTAGTATCTATCGGGGGCTGCCATTTTTTAGTGTTACAGCCAATGGTGTTTATATAAATGATGAAAAACACTATTAGACAAGAACAGATAGTTCGGCCTGTTGTTAAAAGGCAATTATAGTGTTATACAAAATTTTAAGTTAATATGTTTTTGTTGAACGGAATCTATTTAAGAATAAATAAATGCCTCGTTTTTAGTCGGTTAAGTTTCTCTGATGCAGAATATTAATTTTAAGGCAAAGGAATCTTCAACTGAACAAATAATAATATGATTATTTAAATGATCTAAATAAATTTTTATCAATTGTTTAAATGGTTACAAAGATGCAACACTTTTGTAAAGTTCAGAACTGTGGTTAAAATAAAAGAATATACAACAAAATTTTTTGTACCATTTTAGTAAAAATTATCTTAGAATAATACAATAATTTTTAATGGATTAAATAAAATCTCGCTAACTTTGAATTTGAAAAATATTTCTTTGATAAACAAATAGGTTCTTTAATTAGATAAAGACATTTCTTGAAGTAAATAAGAGGTTTTTTTAATGCATGTTTACTGTACTAAATTATTAATAATATAACTTTTTGGAACATACAATGGTTACTCAAAATAAAAGGGTAATAAGTATATTCATTTACTCAACCATAAAAGCTGTCGTGTGAACTTTCAAATATGATTATTATACAGAACCAGGTTTAAATGTGGCCTACTACAATATTAAAAGAAACAAACGAAAAAATAGAAGAAATAATAAAACATTTTAAAAATTTGTATTACAAATAAGATATTGCCTTTAACGATTAACAAAAATTTAACTTAAGTTTAGTAACAAAAAAAAGGCAGAAATAATGTTAAAAGCGTTACATTAAATAATTATTATATTTAAAAGAGAACTATGGATGGCTTGCTAATGGTAAATTAAATAATTAAATTAATACATTAATTAAATCCCATAAAAAACAAAACTTTATTTATATAAAAATCATCTATCTCGATAATAATTTTATAACATGTTTATTTAATCATATTTCTTACCGAATCGTGATTTAATTTTTATTGCAGTCAACAACAATATACATAAAAAACAATAACAAATTGCAACATTTGTATGGGTGAGAATGAGAGTGGCAGAATTCACATTTTCAAAAAAATTTCGTTAGTGATACATTTTGTTTCTTTAGCATTAAAACAACTTAATTCCAAAATAAAGTGTCTTTTTTGTATTTTTTTCTTTAATATTATGAGCACTGTAATAATGGCACTTAACAGAAATGTAAAAAGGTTAATAATGAAAATGGCAAAAGTCACATTTTAATGGAATTTTAATTTTAAATTACATTTATTGTTTGAAGCCGTTCTAAATAAATTAAGTTTTTGTATACATTATTTCATAGCTTTTAATAGAGGACACATGAAATATATTTATATTCTTAAGAGGAGGCTAAACTATCTGTCTTTGTCTAATAGAGTTTTTCATCATTTATATAAAAACCATCCGTTGTAGCAAGAAAAAAATAGTAGCCCCCGCTAGATATTAGTATAATAAGTAAATTTTGTAATAACAAGAAAATGATGTTAATGTGTAATTTTTGAATAATATAAGACCTACTAAAAAACTAGAATATAACCTATCTTTTTGGTAGATCACATATTATTCAAAAACTACACGATAAAATAATTTGATTGTTATTACAATATTCACTTATTATACTAATATCTAGCGGGGGCTACTATTTTTTTCTCGCTACAACAGATGTTGTTTACATAAATGATGAAAAACGCTATTAGACAAATAGTTCGGCCCCCTGTTAAATAAGATTGTTATGTTTAGTACGGTTAGTAGTTATCAATTCAGCCACGGTTACTCGTTGTATTTTATATAAAGCAGTACGTTTAAAGTGTTTCCAAATGACAATAGTACTTAAATAAATTGTGTCGTTGGATAATAGCTCTGATTATATTCCAAGTAGTGATTCAAAATCACAAAGTAATGAAGCGAATAATGGTTTAAAAAAACGACAAATTGCTAAAAAAACTAGAAAAAGACAAAGAAATCCCGATAATTATAGTCAACAAAAAATATATGTTACACTTACTTCAATTCATTCCACTGGTACATCATAATTTTTTTTTAAATCTTACTACAAGTGAAAATAATCATAATATCTTGATTTCTAATGAATCTGATATGGGATAAAATTTTTGTGTTATTACTGTGTTATAGTAAAATTGTATTTTAATATAGTTAATCGATTAATGTTAATTATTAAGAAAATTTATAAAATAATATTTGTTCAAATAAAAAATATGATTATAAATCGTCAATTGAATTCCTTTGTTGATAATGACATAAGTCCATGAACACTTACAGCTTTGAAACTTTTAATTAGAATGAAAATGTCATAAGTCACAAATGGTGAAATGTTTTTTATTATAATGAAAAAAATCAAAACAATGCTTTTATGTTTGGGTGAACTATAAGAAAAAACGTTATAATCTATCAATCTAATGCAGTATAATTTTAAAAAACTTTTTCCTGATTTTTTTATTGACTTATAGCTTTAAGATCGAAAGTCTCGAAATTAGAAATATATGACTTATGCCACTCTCATTCTAACCCACATATTTTCTTCTTTTTCGAACCTTGAAAGAATTTAGATAATAACTATTTACGAATAAAGCGCCTAACGTCATTTGTACAGCGAATTTCGTCGTTATCTTTACTTGATTAATTTAAATTCAATAACAAAAAAAACAGCGACAATTTATTGTGACAATAATAATATTTTTAAAGTCAACGTTAAATTATTCACAAAAAAATGGAATAAGTTAATACAGTCTATGCACTTGATTAAAGAGATATCTTTTTTTAAAAAAAAATAAAACTAAAAAAAACATACCACAAATCATAGAACAATATGACACACTGTCTCAATGTTTCATACGTCGAACTCCTACTGTGAATAAGGTTGTCAGTTATTTCATTGTTTTTGTTGGTCTCAATTTTTTATAAATAATTAAAATAGTTAATTTTAATTGTTTATTATTACGAAATTCCTTTATCATAAATTAACTACGATGCATAGTAAAAATTATACAAAATTAACTCCATGGTTAAAATTTTCATCTAATAGATTATTTCATTATAAATAATTTAATCCTACGACTTCAAATAAATTAACCTGTAGTATTCTTAAATTATCAAATGAAGTGCGATCACACTTATTTTATAAGCAAAATTGAAAACGATCATTTAAAAATAAATAAACTTAACTGACTTAAAATATAAATTTCTTGATTATTATTTGATTAAATATTTAATTTATGGACAAAATTGATTAATAATTCATAAAGTATTATTACAACTCAACGAATACATCGTTTGATTTAATCCATATTGCACGCTCGAAGTTGCATACTGAATTTCCATATACCACTCAACTAATAGTCCCCGGTACGCCGACCTTTTTTTCACCTGATTACCTACAGGCTGATATTTTATATTACCTACACTTTTTAGTCAAGATTTATCTTAAGATTATTATACTACAAACACGAAAAAAAAGTTGTCTTACAAATATTTTGAGCCGTTTAGAGCGTCCGACACCCTTAATGTGTCATTATTTCAGAGCATTGTTTTTTTATCACCTACAAGCTGAATTTTTCAGTATTGCTTCATAAAATTATTCTAAATTATGTGGTAATTACAGATAAATAAATTTTATAATTCAGATCAAGTTTGATTTTGAAAATTATATATGTTTATTAATTAATAATAAAATTTATTTGAAAAAACATGGTGATTCAAAAAAGAATATAATGAAATAATAAATCTAAATGAAAAATAAATTAATTAAAAAACTAAATTGAAATAAAATACATAAATAAAATAAATAAAATACTTAATATTTTTCAAAATTCGTATGATAATTGCAGCTGAAAAATTTTTTTTTTGAAAAATCACCATAACATAGATAAAAAAAATGGGTTTAGAAAGATTATCCATAGAGCAAAATATAATTTGAAAAAAAAAAAAAAATTCCCATGTTTTGAAAACTTTTTTCATTTTTTCCTGATATAATTTTTATAATGTTATTTATCCTTTTATAAACAAAAAAACAGAAAAATAAATTTTTTAAGCTTATTAAAGATCGAAAAATTGTTTCTTACATAACAAGCTTTTCGTATTTTGAAAATTTTCAATCAATCTAACAATTTTATTAAAATTTCAAGACGAGAATTATTGGTTTAAAGAATATGAAACTATTTATTTTAATGTATTTTATTCTAAGATGGGCAAAAGCTATTGATCAGTATTGTACATAAAAATGAATTTCTTACCTAGATTTAATCGTTTTCTTTAATCATAGCTATTATTACGTTGAACAGACATATTAATGTATTTAATACTTCATAGAAAATGCAGAAAAAAATAATTTTAATTCGTAGATAATGAACAAACGGATCACATGAAATTGAATTTTCATACATGAAATTATATTTTCTAAGCAGCATTTTATTAAAAACGCTGCCATTATTATGTCGGACACATCTATAAATGTATTCTATACTTCATAAAGAATAGAAATAAATTGGTTTTGGATTGTAGGTGTGTTAAGTGACAGAAATAAATTTTTAATTTATTTAATTTATTTAATAAAATTTTAATTAGATTTTATAACGTTATACAATATACTGCATTAAAGATGCTGCTTTTGCGCAAAAATATCGAGTAACACTCTCAAGGCTAAATACCAACGTGACCATTGCGCTGACCATGCAACACGTGCAGCTAGCTGCAGTGCTTGTTGCTAGTGGCCATACAATGATGCACCAATGACATAGTTTGGCTCTCTCCTACTTTTAATTAAGTAGTGGGATGAGCATAACTACTGTCGTGATTTTGGGCGCGCGATTAGAAGAGAAGCGTGCCGGCTTGATCTGCTTCAACATCTTCGAGACGATGGCTTCTGGGCTTGCCATGGACTGACGGACGCGAAGCAGGCGCGTTTGGCAATCACACTGACCAGATTTAATGATTTTTTTTAAGTTTTATTTTTAATTTTCTTCAAATTCAGTTTTAAAATAATTTTATGCAGTGCATTAAATCATCCATCAAATGATCAGGAAAAGCCATGCAACAAGGACAACAAGGAATTTTGAACAGATAAATCTTTTACTGTTTTGATTGAACATTGTAGTTTTCTAAAATTGCTATGCTATGAGTAAAAACTTAAAATTAATTCTTGTTTTTCTTAAAACATTAACTTCACTTGTCAAATGTCTTTTTATGATTTTGAATCAATTATCTATTATAACAGAAATGCTTATTTTTGTTTAATTGCGGTTTCATTAAATGTAACTAAATAATTAAATATGGTAGTATTCTTATTTTAATTCAATGAATGATATCCTACCCTAATACTTTATAATTTGGAACTTACATTCTTTAGTATGTAAAAATATTGTGAAGGGTTTTTTCGGGGCTTTTCTAATCCGGAAAAGCCCCTAACAAGGTGATAAATAAATGACTCCCAAGAAATCGACATATTCTTCGCGTCAGACTCCAAAAGTGAGGCGTGAATTTTAAAGGACACAATTACCACATAATTTAAAATAATTTTATGAAGCAATACTGAAAAATTCAGCTTGTAGGTGATAAAAAAACAATACTCTGAAATAACGACATATTAAGGGCGTCAGACGCACTAAACGGCTCAAAATATTTGTAAGATAACTTTTTTTTCATGTAGTCTAATAATCTTAAGATAAAACTTGACTAAAAAGTGTAGGTAATAAAAAATACTTACACCGTTTAATTTTGTAACGTGGAAACTTGTTCCCTCTCCCACAATTACTATAATCTTAACTCTATAATATAATCCCTGAATCACTATTAATTTAAATATTATTTTCTCTAACTTTATTCTGGATACAACTATTAATAAATTAGCAATCATCTCTCTCGGGTGGATTCTAATCGGGTCTTCGCAAGGAACAATGACGAAACCACCGATGTATATACCAGTAATGAGCAATTTAGATATTTTAGAACAACACAATATTAATAAACATTTAAGTAACACTGTTTAGTGAAATACAAAGAGAAGTAATTTTTACTCTAAATTTATTCAAATAAAGTTAACAGCTTAATCACCTGACAATTTCTCGAAAATATGTAAAGTGTAATAAACTGAGTGTAATAAAAACTCTGACTCGACTCAATAAAACTTTTCTCTAAATTATAGTTAATAAAAACCAGACTAAATGCGTGACTTTGATATTAATATTAATAATGGCGGCGAAACCGACGCTAAATATGACAAGCAAAGCGGCGACGCGCACTGACTCCAAGTTTTTACTTGATAAAGTGTAAGATGAAGGACTTACCTTAATTATCAGAAGTGTTACTCTCCAAAATACAAAACTCTCCAACAAGAATAATAAAAATCAACAATCTCCTCTGCTTTGTAAAAGAAACTCCTCAGCTTTCTTGAATAATATAAAATGGAAATCTCCCTTGTGTACGAAGAAAAATGGCCAAATGGCATCGTATAATCTCTAATGAATTTAAAACCAAATATAGTGGAGTCAAGACTCAAATAATGACTCAACGAGCAGCAAACATGACAATCAACCAAGTGTACCAATTCAGATCCAATAGAGAAGTGTGTCGAAGAGCGTCTTCTCTCGAGCTCCTTCCTCTTCATCCCTTCTTTAATCAATTACGTCACAAATAAAATAATAATTCATTGGCTATTAATCCTTTCCATAATTGTTATTTGTCAATTACAAAGGATGTTGACTTATAACCAATCAACACCTTTCCTTTTGGCGGCTTCTTTGATGTTAGTGCTCTCTATTTCTCGCGCGCTCCATTTAAATTTATCTTGAGAATATTCCATATACTTAGTTTTGATTATTCTGCATGCAACTCCATCACTATCTCTCTTCAGCGTTCGATTCTTCTATCTTCTATCACTCTCGCTCTCGATTCCACGTATTTCCATATATAATACTTATAATGCTCGATATTTTTACAATTACCCATGTAGGATATTTATGCTACTGCTATTTCTACAATAACCCATGTGGCTGATTCCATTCAGATTCATGCAGGCCGCCACTGATCGAATTTTTTTTTTCTTCTAAGTAATAAAAATACCTTCTATTATGTATATGAAGATGAAATTTATCTCGTAAAACGCTCAAAAAATTTTTTTTTTTTTACTACATCAATTTTAGTGTTGGATGTAAAAACGAAAATTCAAAAATTGAAAATGAACCTCTACTTTTAAATGACTATAGCTCCGTCAATTTTTAACCTTTTTGGGCGTTCTTTTAACGAAAGTGTGCGGAATTTTGTCTAGTTTTGAATGCAATCTCGATTTTTGTAATACAATTTGATCTCACTGAGTAATTTACGAAAAACCGAAAAAAAGCGATTTTTTTCAAACACCATTTTCTCAAAATCTATATTTTTTTTTTTTTTAAATTTTTATATGATTTTATTCATAAAAAATACTAACTTTTAGTGTAGGTGAGAATATGCGATTTTGCCTTATTTTTTTTTCAACATATTTTTAAACGTTTTTTTATATTTTCGATTATAAAACATTGATACCATGGCACATCGTGCTATTTTTCCAACTTTACGTGTTCTTACAACTATTTTTATGCTTTTATTTATTAATATATCAAAAATATTAACAATAATCTTTAAAATAAACCCCGGATCGAATATTTTGATCAATTAGAACCAAAGTTATGACGATTTCAAGTTTAAAAAAAAATGCTGAAACTTTAAATAAATATATTTACTTTGAATTTTGAATTTTGAATTTGAATTTTGAATTTTGAAGAGGTGAATTTTTTAAATACTAAAATATATTATTTGGTCATTTTCAATGAATAAATAATATGCGATACAATTAAGAAAGAACACTAATGAATTGAGAACTAATGTGAATAAAAAAATCCAAATTTGAATAAAACCTTTCAATTTACTTCTTGCCACTCATGTCTCGAAGTTTTGGCAGTGTAAATTTGGTTTCGTTCACTATTCCAACAGTGAATCTTTTGAATACCTTTAACTTCTTTTGCATTTCGTAACCATTCCATTTTTTTTGTCAGTCGAAAAACTTCTAACTCATCCTTGCGGATAACAAGAATGTTAATCGACGGAGTATATTTTGATACGTGAGTGGCGAAATTTTCAGCGTTTCTAATAAAATCTGCACTATTCTTGGAGAGATTATGCGTGGTAGCATAATGTTTAACTGAACCACCAATACCGTCACAAGCGCCTTTACCATGACCTGTTGCAGAAAAAAGCCATTTTCTGTTTACTTTTGAGTTTTGAAGCTCATAGAATTGATATCTATTTTTAAAATGACTGGCAGCTCCATCGGAAATGGTTATGATTTTATCAAGATCTTGCGCAATATGTTTTTGTTTTAAGTTATCGATAATTAAATTTATAGCCATTAGGGCATCAGCCGAATCATGTTTAAGAGGAGGTCGAGTATATCTGTCCTTTTCTAATCAAAGAATTGATTTTTTCACAAAAATTAATAATTGTAGCAAAAAATAAGAAGAAAGCCCCATCTCGTATAATAAAAAGGAAGATTTTCTTTTGTGAGGAAAAATTATTTTTATCGCTTCGTTTTTAAGAAAACCTTGAAAAACTGAATCGTCCATCCTAACCTTTATTTTTTAAGTTTTTCAAGGTTTTCTTCAAAACGAATCGATAAAAATAATTTTTTATCATCAAAGAAAATCTTCCTTTTTATTATACGAGATGGGGCTATCTCCTTATTTTTTGCTACAATTATTAGTTTTTGCAAAAAAATAAATTCTTTGATTAGAAAAGGATAGAGATATACGACCTGCTCTTAATATCGTCAGAGGCGGTGACATAACTGACTGTTTTATCATTTCCAAAATAGCATACCGACGTAAATATTGATATTTGGTTTTTACTGCAATGATAGCTTTGAATTTCATTTTGAAGCAGAACTGTCCAATTTTCTGCAAAATCGACATGAATACAACTAATTGGAAGTCATTATTTTTCGCTAAAAGTTCAACCTCTTTAATTGCTATACGTTGAATTTCTTTGACCAATTTATGAGCTCTTACAGTGAAAGCGCGCTCTCTTAACTCTATTAAGAAATTTTTAATTGCGCTAGTTTTATTCAGTAAATTTGATTTTTCCCAAACACCATAAATTATTTCTTCATATAAATCTTCTTCTGTCAAAGAAATTACTTGTAAATCAATAGAATCTCCAATGGGACATTCTTTACATTCTCTTAGTACACATTTCATATCATCTTTTGAACAAAAAAGTGAAGAACATATTTTCAATTCCAAATCTGCAATGTCTTGTTTATTCTCTTTTTTATAATTATTCAAAGCATCTAACATAAGTTTAAGATTCTCGCAGTAAATGCAAAGACACGAATCGGTGGGTGGATGTAGTATAACCCACTTCGGTCTTAAAGCGTAGAATGTTGATTCACCAATTTTTGTTTTTATTTCAGGATTTTCGTCTTGAAATAATTGATATATTTCTTTTATACTTCGCGTAAGAAAGCGTTTGACTTTTTTAGTTTTTATACCAATTTCTTTGATAGATACTGTGTCGCTTTTATTTGCACTTTGACGAGAACAATTAAAATCATCGTTCAGATAATAATCCTTTACTTTCATTACAATTTCACTATCCAAAGAATGTCCACAATAGTTCTCAGACTGCTTGTAAATTTTTTTATCATTTACCAATGATCGTGCTTAATCAATCATATAAATAGTTACATTTGGTAAAACTGATAATAAATAATCTTTAGAAATATCACCTGGTATAATACTCAACAATCGCACTTTCTCAAGAAAATTTGAACAATTATCTAATGCAATTTTAATATTCTCAAGCCATTTATCATTTGTTTTACATTCATTATTTTCATTCAATGCGGGCAAATCCGTTATATCGTAGACTTTCATCATTTTACTTGCTATTTGTGAATCAAATGCATCGTTTATTTGTTTTCTTTTTCGGAGAGCATAAGATTCTCGCATCTTGATATTGACACTTGGAGGCATTTTAATTGGTGAAATGTTTAATTTCAAATTACTTGAAGTCTCGTTGAGCTGTTCTACCACAGCCTCACTATGAATAAATTCTTCCAAAGATTGTTGACTGCTTGAAGTCGATGAAATAGGCGCATTTTTCACTTCATCTAATAATATTTTGTAACACGAAGGGCATACTTTATCTTCTCTAGAGAAAGAAGTATTTGGATACAAGCGCTTCAAATACTCCGTTAGATCACCTAATTCTCTAAGCGGACTTTTGGAGCAATCATAAACAACTTTTTTGTGCCTTTCTTTTAAATCCTTGCACTTCATTTCAACAATCAGTGATGCCATTATTGATATTCTGTTCAATGACAGATCGAAAAGAATAATTTTTCATAAACAACTTTATTTTTTATCTTCCTTTTCTTATATTTTTAAACGCGTCAAGTCGTTGATGAGAATGCAAAGAACGAATCATCGCCACCTAGTAGTGACATGCGTCAACTCCCTACAAAATAAATTCAAATTCTAGGTGCAAAATTCAAACTGATAAAAAAATTATATTCTTCAACGAAAAAAATTTTTATTATAATAATGTACCATACAAAGAGGATAAATGGTTATGTATTCTTTCATCAAAATAACTTTTTTTTTAAATTAAAAAATTTATATCTTCAGATTTTAATCTTTAACGAAAATTGCATTACCTCAATGTAAATATCATATTTATTTAAAGTTTCAGCATTTTTTTTTAAACTTTAAATCGTCATAACTTTGGTTCTAATTGATCAGAATATTCGATCCGGGGTTTATTTTAAAGATTATTGTTGATATTTTTGATACATTAATAAATAAAAGCATAAAAATAGTTGTAAGAACACGTAAAGTTGGAAAAATAGTACGATGCGCCATGGTATCAATGTTTTATAATCGAAAATATAAAAAAACGTTTAAAAATCTGTTGAAAAAAAATAAGGCAAAATCGCATATTCTCACCTACGCTGAAAGTTAGTATTTTTTATGTATAAAATCATATAAAAATTTAAAAAAAAAAAATATATAGTTTTTTAGAAAATCGTGTTTGAAAAAAATCGCTTTTTTTCGGTTTTCCGTAAATAACTCAGTGAGATCAAATTGTATTACAAAAATCGAGATTGCATTTAAAACTAGACAAACTTTCGCACACTTTTGTTAAAAGAACGACCAAAAAGGTTAAAAATTGACGGAGCTATAGTCATTTAAAAGTAGAGGTTCATTTTCAATTTTTGAATTTTCGTTTTTACATCCAACACTAAAATTGATGTAGTAAAAAAAAAAAATTTTTTTGAGCGTTTTACGAGATAAATTTCATCTTCATATACATAATAGAAGGTATTTTTATTACTTAGAAGAAAAAAAAAAATTCGATCAGTGGCGGCCTGCATGAATCTAAATAGAATCAGCCATGTATATATGAGCCTGATGTATAAACTATAGCAGGCTCCCCTTTTTCGCTGATTTTTTACTATTCTTAAGCATGACTCGATTTCCTTTCTCTTTCTTTCCACCGCTGCTTCCTTATATCGATTCCGTCATCGATCGGGAATTTCCGTCGCGAGTCGGTCACTTTCATCCATACCGACGCTTCCTCTTTACTCTCGAGCACGTGTTTCTAATGTTTCGCGTCGTTTTCCGGTTTCGCTCATCATCGCGTACCGCAAATGTATTGTATGTATGTACCTATACACCGGGTGCATGTGTGAGTGTAAGTGTATCTCTGACAGTGCCGTGGCGTGCACGTCGTCATCAAGAACATAAGATGGTCACGCAGAAGACTGTTACAGGTTATGTTTACATGTGTGTTTTCTTCTTTTTATATGTTGTGTGCACTAGGGTTGTAGAGTTGCAACCTTCATCGTAGCTTAACTCCTAGTGCGCCATGGAAAACCGATGGTGAGTGTAGCTTCTTCTTCACCACGTGTTTTAATTTAAGATTAAGTTCCCCTTCCTCTCTGTCTCTCTCTACCGGTAAGTCGTCTGCTCTCAGTAATTCTCATGTTCCTCAAAACAAACAACAAGAATATAAATGATTAATTTATTTAATTATATTAATTAATGATCGGTTTCGTGAGTACATCTCGGCTCATCTTTTTCTCTTATTCTCTCGAATAGATTGTTTAGTTATTACGAACCAAAGCGTTGATCCCATAGCTATTACGAACATAATGGGAAAATTTAACTAGCAACATCAAGGAATAAATAAAATTATTTGATAAAAAAATAAGACTCTTTCCATCTTCAAGTAGTTTGACATGTCTGATTTTTTGTTGATTGTATTTTTGTGGAGCTGCATTTTTGTGCCTTAGGGTTTTTTGTTACAGATTCTTGCACGCACAATTTTCAAGGCACCGTATCGACTACAAATCGTCATTTTTAATAGCGGTCCTTGCATTTTATATTGTAATTTTCATCAAGGCGAAAAATTTTGAGGTTAGGACTACTGCTATTTTAAAATTAGTATGGGAGGAAATTTTCACTTGTAAGCAGAGATTCTGGTGGCGCTAAACGTAATCTTCAAGCTTCTCTTCGACCAATAAAGTGACAATCTATTTTATTGTGTAAGCTTTTGGAGGTTAGTTTTAATTTTTGGTAGTTTCTGAATATACACGTCAGAGTCATGGACAACTGTCCGATCTGTAAGTTATTAACTAACAATAAATGGAGCATGGCGAAGCTCCATTTGTATTTCTCGTGTCAGCAGTGCACACTGTTAAAAAAATATTAAATTTAATATAAAATATGAAATCCGCTTCCGATCCGTGTTATTAATTTTAAAAATTAATTCTTAAAATCAATAATTTTACCAGAAAATTGCATAAAAATTAATAATATTATCGTAATTTTAAGAATTAATTTTTAAAATTAATAACACGGATCGGAAGCTGGTTTCATATTTTACATTAAATTTAATATTTTTTTTAACAGTGCAGTTATGCAAAATGCATGACACATTCAAGAATGGATAATGGCACAAAATATGACTGAAAAAAGTGCCATGAAATTAAAAAAAAAAAAACAGTGACATATCTTCCACTTTATTGGGCAGCGGGACACAAAGGTAAATGCAGTTACGCCAAACATGATTGCACGCAAAGCTGCTACTAAACAGCTTATCAGTACTCCACACCAACACAAACTGACTGAGAAGTAGCACCGATCATCACTTCTCAGGGGCGGCCAGCACGAGTGAAGATTACTATCGCGGCGCAAATTAGGATCAGCAACAACGGCACCACGGCGGACGAAGGGAGAAATAGATTAAGTATAAATTTATCTAGTAAGCAATTATGAGATGGCGCTGCGCACGCTGCCCCGGATAATAATAACAATAATGATAATAATAACAACAACAACAACAACAAGAAAAACAATTTTGATGGGGTCCAAGGATGTTCAGATTTTTCCTTATTGTAGGCAGAGCTGTGTCTGCTCTAGAGGGTGCACTGTCTGGCAGGCTTGACTCAATTCAAAATACTGTTGAGGCTTTTGAAAGCTATGTCAAGAATACTGACAACAGCCTGTGGGACATCGTGTCCAAAATTGAAAGGCAAAATGGAATTATTAATAAATTAGAAACTGGATAGATGCATTTGTTAGAGGAAATTCGAAAACTTAAGAGAATAATAGTCACTTTAGAAAGGGATTTTCTCTCCACTTTAAATAGTAAAATTGAATCTTTTATGAAAACTATAAGTAATAAATTTAATAATGTGCAAACATTTCTTAACAATGAGTTCAGTGAAGTGGAAAGGGGCATCTTGGACCTTTCATCCGGGGTGGGTGGTGTGACGCAGGCCATTGCCGATCTCACAAATGAGCAAACAATTCACGCATCTAGATTTATAGACACAACTGAAACACAAGCACTACATACACACAAAGTAATGGTTCCGGGGATGGTACATTGGTGATCTCTGCCGAGCTGAACTGCTCAGCAGTTAATGTTGGGCTAAAGGATTACGCTTGTGCAGTATTTTTAAATAAGGAAATCACTAAATATGATGATATGAAAGGGGTGTCTGCAAAACGTAGGATTGGTGGCGGTTCGAAAGGTGCGTTCTCAATGCTGGTGAGACTTTCTGAAGGAGACCTGGCGCAAAAGGTAGTTGAGACTAAACGACAATTTACAGGTTTTTCGACTGCGGATCTCGATTCCTTTCTCCTCGGCGCATTGTCCAACATCAAACGTCACAGTTTGATATTTATAAATGAATTCCTGCCTAAAGATGAATATGTTAATTATAAAAAATTTAAAAAGTATGCAAAAGAAAGAGGCTTTAAATTCGTTTGGCACAGACGTGGTAAATTTCTAGAGATAAGGGAGAAAAGGGGAGGGCACACTGTTTCAGTAATGAAAATGATTTGGATAAATTGACTAAAAGTACAAAATCAAATGATGTAAATGTAATTGAGAAAAAATCGGAAACTCTATCGAATAACATACGTAGTAAAGTTTTTAAGCCACAAAATATAGCGACAAATTAAGGATTATTTAAAGATAATAGAGTAACATCGAATGTGGCCTCTCTCCAATGACTGTGCTAGGCCTCCTGCGGGGGTCGTACAGGAGGGAGGAGGAGTGAGCTGCAAGCGTGCTTTCTGAATGTGACTTCGTCAAGAGCTCATATTAAGCAGGTGCGTGAGTTCCTAAGTGGTGGTCCTTCTTACGATATATTTGGAGTGACTGAGACATAGCTGGGTCCATCTGTTTCGGATAACGTCATTCGGGTCAAGGGGTATAAAGTGTTCAGAAAGGACAGAAACCTGCACGGTGAAGGAGTTGCCTTGTCTGTTAAAAACAATCTAAAATACACTATTTTAGCTACTTCAGATACTCAAACTAGTCATAGTGAAGGTAAACTAGAAGTGCCTGAATATATTTTCTGTTCCATGCAAATGGGCAGCTCTAAACCCGTGTTGGTCTCTGTTATTTATCGGCCTCCTGCTATTTTGTTTACTAGAAACACAGATTTTTTTGATGTTCTGAGAAATTATGCCTCTGATTACTTTCATAAAAATATAATGGGAGACCTGAATGCCGATCTCCTGCGTGAGAGCAATGATGCCAAATTTCTTAATAAGTTGTCGGCTGAGCTTTCGTTACAGTTGTTTCAGCACGGTGCGACGTATCACACTCTGATGTCTTACACGTAGATTGACCTGATTCTTGTTGACGATAACGACACAGTACTTGACGCAGAAAACATACCGAAGATTTTAGGCCCATAGCAATCTTATGTTTTCTTTCAAACGTCCTTGAGAAGATTGCCCATAACCAATTGCAAGAGTACATTTAGACACATAAGATACTTGACTCTATTTGGACTGGCTTTAGAAAGCATCACTCAACGCAGACTGCCGTACTTAAACTTACAGACGGCGTAAGATCGGGTCTAGATAAACTCGTCACGTCACTACTTCTATTTGATTTCAGTAAGGCATTTGACACGATCACGCACTCCAAATTAACGACTTTTATGCTGGTAAGCCAAGGACGATTGAACTTATTTCATCATATCTTTCTCTGATGCCGTTACGAGCCTTGGCATTGTGCTTGACTCTAAACTATCATGGGAACCACACATTAATATGTTGACTGAAAAATTTAATAGGACTATGTACGGCTTACGGTTCTTTCGTCGGTATACCACTGAGGCTCTGCGCAAACAACTCGCAACCGCCTTGCTGTTTCCACATCTCGACTAATGCTCAGTAGTTCTGCTCGATGCTTCACGAGAGTTAAGAAAACGATTACAAAGACTACAAAATTTATATGTGAGATATGTATTAAGCGTGAGAACGAGTGATCATATCTCTCCTCATAAAGCTGCGCTGGGTTGACTGAGTACTGATGCAAGGAGACAGTATTTTATGTCTGTACTTATGTACAAAATTGTACGCATGAATATTCCCGAGTATTTAGTGGGTTCCTTCACTAGATATGTACCTAGGGTAGCCACTAGGGGAGAGATTAAGGATTTCGCCGTGCCCTTCATGCGTACTGAGACTGGAAGGAATTCCTTTCAAGTTCGGGGTCCGCATTTTTGGAACTCCCTGCCTGCTGATATAAAGAATCTTCCATCGCTCAGCAGGTTCAAGTCGGCTTTGAGGAGGTACTTTCTCGACCTCAAATGAACCTAATTTTATTTTCTATGTTAATTTATTTATTATGTAACGTCTCGTATATAGGCTTAAGGTGTTAGTGCATTTATTTGCTGAATGGTTAGTGAATAAATGTTTTACTTGTTTTTATTGTTTTGACTGCGTTTCATGCTATTGCATACGCTCATTATTTTATTGCATTATTCATTAATTTTGATTTTTTAAAATTTTGAATATTATAACTGATAGATATTGTGTGACTGATTTTCAATTTTTAGGATTGTTGCGTGTACTTTATCTCTTTTTGTATTATTTTTTTTATTATAATTAATCTGCGATATTACTTATTTAGTATTATTAAGTTTAGTGATTGACTGTGATATCCTGTGCAATATTTACATTTATATTCATACATTTTGTAAAACTAAAAGTGAAATATTTATATTATTTATTCTTTATTACATTTCAGCCTTTTGGCCCAGAAACGGGACTTGGTTTACATAATTTTTCTTAAATAATGCAGCACTCTATCATCATTCGCTCTTTCCCTAAATTTTTCCAAACAGACTTCCCGAAATGACTGCTATTCAGCCTTCTGGCCCAGAAATGCTAAGTACATTTAACCGATCCGTCCTTAAAAACCGATATATTTTTCCTACCTCACATTACACAATTTAATTCACAGTTCATATTTATTTTCATAAAGAAAGAAATATAAAAAGCAGAACTCACAATTAAATTATACTAACATATCTAGAGACGCATTATTGAGATTTTTACAAATTCCTTCCTCTTTCAATTTTAAATTAAACCTATACTAAAACATTCATTTCAAAAATTCCGATACACGATACCCAGTGGCTCTGCATCGCATCACCTATTATTTTTAACTTGATCCCCTTACTTTATTAAATTTATATTAATCCTATAGTTATATCCATCCTTATAATTCCAAACTGTGCGCTTACGCTATCTCTTTTTATTGTACAGGACCCAACCTTATCCAACTGTTTGTCTTTAACCTAAATATAACGCTTTTCTAATGCCTATCTTAATCTATCCTGTACTCTTATAACTCTTTTCGCCTGCTTCCTACCTCTCGTCAGTCTTAACTGTATTGCCAACTACTCTCTTAACACCAAACTACAGTCCCTACTGTCACAAGTCTCTTTTTTACACTGCACTCCTTTCTGCTTTGTTGCGTTTCTTTTTAAACCTTTGTTTTCTCCCTATAATAGTTTATCATATCACGCACTTTTTATAAATACTTCTCTTACTTTTTTTTCACCAATTTTTATACCCACTACTGATTACCATACTTTGTATTTCAACGCTTCGTTCTTTTTTTTGTCCCACTTCTTCGCCAAAATAATTTTTAATTTTTTTGTATTCATGCCATTTTATTTTACTGCCTTTCTTCTGCTGTGACAATATTCGCAAACGGCGACCTAACTCCCTCTTTCGGTTTCTACATTGACTGGCAAACCAGCCGCCATTTTCTCTCCCGCCTTTTTCTTTGCCTTCTAAGAATCATCCAACTAACGCAAAGTCTATTTCATTTTTTTTACAATGACATAATTTTTCTATTTACATTTAATTTTCTTTTTTTTCTTTTTTTAAACTCGCAACTCAAAATAGAATCCGGCTTCAAATAAAATCGCATTTACTTTCCTTCCTTAAACTCTTTTCCGTTCTTTTTCATTTTTATATTCTCCATCCTTACTTTGGACTTTCAATTTATACTATTATGCATCACTAACCTATTTCCTTAAATTTTTTAATTACACTTACATTTTACAATTTAAATTTTAGCCTTTCAATTTTGATACACACATACTGCTGGACAAACAAAGAAATTACCTTCTACCCCACCATTTTAATACGCCGCTATATAAAACGTACATCTAATTTTTAAGTTACACTTACAGTCACTAATTAATGTTTTTCATCACTTCACAGCATAATTCTTTAAAATTTTCCATCCTACCTTGCCTACCATATACGCTACGCTAGACAAAGACGCTTCCGCACGTTCTAACCTGCAAATACGTCGTTACACACAAATTTTCCAATTTACGCTTTCCATTACAAAATTTTCGAAACCTTTCATGTTTATCTTATCCCTAACATTAATTATATCAATTAAAACACTTTTCAACTACATTTTCTATATCAAAACTAATTTATCAACAAAAAATGGACAGAGCCATGCCGCGCACGTTCGCTCTCTCCCGCGACCTCTAACCAAGTCCAAGTGAAATATTTATATTTATATTTATAAATTGTACTACACGCTTGTGTATCATTATACAAATAAAAATAATATCTATTTATCCATCTAAATATGGCAATAATATAATAAAATTATTTTACCATGTTTGCCAAAAGCTTATGAGTATGCTCCCCCTATAAAATTATTAAGAATGATATAATACATCATTATTTTTTTTGCATGCAAGACCATGACTAATAAATTGTTAGTCTTGTATTATATATATTTAAATATCTTTATATAATTACATATATTAGGCAATTTGCTATGCAAGCTCGAAGCAGGTGGCGTTCTGAGCTCTAGCGCTGTCATGGCGGTCACACTACGACAATCTTGCGATGTTAACATGTATGAGTGTATTCATGAGTCTATCCGTGTATATTCAATGACGTCACATCTGAAAGTAGTGGGGGAAGCCCCTTCTCTAATAGCCGCGCGTCGCGCGTCGTTGCACGCACACAGCTACACGTATATGCTCATCCATGCACACATACGTGGAGTGTGTCGCCATGACAGCGCTAGAGCTCAGAACGCCACCTACTCTGAGCTTGCATAGCAAACTGCCTAATAATCACATACTTTATCCTAAAATATGTGGGAAATCATATAAATTATGGCCTATGAAACATTATATGCAGCGCCAAGGAAGTATACTTATCGCGGACGTATATAATGTGGTAAGTAATTATTGACATAATTAGCCAATAACAAGGGGAGCAATAAAAAAATTAAATTTAATAGGTCCAGTGCGGGATCAAATTCTAGAATAAAAGAAAATGCTAGCAAGTTGGATCAGGTGTTAAGATATTGTTATGAGAAAATTAAAACAAAGCGTTGAAAAATATGGCAGCTACAATGATTAACTACCCTAATAAATTAAAATAAATATAAATTTAAAATTATTTTCATGAATAAAAATAATGAATACAATTTAAGTCAACAATACGTATAACATATTATAATTTAAATTCAACAATTTTGATATTAATTATGTGCTAATAAGATAAAAATATACATACGAATATCACCTACCTAATTACTGTGCGCACATTAAAAATTAATTTTTATAAGTAAACACAAATAAACAAATACTGAAGGTAGTAAGAGAATATACGAATAAAGAGAATAGATGAAAGTAAAAGAAATAACAATGATAAAAGATTAAAATGAAATAATAAGATTAATAATGATGAATATAGAAAGAAATACTGTATCAAGTGTAAGGCGTAGGGTATTTTATAAAGAAATAATGAAATGAATGACATATAAATAAATGAGATAATGTTGATAATATAAAAGAGATAAAAACTGAATAATCTACGGAAATTAAAATTTTTTTTGCATATTGGGTGATACTTGAAACTATATACAAACAACGAAATACTTTCAAACAATTACCTAGTTAATTTTAATCTATTTGTCTATTGGGTTCAAGTTTTAGAAGGAATCAAAATAATCCAATCAATAGAGAAAAAAAAGCTATTTTTTACATTTCTTCGGGGCAGGATCAGACCTATACAGTGTTCTTAAGGTCGATGGAAAAACATACCCTATATGAAATTTCGGTAGAAACTGCTCCGTGCAAAGTTGGCTGAAATAGATTTTTTCAATCCTGTGAAGCAACGTATACATATAAAAAAAAAGTTTAAAATAAAAGTATTAGAGAATTAAAAAACTTACAATTTGAGTGGTATCGCGATTATTTTCGCCAATAAGTTATAGCAAAAAAGCCAAAAAACCATCGAAAATGGCTAGTTTTTGCATATTAATTATATATAGCAAAAATAATTGTTTAAATATTTTTTTACTTTTCAAGAAAGCCTTCATGGATGCAAACAAAATGAGAGATTTTAATAGTAAATCGGTTAATTTGTTGCTGAGATATTCCCTATTGTTTATCTTAAGACACATAATTTTTAAAGCTATAATTTTATTTGCGTGAACATATTGAGTTGTATAAGCGCGCAAACTCTTGATAAAGGTTCAAATTTTTATATCCCAAAGCAAATGAGAAAATTCAATTAACATGTTTCATGAAAAAATGTATTATATCTGTCAGGTAGAATACGAAAAAATAAAAGACCCGTATTTTTTCTTTTTTCATGAAAATGAAAACTCGAAGATATAGAAGCAGTTAAATTGGTGTGATGTCACGTATCATGGCGCTATATCTATATATATAAAAATTCTATTAACTTATACCGGCTACTACTTTTGAAATTCGTCATATTTTGAAAAACAAAAAAATACGGGTCTTTTATTTTTTCGTAATTTACCTGACGCATATAATACATTTTTTTATGAAACATACTAATTGCAACCCTTTTTATAACGTCTTTTCTACGGTACCAAATATTATTCTCGAAGAAATCTTAGATAAATTAAACGTAAATAGAAATTCTCATGTTACGCATATTAAGACCAGCATCGATAGCGAGAAATATAAACATTTATAGTTCTAGAAGACAAGTGTTGTTAAAGTCTAAGATTTACACAAAATTCCCAACTTATTTAAATTACATCATGGAGACATAAGCTATTTTATTTACACTAGCACAGACACAGTTGAATGCTTTATTAGTAAGACCGAAGGCTATATAGCTGAAAATTGTTCGCAGATAAACAAATCAAACAAGCTCAAAATTCTTGGAACAACCAAATTGCTAGTGAAAATACTAGCAATAATATAAGATCTCATTCAATAGTATCACCGTCACCAGCTCTACCTATACAAACAGAAAATATTGAAAATCTAAGAATCCCAGTACAAGCGTCCATTGTCAATTTCAAACAGCGAAAATTTCACCGGTACTTCTATTTGGAAAGTGACATAGAGGAACAAACCGAATAAAATAATTGCTCCGGAAGAAATTTATAATAAAATATAACAGAAAATAAAAAAAATTTACATTTACATAAATTAAAATTATGAACATTAAAAATAAAGTGAATTTTAAATCTTTGCGCGTTCTGTACTGGAATAAGCGCAGTATATTGATACGTAAATATGAACTGCCTAACCAACTAAAGAATGTAGACATTTTTATCCTCAAAAAACCTTTAAAAAGGTAAAATTACGGCAAGTTAGCTTTAAAAAAAAATCTTTTTCACTATCTCAAAAATAAAAAATATTTTGTCAAAAATTTAAATTAATTTAATACAATAAACTATAAAAAAATCTATTATATCTCTAAAAAAAGGCTTTAACATTATAGATAATAAAAAAGTGGGAATTTAATTATAACAAAAATACACTTGAAAAAATACTGAAATCAATAATATGTGGTCAAGTTTTAATATGATTTAAAATAATACTTACGAATGATATTGTACCTATATTTTGATGATAATAATGAATCAATAAAAAATTCCTTTGTTAAAAATGAAGTGTAAAAAAAGCCATATAAAATGTTATTGAAAATATAAAACTATCTTCAACAAAATTTAAAAAATTAATAAGTAATTAACGAAAAAGTAAGAATAAAAGTAATATTACAGCTATAAACTTGCCAGGCCCACCCTTCAAAAGTTCTATTTCTTGGTAAACACACATTCATTTAAAACATTTTTTAGGATTGACTTTTTAGAATCTCGTAAGGAAATTCAAAATATATATTAATTTTCACAATTTCGTATTCAATGAAAAATAATCTCATTTTATAACATTAATGATATATTTAACTTTTGTAGAGTGGACCTGGCAAGTTTGTAGCTGTAATATTACTTTTATTCTTACTTTTACGTTAATTACTTATTAATTTTTTAAATTTTGTTGAAGATAGTTTTATATTTTCAATAACATTTTATATGGCTTTTATTACACTTCATTTTTAACAAAAGAATTTTTTATTGATTCATTACACAGTACAAATATTGGGGTCATGGAAGTTGTTGGAAAATGGAGGGTCATTTCCGAAGTAATTTTTTCCGTAGAATCCGAATCCGGGGTCCAAATTGCTCTATCACGTCAGGATTTTGAGATATTTGAGGTTATTTACCCAAAAAATGGCGTTTTTGGCTACTTTTGAGGTTATGTACAGAAGAGACAAAACTTTTTGGGAGTTTTTTTTTAGTTGCATCTTATAGCACTACTCTTCCTCTTTAATTTAAGAGTCGCAGAGTTCAATTACGATTTTTCTACACCAAGTTACGCCAATTTGAAATTACGAGATATGTCCTATTAATTGCATGACCATTTGCATTGAATACGTTGAGGCAGACATTTGTCTACTGGGTATTTTTTCTTCAAAATTTTTACTTGGGGATTTTTGGGGTTACTGATTACGAATATGAAGTTGAGATATTAAAATTTTCAAATTCAAGATGGCGGATTCAAAATGGCGTATAAAAATTTTCAAAAAACATTACAAATATGAAACATATTTTCATTTTCTGCTATCTAATAACTTTTGTTGTTACGATAAACATAATACATTATAGTAATTTATATTTACACAGGTATCGTGACATTGAATTTGACCTTCAGCTTGATCTTCAAGTGCATTTCAAGTTAAACTTTTTTTTACATTTAGCATTACCCAGGAACAACGACGTGGACGTAGTAAAATCTGTTCCCTTTGGGGTGCTGGATTTACGTGAGTCCCCTCGCCTCTCACGATCGGGGTGCTTAATTTACGTGAGTCCCCTCGCCTCTCACGATCGGGGTGCTTAATTTACGTGAGTCCCCTCGCCTCTCACGATCGGGGTGCTTAATTTACGTGAGTCCCCTCGCCTCTCACGATCGGGGTGCTTAATTTACGTGAGTCCCCTTGCCTCTCATGATCGGGGTGCTTAATTTACGTGAGTCCCCTCGCCTCTCACGATTAGAAACTATTTCAGTTTAACTTATGAAATCTTTTTTTTTGATCTAGTAAAGATCTTGACCCAGACCGTCTTTTATGACGAACATTTAGCTCATCTCGTTGAAGACACCAGCAATAGTCCGCTAACATTGTTGAAGACCATTTACCCTGATAACGTCTTTCCATTTCTTTGAGGTCCTAATGAGATCGCTCACCTTGCTCTTCGCTTACGGCACCTAGATTTTCTGGAAACCATTCTAAATGAGAGTGTAAATAATGCAATTTTACGCTCATATTGCAACCTAAATTCTGAAATTTTTCAATCATATCGTCAACTATTTCTTTGTAATCACTAACTTTATTACTACCCAAAAATCCTTTAACAACTTTTTTAAAGCTAATCCAGGCTTCTTTTTCTACATTTGTCATAACCTGTTCAACCTCTGTTGTTTTCATTAATTCTCTTATTTGTGGTCCAACAAATATTCCTTCTTTATCTTCGCCTCACTTAAATAAGGGAATTTATCTCTAAGATATTGAAATAATGCACCATCGGTATCAAGAGCCTTTACAAATTGCTTCATTAATCCTAATTTTATATGAAGCGGAGGCAACAAAACTTTTTTAGAGTCAATTAACGGTTGTTGAATAATGTTGGGATCTCCAGGTTTTAAAGTTTTACGAAGAGGCCAATCCTTTGTAACGTAATGCTTAACTCTATCTCTGCTATCCCACAAACATATAAAGCACGGATATTTTGTATAACCCAATTGTTGTCCAAGCAGCATTGAAACCATTTTTAAGTCTCCGCATACTTCCCATTTATGCTGTTCATATTTTATTGCTTTAAGAATAGTTTCTACATTTTCATATGATTCCTTTAGGTGTACAGAATGAGCAATAGGTATTGACGCATATTTATTTGAGTTATGCAATAAAACTGCTTTCAAACTTGTTTTTGAGGAATCAATAAACAATCTCCATTGATCAGTATCATAAGGAAGTTCTAATTTTTCAATTAAGCCTTTAACATCATTACAAAAACATATTCATCACATGCAGAATAATACTCAACTAATTCCTTCTCTCGATTACGATACCAACTAAAAGTAGTTCCTGGAGCAAGAAGGTGTTTCTCTTGAAGTCTTGATCCTAACAACTCAGATTTTTCTTTCGACAAGCCTAAATCTCTGACTAAATCATTTAAAGAAGCCTGATCAAATAAAATAGGAGCATCAGAGGTTGATTCGATGTCTTCAAAATCCTGATTTTCAATATCGTCACAGACTGTATGGTCTTCAACATTTATTCTTACGAATGGAGGGCTTGGAGGAACATCACCAGATGCAAAAGGAATAGGCTTCGTTACGCTTGCTACATTCGGATATTTTATATTACAAGCATTTTTAATATTATATCCAAATATTTTGGTTAAACAGAAATAACATTCATTGTGGCTAACAGGTTCACACCAAATTGCAGGAGTTTTGAAAGGCATTGGTGTTACTTCTTTATGGGCATTATACCAACGTCTTAATGTTTCAACACATGATTTACAAGCCGTATGTGGAACCCAAGACTTATCCTGATTAGTTATCGAAATATTGAAGTAATTAAGATAAAATATTTTTATCGTTTCATTGATTTTCATCGCATTTTTTGCGAACACGAAGCGACTACAAATGTAGCAAAAGCTGTCAGGATTATTTAAACACTTACGCGAGGTCATTATTGAAATAATCAACAGTTAGAATATTTAATTTAATACTTTATACCTCCAGCGAGTTGTTAACCAACAGATCAAATACAAATATTCACAAAATTTTTTCCAAAAAATAAGGCACCATGAACGAACAATTAAGAGCTATCTAGTAAATTGTTGCTTAAAATGTTATTAAAAAAATGATTTATTTGCGATTACAATAAATACAGAATCAATACAAATGGTCTTTTTTGTACAAATAATAAAAAATTGTATATCAATGAGACGGGGCAAAATTATACTAAATGATTCACACTAAAGAAATGTATGCTTAAAGGAATTCCAAAGTGAGACGGGGCAAAATTAAAAAGAAAACATGTTTTAATATTGGCGAAGGGACTCCCGCTCGTAATTTCAAATTGGCGTAACTTGGTGTAGAAAAATCGTAATTGAACTCTGCGACTCTTAAATTAAAGAGGAAGAGTAGTGCTATAAGATGCAACTAAAAAAAAACTCCCAAAAAATTTTGTCTCTTCTGTACATAACCTCAAAAGCAGCCAAAAACGCCATTTTTTGGGTAAAAAATCTCGAATATCTCAAAATCCTGACGTGATAGAGCAATTCGGACCCCGGATTCGGATTCTACGCAAAAAATTACTTCGGAAATGACCCTCCACTTTTTGACAACAAAACCATGTTGGCCTGTGTTATTATCATCAAAATATAGGTACAATATCATTCGTAAGTATTATTTTAAATCATATTAAAACTTGACCACATATTATTGATTTCAGTATTTTTTCAAGTGTATTTTTGTTATAATTAAATTCCCACTTTTTTATTATCTATAATGTTAAAGCCTTTTTTTAGAGATATAATAGATTTTCTTATAGTTTATTGTATTAAATTAATTTAAATTTTTGACAAAATATTTTTTATTTTTGAGATAGTGAAAAAGATTTTTTTTTAAAGCTAACTTGCCGTAATTTTACCTTTTTAAAGGTTTTTTGAGGAGATATCATAACTTTTTCAAAGTCGAAAATTCTTATCTCAATAAATTTATTAACTTTACCGATAATCTGATACTTTAATATAATAACACTAATTTTATAGTTAATTCTATCAACCTAATTTTTATATATTTATTATTATTATAAAATATTTGTTTTCGAAAAAATTTTAATCTTATTTTCTTCCACACTTTCAAATTAATCAACTATTATAAAACTTATTCTGTCTAAATATCGTATGAAAAACTAATTAATTAATTAAGAATGTTTTAAAATATGTAAATATTACTTTTTCATTTGTTGTTGTTTTCATTTTTAAATACCAAATCGGTATTACCGACTTTTGAATTTCGCCGCTTTCAACTGTTGAATTTTATGTACGGGACGTTTTACTGCGCACGCGAGAACTGTTCACATTAACGCCCGTGATTTTGCGGCAGCTCGTCAGCTATATAGAACGAGACACTAAATTCTTATATTACTTATTTACGCGATGTCTTTATACATTTAGCATATCCTGAAAGCATTTGCCTGAATACATGCGTTCATTATATTAAAAGATATAACTCGTATTCTCTTTCTTTTTCTCACTCTCTATACTCTCTCTCTCTCTCTCACTTATTAGCAATCGCACAACTCATATTCTGTCTCTTTCTCTCACATCAGACGAAAAACTCTCTATCGTCCTCTAACATCCATCGGAAATCTGAAACAACCCGATATAGAAAAGAAATCGATTGACTAACCTGTAATAATATAAAAAAAAACATGAAAACTTGACTTTTGGCCATGTGTTTTTGTTGTCAGATAAAACATTAGATCATTTTATGTATACTAGTAACCAAATAATATGTTAATATTGAAACATAATCATTTATTCAAAGTTTTAATCTTTGAACATCTAAAATTCAAAGTAAATAGGGAGAGCCGTAGCGCTATCTTGCCGTAAGGAGCGCTACCGCGCTCCCTGATATGCGTGGAATCTTGGCTTCAAAATTCTGACGAAGAAAATAGAAGTTTTAATAAAATTCAATCTACATTTGCTCCTAGCTTTGTTCAATTTCAGAAAAGTCGGGAATGATCAAGAGGAGGAGGCATATTAATTATGGTTAGAAAATCTATAGCTTTTCAAGAAATTAAAATAGATATTTCTGATCCTAAATTTGAAGTATGTAAAATACGTCTTACCCACACCATTCCTTCAATCAATATCATAGTCTATTACAGAGCCCCGGGTAATTCACTGCAACAAATGTTTGACCTATTAGTTTCTAAGATAATATTCCAACCGTTCTTGTCGGCGATTTTAACGTCCATAATATTATATCGTATTATCTGAAAATTGATAAGAACGGTGAATACCTTGCAAATATTATAGAGAATAGTAATTTGTTATTACATAACTTTGTCTCCTAAACGCATATAAATCTAATTGCAAGCATTCTAATATTGACCTAGTTTTTTCGACTTGCAATCAATCTCGAAATATAAATACTGAAGTTATGGACGAAACCCTGCGGGGTTATTCACTAACTTTTTAACGATAACGATTGACTTAACGTTTCGACGTCGAAAAGCGTTAAGGACTCTACTTTTTCAAGTAATCAATAAACACATATGAAAAAATGTTTTAGCTTATTATTAAATCTTTTACAACAGACATTTACAAAATAAATATTCAAAATTTAAAGAATTTCAAACAATTATTACATCAAAATAAACATGATTACAAAAAAAATTGTCAAGTTTTTGACATATTTATACGCAAATAAATTATAATTTTACTAGTTTTTTTGTAGACTTATATTAGATCTTGTATTATGAAAACTTAAGTAATATTTTATAACTTATTCAATTTTATATGCTAATAATTATATATCCAAAATAATAATTAGAAAAAATATCATGATCTACTCATTTTAAATCCCAATACAGAAAAAAAGGAATTTTAACAACATTTGCCTTAAAACACACAACACGTAACATTCATATTAGAAATATATCTGTATTCATGTTTCTATTATATATTCTTCTAACTCAACATTATCCAAGCCAACATTTTTATTTTGGAAGACGAAATTTTAAAAACTAATATTTTTCAGTTCAGCAGCAAACTTAACAATTCAATCGAGAAACTGTAGTTGATGCTATAGAATATAAAATGCAAATTTGGATTAATATATAATTTTATTGAAAAACGTTTTTTATTGGTGATAAGATAAGTTTATTTAAAACAATATTTATATTATTTTTTTCTGTTCGTTTTTATTAAAGTACATACAAGTCACTTTAAAACCTGCAGATCCAATTGAATTTTAAATTATACACAATTTACTATTTAACCATGTATGATTACAAATAATTTTTATGATTACTAATGTAAATAATAATAAAATAATGTTCCCTTTATATATATATATATATATACATAGGTATATACATACACTGACAGAAAAGATATCTCGATTCTCTTAGATATAACTTAAAATCTGTGAAGCAAGAAATTAATTCAAACATTTAGTTACCTACATCTAAGAAATTATTATTCCATTTGAATGATCAAATCAAGTCGGAGTAATTCTTTTGTTTCTAGAAATCTTTTCTGTCAATGCATATACATATGTTATGCATAATATAACGTTTTACAATTTAACGTACGATTTACAACCGAGCTTCAAATTGGTTGTAAAATTTGTCGATAAAATCGACTTAGCGCTTCAGTTTAGAACATTTTCGTCGTTACGTCAACATGATCTCTGATAACGTTCGCGATATTCGATAGTATTTGCTGAAAAATGATTACTGCGCATGCGCGCGTCGGCGTTAAGCTTGCCGTTGGACGTTACGATATTACTGAATAAGCCCCCTGGGCTCTGATCATTATCCTATTTATTGTAATGTTGAATTAAATAAAAATAAATATAAAAAACTTGTTTGAAATAAAAACAAAAAATACAAGTTGGGAGAACTTTAGTTAAGAATTAACTATAAACTTCTTAACTTTTCTCTCCCACAATTTTGTTAATTCTAGTGCTGATAAAAAATATTATACTTTTACCGAGATTGTAAGTAACTGTCTTAAAAATAGTACTCAAAAAAAAAATACATTGATCCACCTAAATACAAAAACCCCGTACCATGGTGGAATAATGAATGTAATAAAATAAACTCAAAAAAGCAGCATATAAAAGATGGTTGTTTACCAACTCAAAAAAAATTAGAAAAAACAAGAAAAATAAATTTAGAGACTTCGTCGAAACCATAAACGTTTATACAAATTTTAAGTATGTGTAAAATTCGTGCAAATTTTCAAAAGACAAATGGACTGAAGTTCAACCTACAAATGTAAACAGCAATCTGCAAAATTCCATCTGTATAAACACGACAATAGAAAAAATTAGTCTACCATGGTGCGAGATAAACCCCGAATTCATTCCTGAATGTAGCGAGGATCATAATGATTTTTACGATGCACCTTTCGATTTTGAAGAGTTTAATGCGGTTTAAGATGCAAAAAAAAATAAATCTACATCAGGCATTGATGGATTGGATTATGATACTATTAAAATATAAATTGCTCTTAGTTGATATTTTTAATGAAATGTACAGGGTATGTTGATATCTTAAATCTTGTCAAGATTCATTTGTCCATTTATTGAAAAACCAAATGATAGAGAAGTAAGACCTATCTCGATCATGTCCAGTTTAGGTAAAATCTTCGAATCACTAATAAGAAATCGCCTTCAATGGTAATGCAAATATCATAATATCTTATCTATAAGCCAATTAGGCTTTTGGAAAGTACGGTCTTGCTCAGATAACCTCGCTGATATTACCTTAAAAGCTGAATTAGCATTCTTGAAAAAGAAAGATCTATTAGCAGTATTTCTCGATGTAAATAGCGCTTATGAAAACGTTCTTAGCGATATCCTTCTTAATAAACTAGCTTTTATTGGGTGTTCTGAATCTGTGGCTCAATTTATAAAATTTCGAACTTATTGCAGAACTGTTTATACCGATTTTTTGAAAGATAATGTCAGATATTGTTATAAAGGAGTTCAACAAGAATGAGTCCTTAGTTTCCTTCTATATCTTATTTATGTAAGGGATATCACAAGGGGCGTTCCCAAAACCATTACAGTCTCCCAGTTTGCAGATGACATAAACGTCTATTGTAATTACTGATTGGTACTGAAATAAAAAGTTTGATTCAAAAAAGACTTAATATTATGAATGCAAATTATTAAGTCTTGATTTGAAACCAGAAAACAGCGTTTTAATACACTTCAACAATAAGAATATCTTACTCGGTCAGACTGAAATTAATATGGACCAATGTATATCACAATCAAGTGCTACAGTAAAATTTCTAGGAGTAATTTTTGACTACAAATTAACTTTTGCAAAACATATAAATGAGATTAAACAAAAATGTTCAAAAAGAGCAAATATAATAAAATTTTTTTGCGATGTAAAATGGGGGGTTCATTCCCATACACTTATCACCCTGTACAAAAGTTTTGTTCGTTCTGTGATCGACTATGGAAGTTTTATTTTTCGGCCTGAATCAAAGAATCTTGTGGAAGCACTCGAAAAAATCCAACTTTTCTGCCTTCGTACTGCTATGGGTTACCGTAAAACCTCTCCGACAAACATTATACTTGCCGAGTCAAAGCTGCAGTCGATTACAGATCATGCAGAATTTTTGTGTAAATGTTATTTAGCGAAAGTATTATCTAATTCAAGTTTACTGATATATCAAACCATCCTCTCTGTAAATAGTAGCATAAACTCAAATAAAGAGTGTCAAAACGATCGTCTAATAATCAAATGTATGACGGACATCTTAAAGTTGAAAATTAAAGCTGAAAAAACTATAGTATTTATTATTATGATTGTAAGGTGTTAACTAGTAGCTTAAATGTAAATACCGAACTGGGTAGTAAAATGAAAGATTGTATTGATCCAAATATAATAATCAACGCTTTCTTAACCCTTTCAGTCACGAATTATTTTTGCAAAAACACGTATTTTCTATCATACATTAATTTTTTAGATTTATTTACAATCATATATTCAAAATATATCATATGATACTTATAAAATGAACACTCATTTATATGAAAATGCAAAAAGAATAAAGATTAAAAAAGTGCGAATTAAACAATAAAAAAAAGAAAATGAGAAAGGGTGCCACTATAGTGGCTCCTGTGACTGAAAGGGTTGAATGAGACAAACTCTCATGCAGTATATACAGATAGTAGTTAGGGCCAGGATAAGTCGGTAAGGGAGCCTTTCACTATCCTAATGAAAATACAAATTCCGGTCTAGCAATTCCTATTAATGCATGTCTTTATAGCTGGATGCATAGCTATATTTAAAGCCTTACAAATTATAAGTAATAGTCAGTATTCAAAGTTCATAGTCATATCAAATTCTTTAAGTACTCTGTAAAGCCTGAATTAAGTAAATTTCAACATTAAAACAAATCAATACATTTTAAAAATTAAACATTTGTACAACTTAATAGTGACAGGTGACTTCCCCGAGTCCGTCCCATTTTTATGAGTGCCGGCACATAAAGAGATAATAGGTAATGAAGCTGTAGATTCGTTAGCTAAAAGTTGCAAAACACCTTCAAAGCCATATAATATTTTTTTTACGGATTTAGTCCAAGAGTTTAGAACAATCTCTTTTAAAAATACAAATCAGCTTTGCTTAGATAAAGGTAGATTCAAAAGAATTAAGTATAACAGATTATTTTACAGAACAAATAAAAATACTTGGTTTCAAAACTGAAATAAACCAAGCAACATTATAGTATGAATTGACAAATTAATCTTACAGCTTCATTGGCTAGAGTTAACTTAATTACTAGTCCTAAATGCTTAGAATTAGGAGAATATGACGAGGATATAAACCATGTTCTATGGCAGTGTCCCTCGTATGACGCTCCAAGACAGACTTTGTTAAACAAACTTAAGAAACTTAAAGTTACACATTCGTTGAACATCGGAAACTTATTATATTATCCTAACTCGCAAATCTGTACTTATATTCTAGAATTTCTAAGTGTATGTAACAAACCTATGTAAATTTTGTAACTAATCAACAGTTAATGAAAACAATAGAATATTTGTACAATCTATGTATTTAAATAAAGATTAGCAGAATTAAGACTTGTTCGAGTCTTGAAATGCTTAAATAAAAAAAAATTCAAAACGATTAATACAAGAGGCTAACAACTCTTTAAATCATTGGAGCACCCAAAATTTGAATTGATTTCAATCTGTTATGAAATTAGTGTATTCAAAACGAAATTTTGAAATTGTAATATTTTACGGTATTTAATTAATGTGGTGAGTATGAAATATAATCAAAAACAAATATTATATTGTGTAAAGAAATGTAATGAAATTTGCATAAGAGTTAAGCAATTATTAGATGGATCTAAATGTTACACTGAGAAAAAAATTTAGTTGGATTAAGTAAGGCTTAATTGAATCAATGAAATCCCTTAGGTGCGGGCGGCACATAAAATATTTTGTTACATTAATACAAATATTTTAATTGAGTCAAATAAATATTTCATTTTTTTAAAATAAATATTTGATTCTACTAAACATCACAAATATTGGTTGAATAAAATTAATTTATTGTTTTAAAAAAATTTTTTATTAATTCAAATGCATATTTGTTTTTCTAATTGCTTATTTCATTATATCAATATGCGTGTAGTAACTGAATCAAATAATATTTTGTATTTTCAATTAAATATTTGACTTATTAAATGTCGCGAAGATTGATTCAATAAAATTAATTCATTGTTTTAATAAAAAAAATTATCAATTAAAATGTCCATTTGTTTTTCTAATTAATTATTTCATCATATTAATGTTATATTAGAATTAAATTAGTTCAATATTTTATATTTTCAAATGAAAGATTAATTTATTGAATATTTTAAATTTAATAAAATTTTAAGATTTAATAAAATTAATTCATTGTCTTCACAAAAAATTGATTAATTATTAGGTTTCACAAATAAAATATTTCTTCAAAGTAAAGAAATATTTAATTAATTCGATTTATAGATATTTTAATCGAACAAATACTGTCTTTAATCAACAGTATTTGCTTTCAGTGATTTATATTTATTTATTAACATCAATGAATTGATGACTCATTAAAGGACAGGTGAATATGATTCCATTTATTTATATGGTAAAGATTAACAATTATTAACATACTAACATTAGTATGCTTTATACAGTGATCGCACACGCAGTAAATCTAACATAAATTTCGCTCGCATTACAATTTACGTATTATATATCTTGAATTTTTAACTTCCTTATATATCAACTTAGAAGCCCTCTTACCGCTTGCAAGATTGAAAATTAACGACGCCACCAAGCGGTAGTATCATCAAACCATCGAACTAAATGATTTTGTTAAAACAATAAATGTTTCTTTTAGTTCAAATATGTCTTATTTGAATGAAATAAATTATGTAGTTGAATCAAATAGTGGATTTACTTGATTTTAACAAGTATTTAATCAGATTTCTCTGTAATTTTTATTAACTTTAGTACATATTTTGCTATGTTATTCACTTAGCAAGACACGTATTTAAAACATGAGTTTGTTTGAGTATAAAGGATGATAACTTATACAAAAAAATATTTTTCAATAATATTAAATATTAATTTTAAAATTATATTTCATTTGATTTAGTAAATATGTTATTAAATAATAACTGCTTGTTTTAATAAATATTTCATTAAGATAATCAAATAATTATTTAATCGATCTGATGAAGAAATTAATTAATACAACAAAATATTTAATTGGGACATAAATAATAAAATATTTAATTGTTAAAAATAATAATTAATTCAATTGATCACTGATTTCATAGACGCAATATAATTAAATAATAAAAGGAATAAAATAATTTTATAGAACAAAATAAATCAAATATTTGAATCAATTGAAAATTTAATTAATTTAATGCATCCAATTAATTATAATATAGTAATGAAATTATTTGAGTAAAACACAATGAGATATTTCATAGAATCAATCATATATTTCATAAAGAGAAAAAACGCATTCATCAAAGCAACTAAATATTGAATTAAAATGATTAGGTATTTCATTGGCCAGTGAAATAATTTAATATAAGTCATACAATATTTATTTAAAACAATGAAATATCTTTTTGTTACTATTCAAAATTTATTGAAAGAATAAAACAATAATTTTGACATTATTAAATATTTCATTAATATAATTAAATATATTATTGAACAGTAAACTAATTTAATAGAGGTGATATAATAATTAATTAAATCAATGTAATATATTCTTCTTATAATCAAAATTTGATAAAAATACGTTAGAATTAGTAAACATTTTATTAAGATAATTAAATATATTATTAAACATCAAAGTAATTTAGTAGAAGTATTATAATATTTAATTGAATTAGTGAAATATATTCTTATGTCAATCAAAACTTGATAGAATTAATAAAATAAATATATTTGGTTTAATAAATATTTCATTGAGATAATCAAATATATTATTGAACATTAAAGTAATTTTATGGAAGTGTTAATATAATATTTAATTGAATCAATGAAATATATTCTTGTTTCAATAACAACTTGATAGAAATAATAGAATAAATATATTTGGTTTAATAAATATTTCATTAAGATAATCAAATATATTATTAAACATTAAAGTAATTCAATAGAAGTGTTAATACAATATTTAATTAAATCAGTGACATATATTCTTGATTCAATAACAATTTGATAGAAATAATAAAATAAATATATTTGGTTTAATAAATATTTCATTAAAATAATCTAATACATTATTGAACATTAAAGTAATTTAATGGAAGTGTTAATATAATATTTAATTAAATCAGTGAATTATATTCTTGTTTCAATAACAACTTGATAGAAATAATAAAATAAATATATTCGGTTTAATAAATATTTCTTTTAAAAAAATTTAATATCTGATTTTACGTTGCACCTTTCTTGACTTTAAAAAAATAATTTATTGGTTTTCTTTTTGTGAATTCATTGAAATCGGATTTGTTGATTTTAAAGAACCTATTTCTTTAAATTAATTGTAATTTTTATTGAAATGCTAATCAAATTTTATGTGTTATGCACAACAAAATATTTTTTTTATACAATCACATATATTATTAATTAAATGACAATGTTATTAACTTAGTGAAGCGTTTATTTACAATATAAGCTTCTTTAACTTAATCGGATGACCGTTAATTCAAGCAAATATTATATTGATGATTGACCAATATTTTTTTATTGTTATAAAAGATTTTGTAAATTTAACAAACGATTTACTAAAATAAATATTTAATTACTGTAACAAAATATATAGATAATTTACAAACATATTCTATTGTTACAAATAAATATTTTATAAAATTTTATCAGCTGCCTTAATGAAATTGATTTGATTAAATCAATCAAATAATTTAACCAAAACAATAAATTTTTCTTTATTTTAAAAAAATACTTATTTTTTTTTAACTTAGGTATCATTTTTTTTATCCCAACTGAATATTTCAGTGATTTAATAACTTTGCATATTACTTCAATCAAAATTAATTTTTATCAACAAAATATTTAATAACTAAATTTATTTCATTGACTCAACTAAATTTTTTTCTCAGTGTACATTAGTCTTGTATTGGCATTCGTTTATTTACCGGGAAACACATGGGAAAATTAGGAAATCCCTAGCAATTTTGCAAAAGTTGAAGGAAATATAAAAGATGTTGGAGTTCTTTGTTCATGATATACGTTAAAATGTTGGAGTTCTTTTTTAATGATATACGTTAAAAGAAAAGATTATTTTGACGTTAGTACCCATGGACGTATGGGGATATAAAAATATGAAAATTTATGTAACTACAATCTCACGTACAATTGCCGAAGATAAAAGTTTAATTCTAAGCTCAAATATAATCAATAAAATAAAGAAGTATTTCTAACTTAAGATTTTAATTATTTTTGGTTTTTTAATAAAAATTATTGATGTCAAAATAGTGCCTTCATTAATTATTTGTAGTAGTTATTTGAAAATTATTCACATACTTAGTTTTCTTTTTATGTTTTAACTGTACTACAGGACTATCTTTTGTTCATGATTAATTTATTTAATGTATTTAATTTATATTTAAATTAATTTCTTTTACTTATAATGTTTATATTTTAGTCTAACCAGTTCCCAGTTACAGAGCAAGTAACTGAAAATGGTCGGACCATTTACCAGTTACTGGACGAGTAAATGATAAATGGTCGGACCATTTACCAGTTACTGGACGAGTAAATGATAAATGGTCGGACCATTTACCAGTTATTAAGTGAGTAACTGGTAAATTGTTCGACTATTTATCATTTGCTCATCCAGAAACTGGCAAATGGTTTGACCTTTGCAGTTACTCACCGAGTAACTACCAACTGGTCCGACCATTTACCATTTACTCACCCAGTAACTGGTAAATGGTCCGACCAATTACCATTTACTCACCCAGTAACTGGTAAATGGTCCGACCATTTACCATTTACTCACTCAGTAACTGGTAAATGGTCCGAGCATTTACCAGTTGCTCTGTATTATTTACCATTTACCCAGGTCGTAACTGCAAACTGGTTGAATCATTTATTATTCACCACCCCGCTTACTGCGAACTGATTCGACCATTTACCAGTTACCAGAGTTGTAAATAAGAAAATGGTTTTTTCATTTTAAATGGTGAAGTAATCAAAAATACTCGCACCATTTACCATTCACAGAGCAAGTAAATGGTAAATGGTCTGACCAGTTCCCAGTTACAGAGCAAGTAACTGGGAATCATCAAATCTGAATTTTGGTCTATAATTCAAATAATTTTTAAATATTCTAACATTACGATTGAATGATTCTACTCTACATCTACAAAACAATTGTTATTTAAAGCATGCTATTATGAATTATGGTGTTGAGAGGAAATCACGTATCTTTGTGCTTTTCTAATCGAAGAATTAATTTTTAGCAAAAACTAATAACTTTAGCAAAAAATTAAAAGAGAGCCGCATCTTTTATCAAAAAAAGCAAAATTTTCTTTAATAAGAAAGAATTAATTTTATTGCTTCCTTTTCAATAAAAGCTTGAAAAACCAAATTGTTTACCCTAACCTCTACGTTTAAAGTTTTTTAAGGTTTTCTTGAAAATGAAACAATAAAATTAATTTTTTCTCATTAATGAGAATTTTTTGATACGAGATGCGGCTTTCTCTTCATTTTTTGCTAAAATTATTAGTTTTTGCGAATAAATCAATTTTTGGATTAGAAAAAGACAGATATACTCGACCTCCTCTTAAACTATATTTGAGCATGATTATATTTGGCGATTAAATAATAGTAAAAACAATCTAATTTTTTACAAAAATTTAGACGATATTTACAAGTAATAGTTAATAAACTAGTCACTACAATTATGCATATCACCTTTTACACTCGAGAAGGCCATCACTTTTCAGTGAGGTACTGAGCGATGCCGTTCGTATACAAAGGTTTGTACAGAATTCGTGTATTCACAAATTGAGTTACTTATTTCATATCACAGACGAAATCATGTATACGAGGCTCGGGGTCAGTTCACTGATTAATGACAGTTTTTCTAATCAATAGGTATTGTCGTTATATAACGCACGCTAAATCTGGTTTAGATTTACGGCATAACACGTCCTACCAATTGTTACACAATTTGCATGTCACCGTAAAAACAGTTGCAGCTTTATTCATGTCTTAGAACATTATGACAAACTACCTTCAATGAACCGACAGTGACTTAGTACTTAATATCTTTTTTTATCATACTGATAAATTATTTTTACATATCGTTTGCAATTGCATCACACAGATTTAAATAATCAAGGTTTTTATAACTCAAGAATTATTGATTTTACTTTTATCATAGAGTATTATCGCAATCTCATTGCTTGTTTTCCTAATTCAGTCGTAAATCTAACGTAATCTAAAAAATTGTTAAATCGTGCTCGAATATAATTTACAACCATGATATATAATGATATCCATACAGACAATTCACATAGTTTTTATAATAAGAATTATATTTGTATGCAATGTAAGTCTGAACGTTAAAAGTAAGGTAATACACATATTTCATTATTATACTATTTGTTATGAGGTCAGTTTTAGACGAGGTTTTAGACATCTTTTACTGATCGAAAGTAGCGAAAGAAGTAATTTCATCTATTTTCAATAAAAATGTATGTCAGAATTGCTTTCACTTGTAAATATATATTCATTTTAACAAATGAGGAATGGAAGCGTGTAAATTTGTTAATATTCAAAGAAGGAGCCAAAAAAAATAAATAAAAACTAAATATCTTTTCTAGCTATTTTTGATCAGTAAAGTTAGTCGAAAGCTGATCTTTAATTGGAAAGTGTCACCATAAAATACAATGCAAATTAAATGAAGTGACCAAAATAAGAACTACTGACCCCGGGCAAGATGCTTGGGGTCTAATGGCTCCACTAAATTTATCGAATATAATAATGTTGTAGTGTTCGAAGACGTATTTATAATATTAGTGTAATTATATATATTAAGGGCATGATGAAGCTTCCTCTTCTGATACTATTTCTGATCCAAGTTTATGAGTAAATGGTAAATTAAATCGGGTTTTTTTCACTTAAAAAAAAATCAATAGGATTCAACTTGAATGCGGACAATTAAAGAAATCTAACAAAATCTTATACTGAAAAAGTTATATAAAAGTTTTCAATTTATAGTATTTTGAGGTTAGGATCGTCAACTTTGATATCTAATTTACGATCTAAGTTCATAAAAAATAACAGCTCCAAAGGATTTTTGATTTTAACTAAAATGATTGTACTAATATAGCTAATGTCAAAATTTGTTAAAATTCAAAGAACAAGACAAAAAAAACTAAAAAAGTAATAAATATATTTTTAAAATTTCTTAAATAAAATAAAATATGTAAGAGCTCCTATGTGAGATTACATATGAGATCGCACACAAGATTGCATATAAGATGTCACATGAAATCGCCTATTAGATCGCATATGAAATAGAATGTAAATTCGTTAAATTTTGAAAATAAAATAAATATATGTGCGATCTGACATGAGATCTCACATATATTTATTTTATTTTTGTATTTTAACGAATATATATATGAGATTTCATAGGCGATTTCATATGAGATCCCATATGAGAACTTATACAAAATTTTCAGTAGGGATGATTTTTCTTGGCTTGTTCTTGAAATTTATACATATTTACACTCTTCCGATTCTCATTTATTTAAATTGAGTTCATACCTATAAGTACAATCGGTAGTAGCGCAGGGGCTAAGGCTCTTGGCTCATGCTGTAGTAGACCGGAGTTTAATCCCCGGGAAAATTTTGGAAAAATATTTCTGAATGTTTCTCTATGAAATAGAACTAGGAGACCAGGAAAAACCAATTTAAAATTGTCCCTGGCCAATAAAAATTACGCGTCTCAGTCCACAGCGATCAAGAGCCCACTACCAATAAAAAAGAGGAGAAGATATCTTCAATTCCTAATGGAAATATAAAATGTGCATTACTGTTTGAAATAGTTTAAAATTATTCAAAACTTTTAAAAACTATTCAAAATAGTTTATAAGTTTGAAATTTCTGACATTTAAAACAGTTATAAAAAGTTTTCAAAATTTTTGAACAGTTATAAAAAGTTTTCAAAATTTTTGAACAGTTATAAAAAGTTTTCAAAATTTTTGAACAGTTTTGAACAATACAGAATAATTTTAATCTGAAGTGAACATTTTCTCGTATATATTATATAAATTTTAATATATATAGGAAAATTTTTACAAACACAAAATTATCAAACACTGTTTGAAATCATCTCGAAATTTTTAAGACTTTTTATAACTGTTTAAAAATGTTTAAAAGTGTTAAAAACTTTTTAAAACCATTCAGAACTGTTCGAGTTAATAAAAAATAGTTTATATTGATTTAAAATTGTTTTGAAATATTTTTAATATTTAAAACAATCTATAATTTTTAAACATGAAAAATTCAAAACTATTAAACACCGTTCGAAATCATTTCGAAATTTTCAAAACTTTTTGAAAGTGTTTGAAAATGTTTAAAACTGTTCATAACAGTTTTAAATGTCCTAAATTTCGCACTTACGAACAGTTTTAAACAGTTTCGAACAGTTTTAAACATTTTTAAACATTTTATATTTCCGCCAAGGATTACAAACAATTCTGATATTTATTCATATGAAAAAACAAGAAATTAATTTTTAAACTATATTTGATCAATAAAGTATAGGTCTAAAGCGAACCCTTAAAAATTTTGTTTTATAATAGGTCATTTATTTTTGTCCTTTTCTAATCTAAATCTCAACCTCATTATATATTGTGTCATGAAACGAATTTTTAAATTAGTGTTATTTAAAAACTATATAGTAATAAAAAGATATAATTTTTTTATAAATAATTGATTTTTTTTAATAATATAGCATACGAGAAAAAAATAATTTGACATAAGTGAGTTATAAAATATTCAATGATTGTTAATCAAAAACATGTATTATTTGTAAGATATTAAAAAAACAGGCACGTTTGTTCTAAATTTATCATAGAGCAGGTCGCTCATCTTTGTCCTTTCATATTAAAGAAATGAAATTTCATTTTTAACTGCAGAATGTTTAAAAAAAAGGAAGCCTTATTTTTCACCATCAAAATAGTTATTATACATTGTTTTGAAATGATATTAAATTAGTATGTGAAAATGTTCCTTTTATCACGGAATTTCACGCAAAATTTGTGACTACACAGCGTAAAAAGTTTTTTTAACTTTAAAAAAGCTTTTTCCGAATTGAATAAATGCGGTGCAAAGAAATCAATTCATTTGAGTCAAAGAAAAATCATTTTTAAATTAATGAAATAATTTTTTAAATAAAAAAAAACCTTGAAATATTCTTCAGTACAATATTACATTTAAAAAAAAAATTTTTTTGAATTTAGAAAAATATCTTATTAACTTTAAGAAATTAGTTACTTCTAAAATAGTGTTGAAAGTCAGTAAAACTTTCTTAAAAACAGTGCTATATTTTTTTATTAAAAAAATGTAATATTTATTTGAAATAATTTTTATATAAAAATGAAAAAAATATCTTACATCAAACAATTTTTTAATCCAAATACATAATTTTGAAACTAAACAAATTAGTTCATGACTTCGATAAACCTATCTCTTTTCAACATTAGGATGTTTGTTGGTGCAAAAAAGCGGTATAATTTATTAAATTTCTTTACATTAAGAATAGAATTTTGAATTGAAAAAAAAAATAATTTTCAGAATGAAGAAAATATTACTGAAAAACTTCAAAAGTTTTCTCATTTTATTAAAGTAATTATTATTTTGATAGAAAACGTACATTTCATTAAAAAAAAAAAAATTCACAACAATTATTTATAAACATAATTACAAAAAATAAATTTTAAATAAAATCAACATTCAACTGTTTTAAAGAAATATTTCTTTGAATGGAAAAATTATTCTTTGAATCAAAAGAGTTTCAATAATTGAAAAAAAATTGAAATTTATATTGCAGTAAAAAAACTTAAATTTGTCGAAACATTTATTTGAACTAATATTTTAAATTTACTTGTAACAAATTATTTCGATGCTTAAAAGTGATGATTCATGTTTTCAAAATAATATATTCTTCTACAAAAAATTATTTTTTAGGCTTGAAAAATTCAGATATATTTTTAAAGAAAAATAATATTTATTCAATGAATAGTTACTTCTATTTGGTACGCAGAAATTAATTAATACGCAATATTTTTTATATGCATTAACATATTTATTGAAGGAAAAAAATTTTATTTTAATTATTTAATATAATTTTTATTTTGACATTACGAGATATAAATTCAAAATAAAATTAATAATTTTCAGTGTGAGATATTGTTAAGTTCAAGAAATATCTTATGTATGTTGAGATATATTTTATTGAAATTCAAAAATTTTATTTTTACTGACGGAATAAATGATATTGATAAAAAAAATATTTCACCGATAACCCGAAAGAATATATTCGATACAATAAAATTCTTTTCGTTACCTATAAATTTTTTTTCCAGTGTAGCTATTAGATCAAGTAACGGTTGTATCATCTGTCTTTTATTCTTATCATGGAGAGACAAAGACAGAATTAGGTTCAAAGAACAACCGGTACTTGAGTTAGGTCTATGAATAGGAGCATAAGATCGTCTATAATAATAAAAATTTATATGGTTGGAATATATATTTAGAATAGATTAAATTACAAATATTATTTTCTTCATTAAGAAATAATAAGTTGATTGAAAATAAAATTATTTCTTATTTATTTTTCAATCTATTTTCAATTATAATAAATTTTATTAAAAACGGAGCATTTTAACATATTTTAACAATGAAAATAATACTTTTACTTTGTTTAGAAATAATACTTTTAATCTTATATAAATAATGAAAATAATTTCAACTTATAAAATTCATAGTAAAGCATTAAATATTTCCATCTAAGCTGTCAGAAATAAAACGTTGGCTCTCGAATAATCGCCTTTGTAACTCGAAGGATTACAGTGAAGTTGGCAGTGGTGATTTTTAAGGAAGTAAAATCCGTTAATATCAAAGTCCTCACAATCGTCTGGCACAAAAGACAAGAGAGTATCTTTTTTTTGTACTTTTCTAATACATCGACTTTGTTCCAGATGCTTCTCAGGTTCGCGCACGCCATATTCGCAATATATATATATATATATATATATATATATATATATATATATTTATATGTATATCGCGAGCAATCGGAACAGTATGTATTGCATCGTATGGATGCGTTCACAGACTTTTCATTGTTCTGCTTACGAAATCACGTTAGCATACAAATGGCTGTGTTGAAATAGCTTTTTGAAGTTGCGCACCAGTCATGCCCAGTAAACTGAAAATAACTGAAAATAACAAGGAACAGCTGAAAATAACTGGTATTTCTGTGTCGAACTAAAAAGTTTATAACAGTTGTCTCCAGTTATTCTTAGTTATTTCCAGTTATTTACAGATATTCCCATTTGCTTTCATTTTTTCGGCAACGGTTAGTATATTGTAATTTTTTAAACTAGTAGGCACCAATTCGTTAACGGTAGTCTGGGTTGCAAATGTTTGCAGTTACTTACACAGCAGCTGAAAACTGGTCTGGCCATTGTCAAGTTACCTGCGTAGTAACTGGTGAATGATTGGACCAGTTACCGCTTACTGGGTATGTAACTGGAAACTTTTGCAATCCTATATTTTACAAACCCCAATTTCCTTGTCAGTTATTAACGATAACCATCACTTATGCTTCTTGAACGAAAATCCAAGGGTTGTTGCAGACGAAAACAATCTATTACAGGGTAATAGCTTGTTTTCCTTAGGATCAGGATAAATGGTCGGACTATTTGCCAATTACTTGCACGATAACTGATAACTGATCAGACCATTCACCAGTTACTTTCTCTGTAAGTGGTAACTGGTGCAAGTATTCTCAATAACTTGACCATTTTGAATGGAAAACCATTTCCTTATTCACAAAGCTGTACGAAATTAATGAATAATTTAACTAGTTGCCATTTACCGGGTGCGTATGAACGTACAAACACGCACATACACGTGCAGACACGTACACACACGTAAACACATATACAAACACATACACACACGTACAAACACGTGCAAACATGTAAAAACACGTGCAAACCCATAAAAACACGAACAAACACGTACAAACAAGTATAAAAACTTACAAACACGTACATACAAGTACAAACACGGGCACACACACGCACAAACACCTACATTAACGTGCAAACACGTAAAAACCCATCTTTTCACGGACAAACATGAAAAAACACGTACGTTAACGTATATACACGTACGAACAAGAACGAAAACGTACATTAACGATTATACACTTACAAACATGAACGAACACGTACATTAACGTACAAACACGTTGACAGACGTACAAAGGCGTACAAAGACGTACGATTACGTACATACATGTACATTCACGTACAAACACTTACATTAACGTAAAAACACGTAAAAACACGTATATACACGTACAAACACGTACACCAACGTGTATTAACGTACAAACACGTATATTAACGTCCAAACACGTACATTAACGTACAAACACGTAAAAACACGTACATACACGTAAAAACACGTACATACACGTACAAACACGTATATTAACGTAAAAACACGTATGTACACGTACAAACACGTACAAACATGTACTCACAGGTACAAACATGTACTCACACGCACAAACATGTACTCACACGTACAAACATGTACTCACACGTATAAACATGTACTCACACGTACAAACATGTACTCACATGTACAAACATGTACTCACACGTGCAAACATGTACTCACACGTACAAATACGTGCACACACATGCATACACTCACAAACACGTACATACACGTACACACACGTACAAACACGTACAAAGACGTATAAAGGCATATGAAGACGTACAAACACATACATACACGTACAAACACGAACATACACGTACATTAACGTACAAACACGTACATACACGTACAAACACGTACACCAACGTGCATTAACGTAAAAACACGGACAAACACGGACAAACACGTACATTAACGTGCAAACACGTAAAAACACGTGCACACACATGCAAACACGTACATTAACGTGCAAACACCTACAAACACGTACATACACGTACACACACGTACAAAGACGTTCAGAAATATACAAACACGTACGAACATGTACACACACATGCACACACGGCCTCTACAAAACGTCACAATATATATATATATATATATATATATATATATATATATATATATATATATATATATATATTGTGACGTCACAACTTGTTATAAAGACAATAACAAGTGTGTAACGCACCTTTTAATCGTACACGAATTACTTATTCGTACGCTTTTAATGTACTCTTATTTATAGGTGAGGTTTTTGTTTAATAAACGAGTAAGCTGAGCTAAACCGTGCACCACAGAGACGCCATGCTCTGTGAGCTCGGGTTCGTATGCACCAGCCTACTCAAAGTATATTAATTTTAGATGATTCTTCCTGAAAAGAAAAGGAGAAAGGAAATAAGGCATGTGGATTTCTGAACCTCATGCATCATCAACTACGCGAAACTATTTCTTTGATTCACGCGCTTTTAAATTATTCTTGCAACGGCGAAAGAACTTCAAGCTATGCTTTGCTAGTCTCACGCTTCTGCAAGAGTTTAACTTTTAGGCTTTAGCCTCTTTACGAGAGTTTAATTGACAAGTGTGGTAAATTAAACGAATACACACCACACTTAATTACACTTTTTAATCACTCGCGATAATTAATCTATCACGGTTTAATTATTTGTAAAATGTTATTCGCTCACTCACAGTTAGGAAGCTACTCTTTCGGCAAACTTTTTCACCATCATTTGTGAGCGAATAACACAAAGAAAAGGCACTGACTCGGCAATTACATTTTTTTAAAATCTTTATTTCTGAAGAGACGACACACGAGTGCGGAGCACAAGCACTTCGTTAAGCAAGACGCTTCGCATTTTCGGCGGTTGCCGCTATATTCCTACTCTGCCGCATCAGAGTAGGGATATTATACATTAGAAAGTATACGCGTTACACTTAATAGTCGCTTGGCTGTCAAAATTAGGGGCGTAGCTGCGCGCTCGCGAACGCGCGTTCGGGTCTTTCTTATATCCCCTCTCGCCGCTTATTACCATGATGCTTTTCTATATGAAAATCATCAAGTGAGGTCTCAAATATATATATATATATATATATATATATATATATATATATATTCTGATATTTCTATAAAATAATGTTATACAACGAGCAGAGTTGTAAATGTGGAAATGGTTTTCCATTTGAAATGGTCATGTAATTGAAAATACTCGCACCATTTACCATTTACAGAGCAAGTAAATGGTAAACAGTCTAACCAGTTCTAAGTTACAGAGGAAGTAACTAGAAATGATCGGACTATTTACCAGTTACTTGGTGAGTGAATGGTATATGGTCGGACCATTTACCAGTTACTGGGTGAGTAAATGGTAAATAGTCGGACCATTTACCAGTTACTGGGTGAGTAAATGGTAAATGATGGGACCAGTTAGTAGTCACTAGGTGAGTAACTAGAAATGGTCGGACCAATTAGTAGTTACCAGGTGAGTAACTGGAAATGGTCGGACCATTTACCAGTTACTAGATGAGTAAATGGTTAATGGTCCGACCATTTCCAGTTACTTGCTCTGTAACTGGGAACTGGTAAGATTATTTACCATTTACTTCCTCTGTAAATGGTAAATAATGCGAGCATTTTTAATTACTTGACTATTTCAAATAAAAAACCATTTCCTCATTCACAACTCTGCTTCCAATGCAGTTAGACAATTATTTTTATAGATTCTATACATGATAGATTTTTGATCTGAAGTTATAGTGTTGCAAGGCAAATAGACGTCAATTAAATTATGCCAACTGTAAGCTGAAAGCTCACTGGTAGGTTCCGTGCATCAAGCAGCACGTCGTTGTTATCCACATGTGAGATTCCGGGGTATGAAGCGTAGCACCGTGCTGGACCAACTGTAACGAAAGCTCAGCCGACAGCTTACTAAAAAACTTGGCATCAAGTCCTCCATTATCATTTTATGGGAATAGTGCGAAGAAAAATTTCTTAAATCATTCAACAGGTTAGAGTTTCTAATAAACGAAACAGCAGGAGGACGATAAATAACAGAAATTAGCACGGGCTCAGAGCCGCCAACTTGCACAGAACAGAAAATATATTCAGGCACCTTCGGCTTACCACTACTATTACTAGTTTGCGTCTCCAAAGTGGCCAAAATAGTGCATTTTATATTATACTTAATATACAAGGCGACTCCTCCACGACGCAAGTTTCTGTCTTGTCTAAACACTTTGTACCCCCCCCCCAACCCGAATAACGTCATCCGATACAGACGGACCCAGCCAGGTCTCAGCAACTCCAAATATGTCGTAAGAGTGATAGCCACTTACAAGTTCACGCACTTGCCTAAAGAGGTCACATTCAGGAAGCACGCGCGCAGTTCACCTCTTCTCCCTGTTCGACTCTCCGAAGAGGACCAGCGCAGTCATTGGGGAGAGGCTCTATCTAAGAATATTGCATGATTTTTGATTAATTCTTGATTCGAGCTAATCCAACTATTGTGAGGTTTAAATTTATCATTATCAGTAGAACCATTATTTGTTAGAACTACATCGCGTTTCCCAATATCAGTTACGTTAACATTTTTCTGTACAATACATTTAGATTTATCTAATATTTCATTAAAATAATGTTTACTTTCAAATCAGTGTACTCTTTTCCCTCTCTTCCTCCTTACCATAAATTTGCCACCTCCATGCCAAACAAACTTGCAACCTCTTCCTTTAGCATACTTTTTAAGATTTTTCAACTTAATATAATTATCTTTTTCAAGATACTCATTTATATATATTTGAGAATGGTGCTTGGTGGTAGAAAAACTGCCGAGAAGGGAAGGATCCAGATACGCTGTCAAAAAACCCGTTAATTTACGCCTAGCCATAAATACCTTCTGCGCCAAGTCATCTCCAGAAAGTCTAACCAACAATCAGAACGTAACACTCGGATCACCAACGATTTCACGCCCTGCAGACATCCTATCCTTATTATTATTTTCAGAATTAGAGATTTCAGTAACAGATACAATATTTGAACGTTCAAAAGTCGAAAGTATGGTTCCCAGAACAGCGCAAACATTATCCTCCAGCCCGATATTAGCCGCAGAGCAGTCCAGTCCGCTGGACATCACCAAGACACTATTCCCAGAACTACACTTCTTTACAGCAGGACAGGATGCCTCTCTGCTACTATCTGTATGTGTTTTTACTATTTGTACATCACATTGAAACTGGCCACCAAATAGACTTCGACCACACAACTATCCTTTCCAAAACCAACTCTTACTTTTCAAGAAAACACCGAGAAGCTATAGAAATACTAAAATATCCAAATAATCTAAACAGAGACAACGGCTATTTCCTGAACCCAATATGGCAACCTCTGTTTCTAAAGGCAAATCACCCATAACCATTCAACCAGAACACCCAGAACCATTCAATCGAAAAACCCCGCCCAAAATTATTCCCCCTATATGGTGATTAGACAGTCTGAACCATCAGATTCAGGCTCACCCTGATGTGAACTGTAATGTTCACGAAACGTCGGTATCCTAAACCGCAACTTACACGGTTGAAATCCGAAAAAAACCTTTCAACAATGTCTTGCATTCACCGTGAAAGCCTCACATTCAAACTTCACCAACTGTACGGAGAGAGCATTATTGCTAAAACCAGCACCCATAGCAAACTCATGTCATCACTTAGAAAGCAAATAACAACACTAGCTTTCCTAAGACGATGCAGAGACGACAGCATTATTCCTAACTTTCTGCGTTTAAAAAACCCATTTAAAACCACTAAATCAACTGCTATTCAACAAAAAACTAGCTTACCTAATATAACGGAACGCATACACTTTACTAAGAAACAAATCAACGCCTCTTATCCAAACTTCTCAAAATTCATCTATCCCTCCAAACACCATTGACATAGCACTATGGAATACATTAGACAAACTAACATATCACGAAGCTCAACACATATACGAACAATCAACTAACACCCATATAAAGAAATACAACGCATTGCAACCACAGAAACCTACTCCTCTTTTACATACTGTTAAAAATACACCATCCCAGGAACCTGAAGAAGACATCATCAGCCACCTTGAAGCAGCTATTTACACTTTTCCTCAAGACCAAGTCAACGACATACGTCGGAAAACGGCCAATATTTTAACTAAAAAGAAACTCCTAAAATCTAACCTCACTAAAGAAGAAATACAGGCCCTACAAAAAATCAACAGTAACCCAAACATCATTATACTTCCAGCAGATAAGGGCAACACAACTGTTATTATGAACAAAAACGATTACCTGAACAAAACCCAAAAACTACGAAATGATACCTCTTACAAAATATTAAAAAAAGATCCCACTACAACCATTACTAATAGAACCAAATCTCTACTTAAGAAATCTAACTCACCAGAGGAATTAAAAAAGAAACTAACTCCAAAATATCCTTCAATACCTAGACTCTATGGCCTTCCGAAAATTCACAAATCTAATATCCCTTCAAGACCAATAGTAAGCGCTATTAACTCACCTACATACAATCTAACACGGTACCTTACAGGAAAACTCACACCTTTTACAGAACGCTTATCCTTCTACGTCAAAAACTCTTACGATTAAGTTAATATACTCTAAAATATTTAACTAAAACCAAGTGACATCCTAGTCAGTTTTGATGTAGTATCACTTTTCACAAAAGTATTAATTCTAGAGACCATAAACATTATAAAAAATATACCGAATCTACCTCCGCACCTCTTACCTCTAATAAAACACTGCCTTACCAACACGTGCTTCTCATTCAACCAACAATTTTACAAACAGACAACAGGAACACCGATGGGCTCTCCAATATCACCAATCATTGCCAATTTATTTATGGAACATTTTTAAAGTCAAGCCCAAAACACAACTCCCAAAAAACCTTCATTTTGGCTAAGATACGTCGACAATACCTTTGTCATCTGGCCACACGGTGAATATCAACTTCACAAATTCCTAGAACACTTGAATCAACAACATCCCAACATTAAATTCACTATGGAAATAGAACAAAATAACAAACTCCCTTTCCTTGATGTTTTGGTCTACAAAAAACCCGACAGCACTTTCGAACACGATGTATATAGAAAACCTACGCACACTAACAGATATTTACACGCCTCCTCTCACCATCATCCTTCCCAAAAACTTTCAGTCATTAACTCTCTCATATATAAAGCACTTTACATTTCTGATCAAGCTCACATTGAACAGAAACTTGACAAACAAGCCTTAATACAAAACGGTTATACACTGGGACAAATTAAACAGATAATTAAAAAACAACGCTCCAAAAATTCCAATACAATCATTCAACAAAAAGAAAAAACTTATCTTAACACAGCCACACTACCATATATACAAGGCATCACAGAACAGATCAGACGAATACTTTATAAACACAACATCCGTACTGTATATAAGCCTCTAACAGAAATAGGACAAATTCCTCACAACCCCAAAGACAAAAAACCTCCGTTACATACTCTCGGTGTTTACAAAATACCTTGCTCCTGTGGAAAAGTCTATTTAGGAGAAACTGGAAGAACAATCCGCCAAAGACTTAAAGAACACAGCAGTAAGGTAAAATTGAAACACTTCACACAATCAGCATTAGCAGAACACCACATTGAAACTCGCTACTAAATAGACTTCGATCACACAACTATCCTATCCAAAACCAACTCTTACTTTCCCAGAAAACACCGAGAAGTCATAGAAATACTAAAACATCCAAATAATCTAAACAGAGACAACGGCTATTTCCTGAACCCAATATGGCAACCTCTGTTCCTAAAGGCAAATCACCCATAACCATTCAACCAGAACACCCAGAACCATTCAACCGAAAAACCCCGCCCAAAATTATTCTCCCTATATAGTGATTAGACAGTCTGAACCATCAGATTCAGGCTCACCCTGATGAAGTGAACTGTAATGTTCACGAAACGTCGGTATCCTAAACCGCAACTCACACAATTGAAATCCGAAAAAAACCTTACAGCAATGTCTATTTGTACATCGTTCGAACCAACAGGTGTTTCAGTGTTTGTGTTATGAGAGCTACTATCTGTACGTTTGAATAATTGTGTTATATTCGAATTTACAGGCATATCAGTGCTAGTGTTTGTGTCGGTGTCGATTAAGTGTTCGTCCTGTACTGTGAGATCACTAACGGTCTGCACTACCTCAGCCACCCCGGTCATAAGTTGAGAAAAGTTGCTGTCCATTCCATTTAATTCATTACCTGAAAATGCCTGCATATTATTAAAATTAGTCGTGAGAGATTTGAAAAACTTTTAATGCATGCCATTTAGAGCAGACAATAACTCCCTCTCTAAAGTACCTATCATTCCCCCGAGTTACGATTCTCCTCTAGCAGCTGCGTCTGCCCAGCATGTAAATTCTTAATAATTTCATTTTGACTTAATAATTTCTTAATATGGTAATTACCTGTCTTTTATCCATAGAGTAGATAATACAGTAGACAAGGTAACCCATAGATAGAACTACTAATGACGCACTTAAAAGATTTGCCTAAGAAATAGTCAATTTGGCGCGAAAAATATTGTAGGTTATGTAGCATGTGCATAACCTATATGTAACACGTGCATAAACCATGAAGATGCAACTGCATCCCCCTACTGTACCACCACTCAACACTTCACTTCACAGTCAAAACAGCAAACCAGCAATGCTCCAGCCATTCCTCAACCATCAGCAACAGCAGCACAAACGAAAAAGAGATGCAGATGCACAAGTGAAAGCAAATCAAGCCAAGCCTTGAGGACCCCTAGCTGGACGATTCTCTGTAAAAAGATTCACTCGGCAGAGTGAAATAAAAAATATTAGAACACAAAAAGACAGAGCCGAAGCAGCGTGTCAGTGAATACTTACGGGCGGAGCAGAGAGTTCCAAATGTTATAATTACCACGAATAATAAGGTAAGTTCATTCACAACATTTTCATAAATCCGCGCGCATCCAAGCCACAGTAATGATTTGCGTTTAGGGTGTCCGTATTAAGTACAGTTGTTTAAACTTAAATATACCTTATTTTTAAAAACTGTTTGTACCAATATTAATAATTTTTCAAGATACCCCAAATTAAAAAAAAACATCGAAATCGGTCCATTATTCACTGAAAAACGGTTAATTTTTACGAATTTTATTGGAACAAAGTCTTTCGCAAACTTTCCTCGCGTGCAAATACAAGCATCAGCACCGCGACGCCCAGTATGCCGTTACTATCAATATGTTATTTTTTATAATAAAGAGTCGCATTTTTAAAAATCTTATCATCGATTTTTAAAATATAAGTCTGTAACTAACAAATGCCGCTTGATTTGTTTCTTGATTGTTATGAACAAAATGTGGGATCCGGGACTCCAAACAGAACCCAGCACAGTATAGATGAGATGGAAGTATAAGGTAATGAGGTTATAAATGAGTACATGAAAGATATGGTTTAAACGTATATTAGCTGAGACCAGGGGTACACTCGGTAATCGAGTGAAAGAGTGAACACTCGCACGCTAACACGTTAACTCGTCTCTAGGGGGTAGAGTCGTCTGTATAGTACATGATTGGTTACTTATACTACTTCACACATACACATCCCCACAAGAACAGCTGTGATTTAAAAAAAACAAAATCCATCTTCACGGAAAAAAGTTTTCACCGGTAAAACTAATGCTAAATTCGATTAGATGTTTAAATTCCAATGCTAGTGTGTTCTAAAGTAATGAATGGCATTAATTTTTTTCGCTCTATTGACAGCACAAATAAAATTCATACCAGTGTCGTATTTTCTAGTGCTATAAATATTTATTTTCGATAACTGACGCGTGAATTTACAGTGCCACCTTTGGCACGGTTTTTTCGGGTGCCAAGCACGTTAAATAACGGCGCTGGTGTATGTTTGTGTATACGAATTTTCGATTGTAGCAGTGTGCACGATTGTGAAGTTTTACACAAAAGTTTTTCTATTTATTGCATAGGAAATAAGTGCCAAATGGATAATTTTATACAAAAAATATTAAATGTTAAATATTAAATATTCTATGTTACTTTTATGAGAAGTTACATAAAAAAAATGAGAAAAAATTGCAAGTTTGTTTCGACCAGTTTTCACGTATAATTTCGTACTAAAATAACTAAATAACTTTTCTTGAAAAAGAAATCTTGTTGAACTTTGAACATAAAACTCTGTCATTATGTTATCACAGACATGTATATATGTGTATATATATACATACATACATACATGTATAAATAAATAAAATATAACTGACTTGAAAGATTATTTATGATAGCAATAAGTTGATTTTGTGAAAAAACTGATACCATGCATTAAGAATTTCTCTGTTAATGCGCAGAACTGAAATTTTGATGTTGGCACTGGAAAAAACCGTGCTAGTCGTTAGAATTTCTCTGCTAATGCGCAGAACTTAAATTTTGATGTTGGCACTGGAAAAAACCGTGCTAATCATTGAAAATCAATGTGCTGGACCTTAGAAGGTAAAATAGTAAAACTAGCATTGATTAAAATGATACTGTCATGGTTTTTTTCATTATAAAACACGCAATTTTAACCTTCTATTATTTAGCACTAGTTTTTAAGGTGAAAACTCTTTTCCGTGTTGGCTCCTATTGGCCTTAGAGAGTTTTTGTTCAATCTTCGTTTCGAACTCAGTTATGAGAACATTCAAATTACAAATTCATGGAAGTTATAAATAAAGCTCCAGCTTCTTTTATTCATAAAAACACCCTCTTTTTGAAAGCGTTATAAAAAGGGTTGTAATTGAATTTTCTCATTTGTTCTTAATGGTATATGAAATTTGAACCTTTATGAAAAGTTTGCGCCCTTATGCAATTGAATATGTTCACCCAAAAAATTATAGCTTTAAAAATTATGTGTCTTAGGATAAACAATAGGAAATATCTCAGCAACAGATTAACCGATTTACTATAACTATCTCATTTAGTTTGCATTTAGGCTTCCTTAGAGAAATAAAAAATATTTAAAAAATTAATTTTGCAATAAATAATTGATATACAAGTAATGTCCATTTTTGATGATTTTTTGGCTTTTTTGCAATAATTAATTGACGAAAATAATCGCGACACTACTCAAATTGTAGGTTTTTACATTTTCTAATACTTTTATCATAAATTTTTTTTCTTAAGAAGGGGCCGGACTATCTGTCTTTGTTTAATAGCGTTTTTCATCATTTATGTAAACACTATCCGGTATAACAAGAAGAAAATAGCAGCCCCCGCTAGATATAAGTATAATTAGTAAATTTTGTAATAACAACCAAATTTTTTACCGCATAGTTTTCGAATAATTAGAGACCTACTAGCAATCTAGAATATAACCTATCTTTTTTGGTAGGTCTCTAATTATTCAAAAACTACGCAGTGAAAAAATTTGGTTGTTATTATAAAATTTACTTATTATACTAATATCTAGCGGGGGCTGCTATTTTTTTCTTGTTATACCGGAAAGTGTTTACATAAATGATGGAAAACGCTATTAGACAAAGACAGATAGTTCAGCCCCTTCTTAAATGCATGCGTTGCTTCACAGAATTAAAAAAAAAATCCTGTTTTGGCAAACTTTGTACCCTTTTTGAGCAGTTTTTACCGAAATTTAAAAGTTGCAAATGATATAGGATATGTTTTTCCATCGATCTTAAGAAGGGGCCGAACTATCTGTCTTTGTCTAATAGCGTTTTTCATCATTTATGTAAACACTATCCGATATAACAAGAAAAAAATAGCAGCTCCCGCTAGATATTAGTATAATAAGTAAATTTTGTAATAACAACCAAATTTTTTTACTGCGTAGTTTTTGAATGATTAGAGACCTACCAAAAAAATAGGTTATATTCTAGATTGCCAGTAGGTCTCTAATTAGTCAAAAACTATGCGGTAAAAAATTTGGTTGTTATTACAAAATTTACTAATTATACTAATATTTAGCGGGGGCTGCTATTTTTTTCTTGTTATAAAGGATAGTGTTTATATAAATAATGAAAAACGCTATTAGACAGAGACAGATAGTTCGGCCCCTTCTTAACCACTCTGTATAGGTTTCATCCTGCTCCGAATCTATGTCACCATTTTGTCTGTATCGATTGGACGAAAAGGAAACATTTTTCTTTTTATGTGAGAAAATAGCTACATACTAAATTAATAATTTTAATAAAACGTATGCAATAATAATTACATTTTCAATAATTAAGTAAAGTACACTACGAAATGTAGCTATTTTTCCAGGAAATCAGATATGTAACTGCAACATATAAAAGTGAAAATTGCTTATAGGATTAAAAAAATATATAATCAACAGGGTAGTAACTAAATCGTTAAACCGTTCATATTCTTTAAAAAATTAAAATGAAATTCAGCGAAAAAAATAATTAAAAAAATAATTAAAAAAATAATTAAAAAAAAAAGAAAAGAACGAAATATAACACCTTATCTAACTACAACATGGGATTCCAAAGAATAAAAGAAAAGAAGGGAAGCCTCCACTTATGTTTAAGCAGGATGAGCGGCTAGATATGAAATCGCGGCACTGAAATAAGCAGGCATCAGTCAGTCCACTGTCAAAATTCAAGTTGATTGATAAAAGTGTAAAGTTGACATCACAACATCTGTACAAAAGTGAATAAAATTCCACATATTCATACAAGCATGGGAATAATAATAAGGTGCAACGTACATTATATATGTACGCAGTATTGTCTTTATATAGAGTATATAATAAGAGAATAGTATAAAATTGGGAGTTCGGGGGATTGCGACTCCGAGCTTCCAAGCTAAAAGTCGGACGGTGCGCGAAGTGCTGAATCGGCACTTCGTCGCGGGCAACTTACATTGTCTTTTTGGACGGCGACGAGCGTCAAACCATCGCCAGACGCGCTAGAACAAAGTCGTATCTAGTCTCTCTCATACTGTATTTGCTTTATAATAAATATCAGTCACTTATTACTCATTCTCTCTGTAATTTATTTTGCATCCTCACACTCCCCATAAGAGTGCGTATCAATAAATTCCACGTAACATTTTTTGGTGGCAGCGGTGTGGGATACGCAACGAGAATTTTAGCAAAAAATAAAAATTTTTTCAAGAAATAAACTTAATAAATAAAAGAAGCGCGTCAGATAAAGTAGAAATTTTTTTTTTGTGAGAGAGAGAGAGATCATTTGATTAATTGAATATCTTAATCAAATACATTTTTTTAGCGAATATTTTTTTTTATTAAATATTTGTGAAAAATCACGTCACGAGTTAACAACGCAGAAGATCTGAACGAGAGGAAGAAAGAAAGAACGTCCGAAAATTATAACCGAAGAAATGAGAGTGCTCCTTATCACGCTACTCACTCTCTGCTGCAACAAGTAAGTAAAAATTATTTAAATCGTATTATATGGTCCCACGGGGTAGTACAAAGTCAAGCTAATAGAAGCGTAGAAAACAAATAATATTAAAATTAGAATTTTTTTCTCATTTTATTAATTAAAGTGATTAGTGCGCGAATATAGTGTGCGTAAGGAAAATAAAAAAAAGAAAAACGTGTGCGAGCGTAACAGAGAAATAGTGTCGTCTTAAATAAAAAATAACAATATCCAAATATTAGAAGTTTAAGTAAATCCTTGAAAAAAAAAAAAATTAAATTTAAACAAGTGAATGCGTGCGAATGATAAACTTCAATATCCTATAAACAATAAATTTTGCAGTAAAGAAAAGAAATTAAATAGAGTAGGTTAAAGAATAATATTTAGATCATATTAATTTAATAATTGATTTTTAACGCTAACATTTTTACTGCAAGGTTAATTAATTATCAGCGCGCATAAGAAAACGTTAACGCTTCGCCTTCTCACGCGTAATTTTAAGAGTAAAGAGGAAGTTCGTTGTCGCCTATAAGAGGTTCGCGTAGTGAAGAAATCTTAGCCGGATTCGGGAACGAAAGGATATCATATCTGACCTTGTCACAGAACACGGTGTACATACCAATGTACACTCCGAGACCAAGAGAAAATTTAACAGTTAATTTGTCAGAGAAAGAAATGAGGGAATTGAAAGAGAAATACAGAAAAGCCGCGTCTCAGGGTTTCGAATTACCAAAAAAATCATTAAATATGACGAAAGAAAGAAACATAGTAAGTAACGGCACGCTCCCATGGAATAAAAGGGAAACTAAGACTCAAAAATCGAAATCAAAGGAAAGCCCAAAAACCAACGAAACGTGGTTAACGTACGCGAACCAGGGCCCGAACCAGTTAGTTTATCCCTCGATACCATACAATTACACGAGTTTGCCGCAACAAATTCCACAACCATGGAGTAATATGATACCAACTCAAGTTAATCCAAATTTTCCAATAAACTCACTGATAAATACTAACTACGCATTAAATACGCAACAAATAAATCCTATGTTAAATATGCAAAGCGCAAATTTTCAGAATATACCTCAATTATCGTTGCATCAAGCGATAAGGCAAATACCATATTTTGATGAAGCATAGATAAATTACCCCTATTTTGCTCTGAGTTAAGGAACATAGTAAGTAGTTTTGGGCCAGGTTATCAGATTCTTATTACATACGAGTTAGTAACGAAACTCACGGGAAAAGCGGCAGACATTTTTACAGCACGATTAATACAATATGTGTATATCGAAGCGCTGATAAAAGACTTAGAGGCGCAATATAATAATATAACTGTGATGGAGGAGTTATCAACGCAGTTAAAAATAATTATGCAACAACAAGGCGAACCGGCAGCAGATTTTGGCGCGCGAACGCAAGCTTTATTGAATAGGCTATTAGTGATTCACGACATGGTGCCCATGTTAAACTTACAAGATCGTATAGCAAGATAGCAGCTAATAGAGAGAGATGCGTTACAATATTAGTTGTTTGGACTAACTTCACCCTTAGACGTGCAAGTGCGCTGCGGAAAACCTCTAGCCTTAAGAAAGGCTATACAGCTGGCAGCAGATTTTGAAAATAAGTATAGAACGCGGCTTTTTGCGCAAATGCAATATTTGTTTATAAACGGTTTGCAACCCATAAGTTCTATAGCACAAAATATGCAAGCCTGCTCATTATTAACGCAGCCAAATGTCAATAATACAATACAATTAACGCAAAGTCAACATCAGGCATTAGATACAAATTAAGTGCACAAAACACAAATAAAAATTATGCAGCCATACCTTTAAAAAATGAAACGGATCCAGTGACCATGAAATGCAGTTATTGTGATAAGGAAGGTCACAAGGAAGGCGCTTGTGCTAAGAGAAAGTACGATAAAATACAATGCGCCTATTGCGATAAAATGGGACACGCGACGGCAGATTGTTTAATAATGAGGAATGATGCGGAAAATGGTATCATTTATGTGCAAAATAAAAATACTTCGCGAAATAATAATGAAAATGAAAATAAATCAAATAATAATAATGGAAACGAAAATGATAAAAATGCATCGCGTAATAACTACAATAAAAATAATTTCAATAATAATAATTATAGCAGAAATAATTCCAATAATAATTAAAACAATGGAAATGCTAATAATAATTACAGAAATGGTTATAGTAGATTCAACAGTGGGTTCGATAGAAACAAAAACTATGACTCACGTAATAATGAATATAATTATAATACTCAAGGACCGCCGCGTTAAAATAATAATACACGTAATAATAATAGAAACGATATGGGTTTTAATAGAAATTGCAGTAGAGATAACAGTCGTGAGAGATATCAATATAACAGGAACGAGAATCAAACGTGCGACCCGGATAGAGAACGGAACTCAAACGCAAGAGGAAATACAAATAAGCAAGGAAATAGAATGAGCAAGCCTTTAAACTCGCAGGATGTCCGCCGCTATTCTCAGGTGCCGGGCAGAAATTAATTAATAATAATCAGAATATAATAAATAATAGTAATAATAAGCATGTAAAAATAAGGCGCACAATAAACATGAAACTCGCGTGCGCAGGGCGTAACCCGCTTATTGTTAAACTGGAAAGTCGGAATTTAAAAGAAAATAGTGCAAGATTTTATGTTGATTCCGGAGCAGATATTTCCGTAATAATGGCTAAATGTATAAATGAAAATACAATTATAGATAAGCAGCATATTTTAGAGATTACAGGCGTCGTACCAGAGGAAATGTATACGTTAGGAAGAGCAGATATGACTCTTCAAGGACTACAGTAAGAGATCCATATTGTCCCAGATAGCTTTCCTGTAAAAACAGATAGGCTATTAGGCTGGGAAACTATTAGTGAGCACAACGGACATATAAATGCCGTACATAAGTGCATTGATTTTATAAAATTACACTGGCACACAGAAAAAAGTGGTCTGACATCGGAACCAGACCACCATACCTGTTTGTTTATCGGGCCACTAAATCCGAATCCGGGGTCAGTTTGACCCCATCACGTCAGGGTCAAGGTCAGTTCAAGGTCAAATCGAGAAGAAACGGTTTATGCCGAGAAAATTGCCGTACCTTTATGTTTTTCGGGTCGCTGAATCCGAATCCGAGGTCGGTTTGACCTCATTGCCCACAGTTTTGCCACAATTCATATAAAATATTAAAAATACCGGATCAGTTTTTTCGTCATTCTTAGGTCACATTTGCATGTATTTTGACGTGGTATTTTGGTTACTTTTTATCTTTCTTGTAGTTTTATGAGACTCAAGTCTCTTCTAATCAAAGCGCTGGATATTGCAGTTGAGGAAACTGCTTAATCCTTCTTTCGCTTATAACGTTCTCTTTTGTTTTCAGAGGATCTATGTAGTGGATTTCTAATCCTTTTCGAATGACTGTTATCTTCAGTGTCTCTTTTCAGTAGCCAACAGTAGTCTGCCATCATATTTACGTCCAATTTTCCTTGCCAACGCTGTTCGACTTCTTTCAGATCTTGATGGAAACGCTCACCTTGCTCTTCGCTGTAATCGCCTAAATTCTCTGGAAAATAGTTAACATGAGAATCAAGGAAATGGAGTTTAAGATTCATGAAACATCCCAAACGCTGAAAAATACTTACCATATTTGTTACGGTGGCTTCAAAGTCAGCACTTTTCTCATTTCCCAAAAAGTTTCGAGTAACATTTCGAAAACTAAGCCATGCAGCGTTTTCTAAATCGATCATTGTATTTATGAAATGTTCATCGTAAAATAGTTTTCTGTTCTGAGGTCCATTAAATATCCTTTCTTTCAACTTAGCTTCAGTCAATTGAGGAAATTGATTTGTCAGGTATTGAAAACATTGTCCTTATCCAAAGCCTTCACAAATTATTTCATTCACCCGAGTTTTATATGGAGAGGCGGAAGTAATACTTTCGATGGATCAACTAAAGGCTGTTTCGGTATATTGTGATTTCCTGGTTCTAGACCTGCTCTTGCTTGCCAAAACCTTTTTTTTTGTAATGATTCGCGCGATCTTTACTATCCCACAAACACAAGAAATACGAATACTTTGTTAATCCTGATTGTTGACCTAGGAGAATCGTTATAATTTTCAAATCACCACAAATTTGCCACCTTTGCTCATTATAACGAATTTTCTCTAATACATATTGGAGATTTTCGTAACTTTCTTTTAATCGCGTCGAGTGTGCTATTGGCAGGCTTGCGTAATCATTTCCATTGTGAAGCAGTACTGCCTTGAGACTCCGTTTTGAAGAGTCTATAAACAATCTCCATTCTTCAGAAACATAACAGTCCTGCTTTATTTCATTCATCAAACCGCTAACATCCGTACAATATACCAAACTGCCCTCTTCATCTTTGTTAAAATATTTGCGGAATGTCTCCTCTCGATTCCTGTAGAAAGTTGACTTCGTTTTCTGTTCTAGCATTCCACGGCTTTTCAGCTCTGTAGCCATATACTCAGAAACATCTTTGGGTAGACACATGTTTCTGATAAAATCGTTCAAACTGTCCTGATTAAATAGTTTTTGTTTTGTTTAGTTTATTTTTTGTCTCTTTTGGAATATATTCCTCATCTTCATCTACTTGTTCCTAGCTGTCTTTAGGTTCTTCTTCACTAACTACAATTTCTTCTGTATCTGCTGCTTCAATACTCGTTGAAGCTTGATTCATTGGAGTGTTGGTATCTATATTTTCAATATTGGACTCCCAAATATTTGCTGGTACAACAGAAGAGACTATTGAGTAACATATTCTTGATTTTGTCTTCGCATTGAATCCCTCTACCGCTGTATTGCAAAAGTAGCAGTCTTCTTGTGATTCAGGAATAGACCATATTACTGGTGAGCTGTACTTTAAAACTTTATTGTTTTTATTTTAATTCCATCGTCTCAGCATGTTGTAGCAAGAGCAGCAGATACTATCTGGAGTAAACGTATCATCTTGACTGGAAAGTACACTCTTATAACATTCACGATGTATACTTCTACATTTATTACTACATTTATACCTCAATTGACTAAAGCTAAGTTGAAAGAAGGGATATTCAATGGACCTCAGATCAGAAAACTATTTTACGATGAACATGTCATAAATACAATGATCGATTTAGAAAACGCTGCATGGCTTAGTTTTCGAAATGTTACTCAAAACTTTTTGAGAAATGAGAAAAGTGCTGACTTTGAAGCCATCGTAGCAAATATGGTAAGTAACTTTCAGCGTTTAGGATGTTTCATGAATCTTAAACTCCATTTCCTAGATTCTCATGTTAGCTATTTTCCAGAGAATTGAGGCGATTACAGCGAAGAGGTGAGCGTTTCCATCAAGATCTGAAAGAAGTCGAACAGCGTTGGCAAGGAAAATGGGACGTAAATATGATGGCAGACTACTGTTGGCTACTGAAAAGAGACACTGAAGATAACAGTAATTCGAAAAGGATTAGAAATCCACTACATAGACCCTTTGAAAACAAAAGAGAACGTTACAAGCGAAAGAAGGATTAAGCAGTTTTTTCAACTGCAATATCCAGCGCTGTGATTAGAAGAGACTTGAGTCTCATAAAACTACAAGAAAGATAAAAAGTAACCAAAATACCACGTCAAAATACATGCAAATGTGACCTAAGAATGACGAAAAAACTGATCCAGTATTTTTAATATTTTATATGACTTGTGGCAAAACTGTGGGCAATGAGGTCAAACCGACCTCGAATTCGGATTCAGCGACCCGAAAAACATAAAGGTACGGCAATTTTCTCGGCATAAACCGTTTCTTCTCGATTTGACCTTGAACTGACCTTGACCCTGACGTGATGAGGTCAAACCGACCCCGGATTCGAATTCAGCGACCCCAAAAACATACAGGTATGGTGGTCTGGTTCCGATGTCAGACCACTTTTTTTTGTGTGCCGGTGTTATCGATTCCCTTTGAGCGGGTGGAAACAGTAAAGATTCCCGCAAGAATGAGACACGTTATTGTTGCAAAAATTATACATAATGATGTAGAAATAGGCTGGGTGCCACTTCAAAATTTAGGGCCTGGAATATTATTTGGAAATTTTATTACAGAAAATAAAAATGGTAGACCATATGCAGTATGCATAAATACGAATCATAAAGATATTGAAATTCCGACTCCAGAGGTAGAAATTTTTCCATGCGAAATTATAAAAAGAGATAATGATTTTTATGCCAGTGAGGACGGCAACCGCGAAGGAAACGAAGTTTCCGATTGCAAAAAGATTAGACGCGCAATGTCGGAGTACACGCAACAAAATTCAGAGGATAAAAGTGCTGATGCTGAAATAAAATATGTAGACAGATGCATGGCAAATAAAACTCCAAGTTAAATAAAAGAAAGAGTTGAAAAAGTAATGAAAGTGTTAGACTTAAAAGAATTAAATAAAGAAGAAAAATAGCATGTTCAAAGCTTGATATCTAAGAATCCCTTTGTCTTCGGGTTGGATAATGAATTATTGCCAGCAACAAATATTTTAACACACAGAATAAAAACGACAAATGAGGAGCCAGTTCGTGTAAAACCATACCGTTACCCGATAGCATTTAAAAATATTATGCAGCAAGAAATAGAGAAGTTACTGTAAAAAGATATTATAGAACCATCTATGTCGAGTTATAGTAGCCCAGCATGGATAGTTAACAAGAAACCTGACCTTCAGGGCAAGAAACGCTGGCGTTTGGTGACAGATTTTCGCCAACTAAATGGAATCACTTTGGGAAGCTGCTATCCACTGCCATTAACTTGTGACATCTTAGAAAATTTAGCGTCAGCGAATTATATCACTGCCGGAGACCTTAAGAACGGCTATTATCAGGTAAAAATTGATTCAAAAGACGCGCATAAAACTGCATTTTCAGGGCCATCGGGTACATATCAATAAAAACGCATGGCTATGGGTTTATGTGAAGCACCTATGACCTTTAGTAAGGCCATGGCTCTAGCTTTGCAGGGCTTGCAAGGTACAGAATTAGAGATTTATCTAGACGATGTAATAATTCATGCAGAAAATTTAGAACAGCATGCAGTGAGATTTAAGAAATTTTTAAAACGTATTGAAAAGGCAAACTTGACTATTGAACCGAAGAAATGTCAATTTTTAAGACGCGAGGCACAGGTATTAGGACATATAGTAGGAAAAGGGCAAATTAAAACAGACCTTAAAAAGATAGAAGCAGTTCGTGATTATCCTATACCTACAAATAAAAAGAAAGTTACACAATTTTCAGGCTTCGTTGGTTATTATCGTCAATTTATAAAAAATTTTGCAAGCATAGCAAGGCCATTACATAAATAAGTGCAACAAAAGACAAATTTATGTGGTTAAAAGAACATTAAATAGCATTTGACACGTTACGTGAGAAGCTATGCGAAGAGCCTGTGTTGGCTGCGCCTAAGTTGGACGAGCCATTTATAGTAACAACAGATGCGTCTGATTATGCGGTAGGCGCAATATTAAGCCAAGGAAAAATCGGCGAAGATCGACCTTGTGTATATGCCTCACGTTGTTTAAAAGGAAGTAAATTTAGATATTCTGTATATGACAAAGAATTATTGGCAGTTGTCTTCGGAAAAGAACAATTTAGGCCTTATTTATACGGTACAAAATTTACAGTAGTTACAGATCATGAGCCATTAAAACATTTTCATACAAGCACAAAGCCTGATAGAAGATTTAATTAGTTAAAAGCAACTTTACGAGGATATACTTTTGATGTTGTATATAGACCAAGTAAAAAAAAAGATGCAGCCGACGCACTCTCGAGAAATACAGTGATTGCAGACAGTGAGGAAAATCCTGAATCACCACGCGCAGAAATGTATCAGTTGGCAGATTAGCAAGAAAAACAAGATCAAAGCACTAGCCAGTGTGGACCGCCAGCGAGAATTTTTATCACACGCGCAGTGCATAAAAAAGGCGAAGATAAAACAAAACAAATAGATTCAAGCTCAGAGAGTTCGGAAAATCCGAAAAAGAAAATTTTTATTCAAGACACAAGTGATGAAGCAGAAATCGAGAGTAATACTGAATCAGAGGAAAATTGGAATTATAGAAAAAGAAAGAAAGACCCTTGGAAAAGATCAGCGTAAAAAAGAAAGAGACGAAACAAAAAAGTACTAAAACACGCAAACCTCAAGCAGATAGGAAGAAAGAATTAATTCAGGCCTAAAACATAATAAGTCAAGTAAAAGACGATGGTAAGCTCGCATATATGCGAAAAAGCACAAACATGTGAGAAGAAATTCTTGCAGCGAGTACACCAGTAGATAGACTACATACAGTGTTAGCAAGAAAAGAGCAGAGAACGAATGCAAGTGAACCAGCAAACAAAACATCAAAAATTGAGAATGAAGGTATATTGAAAAATACTAATAACGGTTACGACACGGATTCATTATTAGAAATATTGGAATATAAATCTAAAACCGAAAAACAGGAAAACTTAGAAAATACAAATCAAAATAAGGAAAGTATCAAGAAAAGTATATTAGAAATGATGCCGGAAATTTAAAAAAAAATGCGTGCTCGATTTTCAGTTGGTGTGCAAGAACGCGAGATTAATGGTAGAGAAGGCGTGCAAATAAATATTTGGGAAGAAACACCAGGAGAGGTAGCAGAAGCATTGAGAAGCAGTGCACCTCAAGATGCGGTTAATTGAACAGATATTAATGAAAAAGAAAAATTTCGTTCACATATGCGAAAAAAATACTACCAGCTAGTGCCAAGTATAAGCTCAGAAAAAGAGAAAGAGAAAGAATCCTTAAGAATAAACTCTGACGTTGATGTTATAAGCAATGAGACAGACGAAGAATCATATTTTGAGGACGAGTTTGAAATAAAAGACTCAAATAAAAGTCAAGAGAAAGAAATTATAAGTGAGAGCGAAAGCGAGAGAGATAAGCACGATGTCAGTGAATCTGAATCGCAAGACGAAAGTACGGAGCAAGAAGAGAATGAGAGTGACGTAGAGCAAGATAAAAATGATTCAAATGAGACTGAGTCGCAAGACCTTGAAGAAGTAAAAGCTGACGAAGAAAATAGAACCAATAAGTTGGAGTAATTCTTTCAATGATGGTGCAGGTGTATTCGAAGTATATGATGCAAGTGATGAATGGGCACAACACTGGTTAGATTTGATAAGGGATGACAATATACCGAAAGACGGTGATTGCTTTTTTCACTCAGTAATAAAAGTATGTAATTTAGGAATGTCCACAAATGAACTAAGAAACATATTATTAGATGCAATATCATTAGGCGCATGCGGAGATCCGCAAACAGCAGAAGCTATATTAACATCACGTACAAGACATGCTGATGTAGATTGCGTATTTATATTTTCTTGTGAATTTAATCAAAATATCTGTGTGCGTTTTATAACAGATTATGATGAAACGCTATATTGTCATTTCAAGGCAAATAGTTCGAATAATTTCATTCATTTACATTTAAAAGGAAGGCATTTTACGCCGTACCTTTATACGAGAAAAAATAATATAGTAAAAAACATCCAAATAATAAAGAAAACGAAGGAAGTACCGCGTCGAGCGAAAATGACAACGAACAACGGGATAATAATATCAATGAGGCAGGTACTCCTATTACATCTACGACAGACTTACTGGTGCAAAGAGAAAAGAGTTATTCACATAAGATAAGTGATGCGCTTGAACATTGCCTTGTGAAGAATGCAAGGCCGCCGCGCGAAAAACCACCTTGGATGCTACTAGAAAACGAATCCTCGAAACCATTGCAGAATTATGTTAGATTGAATACCAAAAATTTTCGAAAAGGAGAAAGCGTATATTTATTTAAGCAAGAGCAAAAAGGGAAACAGTAGATAGGCTATAGGCATACTGGCACACCCGGATTGTAACACACCCCCTCTCCTCCCCCAAGTGTGTTAGAATCCGTGTCATTTAAAATACATGTGAATTCCTCCCCCCTGTTTAAAAAATGAAAAAGGATAAAACACTTGTCTCCCTCCACTAAGTGTGTTACAATCCGGTCTATTTAAAATACGTATAAGTCTTCCCTTCCTTAAAAAAATGTATTTCCTTTTAGGAAAGGGCTAGCCCTTCTCTCTTCTTATTTTTAAGGAAAGGATAGAGCGCCGCCCACTGTATGTTCTATTTTGGGGACGCAGAAAAATTGACCTACTCTTAGAAGAGAGGGAAAGGGCAGACCTTTTAGGCAGTGCTGGTCTACTATGCGTTTTCTTTGACATTGCATGAAAATTTACTTGCTTTTAGAAGAGAGGGAAAGGGGCGACCTGTCTCTAAATGCAGTACACTGTGTGTGTTCTTTTTTAAGTCACAGGTGCATGAAAATAATGAATTGCGCCTTTTTTTTAGGATATAGTACATAAGCAAAGCTATAAATTTGCCTTCTATTATATTTTTTAAGTCACTGTTTTTGAAAGATTATCATTTGTTCTTTTTTTGAGAAAAAAAAGATTCATTGAAAGGGTCAGCTACCTTTTCTTTTCTTGTTTTAAAATAGAGAATCCTCATTTGAAGAAAATATATGAGGCTTTACTCTGTTAAAAAAGGAAAATGCTGTTTTGAAAATGTTTTTTTTATATTCACAGGTGCATGTCGGCTTTCTTGAGAAAAAGTATCTTGCAGGGGGGTCAAAGATTTCACGTGCGAAAGTTTTTTAAGATGAAGAGACATTTATTGAAAGGGTTACTTGTATTCTTTTTTAACTTCTAAGATCTTGTCTTAAGTTACTTTTTGTAAAAGAAAATCTTTTTTGAGAAAAAAGATTTATTGAAAGGGTCAACTACCTTTTCTCTTTTTATTTTAAAATAGAGAATCCTTATTTGAAGAAAATATACGAGGTTTTACTCTGTTAAAAAAGGAAAATGCTGTTTTGAAAATATTTCTTTTTTTTACAGGTGTATGTCTGTTTTCTTAAGAAAAAAGTATTTTGCAGGTGGTCAAAGATTTGACTTGCGAAAGTTTTTTAAGATGAAGAGACATTTATTGAAAGGGTTACTTGTATTCTTTTTTAACTTCTAAGATCTTGTCTTAAGTTACTTTTTGTTAAAGAAAATCTTTTTTGAGAAAAAAAGATTTATTGAAAGGGTCAGCTACCTTTTCTCTTCTTGTTTTAAAATAGAGAATCCTCATTTGAAGAAAATATATGAGGCTTTACTCTGTTAAAAAAGGAAAATGCTTTTTTGAAAATGTTTCTTTTATTTTCACAGGTGCATGTCGGTTTTCTTGAGAAAAAGTATCTTGCAGGAGGGTCAAAGATTTCACGTACGAAAGTTTTTTAAGATGAAGAGTTATTTATTGAAAGGGTTACTTGTATTCTTTTTTAACTTCTAAGATCTTGTCTTAAGTTACTTTTTGTAAAAGAAAATCTTTTTTGAGAAAAAAGATTTATTGAAAGGGTCAACTACCTTTTCTCTTTTTATTTTAAAATAGAGAATCCTTATTTGAAGAAAATATACGAGGTTTTACTCTGTTAAAAAAGGAAAATGCTGTTTTGAAAATATTTCTTTTTTTTACAGGTGTATGTCTGTTTTCTTAAGAAAAAAGTATTTTGCAGGTGGTCAAAGATTTGACTTGCGAAAGTTTTTTGAGATAAAGAGTTATTTATTGAAGGGTCAGTTGTATTGTTTTTTATGTATCAAAAAAAAGCAATGAATGCTTTAAGAAGATATATGAGACCCACCACTGCAAAAAATAAAATCTTTTTTCTTTTAAAAAATATTTTTCTTGATCCAGGTATGTGTGTAAATTTCCTTAAGAAAAAACAGCTTTTTGCAGGCGATCGGAAATTTCACAAGCAAAAGTTTTTTTCAGAAAAGAGTTATTTATTGAAAGGGTCATAAAAATTAAATTTTTAGGCGTGTTCGTGCCCAACGGAGGATGGATGAAATTTCTCTAAGGGAGGTGTTTAATTTTTGGAAGGAAGTTTTTTTCACCAATCATAGTTTTTTTTTTAATAAAAGAAAATCGGAAAGCCTAAATTTTCGTATATAAACTCTGACACGTGCCATAGTTTATCAGTTCTAAAATTTTTCAACTTTTCTTGTTCACAAGAAAAAAAGGTTTTAAATAGAAGAAAAAAAATGGATAATAATAATCCAAATAACCATATTGAAGTGCTTCGAGAAGAACCTGTTTGGGATCAACGTGAGGACAGAAATCACTTTCTCGACAACCTTAGGATAGTTCGCGAAAACGAATCAGCCTGTTTAGAGGAGGAACATGCTGTAGCATCAGCTACAACTGACTATCCTGAAGAGGTTGTAGTTATGGGGGAAGCAGAACATATGTACCAGGTAAGATTAGAGGTCGAAGATAATGCTGAACAATGGGCGCAGGAAGCTGAAGATAGACGGCAGCGAGGAGCGCGAGAAAGGCGCGAATTCCGTCAATTTGCAAGAGTCGAGTTCCGTAGACGCCGTGACTCTTATTCTTTTGGAGAGGAAGAAGAAGATAGACATCGGGTATGTATTTTAAAATTATTATTTTTTTTATTATAATTATTCAAAACTGGTAACATCATTACTTTCTTTTTATTTACAGTCTCCTACGAGAGAGTTGCCGTCAATGCCTGAATTATATAGGGATCTTCGTCTTGCAGAACAGGTGTGTTAAAATTTTTTTTTATGTGTTGTTTAGTTTCATATTTATTTTATTCTATTTAATTTTTGTATTTATTTTCATGTTGATTTCGTTTTGTTCAATTTCATATTTATTGTCTTATTGATATTTTATTTGATTTTTATATTTATTTAATTTCTTTTGAACATTTGTTTAATTTTTCCAGCAAGCTTAAGTAAGGAATCTTGAAAGAGCTGCACGCAGATCTAGAAGGATGCAACGTTATACAAATCGTGCACGTAGATATGTACAGATGCAGAGGCCTGAAGATATATATGATACCAGTACAGAAGAGGATAGTAGTGGAATTGATTCAGGAATGGAAAGTGATCCTAATTTCATCGACGACTCCGAGTGCGCGCCCCGACCCATAAATCTGGAAGTATACAACAGGTGTAACCATCTAACTGCTAGAGAGATTAATGAAGCAAAAAAGACACATGCACGGGTAAGTTTTATTCATTATTATTATTTTTATTATTATTACAATTGCTTTCTCATAGAGAAAGCATTGTATCGATAAAAAAAATTTTTTTCAATTTTTTCATTAATGTATGTATGTATGTGTGTGTGTGTGTGTGTGTGTGTGTGTGTGTGCGTGCGTGTGTGTGTGTGTGTGTGGATATATGATTTCAGTTAGTAAACTGTATCTCGAAAACTACTCGATGGATTTGCTTCTAATTTTGCATGGAATTTAGTTTTTTGACTAACATTTCGATTTTTCGTTTTTTGTTTACTACTCGATGAATTTGCTTCAAAATTTGCACGGAAATTATTTGTGATTGCCCGAATAAAATAAATTTTTAAAAACTGATTTTCTTAGCTTAGTTTTAATTTTAGAGCATTTTGAAATTAAAAAAAAAATGTTTCTATTTATTAAGCCAATAAAATCTTAAAAACTATTCGATGGATTTACTTCAAATTTTCCATACAATTAAATTTTTCGATCAACTGGTGCGGAAGCTATTGAGAATTGGTTTTCTTAGCGTAGTTTTTTTTAGAATCATTTTAAGAATTTTTAAAAAATTTCGATTTTTCATTTTTTTTTTGTATTTTACGTAAACTACTCAAATAATTTGTTCGAAAATTTGAATGGAACTTAATTTCGACTGCCAAAAGTATGAAAAATTTTGTAAACTAATTTTCTTAGCACACTTTTAATTTTAGAGCATTTTTAAAATTTTTTTAAAAAAATTTTTATTTTTTTCTATTTTACGAAAATCATTTGATAGATTTGCTCCAAAATTTGTATGCAATTTATTCGCTACTGTCTGAGGAAAACAAGTTTTGGAAAACGAATTTTCTCAGCGCAGTTTTAATTTTAAAGTACTTTGAAAATTTTCGAAAAAATTTTTATTTTTTATTTATTTTTTATTTTGCGTAAACCATACTATAAATTTTCTCCAAAATTTTTATGCAATTAATTCGCTATCGTCTGAAAAAAATAAGCTTTTGAAAACTAATTTTCTTAGCGTGGTTACAATTTTAGAGAATTTTATAGATTTAAAAAAAAATTTCGATTCTTCTTTTCTTATTTTTTTTATTCTACGTAAAGTACTCGATAGATTTGTTCTAAAAATTGCAGAGAAATTATTTGCGACTGCCAAAAGAAGGTAAATTTTCAAAAATTGATTTTCATAGCGTAGTTTTAATTTTAGAGCATTTTTAAAATTTTGAAAAAGAAATTTTGAAAAGAAAATGTTATTTATTTAACCAGTTAGATCTCGAAAATTACTCAATGGATTTGCTTCAAATTTTGTATACCATCTATGTTTTTGTATAACTAGACGGGAAGCTATTGAAAATTGGTATTCATAGAGTAGTTTTTTTTATAGAGCCATAAATATGAACTGTATTTATATATAAATATGATTGCATTTTATAAAGATTAGAAATTTTGTTGTCATCATTCTTTTTATTACTACATTATATCATTTTTTCAATAGAACAAATTTTTTTTGTATTAGTTGATGATTTAAAATAAAATTATAAATGATGAAAAAGCAAACAGCTGGCATATATGTTCGAAATTTATAAAGTACAATATGAGTAAATATTAATGTTAGACAATTTTTTAATATTAAAATCACATTTAAATAAATATAAAAAAAATTAATGAAACTCAAAGAGCTCTATGAGAAAGCATTCCGCCAAAGCACTTGGCAGCGTTTTGTTATTAATACTACGAAAAATTTAATTTTTTAGATCCATATTCGAAATATATTTTTAAAAATTAAACATGGTGAAGACATGGATGCTACCGCATGTTTAATTAGAGAAAGACTACTTCTCCTTGAAAAATGGGCCCGAAGTAAGCTTGTAAGTATTAATATATTCATTTTATTTTTTTTTTTTTCAAACACATCAAATATCTGAATTGTTTTTTTTTTGTTTTAGTTATTGGAACTTGCGAATACTATATTTTCAAGTATTGGACACGTGACCTTCATAGCGCTTCCCTTAAGGATCTCAAAGAAAGAATGGCAAGATAGTGCTGAAGTTTGGCGATTTTACTTAAAATTGCATTAATATTTAGAATATCACAAGAAAAATTTAAATGTTTTATTGATTAGACGAGGAAATCGTTCGCGAACATGCTATTCACGTTCTCGATATTGTCAAAATTTTCATTAACTGTAATTTAATGTTTTATAATTGTAGTAAAATGAAAAAGTATGGAAAAGTATGGAAAAGTATGGAAAAGTATGAAAAATTATGGAAAAAGTATGGAAAAGTATGAAAAAGTATAGAAAAAGTATGGAAAAGTATGAAAAAGTATAGAAAAAGTATGAAAAAGTATAGAAAAAGTATGAAAAAGTATGGAAAAGTATAGAAAAGTATGGAAAAGTATGAAAAAATAAAATATACACATCAAATTATTTTTCAAACTATTTATTGAAAACTGTACATAATAAGAATATATGAATAAATGAAGATTATTAAACATTATGCAATTGTTTTTATTTATCACCACCACTTATAATTATTATTATATTTACATTGAATCATAAAAAGAAAATTTCAATAATAAAAATAAATATATATAACTTAAATTAATAAACATAATAAAATTAAATTTTTCTTTTGCTTTCTCATAGAGAAAGCATTGTATCGGTAAAAAAAATTTTTTTCTATTTTTTCATTAATTTGTACATATTTGAACTCGGTGAGTCGAAAAAAGTGGTTTCCAGAAAATGTCTGTATGTATGTGTGTGTGTGTGTGTGTGTGTGGATGTATGAATTCAGTTAGTAAACTGTATCTCGAGAACTACACGATGGATTTGCTTCTAATTTTGCATGGAATTTAGTTTTGTGATTAACTTGCTGGGAAGCTATTGATAATTTGGTTCTTCCAGCTTAGTTTTCATTTTAAAGTTTTAAAAAAAAAAAAAAAAAAATTCGATTTTTCGTTTTTTGGTTTTTTTTTTGTTTACTACTCGATGAATTTGCTTCAAAATTTGCATGGAATTTATTTCTGATTGCGCGGATAAAATAAATTTTTAAAAACTGATTTTCATAGCTCAGTTTTAATTTTAGAGCATTTTGAAATTTTTGAAAAAAATGTTTCTATTTATTAAGCCAATAAAATCTTAAAAACTACTCGATGGATTTACTTCAAATTTCCCATACAATTCAATTTTTTGATGAACTGGTGCGGAAGCTATTGGGAATTGGTTTTCTTAGCGCAGTTTTTTTTTAGAATCATTTTAAGAATTTTTAAAAAATTTCGATTTTTCATTTTTTTTGTATTTTACGTAAACTACTCGAAGAATTTGTTCGAAAATTTGTATGGAACTTTATTTCGACTGCCAAAATTATTAAAAATTTTGTAAACTAATTTGCTTAGCGCACTTTTAATTTTAGAGCATTTTTAAAATTTTTTAAAAATTTTTATTTTTAATTTTTTCTATTTTACGAAAACCATTCGATTGATTTGCTCCAAAATTTGTATGCAAATAATTCGCTACTATCTGAAGAAAACAAGCTTTGGAATACTAATTTTCTCAGCGCAGTTTTAATTTTAGAGCACTTCGAAAATTTTCTAAAAAATTTTTATTTTTCATTTATTTTCTTTTTTGCGTTAACCATACTATAAATTTTCTCCAAAATTTTCATACAATTAATTCGCTATTGTCTGAAAAAAATAAGCTTTTGGAAACTAATTTTCTTAGCGTGGTTACAATTTTAGAGAATTTTAAAGATTTAAAAAAAAATATCGATTCTTCTTTTCTTATTTTTTTTTTTATTCTACGTAAAGTACTCGATAGATTTGTTCTAAAAATTACAGGGAAATTATTCGCGACTGCCAAAAGAAGGGAAATTTTCAAAAATTGATTTTCATAGCGTAGTTTTAATTTTAGAGCATTTTTAAAATTTTAAAAAAGAAATTTTGAAAAGAAAATGTTATTTATTTAACCAGTTAGATCTCGAAAATTACTCTATGGATTTGCTTCAAATTTTGTATACCATCTATGTTTTTGTATAACTAGGCGGGAAGCTATAGAAAATTTGTATTCATAGTGTATTTTTTTTATTATAGAGCCATTTTAAGAATTTGAAAAAATTTTCGATTTTTAATTTTTTTTTTGTATTTTACGTAAGTTAATTGATGAGTTTGCTTTGAGTTTCCATGGGAATAATTTGCATCTGCCAAAAGAAGGATAACTTTTATAAACCGATCTTTTTAGCGTAGTTTTCTTTTTTAGAAAATTTTAAAAATTTTCTTAAAAAATTTTCATATTTCAGTATTTTTCCATTTTACGTAAAGTACTTGATAGAATTACTCTAAAATTTGTATACAAGTTATTTGCTACTGTCCTTATAAATCAAGTTTTAAATAAATAATTTTATTAGCGTAGCTTTTGATCACTTCTTTTGTTTTCTGAGTTACTCTTGAAAATTTATAATAGTACTACTGAATTTAATTACCGTTACTAAAATTGACTACTTGGATTTACCAAGCTTAGTCGTGATAAAAAGATATCCACAAGATAACAAAAATAATAAATTCAAACCTATGTATAAGGCTAGCTAAAGTCAACAAAATTAAACACTTTAAAAGCTAACATTTAACTCAAACAAAATGTTGAAAAGGCAATCAACTAGCATATATATTCAAAATTTATAAAGTACAAAATGAATAAATATTAATGATGGACAATTTTTTTATATTAAAATCACATTTAAATAAATATAAAAAAATAATGAAACTCAAAGAGCTCTATGAGAAAGCATTCCGCCAAAGCACTTGGCAGCGTTTTTTATTTATTACACTAAAATACGTTGTAAAATACATCTTAGCTTATTCAAATAATCTCATTTTCATCTATCCAACTATTATGCTTGTTACTTAGACCTAACCACTTAACATATACACGTTTACCACTTTTCTTTAAAACTTTTTCTACTAAATAAATTTCTGGATACATAGTCCTTTGAATTTCCGTTTCATAAAAGCCGCCGGAGACTGGTTCATCATAATAATCTTTGACGTGGTAAGTTATAGGATTGGTTTTTACAACTCTTGTTATTGTGAAAATTTCAGTAGACCAATTTGATGTATAACCTTTTTCAAAAACTTGTTTTATCTTACTTATTCGCACTTTATCTCCTACTTTGAATTTTGGTTTTTTTACAGGTCTTTTTGCTTTCTTATAGAGAAAGCATTGTATTGGTAAAAAAAATTTTTTTTGTTTTTTCATTAATTTGTACATATTTAGACTCAGGGAGTCGAAAAAAGTGGTTTCCAGAAAATGTCTGTATGTATGTGTGTGTGTGTGTGTGTGTATGTATGTATTCAGTACGCCAATAAGATCTCGAGAACTACTCGATGGATTAGCTTCAAATTTTGCATGCAATTTATTTTTTTGTCTAACTGGGGGGGAAGCTATTGAAAATTGATCTTCTTAGCTCAGTTTTTTTTTAGAGCCATTTTAAGAATTTTAAAAAAATTTTGATTTTTCATTTTTTTTATATTTTACGTAAACTACTCGAAGAACTTCCTCGAAAATTTGTATGAACATTATTTGCTACTGCCAAAAGAAGAAAAACTTTTACCAACTGATTTTCTTAGCGTACTTTTAATTTTAGAGCATTTTGAAAATTTAAAAAAAAAATTTTTTTTTTCATTTATTTTTTATTTTACGACAACCATTCGATAGATTTGCTTCTAAATTTGTATGCAAGTTATTTGCTATTGTCTAAAGAAAACAAGCTTTGGAACACTTATTTTCTTAGCGTAGTTTTAATTTTAGAGCATTTTGAAAATTTTCGAAAAAATCTCTATTTTTCATTTTTTTTCTATTACACAAAAACCATTCGATAGATTTGCTCGAAAATTTTTATGGAAATCATTTGCAATGGCCTAAATAAAACAAGCTTTGAAAAACTTATTTTCTCAGTGCAGTTTTAATTTTAGAGCATTTTGAAAATTTTGAATAAAATTTTTCTAATTTTTTTTATATTTTACGTAAACTACTCGATGAAAGAGCTTCAAATTATGTATAGAAATTATTTACGATTGCCTAAATAAAATGAACTTTTGGAAACTAATTTTCTTCAATTTTCTTAGCGCACATTTAATTTTAGAGCATTTTGAAAATTTAAAAAAAATTTTTTATTTTTAATTTCTTGTCTATTGCACAAAAATCACTCGATAAACTTGCTCAAAAATTTTTATGCAAATTATTCACTATTATCTGAATAAATCAAGTTTTGGAAAACTTATTTTCTTAGCGCAGTTTTAATTTTAGAGCATTTTGAAAATTTTGGAAAAAATGTTCATATTTCATTTTTTTTCTATTACACAAAAGCCATTCGATAAATTTACTCAAAAATTTTCATACAAATTATTTGTCATTGCCTAATTAAAGCAAGCTTGGAAAAACTTATTTTCTTAGCGCAGTTTTAATTTTAGAGCATTTTGTAAATTTTGAATAGAATTTCACTTATTTTTTGGTATTTTACGTAAACTACTCGATGAAGTAGCTTAAAATTATGTATAGAAATTATTTACGATTGCCTAAATAAAATGAACTTTTGAAAACTGGTTTTCTTAGTGTAGTTGTAACTTTAAAGCGTTTTGAAAATTTTAAAACAATGTTTATTTTTCAATTATTTGGTATTTTTTGTAAACTATTCGATGAAAATGTTCCAAAATTTGTATGCAAGTTATTGGTTATAGTGTTAAGAAGACAAGCTTGGGAAAACTAATTTTATAAACGCATTTTTAATTTTAGAGCATCATAAAATCACATTATGCAAATGGCAAAATTAAGAAAGAATAAAATTCATATAGTTTTCGTAGGTATTAAGACAGCCTTCAATACAGAGGATAGGGACATTTATATTAAAATCGTATTTAAAAAAATAAAATCAAATTACTCTAACTCAATGTGCTCTATAAGAAATCATTGCGCCAAAGCACTTGGCAGCGTTTTTCAGTTGGGTAATTTTTCTTGATTTTTTTTTCATTTATCTTCGTAACGTTTTCAGGCTCGATTCCTACTGTCCAATGTTTTCTTGAATTGTATGCTTTCTCTAACTCAGGCAGAATATCCAACCATTTATAACTTCCTTGTTTGCTGAATTCTAACCACATTGCATTTTTTAAAGTTCTATTAAAGCGCTCACATATGCTTGCATGAAGATTACTATGTGAAGAGTAGTGATTTATCTTGTACTTTTTCATAAGATTCTGAAAGTTTGAATTGTAGAATTCTTTTCCTTGGTCAGTTTGTAAATTCGATGGCACCCGTTCTTGTTTTAATATTGACTTCATAGCTAGAGTAACATCATTGCCACTCTTCGATTTGACTGGTACAGCCCATGCATACTTTGAAAATATATCTATGACAGTTAATAAGTAGCGAAAACCTTTGTTTTCCTTAAAATAAGGTATCATTTCTACAAGGTCAGCTTGCCAAGTCTCATTTAATCCACGTATGTCATATTTTCTTCGCTTGTACCTTCGACGTGCTGGCTTGTGTAGCTCTTCAACTACTCTTTGACGTTCCATCTTAAACTTCAATTTTAGCAATATCCGATTGTCTCTTCATTTCTTTAATTATATATTCAATATTTGCAAAATTTCGTTGAGTCATATCATAGACATAAGTTAATTTTTCGTCTATTTCTGCTTTATATATTTCAACTTTGTTCTCATATTCTTGTATAGCTTTAGCAACTTCTATAATTTTAGAAGATAAGTAATCAACTTCTTTCTGTAGGATATTCTTAAGTGAATTCAAACTAATAGCATCATTTAGATCATTAGCCTCTCCAATATTGCAAAGCCGCTTATTTTCTAAATCAAAATGACCATCTGATGTAACATTGAATCCAATGCCTCGAGGACCACGACTCACTTGCGAGCCCTCAAGTTTTCTTCCAAACACATCGAGACTCATGTTACTACTATTGATTTGAAAATTGTGTACGTCAATATATATGCCCAGCTTCACGTAGTTCCTCTATGATTGATTGGATTTCATTGTTGTGATTATTATTTTCAGCAGATCGTTCGGCTATTAATAATCGCAGTCTTTCGACAAGCTCATTTGGATCATCCCAGTAGACTAGATCTATGGAAGTATTCTTTTTTGCTATTTTATATTTAGGTATGAGACCCCCTCCGCTGGTAGACATTCTACTGCGATCACTGCGGAACATTGGTGCTATGATTTTTGAATATTTTCTACTCTTCGAAGAGCGTATATTCTCACTTTTGCTATGTCTTTTTCTATGGGCATTTGTTGCTTCCAGAATAATGCGATAGTTCTTGCGAGCTATTGTACTTAAAAGATTATCATCTGGTTCTTTTTTGAAAAGCAATTCCATTAGACCACTGCTTTTAGGAAAACTTAAATCTTTCACTTTTATTAGTTTATCATCAAATTGAATTTGTGAATCACCCATCATGTATACCCCACTGACTTTTCTCACTCCGTATATGTTATCGATTTTGCTGCGGCTTCCATTTAGCATTGATAAAAAGTCTGTCGGTTCAGTTTCTTTATGCGCAGGTACAAATGGTGAATATATAGATTTGAATGATGAATTTGCAGAATTAAATGATGAATTCATCATTGTGCTATTTATCGGAGAAAAATCATCGCCATTAGAAGCATCATTATCAAACGCAGAACCCGAGTAATTATTATCGTTTACAATATAACTTGATTCATCGAATCTCAATCTTTTTTTGCCGATTTTCTGTTACTGTCTATAGCCGAAATGTGATTAGAACGTGACACACTTTCAGTTGTCGAATCGACAAGCTTTTCAAGTGGTGTAATAACTGGTTTTAAAGTATCACCAATAACCTTTTCAAAATCATCTCTCTCCTTTTTTAATAAAGAGTATTTTTTTTAATAGCCTCACGTGCTCGTAAGAGCTCGCTAAGAACATTTTTTTTTTCTTAAAGTCAGGCATGCTGACAAGATGCTGTCTACAATCGAACTGCAAAGATTAAGATTTATACTTCCTTTTTAATGGCAAAACAGTCAAATCCTTTTCTATATCTACCATCATTCATTGCTCTATCTTTGTCAATAACAACAAATCCATACTTGTCATTCTTCCAGCATTCAGTACAAAGATTTCGAAATTCATTTAAAGTTAAGTCAGTATTCACATGGTCTTCATAGATATGTTTAAGATTAAAATCATCTTGACGATAAATTACCATCAAATTAATATTGTCCCTGATGAGATGTTTCGGTATATGAGCATATGACTGACATAAATAAAAGCTATCTACACTTTTGTGTCTCCCCATACAGAAAAAAGCCCTGACGTTATCCTGCTTCTCACAAGCCACATCGTCAAAAATCATAATTGAATTAGGTAGGGTTTCATCTGGAGACACTACAGATGCATGTTCACTGAACGGTAGATATGATATACCTTCAATTGGCTCTAAAACTTTTTGAAGAAATTGGTATTTCGGTTGATTTAAGGATTTAGAGTATACATACAAATTTTCAAATCTAAGACCATTAGGGTGTGTAATTAGAGCCAACAAACTATTAGTTTTTCCACAGTTCGATGGGCCACAGAATACTGCTCGTACATTATCTGAAAGTAACTCCCCATGTCGCTTTTTTCTTTTCGTTTTCTCAAAATCAAAGTTGGCGATGGGAAGTTTGACGTTCTGCTCAGTAAAATCCATGTTTACGTAACAAAGTCAAATCTAAGATTGACCTTTTCAAAATATAAACGCTTGTTTTATATTTTGATCATCAGTTGTAAATCAGCACTCGAAGAGAGATGCTCGTACACAAATCACAGAAGCACCCTAAGGGTAAAGGGTTACTTGATAAAGTAATCAATAACTTACCTATTGAAATGCATATTCCTGAATATCAATATTGCGGTCCCGGAACAAAACTGAAAAAGCGTCTAAAAAGAGGTGATGCAGGCATCAATCCACTTGATCAAGCATGCAAAGAACATGACATATCTTATTCTGATAAAAATGCTGATCGAAAAGTAGCTGACATGAAACTCGCTGATAAAGCTTGGCAGCGTGTTAGAGCCAAAGATGCAAGTCTTAACGAAAAAGCAACTGCTTTTGTTGTTGCAAATGCTATGAAATTAAAAGGAAAGGCAGGAATGGGTGTAAAATTGAGTAAATTAGTAACTGCAAGTAAAAAATCATTAAAACCAAGTAAACATTCTCGCAAAGTTATACAGTCCGCTTTAAAAGGTGCACGTGAAGCTCTCAAGATCGTTGGCGGTAAGAAAAAAATTATCATTCCACGTATTCTACCTGTTCCATCAAAAATAGGTGGCGCTCTGCCTTTTCTCATACCATTGTTCGCAGCACTAAGTGCAACTGGTGCTCTGGCTGGAGGAACTGCTGGAATAGCTAAAGCAGTAAATGAGGCTAAAGCTGCACAGAAAAATTATGAAGAAAGTAAGAGACATAATAAAACTATGGAAGCTATTGCTCTAGGAAAAGGTCTCTATCTTAAACCATATAAAACTGGAATGGGATTATTTATGAAACCTCATATTGGTCATGGTCAAGTTAAAAAAAAAAAACTTCGATTTAACTTTGCCAAATCGTGCACTGACTGACTATGATCTTATAAAGTATGCTCGTATGATGCAAATCCCATATTTTCGAGGTGTTTTCATGAGAAATAATCTACCTTCTGATGGCCCATGGCATAACGAATCTGCTATAGTTAACTTAGATGATTTTCAAAACAAAGGCACTCACTGGATATGTTATCGAAAACGAGGTTCTGAAGTGATTTATTTTGATAGTTTTGGTGATCTTAAACCCCCTATAGATCTCATGTTATATTTTAACGTGAAAGAAGTGAAATACAACTATAAAAGATATCAGAATTTTGACTCATTTATTTGTGGTCATCTTTGTCTTCAATTCTTGTGTGAAAGACTATAAAAGAAGAGTTATCAGACAAGCAGGATCATTCTTTTTCAAACAGTCATGGAAGATAGTTTCACTTTGAGTCTTTCAGGCAAATCTTCTATCTTAGAAGCTCAATATTTTCCTTCAATAGAACTACCACAGCATAAGAATTTTGTTTTGGGTTTAGTTGAACTTTTAACATTCAACTCGATTCCCAATGTTGACGATTCGAATAATAAACTTTATATAAACGGAGAGAAAATTATTACTATTCCTACTGGCAGTTATGAAATTGATGCTATTAATCAATTTTTGCAAAAAGATCTGAAATCTAAAGGAATCGAGTTTTCCTTAAAAGCTAACAACAATACTCTCAGAAGTGAAATTTATTGCAGCCATCAAATAGATCTTAGACCTCAGGATTCAATAGGCAGTCTTCTCGGTTTCACTCGTCGCGTTCTTCATGAAGACACTCATCACAGCTCTGATTTACCTGTGAAGATATTGAAAATGAACGCACTCAGGGTAGAGTGTAATATTACTACAGGTGCTTACATCAACGACAAAAAAGTTCACACGATCCATGAGTTTTTCCCAAACGTTCCTCCAGGATATAAAATCATAGAAGTTCCATCGCATGTCATATATTTACCACTCAATGTTAAAAGTATAGATCAACTTCAAATCCGAATCGTTGATCAAGACGGAAATTTAGTGAATTTCCGAGGAGAGGAAATTACTATTAGACTTCACATAAAATCTGTATAATGGGAATCGTTTACAATCCAAGGGTGCATATAAGTTAGCCATCATGTCAACCCACCATCAGTCGTCCAAAGGTACTCAAACCGTTAACACGGAAGAGCATCCAGTTTCTCAAAAGCATAGGTCTCAAAGTACGTGGAAAAAGATAAATTGTATCATTCTCTGCTGCTTTCAGAAAAATGGACGAAATTCTAAGCATTCAATCAGGTGTCGCATTCGATGAGTCTATTGCTCATTATGAGGTGCACGCACATCAACCATACTCCACATTAAGTTTCAATAACAGTGATGAAATCCGTATTTCTATTCAGCATCAAGATTTATGCCTCTTACCATCATGTAGTTACATCCATGTATGTGGAAAATTACAAAAACCAGATGGACAAGTACTAACTAAAACTAATTTCGTTAACAATGGCATTTGTCATCTGTTTGATGAAATTCGATATGAACTTAATGCTGTAAAGATAGATAAAAGTAAAAATGTTGGCCTGAGTAGTCTCATGAAGGGATGCACTTCATTTAATCCAAATCAGACTCTAACATTAGAAAATGCAGGCTGGCTTGGTGTTGAAGAAGGAAACAAAACAATTGTAGATGATCATGGAAATTTTGACGTTTCTATCCCTCTAAGTATGATTTTAGGCTTCGCAGAAGATTACAAGAAAATTGTTGTTAATATGAAGCATGAACTCATTCTCACAAGATCAAGAAATGACCTGAATGCTATAGTACAAGAAGGTACTGTAGCCAACAATGCAACCACATATGAACCTTATCAAATAAAAATATCAAAGATAGAGTGGTTAATGCCATATGTTATTGCATCAGATAAACAAAAAATCCAGCTGTTAAATTTCATTGGCAAAGATAATCCTATTTCTATGAGTTTTCGATCATGGGAGTTATTTGAATATCCTCTTCTTCCAACAACAAATAAACACGTCTGGGCGGTAAAAACTTCAAACCAATTGGAGAAACCACGTTTCGTGATTCTTGGATTACAATCGGAAAAAAAGGTTCAAGACCTAAAAATGCCAGTCGCTTTGACCACTGTAATATTAGTAATGTGAGACTTTTCTTGAATTCGCAATATTATCCGTACAACAATCTCAATCTTGACATATCTAAGAATCAATTTGCTATTCAATATGATATGTATGCTAATTTTCAGAAAAGCTATTACGGAAGAGATTCACAACCATTGTTGACAAAGTCTCAGTTTATCAACTTTGAACCACTCATAGTTATTGACTGTTCACGACAAAACGAATATCTAAAGAGCGCTCCTGTCGATTTACGTCTAGAATTCGAGTCTCAAACTGACTTTCCAGCTAATACTTCAGCTTATTGCATGATCTTACACGATCGCATCGTTCAGTACAATCCTATTAGTGGAGATGTTCGGAAGCTTGTCTGAATTATCTTCACTTTTAAGTAAAAAAATTAATATTTCGAAATGGAATATGCGGTAGACATGATTGATTTTAAGCAAATGGGTGGTGAATATGTTCTAAAGGAAATAGCAATCATTCCTCTCAACGACTGTGGTGACCCCATTGTTCATCTATTCAAAAAACCTTTTTCATGGAAAAGGCTCTCTGACGAATTGCAAGAAGAAAACATTCGACTCAAACATAATCATGAAATAGCTTGGAACACTGATGGACTAGATTACTCTCAAATTGCAAACTTACTCCGTGAACATTTACATGATGCTACAAAAATTTTTGTTATTAATGAATTCAAACGAAAATGGTTGCTAAGATTCAAATTTCCCGTTTATAACATCAATGAATACGGATACCCATTAAACCCATCTTTCAAATGCGTTACTGTGTGTACAAATCATAATCCAATTCATAAGACTGTCTGTGCACTACACAATGTCAGACTCATGAAATTATTCTATCTCTCACAAAACCATTTGTAAGAAAAAAAAAAAAAAAAAAAAAAGTAGAAAAAGTAGAAAACGCTATAGGCATACTAGTTCACATTCGGATTCTAACACACCTTGGGCTGTGCTAGAATCCGTACGCGTTCTAACACACCTTGGGCTGTGCTAGAATCCGTACGCGTTCTAACACACCTTGGGCTGTGCTAGAATCCGGGTGTGCCAGTATGCCTATAGCCTATCTACTGGAAACACAATATTCAATACGGGGGGCCTTTTGAAATTGAAAAAATACACCACATGAAACATAATATAATGCTAAAAACGCGAATAGAATCAAACAGATGAAATCAACGAGTAACTATTATAACATAAAACCTCTTTCTTTTTGAAGGAATATAATTAAAATTATTAAGATATAGCAAAAAGCTTTACTTTTTTTCTTTTTCCGCGGCCTTCGGACAAGGAAAAAGAAAAACGACGTATGGTCACTGCCTATTGGAAAAATAAATGGAAAATTTATGAAAAAAAATTAGCAATAAAAAAAGAAATTGAAATTAATAAATAAAAATGATAAGATATCCTTGAAGGCGCGACAATTAAATAGAATATTGTGTTAGAATGTAAATAAATAAAGCGAACACGTAGAAAATAAATTGAAAAAAAATAATAAACAAAAAAATGGAAATTAGTAAATAAGTATTCAAGTGTACATCAAAGCGTCAGACAGGATAGGGCTGCGAAAACATTTTTATTAACCGAAATTAATAATCATTTAATTAAGGAAAATTGTAACAAATACATTAATAATTAGTAAGAGAAAAAATCAGGTTACGCAACTCAAATTTTAAGAATTAGTATAAGATTAATTACAAATCTTGCCTAAAATTTCTTATGAACATTCCATTATTCTTTACAGAAATAAAAAGTCCAATAAATAAACAAAAAAAAGATAATTAAATATGCGAGTTCAAAAAAAGAAGAAATGGATTGCACAAAAAAATAACAATGACGGAAAGATGATCTTCTCTATGTAGTGAATAAAACAACATGATAATAAATTAATCAATAAAATAAGCATGAAAAATTATAGAATTAAAAATTAGAAAAGTGCAAAAAAATAAGGCTGTTTAACACAGTAAACCGACACAAGCATATAGTAACAAATATCTTGAAAAATAGAAATTGAATAAAAATAATAATAAACTATTAAGAACTCATCAAACGGACTAATATCTTAGAAAAAAATTAAATATTTACCTTACACAACTGAATTTATCCCAAAAATTCATAGGAATCGAACGCAAGAATTTTTTTATCAAACAGTTAAAAAAAAGAGAAAAAAAGATTGGAAATTTAATAATAAAAATTTGAGTTGAGTAACAACGCTTATAAAACTAAAAATACTAATTGTAAAGAAAAATATTATTAAGAAGGGGCCGAACTATCTGTCTCTGTCTAATAGCGTTTTTCATTATTTATATAAACACTATCCTTTATAACAAGGAAAAAATAGCAGCCCCCGCTAGATATTAGTATAATTAGTAAATTTTTTAATAACAATCAAATTTTTTACCGCATAGTTTTTGACTAATTAGAGACCTACTAGCCATCTAGAATATAACCTATCTTTTTTTGGTAGGTCTCTAATTACTCAAAAACTACGCAATAAAAAAATTTGTTTGTTATTACAAAATTTACTTATTATACTAATATCTAGCGGGGGCTGCTATTTTTTTCTTGTTATACCGGATAGTGCTTACATAAATGATGAAAAACGCTATTAGACAAAGACAGATAGTTCGGCCCCTTCTTAACAATGAAATTTTAGGAAAAAAGGCGAATTGTAAGCCAACCGCGTTTGAAACCGTGGCCGTATTCTGATTGACGCAGCGCTTTCTTAAGAATAAATGTAAATAGCAAAAAATGAGATAAAAAGATAAAAAGCGTCAAATAAAAAAAAACCAATTGATTAGTGAATAAATTTTGTAAGACGCAGCTCGAAGGATACATAGTATAATATTAATTAGTGACCAGTTGAATAACAAAATTTTCTACAAGAAGGAAATCGAAAATAAAAATAAATGAATAAATAAATAGCTAATCGATTAAAAATATAGGGGGGACCCTTTTCTGCTAATCAGTCAATCTTTTTGTTTTAGATAATCATAGAAATAGCTGAAAATTCATATCAAACATTTTTTATTAAAAGTTCAATTAACAACAAAAATTATTGTGTTCGAATCCCGATTCGAACTCACGGCAGAGAACAGCGAAGAAAAAGAAACAACATATTTGAACATTTGAATACGAAGCAAATGTCAAAAGAGTAAGAAGAGAAGCTCACTCAGAGACTAGACTTATCTTATCAACAGTGCAACTTATAGCGCACATGAATTTAAAAGACAAATGCAAACATCTTGTTTTAAAAAAAATTAATATTGTATTTAATAATTATTATTTTTAGATTAAAATCAACTTTTTTTGTAAAATTTCGTAAAATATTGTATTTTAATTGCATAATATTTAAAAAAAAAAAAAAGAGAGAGACCATAAATTTGTAGTTAAAATGAAAAAGTATTTAAAAATAAAACAGTAGAATAAATTAGAATGCAAACAATAGACTCATAACAACATCCAAACATAAATAAAGAAAAAAATCAAAATTGTAAAATAGGACGGGCATCGGCTCGTATAGGTACACAAAAACAGTACTAATTACACGTTAGGAACTTAATTATAATAATTTTTTTTAATTGTATTTATGTGTACGTTCTTGGCTTCGGGGGCCGACGCCTCGCGGCCTCGTACGTACAACGTACATTATATATGTACGTAGTATAGTCTTTATATAGAGTATATAATAAGAGAATAGTATAAAATTGGGAGTTTGGGAAATTGCGACTCCGAGCTTCCAAGCTAAAAGTCGCACGGTGCGCGAAGTGCTGAATCGGCAATTCGTCGCGAGCAACTTACATCGTAGTTTTGGACGGTGAAGAGCGTCAGACCATTGCCGGACGCGTTAGAACAAAGTCGTATCTAGTCTCTCTCTCATACTGTATTTGCTTTACAATAAATATCAGTCACTTATTACTCATTCTCTCTGTAATTTATTTTGCATCCTCACACTCCCTATAGGAGTGCGTATCAATAAATCCCACGTAACAAAGGTATTAACAATTTAAAAAATTTTTATATATAATTTAGCTTAATTTGCTTTTTTTATGAGTTAACTTAAACTCAAGTGACAATAATTTCAATATGAAAATACTTGAATTCATTTGACAAATGCATCTAAATTTTTATTATTCTTCACTTTATTTTAATATTTTGTAACTTTATTGTATTTAAAACAAGAATAACAAAGGGAAATTTTAGTTTTTCATTCTATTATTAATAATAGAGTTTAATGATAATTAAATCAATTCTCTATGATGAAAAGACATGCAATAATTGTTAGATCCATAACTATTAAGTAATCAATTCTTAATAAAAAACAATTATAGCATTGAAATCGCAGAGCCGAAGAATTTTATTAAACTTATCATGTGCAACGCTTTATGGCCATGCACTTATATGAAGATATAAATATCTCAGGGAAGAAATATTGATTCCACGATATTTTTTAAGTCGTTATAAAAAGTAGCCACAAAATTTTTCTTTTTTTCTATGACTTCATCTGTATATAGCCTCGTCATCACTAAAATCGAAAGCAGAAGCTATTAAACCTACATTAAACAAAACTCTATTGTTTATAATATAACTCATATAACTAAATTATGCAAGTGAAATATTAATAAAAAAAAATAAATAATAGAATAGCACTATGCTTTTTGATAAAAAGAGTTTCAATGACTTAAAAAAATACACGAATATCTTTGACATTGTTCCTAATTTATACACAATTCAAAACGTGACATTACTATTTTTAAATAGCACTTGTCGTTTATTGGAATTGAGTTAATTCAAGAAAACATTTACTTGTTACGATGGTATTGTTGCTGAGGTGTATTGACGTATTATTTATGGATATACGATGTATGCAATTACAAAACCATTAAATGTACAATCTCATTTGAATAAAGAACTTCATAATCAATTAGCCAGAAATTTATTAGAACTAAAATAGTTAATTTTTTAATTTCAAGAATCAAACAATAGAATATTATGCGTATAAGAAAGGGTTCGGTTGTGGGCACTCTTTTGTTTTTGGCTCATAACTTTTTACCAAGTGTATATTTTTCAGACATATCTGTGGCGTTAAGGAAAACATAAGTTACATTTTTTCTGAAATTAAGATAACATTGTTTTTATATTCTTTAGATGTTATTCTAACAGTTTGAAAACGATTTGATTACCTACAATTATTTTTTCTAGTAAAAAAATATATTTGAAGGAGGGCAAATATTCAGTTTTAACAAGGGGCCGAACTATCTATTTTTGTCTAATAACGTTTTTCATCATTTATATGAACACTATCCGTTGTAGCAAGAAAAAATTAGTAACCCCCGCTAGAAATTAGTATAATAAGTAAATTTCGTAATAACAATCAAATTATTTTATCAAGTAGTTTTTGAATAATATGAGATCTACCAAAAAAGATAGGTTATATTCTAGTTTATTAGTAGGTCTTATATTATTTAAAAACTACTTGATAAAATAATTTGATTGTTATTACGAAATTTACTTATTATACTAATTTCTAGCGGGGGTTACTAATTTTTTCTTGATACAACGGATAGTGTTCATATAAATGATGAAAAACTCTATTAGACAAAGACAGATAGTTCGGCCTGCTCTTAAATCATAAATTTACATTAAGACGTATTTCAAAAACGCTGCCAAGTGCTTTGGCGCAATGCTTTTTCATAGAGCATATTGAGTTAGAGTAATTTGATTTTATTTTTTTAAATGTAATTTCAATGTAAAATACAATTTCTATTCAAGAAAAATTAATGAATGTGAGAGAGTAATTAGAAAATAGGAAGAGAGAGAGACAAGGATGGATGAAAATAGGGTACAAACGAGGATTAATCTGAGATAGAAGGACAGAGAGAAAGTAAGAAAACAGCTACACTGAGAAAATTATTTTTTTAAAGCTTATTTTATAAAGACAGTAGCAAATAACTTGTATACAAATTTTAGAGCGAATCTATCGAGTACTTTACGTAAAATGGAGACAAAATAAAAAATAAAATTTTTTTTTTTAATTTAAATAATTTTTTTAAATTAAAAAAAAACTAGAAAAAAAAATTTCTATTAAAATTAAACTACGCTAAGGAAATCGGTTTTTCAAAGTTATCCTTCTTTTAGCAGTTGCAAATAAGTTCTATACAAATTTCAAAGCAAATTCATCAAGTAATTTACGTAAAATACAAAAAAAATGAATCGAAAATTTTTTTTTTAAATTCTTAAAATGGTTCTATAAAAAAAGTACACTATAGAAACCAATTTTCAATAGTTTCCCGGCTACTTATACAAAATAATGGATAGCATGCAAAATTTGAAGCAAATCCATCGAGCAGTTTTCGAGATAACTTATAAATAGATACTATTTTCTTCTCAAAATTTCTTTTTAAAAATTTTCAAAATGCTCTAAAATTACAACTACGCTAAGAAAATCAATTTTTGAAAATTTCCCTTCTTTTGGCAGTCGCAAATCTGCAAATTTTCGAACAAATCTATCCAATGCTTTACGTAAAATTGAAAAAAATAAGAAACGAAAAATCTAAATTTTTTTTAAAATCTTTTAAATTTTTTAAAATTGTAACCACACTATGAAAATTAGTTTTCGACAGCTTATTTTTTCAGACCATAGCGAATTGATTGTATAAAAATTTTGGAGAAAATTTATAGTATGGTTTACGCAAAATAGAAGATGAATGAAAAATAAAAATTTTTTTGAAAATTTACAAAATATTCTAAAATTTAAAGTTTGTTAAGAAAATCAGTTTTCAAAAGTTTGTCTCCTTTTGGCAGTCTAAAATAGGTTCCATACAAATTTTTAAGCAAATTCTTTGAGCAATTTACGTAAAATACAAAAAAAAATGTAAAATCAAAATTTTTAAAAAATTTTTAAAATGACTAAAAAAATACGCTAAGAAAACCAATTTCCAATAGCTTCCTGCCAAGTTAGACAAAAAATAAATTATATGCAAAATTTAAAACAAATCTATCGAGTAGTTTTTGAGATCTGATTAACGTACTGAATTCACACACACATACACGCACATGCACACGCACACACACACACAGACATTTTCTGGAAACCACTTTTTTCGACTCTCAGAGTCCGAATGTGTACAAATTAATGAAAAAACAAGAAAAAAAATTTTTTTTATCAATACAATACTTTTTTTATGAGAAAGCAATAACATAGTTCAAATCCAAATATCTCAAAAACTTTCTAAAGCTACTTATGTTCTTTTTTCTCAGCGTCACAGATATAGGTATCTATGGAAACCTACAGACCTCAACTCACTACCAGTGAAGGGACAAAATCTATTTCGTTGAATAGCAAAATTGTTGGTGTCAACATATTGGTTGTTCATATTGTATCACAAAGTTGGAATGAATTCCTACAGAAAAAATGTGCATTACACTCCCCTTCATTAATTCACTTCGATTTGTAATACTATTAAAAAAATTTAGATCTTTGTAATTTTAATTTACTTGCAGCACAAAGCAGACTCGTTTGTTTGCTTTGATATTTGACATAAAAAAACGTGCTGCTACATAAGTGACATTTGTTCGGAAAACCTTATCTGCTTTCTGTCAATAGAAACGCAGGGGTGTCCACAACCAATCCATGCTCACAACCGAACCTCTTACCCTACGTAATTGTATAGAAAATCACAGGTCAGTAAAAGCCAAATATTAAAATGGCTGGTCCAGCTTTGAAAACTGGACAAGAAACAATTTTCAAGACCCAGCTTGTTGCTTGTTAAGATTTTAATTCACTGTTCTAAGGATTATCATTGGAATAATAATATTCAATGAATGAAAAATGGTTACTTACTTGTACGTATATTTTTTCGCTTCTGCGTCATCGTAGAACTGCAAAAAAATAATACAAAAATTAGATTGATACTTAGTAAATCTTAGATGTATCATAAACATATTTATAAGTATATATTTGCAGTCTAAAAATTCGAAAATCATTTAATTTCCTAACTTACTAGGAGAGTATCAGACCTCCGGATCACGGATTTTGCTCAAACTTTAAGATAAATTTTCAGATGTCAAAATATGAAAGCAAATAGAATTTTAGACCTCAACGCTCAATATTTCCCTAGTTATAGGCAATTAAAGAATATCACTAAAAAAAGTTATCAAACGCTTACAATTCCTTAGCATTGATACTTAGGAGCATGAAACTTTCTTAAATGAAAGCTGAGCTTAAATCCTTTCGAAATAGTAGTTATAGCATGTCAAAATATTATTTTTTCCCAAAGTTATAGCGTAATAAACATTAGACCCAATTTCAGCATTTGTTATTAATTAATGTTTTAAAAAGAAAAATTAGGTCCAATGTTTATTACGCTATAACTTTGGGAAAAAATAATATTTTGACATGCTATAACTACTATTTCGAAAGGATTTAAGCTCAGCTTTCATTTAAAAATGTTTCATTCTCCTAAGTACCAACGCTAAGGAACTATATGCGTTTGAAAATCTAGTAAATTTTTTAGTGATTTTCTTTAATTGCCGGTAACTGGGGAAATATTAAGCGTTGGGATCTAAAATTTTGTTTTCTTTCATATCTAAAAACTTATCCCAACGTTTGAGCAAAATCCGTGATCCGGAGGTCTGATACTCTCCTAGTTAGAGGATTCTTTCAATTGCATTGAAGAACTATCACCCTATAGAACACCGAAAAATTGTTTTGTTTCGAATTAAAAAATAATACTTGATACGTAATTTTAAACCATTTTAACATAATTTAAAAGTAAAATAAAAATTAAATTAATAAAAAGTATAACTTACAAGGAGAGTGTTTGACCTCCGGGAAACAGATCTGGCTGGAACTGTAGAATATGATTTTTTGATAAACAAAAATGAACCCGTGTTTTTTTTTTGTCCAATAGGGCCCCTAGGCAAAGATATAGACATTTTTTCAAAAATATGGCAAATGAGAGCCTTTACAAGAGCTTGAATAACCAAAGAACTAAGAAATATAAAAAGATGCATGGAAAATAAAATAAAGCACGAATTGAATGCATTGATTTAAGCTTTGTTGCATTGAAAAAGCTTTTGTTGTTCAAAAGTTACAGGCAATAATAATATGCTAATGAAATAGCATAAGAAATTATCATATTTACGATGCTAAAAATATCAAGTAAATATGTAGTAATATTTAATTAAGAATAACTTTCGGACGACAAAAGCTTTTTTAATGTGATGAAACTTAAATTAAAGCATTCAATTCATGCTTCATTTTATTTTCTATGCAGTTTTTTTGTAAGAGTCTTAGTTCTTTAGTTATTCAAGCTCTTATAAAGGCTCTCATTCACCATATTTTCGAAAAAATGTCTATATCCTTGTCTAGGAGGCCTATTGAACAAAAAGAAAAAACATGGGTTCATTTTTTTTATTAAAAAATTATATCCTACAGTTTCAGCCGAATTCGTTTCCTGGAGGTCAAACACTCTCTTTGTTAGAAATCTCAATGAAGATAACTATGAACAAATCATACAGCTTAATACATCATCCATAGTGAGATTTTTGCACCAGTCACTATTGATAAAAAGCAATCAAAATTTTTTATAATCATTTAGTTGTTATGAATAATGATTCACAAGACGCAAATTTCTTAAAGACTACTAGTCCAAAATTTTATTAGTATATATGAAACATTCGATATATAAGACTTTATATAGTATTATTAATATTTTTAAAATATCAATATTATTTAATCTAAAAAGATTTTCTGTTACAATCGATGATGATAGTAATAAGGTTTTCTTATTAAATTAATATGTCATATGGTTGGGCACTAAGAAAAATTATGATAACATTAACAAAATATATACTGTTAAATACTACCAACAGCGAATTTGATCAAACGTATATTAATTTGACAATGTGCTGATGATAATCCAACGAAATTATCATTTCAATACAGGCAGAATAGAAAGATTAAAAATATTTTTTCGTTCCCTTATTTTTCTTTGTACTCATTTTATATTAGAAAAATGCAGAACGCGTGAGCAAAAAAAGTTTATTGCACGCTTTGAAATTCGAAACTTTTTTCTGCAAACGAAATTAACGAACAAACATTCATAATTAGCATAACTTGATATATACACTCCCGCTCATACAAAGCTGCCAACTTTAATCAGACAAAGTAAAATATAAAAAGTTTTACTATTCCGTTAGAAAGTGTATGAAAAAATTTTGAAAAGATAGGCTTAAAAAGTTTTTTAGAACTCTTTCAAATGCTGATGATTTAATTTAAGAATATATATTTTTTAACTATATTTATAGAGCTAAATAAAAAAAAAATTTCAAAAATTTTATGCCCATATTTAGACCTAGGTTAATTCTATCAGAATTGATATAAGTTGACCTTACACCTCTTAAATTAAAGATTTTTTAGTTCTCTTTCAGACGCTGTTTGATTTTTTATGCCATGACAAATCATTAAGAAGTTATAACAATTTTTCTGGAAAAATTAGCTTTTTTTCAGCTTGCTATATCTCGTAAGCATTACGCCGTATTAAAAAATATCAAAAATAAAAATGTTTGTTTTTAAGAGAAGAATATGTGTTATAAAATTGTATAGCTCTCAATAAATATTTTTTTTTTACATTTGAAATATTTATTGATATTTTATTAAAATCTAAAATCATAACAGGGTGAAAAAGTATTAAAAAAAATTTCCATTGCAAGCTATAGAATTTTATATATTTATCCTTTAACTAAAAACCATCATTTTTTTCTTTTACATTTTTTAATATAGTATAATGCTTACAAGATATAGCAAGCTGAAAAAAAGTTAATTTTTTTAGAAAAATCGTTATAACTTTTTAACGGTTGGTCATAGCATAAAAACCATTTAATTAAAAAGGTACACTGAAAAAAACCCGTATCCAGCGCTGCGAAGTTGATCGTATTAGCGGGATGCGAACAACACTCAAAACATAAGAATATATAAAATCGTAGTAGGTTTATGCGTGACTATACAGTAGTCAATCATTGCGACCGTCTGTACAGTATATAGTAACGTGAATCCGAGTCTTCGAGCATATACTATTGGAGGAAGCTATGAACTGGAAGCTGGCAGGCCAGCTATGAACTGCGTTACAAGGCGAAGAGAGAAAAAGCCTCTATTTTGGTACGTGCTATCTCTCTCTCACTTTCTTAGTGAGGAACAGAAGCAGCCAATCAAATCAGACTAGAGAGAGACAGCACGTACCAAAATAGAGGCTTTCTCTCTCTTCGCCTTGTAACGCTTGCTGCCATTCGGAGGCTTCCTCCAATAGTATATGTTCGAAGATCCGAGTGGAGCGCTGCGACTGCATTGCCGGGTCATTCGCTTCGACTCGTTGACATCATCCATGCCGATAGCTGAAACCGGACACAACTTTTAGCGTTGCGTGGTTGCTTGCTTCAACTCGTCGGCATCTCGCATGCCGCAAGCCGAGATCGAGCACAGAGACAACGTTGCGAGTTCGTATACTTCGACTTTCCAGATTCTACTACTGCGAAAGTCGATATTAATACTTTATGTCAATTTAAATTATGTGTTAATTTAATTTTCATTCAAAAAGTGTTTATATGATTACTAAACAAGTAAATGTTTCAATTCTTTAATATTGTTTAGATTAAATTTTATTTTTTAACATATTATATGAAACGTTTATTAAATTAAATAAGGACTAATGTTTCGTTATACATTAATATTTACTCGAATTTCAAAAATTAAATATCTTGTTTAAGTATATTCATTAATTATTTATAATAAAATGAAGTTGATCAATATTTTACATGAAAATATTTACTAAGTAGACTTAATCAGTTAATATAATCTAATGAATATCTATCTATCTATCTAAATGACATCTGATAAAAAATGTATTCGTATATTTTCTTCAAAATTAAGGAGAGAAAAAAGATCTTATAAGATCAATTATAATCAATTATCAATTATAAAATGAATATTTTTCTGACTCTTTTGAAAATTAAGAAGTTTTCAGTTATTTTCCCGTTGAGAATAAGAAAATTAATCAGGCAAGTTTCCTATTGAGTTTTTTTGTATATTGAATAGTAACCTTTCACCAATTAGATAAGCTAAAAAATTTACATATTGTAATTTTCAAAAATTCAATTACATTCTATATTTTATTTATAAGAAAAATGATTCTATTAAATTTTTACTTTGGTTCGATAGTTTTGAATCAAAAATTCATTAAAACGTTAATTAAAAAAAAGATTTAGAGCTCTAAAATTTATTTTTTCTATTTTGGGATCCAATTGGAACTTATTCTCTCAATTTTATCAATTTTTGTTCTTTAACTGTGTCAGTGAACATGAAATATCTCATATACATATATACAAGTGTATTATTTTATTAAAAATTCATTAAATATAATAAAAGAATATTTGAATAAAATTTATTTCAAATAAAATTCAAAGATTTAAAGATAAATTTTTAAACGTTCTAACTTCGTACGTAACTTTTTTGAAACAATTTTCAAATAGTTACCATTCTCTCACATTCAAAAATTTTTTTTATATCGTGCAAGTGCTATTTTGAAAGCATTTGAGCATAGTTTTTATTTTAGTTTTATTAATGCTTAATAGCTATGAGTATTTACAAATCTAGTAAATTTTTTATTGATATTCTTGAATTGCCTGGACCAGGGAAATATTCAGCATTTGTAACTATAAATTTAGCTTTTTCTATATTTTGTTCTCCGAAAATTTATCACAAAGTTTGAACGAAATCCGTGATCCAAAGATATGATACTCTCCTAGTAAGTTTATTCAAAAAATAAATCTATGCACAAGCATATGAGATATTACTTTCATTGAATAATCCTATACAATTATTAAGAAAAAGAATTATATTGTCATGTAATTAACTTAAAGAGACGTATAAATTACTGTTTATAGTTAAACGAATGACATTAAACATTCAATTAAAAACATAGGTTATTATACAGTGCTAAATATTTATTTCATTTGAAAAAATATTATTTATTTATAATTTTAATAAAATATCATTAATTGAGAGACATAAGTTTTAATTTAAAATCATTGATACCTTAAATTTAAAAATATTAATTTATAATTGCATTCATGAAATAAAGTTTTAATAAAATATTTTTTTGAATTTAGAAAAGAATTATTACATAATTTTATAAAGTATAATTCAAAACAAAAATAAAAATTCATAAATTTATTATCCATTAGCATATTTATGGAATGAAAAATCATTTGATGTTATTGATTTGAAAGCTGTCATAATTACAAAATGTTTCCATATAAACCCGATACATGAATTTTGTTTATTATTTTCGAAACGAACAATTTATTCGCAAACATGGTTGTGTATTTTTTAATGTGAGAGAATGGTAACTATTTGAAAATTGTTTCAAAAAAGTTACATACGAAGTTAGAACGTTTAAAAATTTATCTTTGAATCTTTGAATTTTATTTAAAATAAATTTTATTCAAATATTCTTTTATTATATTTAATGAATTTGCAATAAAATAATATACTTTTATACAGTGGCGTGCATAAGTTTCTGGCCAAAAAAAAAAAATTAGTCAATTTTTAAAGTTTTATATCATTGTAAAAAATTGAAATTTCTTTAAAAATCAAACGGCATTTTAAAGTACAATTGAAAATCTTTCAAATACCGGTGGGTTTGTTCAAAAATATTAAAAATTGGATTTTTTACATGAAAAAAAAAACAATTTTTTTAAGGTTTTTTTCGACCATGAAAAATTTGATATAATTTTTGAACCACTAGGCGGATTTGAAAACAACCAATATAAAAAAGATGCGTATTCATTCCCAATTTAAAATGAGCATAGCTGGATCAATTTTTATTAAGCGGTTCAAAAGTTACATCATTTATCGCGAAAAATTTCGCTCTTTCTTCAAGCTTCATTATCTAAGTATCTATGCACCGCAGAGAAAAACTCATAAAAGAAAAAATGTTCGTTTTTTGAAGTAGAATAAGGGTACATTAAAAATTTATCGTTTCAGAAAAAAAAATTTTTTTACTTTTTTCCACAGGTATGATGATATACAATTATATTTAATTTTTGTTTTAAATAATATTTTTATTGATTTCGATGCATTACAACGGACTTAAATTATTTTTATTTAACTAATAATTTCCTTCTAATATGCGTTCTAAAAATATAATTTGAATAAAATTTATCATAATACGTCAAATGTAGTAAGCTACAGTGTATTTACATTTTATTTCGCGAATATAAGTGAACTTGAGAGCAATAGTATGTTTACATTTCTCTGATATTATTGTATTACGAAATTGTCATTTAGTTATTAGTATTGCTTTGTCAAGATTCCAAAGCGCACGAATTTACAGATTCGTAAACTTATAATAAAGCAACATGAAAGTGGAAAAGTGTCTCGGGAAATATCTTCTTTATTGTCCATCAGTAAATCTACTGTCAATAATATAATAAAAAAATATAAGGAAACAAATAGTTTGGATGATAAATTAGTATTAGGACGACCAAGAAAGACATCAAAGCATATTGATTAAATAATTAAAAGAAAAGCAGTTGTTGATGTCAAGAAAAATGCGAGCATTATAGCACGTGAATTACGAGAAGAAAATTTAGCTGAAATAAGTCGTAGTTCTGTTTCTCGTAGATTGAACGAAGTTGGGTTAGTAGGACGAATCGGAGCAAGGAAACCACTTATTAGCACAAAGAATAAGAAAGCAAGATTAAAATTTGCTAAATACAATCAAAATTGGACAGTCGAAGACTGGAAAAAAGTGTTTTTTTTCGGACGAAACCAAAATAAATTTATTTGGAAGTGATAGCAGAAGATACGTCCGAAGACCAAAAAATACACGATATGATGCTCGTTATCAGATACCTACGGTCAAACACGGTGGAGGAAATATTATGATTTGGGGAGCTTTTTCCTGGAATGGCGTCGGTCCTTTAATGAAAATTGAAGGTAACATGAATGGTCTTATGTATAAGAATATTCTGGAAAAACACATGCTTCCTTTTGCGCGTCAAAAGATGCCTCGTGGATGGATCTTTCAACAAGACAATGATCCAAAACACACCTCTAAGCTCGTTAAAACATTTTTCACAACGAAAAAAATTCGTGTTCTTGAGTGGCCAAGTCAGTCCCCAGACTTGAATCCTATCGAACATTTGTGGGAAGTGCTTAAAAAAAATAGGATTAGTACATTGTACAAATTTAAATATATTATGGGAAAAAGTGCAAAATGAATGGCAAAACATTGAACAAGAAACAATTAAAACACTTGTAGAATCAATGCCTCGACGATGTGCTGCAGTGATCGCTGCAAAGGGTATGTCGACGAAATATTAAGCGTGTTTATGAAATTCTTGTTATTGATTGTAAGACTGAGTATTTATGTTGATAAAGTTTATTTCAATCCAAAAACATTTATTTTTAGTTATAATTAATTTTGTTTGTTATTAATTTTGATTGTTATTAATTTTGTTTATTATTAACGTTACTTAAAAAAATGATTATGACGAAAAACTATTGTAAACGTGACTTCGATGTATTGTAATAATGTTTATTGTTTATATAATGTTACGAAAATGTATGAAAGCATATTAATAGGAAATAATTTGTTAAATAAAAATAATTTAAGTCCGTTGTAATGCATCGAAATCGATAAAAAAATTATTTAAAACCAAAATTAAATATAATTGTATATCATCATACCTGTGGAAAAAAATAAAAAAATTTTTTTTTCTGAAATGATAAATTTTTAATGTACCCTTATTCTACTTCAAAAAACGAACATTTTTTCTTTTATGAGTTTTTCTCTGCGGTGCATAGATACTTAGATAATGAAGCTTGAAGAAAGAGCGAAATTTTTCGCGATAAATGATGTAACTTTTGAACCGCTTAATAAAAATTGATCCAGCTATGCTCATTTTAAATTGGGAATGAATACGCATCTTTTTTATATTGGTTGTTTTCAAATCCGCCTAGTGGTTCAAAAATTATATCAAATTTTTCATGGCCAAAAAAAACCTTAAAAAAATAGTTTTTTTTTCATGTAAAAAATCCAATTTTTAATATTTTTGAACAAACCCGCCGGTATTTGAAAGATTTTCAATTGTAATTTAAAATGCCGTTTGATTTTTAAAGAAATTTCAATTTTTTACAAAGATATAAAACTTTAAAAATTGACTAATTTTTTTTTTTTTGGCCAGAAACTTATGCACGCAACTGTATATGTATATGAGATATTTCATGTTCACTGACACAGTTAAAAAATAAAAATTGATAAAATTGAGGAAATAAGTTCCAATCGGATCCCAAAATAAAAAAAATAAATTTTAGAGCTCTAAATTTTTTTTTCAATTAATGTTTTAATAAATTTTTGATTCAAATCTATCGAACCAAAGTAAAAATTTAATAGAATCATTTTTCTTATAAGGCTGATTCCATTTCAAATCGAACAGTCAGTATACACACAAGTCACCAATTACTGCGCTAATGGAGTATGTTATTCTACTTTAAAAATAAGGGTATACGTATTTTTTTATTTTGCTGAAATATCAAAATTGCATCAGATATGCAAAAAAGCACCCCGAAGGGAACAGAAACCTTCTACGTCTACGTCGTTGTTCCTGGGTAATGCTAAAAGAAGGATAGTGTTTAAATCTACATTGCTTAAAATTTCTGAACGTATATGAGGATATCTCTACAATTTTTAATCTTTTTATGATGTTTTTGAAAATTCATTTTACAGGTGTTACTGGCTTACCCAATGATGCACATTATTTAAACTAGGTTCATACCTTTTGTACAATCTGGAAACTCTATTTTTTATGTATCCAGTGAATGTGCCACCAACGGTATAGTAGATATTTCTATAAAACGTAAATTTTTATATGAATAAAATTTCCGAAATTTTATCCATGTAAAAATTTAAGTTTTATAGAAATATCTACTATACCGTTGATGGCACATTCACTGAATACATAAAAAATGGAGTTTCCGGATTGTACAAAAGGTATGAACCTAGTTTAAATAGTGTGCATCATTAGGTAACCCAGTAATAGCTGTAAAATGACATATCACAGAAAGATTAAAAATTATAGAGATATCCTCATATACAAAAATTTTTCATCAATAAAATTTGTGAATTTTTTTTCTCGCTTCAAACAAATAAGTACGGGATCAACCAAGTACCATTAGATAGGTAATTTGGTCCTCTATGAGCACAAAAAATTTTAGCAAAAAAAAAAATGGGTTTTTCGAGAAAAATGCATGTGCATAAAAAGTGCATTTTTTGGTAAAATGCACATATCTTAGTCATTTTTTAGTCTTTTTTGAAATTTCTTGCACTGAATTAAAGAGGGCTTAGAACATAATAAAACAAAATAGGGTTTACCAAAATTCATTGAAAATTGGTAAACGATAGCCCTCTAAAGTTATTCTCAACATTTTCAGTTTTAACATTTAGTTTTTGTATGCAATTTTCAAAAGTGCATATCTGATGCAATTTTGATATTTCAGCAAAATAAAAAAATACGTATACCCTTATTTTTAGGGTAGAATAACATACTCCATTAGCGCAGTAATTGGTGACTTGAGTGTATACTGACTGTTCGATTTGAAATGGAATCAGCCATAAATAAAATATAGAATGTAATTGAATTTTTGAAAATTACAATATGTAAATTTTTTAGCTTATCTGATTGGTGAAAGGTTACTATTCAATATACAAAAAAACTTAATAAGAAACTTGCCTGATTAATTTTCTCATTTTCAACGGGGAAATAACTAAAAACTTCTTAATTTGCAAAAGAGTCAGAAAAATATTCATTTTATAATTGATTATAAGATCTTTTTTCTCTCCTTAATTTTAAAGAAAATATACGAATACATTTTTTATCAGATGTCATTTAGATAGATAGATAGGTATTCATTAGATTATATTAACTGATTAGTACCTACATTTCTACATGCATTTAAACGCTCGTTTTTACTTTACAATTTATATGCGTTTATTCTCACACATGCGCTCATATGATTGTATTCATTCCACAATTAAATTATGCAATTATTTTTACACATACACTCGCGTGCTTATGTTATTTTACATTTGTGTAATTACTCACACAATTACTCATACTTTTCGCTTACGCAATTACTCATTCTACATTTTTACCTAATTGTATTTGTACATACGTAGTTCTAGTTACGTTTACATTAGCATACATTATTTACATATGTGTTCTTGTGCGTTCTTCATCGCGTTCTTCTCACCGGCTCTGCTGGCAGCATTAATCTTACCCATACATTGCTGTGTATATAAATCTATGAACTTATACAGATAAACCTCCGCTAATCTGTACTTAGCTTTCCTTGTGAGATCATGCGTCTCATTGATTTTATATAATAGGCCTCTGGCCAATTCTTTCAAGAAAAACATTCTGGCTCGGCTAACGGTACTCTTTAGCGATATAAATATCAGAAGGGAGCCCAATCAGCTTCACCTATATATAACAAAAAAACAAACATTATTAATATAACGCATTACAATATTGCCTAAAATTAATCACATTTCTCTTTAAAGTGAGACATTGTTGTACAAAATCTAGCTTTCTTAATACCCTTCTCATTCTTTGTACAATTATCTTTTTTATTTAACATTATGCTATCTATTTTTCTACGCCTCAAAATGTTGAGTATAAACCTCTCTCTTTTTTTACCATTTCCCTTATCTTTTTCGCTACCTATCGTTTCGTGCTCTACCCTGTTACCGGTTTCTATTTCTTTGTCATTTGTTACGTTACCTGTTTCATTACACGTATCCGTAATGTCTACTTGCTCATAATTGAGCTCGTCGAATTCGCTATTATCTGCCTCGTTACGGTAATATTCTGGTACCTCCTGTGTCGGGTTACTTTCGTCCAATGCTTCATATTCCTCACCACTTGCGGGTGGAACTTCGTCATGAATCTAAGCTTCCGTTACTATGACGTTTTCTTCCTCTATTCTATTATTATTCTCGCCTTCTTCGCTTTATTGTGGCTCAATTTCATTAGCTAGAAAATAGGCTGGTTTCAACCTTTCTTCATTCACCGTTACGTCTTTATCTCCTTTCCTTATGACGTAATTACGGCCATTTTCATGCCTAGAGACGACCTTATATGGTCCTGAATACGGTTGCACAAGAGGTGGTTTAACTGCTTTTATCTTTTCTAACACATGAGTACAGTTTGCCAAATCCTTGAATACAAATGTTTTCCCTGAGTGGTTATGTACCACAGGTACGGGTTTGACCTGCCTCATATACTCCCTAAACTCTGCCAAAAATAAATCTTGTTCTCTAGCATCTGTCTCTCTGAACTCGCACATGTCACCTGGTATGGTGAGCGTTGTTCCGTAAAGAAATTCCGCTGGGCTGGCCTCCGTGTCTTTTCTTAAACGCGTTCTTAACCCTAATAAAACAGTCGAGAGGGTTCTAGTCGGTCCATTCCAACGGTCTTTTATCCGTTTTCTTAATATCCTTTATCATAGCTACTAGGTGTCTCTGTACCTCCGCGGCTCTTGGTATGCTTTTTCTATAAAAGTTTACCATTCCCAGAAATCGACGCATCTCGTCTTTTGTATGGGGCTTCTTAAAGGCTTGTATCGCCTCGACCTTAGATGGATCTGGTTTGAATCCATTTCTGTCGATGAGATGGCCCAAGAATATAAGTTTATCGACTCCAAACTGACATTTATCTATGTTCAGTTTGAGGTGAAACTTCTCCAACCTCTCTAGGACAACTCTAAGATGTTCTTGGTGCTCCTCGTCTGATAAAGATGCAACCCAGATATCATCAACGAATGCGAACACAAAGTCCAGGTCGCCCATGGCCTGGTTTATGTATCGCTGAAATGTCTGCGCAGCATTTCGAAATCTGAATGTCATCACTAGGAACTCATAAAGTCCGAATGGAGTCGTCACCGCTGTCTTTGGTACATCTTCTGGGAATATAGGAATCTGCAGGAATGCCTTTTCCAAATCGAATGCGGAAAAAATAGTTTTTTCTTCTAAATTATATGCGAAGTCATGGAGATTGGGAATTGGGTACTTATCTGGCACCGTGACTGTGTTCAACTTTCTATAGTCGCCACAGATCCTCCCCTCACCATTTTTCTTGGGGACCATATGGATAGGTGTAGCCCAAGGGCTTTTTGAAGGTTGGCAAATGTCTTCCTTACACCACATCTTAAACTCCTGCTTTGCCGCCTGCAGCTTATCAGGTGCCAATCTGCGCGGTTTCTGCGCTACTGGCGGTCCCACTGTGGTGATGTCGTGGTACACATCTATTTTTCTTTTAATTTTTGGCTTTTCAAGCCCAAGCACCGATGGAAATTCTTTTATTATATGTGCGTACCTATTCCTCGGGTCTATTAACGACACTTGCACATACGTTACTTTCTTTGCCGTGCCTACGACTGACTCACCCGTTTTTGCATCCACGAGCTCCCGTCGGGTCAGATCTGGGAGTAAATGGTAGTGCTGAATGACGTCGCCACCTAGTATCGCATATGGTACGTCTGCTACAATGAACGTCCATTTGATCTTATTCTTAAACCCGAAGTCTAATTCCCTATATATTACACCATATGTGTTTATTTGCGTATTATTTGCTGCGTATAATTTAACGCGCGTTGCTTTCTTTTTACTATTCTTTCCTTTCGGAACTAACGACACTTCCGCACCCGTATCTACCAAAAAGGTTTCGTTTACTAATTTATCTATGACGTGGAGGCGTATTCCTTCCGTGTCCGACGAGGTTGCCCCCTCTACCCGCCGGTTCGAGAGTTTAAATGTTCTCTATCTCTACTTTTACTTCGCGTTTGGTTCTTTTCTTTTCCAACGCTATTGCTTCTTGCTACTCCGCGGTTGGGTGATTTAGACCCTTGCCTTTTTCTATCAATAGTAGGTGGAACGGGCTCCTGCCTCTTCTCGTAATTAATCCAATCACAGGGCTCTAAACATTTATACGCGTTTTTTCCGTATTTCGCATGGTATACACAATAACGTTTACTGTTATTTCGATTGTTGGTTCGCGAGAGTCTTCCACCTCTAAACTCGTTCCCTACTTTACCGAGCGTCTCTTTGATAACTGCTTCGATATGAGCTTTAATACCTACACTATCCGTGTACGGTCTATCATTTTCTTTTTTACCTTGATTTACTATGCTAACCATTTTACCGACCTCTTCTTCGCATTTATTCTTATATATTTCATCCACGTTTTTTACCACGATTCCTTCGTTTCTTAAATTTATTTCTCCCACCAGGTGCGATTTAATGCTGGGTGAAAGATTATATTTCCATACCCTTAAGATAACCTCGCGTTCTATTATACCGTCTGCCACGTCAAGCAATTCTCTTAAATATTCCGATGGTTTTTCTCCGTGCGCCCGACATTTCCTGAATAATTTATTAAACCTCTCTTCTTGTGACTGTCCATAAGTCTCCATGAGGTATTTCTTCAACCCGTTATATCTATTTCCCGGCTTTAATGTTTTTACTAAATTCGATGTTTCGCGAATTACGTCACTATCTAAATTATTTATAAGTAATACGAACGCTACGCTCTCGTCCGTAACATTTTACATTTTAGCCTGGGCTTCAAATAAGTCAAACCACGTTTCCGGATTATGCTTCTAGAAGGGAAAATTAATTTGACGGTTTTGCATGAGGTTACTGGGTACTACTATGTTAGCGCGTTGTCCACCTAACCTAAAATTATTTTGCGCGTCGTCAGTATTCTCTTTATTTGCGTGCGTCGGTATTTGCTCGTTGTTATGCACATCGTGTGCTTCTAACCTTTCTCCCGGTTTATTTCGGTCTTACTCGAGCATTTCTATTCTTTTTATTAAAAATCCCATATTCGTTTCATAATGTTTCTTTATTTCTAATAACTGTTTTTTATAATAATCTTCTACTTTTCTCGTACCGCTCGCTCCTAGTATACTACTACTATTCATTGTCTCTTGATCTGCAAGAGCTCTGTTATTATCTACCTGATTTCTAAACGCGTCTCGTTCTCTATTATTAGGCGTACTATTATATATACTAGCTACGGCGTCGTCAGTTCCGCCATTTACGTTCTGTAGCGTATTCTCGGTAGCCATTTTGTGATTCGAGGTTTTATACAATACAAACAATCCTCGCTATAAATTTTAACCGACCTTGATCGATATTACTCAGTCTTACGTTGACTAGATTCAATAAATACAACACGCAATAAATAAATAATTAAATTAATAAGACATTAAAATAAATAAATAAATAGTTTACACGAACGATCAAATAAATGTTCACGATAATACAAACATTTAAAATAAATAAATAAATAAATAAACAAATAAATAATCATGAAACACAATGTTTAAATACGTAAATAAACAATTGCTTCAAATTATCGACCAAGGTTGATTGCGATAGGTGTAAAAGGCCTACGCAAAATACAACACAAATAAAATCAGAAGATTATTTACAATTTTAAAAATCGCCGTTAATTCGTCCCGTGTGCGCGGCAATACAATTCTTATTCATTTTTCGCGTCTTACCAACATGCACGACCTCCGCATGACCCTTTGGGAACACCTAAGAGCTACACAAATGTAAGGGTTAGAATGTATCTCTCAAGGTCATACATCGGCCCATAACATGCCAGCAATCATACTTTTAACTCTTTGTTCGTTATACTTACGAAAATTTTTGTTCCTCACGCGCACACGCGACTCACCCACGAATCACCTCTATCTAACCTTAAAATAACCGTCGCGTCTCGACTTTTCGACGCGTTTCTCGCTAACCGCTTTACTTTACCCGCACAATCGAATCACTTTTTTCTTTTTTTTGCACTTTTATTTTCTTCTTACTCTGTTTTTTTTCGCTATTAACAGTTTCACCCTTTTCTAATATATTTTTTTTGTACTTATATTCGCGTCTTTGCACAGATTTTCTTATTTCTTATTTCTTTACGTATAACTTCCCCCTTTCTTTTCTATGAAGGAAGAGAGAGACAGATTCCCTATACTCCCCCCAGTTTGCACGTTTTATCTCTTATTACAAAAAAGAAAAAGAAAAATTTATAAAAGGCATATGACTGCCGGCAACCGACGCAGCCACGACTCGTGGACAAAGAGACGAACAAATTCGATGGTTTGCACCACGTGCCGAGTCTACACCGGCGCCAACCGTCACCTTAAGAACATTAAAACCCTCAAAAGAAAAAAAAATCCACTATTCTCTCTCCCACGTGCAGCTGGAGAAAGCCAGTCTCTCACTTACTGTGCTATATCTATTCTGTTAGTACATGTATATATATATATATATATATATATATATATATATATATATATATATCTTTCCGAGCGAACAATTACTTTACTTTATGTTAAGAAGGGGCCGACCTATCTGTCTCTGTCTAATAGCGATTTTCATTATCTATATAAACATTATCCTTTATAACAAGAAAATAGCAGCCGCCGCTAGATATTAGTATAATTACTAAATTTTGTAATAACAACCAAATTTTTTACCGCATAGTTTTTGACTAATTAGAGACCTACTAGCAATCTAGAATATAACCTATCTTTTTTTGGTAGGTCTCTAATGATTCAAAAACTACGCAGTAAAAAAATTTGGTTGTTATTACAAAATTTACTTATTATACTAATATCCAGCGGGGGCTGCTATTTTTTTCTTGTCATACCGGATAGTGTTTACATAAATGATGAAAAACGCTATTAGACAAAGACAGATAGTTCGGCCCCTTCTTAATACTATATATGTAGAGAAAAAATAATTTCTGCTGTAATTTTTAAGATAAATTTCCGTTAGTTAAGATTCAATATATGTTACAAAATTTTTGTTTTTACTTTAAGATAAGTATCTACAACGCGGTCGCGAAATTATAATTCTAACCTTTAAAATGTATTTCCGGCGAGACGATAGCGACCTTTGCTCGGACTCTTGCTGGCCAACGGCTTTTGCTCAGGCGTCCTGCTAGCTGCTGCTTTGTCCTGTCTCCCCTAACGGTTGTCAAGGTCACCAATGTTAGCCTCTACGCCTTGTAGAAGCTACGCTGTCGAGTTGATATTCGAGAAAGGAGCAGGTTGATGGTAGGTACTCGAAAGAAAGAAAGAGATTTCTTTTATTATAATAGAATGTGCGTTTATTACCTGAGGATGACAGGCTACTTATCTTACGAGAAGTCAAGAACGCTCTTATGACTCTCTTCGCTCTCGCGTAACACATAGCTTACGCTTTTAGTCGCTTGCTTGCGCACCGCAGGTTGCGCGTGACACTTACATGCCTACCTACTCCTACACACTTAATTTTAAAATTTATTTTTTGTTAAATTTTTAGTATATATGGTTCATAATGTCTTAAATTACAATTTGTAAAAATATGGTCATATTTTACACATGATTTCCAATAAAAAACATTTTAATACATTTGTCCCAAAAATCAATACTTTTTCAGAAAAAAAAATCACGAATCTCATCATTGATCCAAAATAACGATTTTTTCAGACATTTTTGCACAATTAAGTAACTTTGAGAAGGCTGCCCAACTGGAGGCTTCGTATATTTTTTCCTCATAAAAAAACAAAGAAAATAAGACTTTAAAAAGCCAATTTAATCTGTTCGATTTTTAGATATACTAAATAGTATGTTTAAATCGATCAAGTAAGCATAAAAATCAGTATATTATAATTTGCAGAAATTCAGGTACATTCTACATCTAATTTCCAAGAACAAGTATTCTTTCAAGTTTTAACGAAAAATTGATAGTTTTTGAGGAAAAAATTCATTAAAATATTTATTTAGCAAAAAATTTGGAAAATTCGAAAAATTCGATCACGTTTAAATCCTGACCACTTTGACCTAAAATTTTTTTTGTGTATTTCGGGTATTAAATAGAACATTTTCACAGATTTTCGACGAATTCTATTTTTTTGTTAGGTGAGTTGACGTGAGACGTCCCATATATATATATATATATATATATATATATATATATATATACACAGGGTGTTTCAATAGAATGGATCCCCCTGAATAACTTTTCAGGATCGCATTTTCTCAGAAAATGTTTTAGACAGAGTTGTTAGGTTTGATCCGAGGAATCAACAGATGACCTTGGCTTGGACCTCAAAGTAATTTTTCAAGGTTATTTCAAGGTCAAATTCTTTTTTTTAATGGAAACCCCTAATTTTGACTCCGGAAATGAAGAGATCGGGAAATTTTACGTCCAGAAACGTATTTGACCGTGAGTCAAAATTACCCCCTGGGGGTCACATGAAGGTCATTTGAAGTTTAGATGGAAAAATTGAAACAGATCGTGCTATAAGATAAATCACAGAACGCAGTCGTACAGTTTGGTTTAATATGGTCCAAGGAATTGACAGGTGACCTTGGCTTTGACCCCTAGGTTATTTTTCAATGTTATTTCAAGGTCAAATTCTTATTTTTGAATGGAAACCGCTAATTTTGACCCTGGAAATGAAGATATTAGCAAATTTTACGTGCTGATACGTATTTGACCGTGGGTCAAAATAACCACCAAGAGGTCAGATGAAGGTCATTTGAAGTTTAGATGGAAACATTAAAGCAGATCGTGTTATAAAATGAATTACAGAACACAGTCGTATAGTTTGGTTTGATATGGTCCAAGGAATTGACAGGTGACCTTGGCTGTATCTTTTGGTCAAATCATAATCCTCATTGGATGTTGGGAGCGAACACGCAATACCCTCAAAAGTTGAATGTTTGAGTAGGTATGATTTATAATACTTTAATCGGTCCTTTTTTTATTGAAGGGAATTTGAATGCCGACATTTATGAAGAAATGTTAAGAAACCAAATGATAACAGCTATACAGGCAATGCTATTGAAAATATGGGTAATTTTTATTTCTAGCAAGATGGTGATGCACAACATTATGCGCGAAACGTACGCACATACTTAGATCAAGTGTTTAATGGACGATATATAGAAAGAAGAGGCGCCATTAAATGGCCTGTACGATCACCTGATCTGTCTTCACTCGACTTCTTTTTGTGGGGCTACTTTAAAAGTAGAGTTTATGTGCCATAACCTGCAAATTTAGATGGACTGCGGCGTTGTATTGTTAAAGGGGCTGCTTTAATCGACCAAGATGTTATTTAAAGTGCAGTCTAATTATTTTACTGTCGTCTAGGCTACTGTCAAGTCGAAAACGGAAGACAATTTAAATATAAACTAAAAAAGAAAGAATAAATACATAGAAAAAACTGATAATTCATTTAAATCTATTACACTCTGCTTATCATCATTATAAAAATTAATCACAAAAGTTATAAATATAATAAGAATGATATACAGTAAAAGCAAATCTTAGAAAATTAATTTACAGAAAATTACAGTAAAATAAAAAAAAAAAAAATATTCAAACAAAATTGTTTAAAATTATAAAATGAAAAAAATATTAAAAAATAAAATTAAAAAAAAAATTTTAAATAAAAAAAAAGAAAATGGAGTCAAAAGCTCACACGTCCTTGTTGTGATTCTAGTTATACTGAGATCAGCTACATATACTCTACCGAAGTTAAAATATACCTGCTGAAGTTATATTTTATTTTCGAATACAAAAAAAATAGAGCTTGAAACAACCTGAAGAAATAACTTTGCGGTGAAAGCCAAGGTCACCTATTAATTTCATGGACCATATCAAACCAAACTGTACGATTACGTTTTGTAATCCATTTTATGACGCGATTTGCTTCGAATTTCTAATCTAAACTTCAAATGACCTTTATATGACCTTTTGGCGGTTATTTTAACCTACGGTCAAATATGTATCTGGACGTAAAATTTCCCGATCTCTTTATTTCCGGAGTCAAAATTAGGGGCTTCCATTTAAAAAAAAATTTGATCTTGAAATAACCTTGAGCAATAACTTTACACGGAAAAAGGAAAATACCTGAAAAGAATGTACTAATTTGAGTCAGTACTAGAAAGAATATTACCAGTCGTTTTTTAATTGATACTCAGTATATATTTTAAAACGACCTATATAAGTACATTTTTTAACGCGACTCGTCCCAAGAATTGTGTGGTATAGTACCGAATTTTTCCGTACTACGGGACTAAATTATCTTTTACTAACATAGTACCTATACAATATTTACTGCGGCGCTGTCGAATATGAAACTTCAATACAGCTAATTTATCATAATGTAAAAACCATTAAATTGCATAAAAATTTTTAGCAATCAATAAATATAATATCGATCATATAATATGTAAAAATTTCAAATTACTAATTATTAATTTTAAACTTTAGTTGATTATTATAAACGGGAAAAAGCAGATGAATTTTTTTGCTACAATAAAGAAATTTGTAAGATTAAGCTTGAGTGCGGACAACTCATGAAATCCACCGGGATGCTATACATAAAAAGTTATATACAAACTTACGATGTATAGTATTTCGAGGTTAGGTTTGTCAAGCTTGATCTAACTTTCAATCCAAGTTTATAAAAGAAATAAATTCAAATGACTTTTTATTTTAACAAAAATAATTGTACTAACATAGCTATAGCGCGGATACGTTAGAATATTTGTTTGATTAATGAATTTAAAAAGATGTCAACAAAATAAAAAAAGCAAAAATCGATTCTAACAGCTCTGACATCCTGTTAAGTTGAAAATTAATTATTAGTAATTTAAAAGGGTTATATATTATAAAAATGATTTTAGAATCATCAATTTTTAATTCTAGTATGGGAAAATCAGTTCTATATATAGCAATTATATTCTCTGCAAAATTTTACCCCTGGATCGGATAGGTGAAATATCAGTCCTAGTACCGAAAAAATAGGTACTACGTAGCGGAAATTCATGCACTCAGTTCGTAATATAGTTATGCCAGCATTAGTAGTTAAAATTTGAAGTATAGTATTGATTAAAATTATACTATTACATTTTTTTTCAATACTTTATCACAGAAATAATACATACTACGTGTAGTATTGATTTTAATGGTATTTACCTTTTTCCGTGTAGGGTCAAAGCCAAGGTCACCTGTCAATTCCTGGGACCATATTAAACCAAACTGTACGACTGAGTTCTGTAATTTATCTTATAAAACGACCTGCTCTAATTTTTTCATCTAACCTTCAAATGACCTTCATGTGAACCCTAGGGAGTAATTTCGACCCACGAACAAATACGTATCTGGACGTAAAATTTCCCGATCTCTTCATTTCTGGGGTAAAAATTAGGGGTTTCCAAAAAAAAGGATTTAACCTTGAAATAACCTTGAAAAATTACTTTGAGGTCGAAGCCAAGGTCATCTGTTGATTCCTTGGATCAAACCGCACAACTTTGGTCTAAAACATTTTCTCGGGAAATGCGATCCTGAAAAGTTATTCAGGGGGATCCATTCTTTTGGAACACCCTGTGTACAGATATATATATATATATATATATATATATATATATATACCTGTATGTATGTAGGTGTGCGTGCATGTGAATTGACAAAATATCCCATGTTTATGTATATACATATATTCAAAAGCCCACGTGAGTGAGTGCATGCGCTATGACAGGAACAGTCCCATATATATGTATAAAGAAAAATATATATAAACTCAAGTACGTGTCATGCGTGTTAATTGTTATTTAAACTTTAATTTTTTTGTAACATTTATTGGTAATGAACTCGGTTCATTACAAATGTATGAAAGACAAACAATATAATTTTATAAAATTTAAATTTATTATTCAAATAATTTTTATTCATAATATTCGTGTAAATAAAGATGTAAATTTACCTTCATCCAAAAAACTTGAAAATTTAAATCAATTCATCGAGAGTGAAGGATATTTTAATAAAATTAATATTCCCGTGAATAAAAACAAAGAAGTGTTTTTAATGATTTCAAAATATTGTGTTTTAAATAATTCATCAGTAACTGCTATGACAAATTTATTTGAACTCATTAATTGTATATTTGAGAAACGAATCTTGCCTAATTCTCGTCATAAAATAGATCAACTATTGAATCCTAAAGGTAATACTGAGTTTCATGTCACTTGCCAAATTGCTCAGCATGTATAGGAAAATTTAGAGAAACAAATAATTTAGTATAAAAATTTAGATTTTGTAACACTCTCATAGATTTATCAAGTCCATCCAGTACAAGTTATTCCGTATTAATAGATCCTTCTTCACAAATAGCAGATATCATACATATTCATGAAACGCATTATAATTACATTGTAAATGAAAGAATATCTCAAACGAATTGTTTCAAGTATATATATATATGACGGCAAAATGTATAAAAAATTTGTAGAATCTTTACTAAAAACGCATAAACATAATTATTTAAGTGCTGTATTAAATACAGATGGTGCCCCAAAATTCAAGTGCTCTCAATATTCAATATGATCCATTTATATTATGCTAAATAAACTACCGCCTCAAGCTTGTTTGTCTAATTTAGTTACATGCAGCCTATGGTTTCTTAAAAAGAAACCTGAAATGACAATATTTTCAGATCCGTTTGTAGATTTCATTAAAAACAGGCCGGAGCAGATTCGATACCGACCGAGAAACGAAAATCCGTTGTTTTATTTTCTCCTACTATACGTAATGGAATGCACTAAAATTTTTAATACATTCACAAAATTTATTTCTCTATTGCACTCGACAAAAATAATTTAAATAAATTTTATAAAATTAAAAATTTTATACTACAGCTATTAATTAAAATCTAAGTACGGTTACTTACTTTTCGTTTAAAATATGGTGAATTTTATGAAAAAAACATCTATTACACAATCATGTACGTATAAAAAATTGCGCTCGATTAAAAATTCTTTTGAAAACAGTATAATTATTTTATTTATGATAAAATAACATTTCAACTTCTCGGTCGGTAATTAAAACTGCTCCGGCCTACTCTTAATGATTTATCAAAAAAAGACATTCTTTGTATTGTTAACAGGCAAGTTGTGTCGATTCAGTTGCCAGAGTTCCCATGCAAGGAATAAAGCAGTTCAATAGGAATTTTGGCTGCAGTTAGTATCTTCGTCCGGGAATATGGAGTCATGGTAGTATGAGATACCCGATACTTGATACACATTTGGAGTTTAGGAACAAAAAGGGTACGATACGCGACATAGATGTAGCAACTCCTTGTAATCCGGTGAATGGTATTAAACAATCATCTCCTCAGATATTACTAGATAATTTTCATATTATGTTTGGAAGAGGTAGCTAGTCAAATAACGGAATATTATTTATTATTCATGAAGTTAAATAAACAAGATATTTAAAAAATAGATACCATTTTATTGCAGATAACTGCTCCTCATCAAAAATCACGGTTGACTCGAGGCATAAGCTCAAGAAATGATTGAAAAAGTCGAAAATGGGAAAATTTCGTTCTATATTATAGTGTTCCAATTTTAGTACATGTATTAACATCTAAATTATTAAAACATTGGCTTTTATTTGTAGAAAGCTTATACATATTATTGCAAGATGAGATGACACTAACTAGGAGAGTATCAGACCTCCGGATCACGGATTTTGCTCAAACTTTAGGATAAGTTTTTAGATGTCAAAATATGAAAGGAAACAAAATTTTAGACCCCAACGCTCAATATTTCCTTAGTTACAGGCAATTAAAGAAAATCACTAACAAAGTTACTAGATTTTCAAACGCATATAGTTCCTTAGCATTGATAGCTAAGAGCTTAAAACTTATTTTAAATGAAAGCTGAGCTCAAATCCTTTCGAAATAGTAGTTATAGCATGTCAAAATATTATTTTTTCCTAAAATTATAGCGTAATAAACATTAGACCCATTTTCAGCTTTTGTTATTAATTAATGTTTTAAAAAGAAAAATCAGGTCCAATGTTTATCACGCTACAACTTTGGGAAAAAATAATATTTTGACATGCTATAACTACTATTTCGAAAGGATTTGAGCTCAGCTTTCATTTAAAAAAGCTTTCAAGCTGCTAGCTATCAATGCTAAGGAACTATATGCGTTTGAAAATCTAGTAACTTTTTTAGTGATTTTCTTTAATTGCCTGTAACTAGGGAAATATTAAGCGTTGGGGTCTAAAATTTTGTTTTCATTTATATTTTGACATCTGAAAACTTATCCCAACGTTTAAGCAAAATCCGTGATCCGGAGGTCTGATACTCTCCTAGTAAGAGAAGTAGATGGAGCTGATGAGTTATCACATCAATTTGTAGCTGAAACCGAGCAGTATTTTGGTATAAAGTCTATGACTCATAATATTCATCACCTAATTCATTTATTTATTAGTGTATTGAACTTGGGTCCATTATGGGCACATTCTACGTTTTCTTTTGAATCTGCTAATTATCAATTATTGAGAGCAATAAAATGTGCCCGTGAAGTAACGCAACATCCGGCTCCGACATTGCGTTATTGTCATTCAATAATAATAATTTTTAACCTTATCTATTTTCAAAAATAATACAATATGCGATTAATTAATTTAAAAATAAGATTGATTTATAACTACAATATATCTTAAATGTAATTAGTTTCTTTGGAATCCATGAAAGTAAATGATAGTTTTAAATACGAAATCATAACTTCGATTCATAGGAATTTATTACTGTTAAACATCAACTTTTGAAATATGATCAGTTGTCTCCCTTAAAAAAATTAGTAATCTGATTTTTTAAAAATTGGACTTCAAAGACGAGATTAGTACTATTAAAACAATTAAAATCTTACTTAAAAAATATACGAATTATATAAAAATTTATACACATATGAAACATTTCAAATATAATTTCAAAAACATGGTAAGTTTCTTTGACAATTCACTTAACTTCAATTGACGTTTCCATCGCCCTATAAATGATCCTTTTCAAGAATTTTATTTCCATCAATGATATTTCAATAACTCAATCTTTGATTTACTCATATGTAATAAATTCTTTATATTTACAGTTTTTGCATATAGTTCAGTAGAATTAGACTTTTTGCATGACTTAATTAGTAACAGGCAACTGAAGTGAAAAATGAGTTCATTAGGTCAAAAGATATTAAAATTTAGAAAGACCCTCAAAATTTTGGCTAGCATATTTTTTTAAACAACGTTTTTATGTAAAAAATTGTGAAAAATCGATGTTTTTTGGATCTAGCTCTTTTCGTTTTTTAATAGGGTATATGAAATTTATAATACTTATAAAGGTCTTCAAGACGAATAGCTTAAGCCCTATTACATTTAATTTCGTTAATAATTTATTTAAATAATCGCAAAAATATAGTCAAAAATCGTTAAATGTTCAATAATTTTTTATTCCATAAAAAAAAGAGCTACATGCTTGTAACTTTGTAAAAAGTTGCCTTCTATCATCCTTCAGTTCCCATAATTTTTTCAGCAAAAAATATTAATTTGTTTATGAGATATTCAATTTGTTCACTAAAAAGAGGTAAAATGTAGGCCTCAAATGGACCCTATTGCGGTCATTTTAGAAAGAAATGACCATTGTCATTTATGCTCTTTGACACTTATATTTAGTGAAAATAAAAAGTTTGATTGACATTTTAATTATTTTCGCTGTTTAAATGGCGATCGAAGAAAAAATTTTTTTTTCTTAATTGTTTTTTTAATTTATATATGAAAAAATAAAAATATTTAAATGCAACTGTTTTATTCTTGTTGCTTAAATTTTAACGCTTATTTTTAAAAAAAAACGTTATTCTGTGATAATTAGGAGCTGAGATAATTTTTTTTTTTTTAAATCGCCATTTGTTTATTTACAAAGATTAAGGAATGAAATTTTAATGACAGATCCTCTAATACTTGAACTTTGATATAAGATCATTTCTGATATTAAAATCAGTTTTTTAAAACCTTAAAAGATTGTTTTTAAGTATGTATAGTTTCAATTCATTTTGAAGAGGGGAGGAACGCGTCATCTTTCGCAAGTACAGAAAAAATTTTTTCGATTATTTCAAATTTGTCTTGTGAAAAAATTTTCTATATCTCAGTGAAATATTAACCGATTTTGATGTTTTTTTTTTAATCTGAGGTAGCGCGAGATAATATTAACAGTCGTTATACTTGTTTAATGATATAAATAAATTAATTTGTTATAAACAATAACAAAAAATATATGCATATTTTTTTTCATTTTTTATATACTTGCCATGTTTATTTTTATAATTTAATAAATAAGTTTCATTTCTTTTATTAAAAAATTAGATTATTATCTTTTTTACAGGCTAATAATTAATACAAACATTGCACTTATCATAAAAATCCTGACATTAATAAAAATAATGTGAAGGGTTTTATGATAAGAGATATGTTTTTATTAATAATATTGTTCAAGAGGACGCTGGATCTCTCTATCCTTTTCTAATTAAAAAATGTAAATTTTTGGGAAAACTAGTTATTATTGATAGAAATTAAGGGTTGTCCGCAACTTCTATAGCGAAAAACAATATTTTGTCTGATGAGAGCAAATTAATTTTGTTGCTTTTTTTTCAAGTAAAGTTTGACATACTTAAATAACGTATTCTCTAGCCTAATTTAGGATTTTGTAAGTATGTCAAACTTTACTTGAAAAAAAAGCAACAAAATTAATTTGCTCTCATCAGACAAAATATTGTTTTTCACTATAGAAGTTGCGGACAACCCTTAATTTCTATCAATAATAACTAGTTTTCCCAAAAATTTACATTTTTCAATTAGAAAAAGATAGAGAGATACAGCGTCCCCTTCAAAAAAGAAAAAAATTAAATTTTTTAGAGAAAAAGATATTATGTTTCATAAAATTATTAATACGAACGTTCCATTAACGTAAAATATGAAATAAATTATTTTTCTCATATATATTGTTTATAATAAATTAATTTGTTTTGCTAAATAAAACAAAAATGACGGTACTTAACATTATCTCGCACAACCCCAGATCAAAAAAAGAAACGTTAAATTCGTTGAATATTCAAGGTCAGAAGCTTTTTTTTAATAATGTCAGGATTTTTATGATAAGTGCAATGTTTGTATTAATTATTAGCCTGTAAAAAAGATAATAATCTAATTTTTTCATAAAAGAAATGAAACTTATTTATTAAATTATAAAAAATGAAGAAAAATATGCATATATTTTTTGTTATTGTTTATAACAAATTAATTTATTTATATCATTAAACAAGTATAACGACTGTTAATATTATCTCGCGCTACCTCAGATTAAAAAAAAAACATCAAAATCGGTTAATATTTCACTGAGATATAGAAAATTTTTTCACAAGACAAATTTGAAATAATCGAAAAAATTTTTTCTGTACTTGCGAAAGATGACGCGTTCCTCCCCTCTTCAAAAAGAATTGAAACTATACATACTTAAAAACAATCTTTTAAGGTTTTAAAAAACTGATTTTAATATCAGAAATGATCTTATATCAAAGTTCAAGTATTAGAGGATCTGTCATTAAAATTTCATTCCTTAATCTTTGTAAATAAACAAATGGCGATTTAAAAAAAAAAAAAATTATCTCAGCTCCTAATTATCACAGAATAACGTTTTTTTTTAAAAATAAGCGTTAAAATTTAAGCAACAAGAATAAAAAAGTTGCATTTAAATATTTTTATTTTTTCATATATAAATTTAAAAAACAATTAAGAAAAAAAATTTTTTTTTTCGATCGCCATTTAAACAGCGAAAATAATTAAAATGTCAGAGCCACGGTGGCTCAGGGGCTAGAACATCCGACTCTCACCCAGAGGGCCGGGGTTCGAGTCCCGGTGAGGGCGGGATTTTTTCCATTTTTAATTAAAAGTGGAGAATTTTTCGGACTCATTGACACCGTGGTGGACCACCTCCGAATGATTTTCCGCGGTTTTAACAAAAATCGCAGATAATTATTCGAGGGTCGGTAAGGCAGAATGCGACTGCTCCACTACTATAGTTGAGCCGGAACGTTCTGCCGGGTTGGTGTGAGCTCTCGATGCGCTTAAAAGGATGGGTAGAGCGAGTCTCCCCGCCTGAGTAGGCCTGCACGGGTACGCGAACACCTTCCGGGGTAAAAGGTATGGATTCGAACGCGAAAACACCGGAACACATAGGTGGTCGAGGTGTCCCGTAAAAAGGTTGGAGAACCTGTACGGGTATGGAACTTGAAAGATAAAGATAAAGATAATTAAAATGTCAATCAAACTTTTTATTTTCACTAAATATAAGTGTCAAAGAGTATAAATGACAATGGTCATTTCTTTCTAAAATGACCGCAATAGGGTCCATTTGAGGCCTACATTTTACCTCTTTTTAGTGAACAAATTGAATATCTCATAAACAAATTAATATTTTTTGCTGAAAAAATTATGGGAACTGAAGGATGATAGAAGGCAACTTTTTACAAAGTTACAAGCATGTAGCTCTTTTTTTTATGGAATAAAAAATTATTGAACATTTAACGATTTTTGACTATATTTTTGCGATTATTTAAATAAATTATTAACGAAATTTAATGTAATAGGGCTTAAACTATTCGTCTTGAAGACCTTTATAAGTATTATAAATTTCATATACCCTATTAAAAAACGAAAAGAGCTAGATCCAAAAAACATCGATTTTTCACAATTTTTTACATAAAAACGTTGTTTAAAAAAATATGCTAGCCAAAATTTTGAGGGTCTTTCTAAATTTTAATATCTTTTGACCTAATGAACTCATTTTTCACTTCAGTTGCCTGTTACTAATTAAGTCAAATTTTAAGGTTTTTCGAGCTAATTCTACTGGACTAATAAAACTTTATTCAATATGAGTAAATCAAAGATTCAGTTATTGAAATATCATTGCTAGAAATTGAATTTTTGAAAAAGATCCATTATAGAGTTATGAAGATATTTATATAAAAAATAAAACACTCAAAAAAGAAACAGGGATAGCGCTTTGAAAAATCTTACAAATACATAACAGTTACAATTTTGCTTTCCAAAATGTTTTATAAATGACAATAAAAAATCAACAAAAATCCATTATTATATATATCCATTAAAATACATCTGACATCTGCTGAATTCAATATAAATGTAATAAATGAATTATTATTAACGAAGTAATTTTACTTTGGAAATTGATGACTTCGACCGCAAATCGGTATAAATTTATCACAATGAAAATTCAATTTCAAAAACTCTATCAACACGGTTAAGATCTTCTTCTCATTTATATTTGTAAATGCTTTACTTCTTCGTAAATTTATTGCATTTTAAAATAAAATTAGTGTACATATATAATTGTAAATACTTATGCATTTGAAACTTTATTTTTCCTACTATTAGAATAATGATAATGTATGAAATGATCTAAAAAGTTAACTGATAAATCAACTGATAAATCGCCTCAAATCATCAACTGATTTATCAACTGATTTTTTCGGTAGGAAGCTTTAAACTTTATTTGCGAAAGCAATAATTATCTTTACACCGGTTTGAATCTTTCCACGATCTCCGAACTATTTGGCATCTAATTAAAATGTATAGATCCCTATTAAAAAAAAACACGTGTTTGTTGCACGTGAAAAAAACACGTGTAAAATACACGTATTTTTTACACGTGTTTTTTACATGTAAAATTTGCTTGTTTTTTCATGCATATTTTTCACGTGCTTTTTTCACGTGTATTTTTCAGGTGTATTTTTCACATATTGTTTTATAGCTTTTCGAAGAGCTTCTACTGTCCGGCCTCTTATATCTGCGTCTCCCAAATTTGTGTAAGGGATGACAAAACTTAGAAAAACGCCACCTAGCGACTTAAAGTCAAACTAGTCAAGTATACTTCCCATCACTAAAATTTTGCTAGCATCTTGTAGAGCTTCTTTAAGAATGTTTCGTATTTCATTGTAGGGAATCGTACCAGAACGCCAAGACAAACCATGATAATATTGTTCAAACCATTTGTTTTGCGTCTTATATTTCTCTGTGAGTCTTCGCCAAGGAAACGGTTCTTTAAAAAGTAGCACAACAGGATCAGAATCATCGTTCAACGGAACTATAGCCAATTCTTTTAAAACATAGTCATTACCAGGCTGCTTGAAGCCTTGCATATCGACCAAGTACTCCATCGTGAATGACTCTTTTGACGATAAACATCCAATTTATAACTATTCCCCCACCACTTAGACAAGTTTTCGTACATTACCATTGACAGGATTGTACTCGACTACGCGATCGTGTATGATCAAACAGTAAGCTGATGTTCCAGCAAGAATATTATTTCTTGATTCAAATTCTAAACGAACATCCACAGGAGCGCTTTTCAGAGACTCATTTTGTTTCGAGCAATCGATTACAATCAACGGCACATAGTCAATGAAATCTTGCTTTTTTAAGAGTGGTTCGGCATCTTTCTCATAGTACGCAGGTTGAAAATTAGCATACATATCGTATAACATAGCAAATTGATTACGTTCAATATTTAAATTTAGATTTCCATATGGATAGTATTGTGAATTAAGGAAAAGCTTTACATTACTTATGTTGCAGTGATCAAAGCGACTCGCATTGGCTGTTTTTAGATTTTTTCGATTCGTTTGAAAAGCTAGAATAACAAAACGTGCCTTTTTCAATTGGTTAGAAGTTTTAACAGTCCAAACGTGTTTTGATGTGGTTGAAAGTAGCGGATACTCGTACAAGTCCCAACTACGGAAACTCATTGCAATCGGTTTATCTTTTTCAATATGATTGAGTAAGCGAAGTTTGTAGGCATTCGATAATATGACATAGGGCATAAGCCATTCTATTCTTTGCAAATTGATCTGAAAATCTTCGTATCTATTTTCATGATGCGTTTGAACTACCGCATTCAAATCATTCCTAGATCTTGTCAGTATAAGTTCATGTTTTACATTAACTACAATTTTACGATAGTCTTCAGCAAAACCGAAAATCATACTCAGAGGAATAGATAAGTCAAAGTAACCTGCCTCGTAGTTTACTTTTAGATTTTCCTCTACATCAACCCAACCAGCGTTCTCAAGAATTGACTCTTGACTAGAACAAAAGGAAAGCCATCCTTTCATAAGTGTAGTTAAACCAACATTTTTACATTTGTCAATCTCCACAGCATTGATTTCATATCGGATTTCTTCAAACATGTGACAGATGGCGTTATTTACTAGGACCGTATTAGCTACCGCGGTTCCGTCAGCTTTCACGATTCTACCACAAATATGGAGTGAACTACGGGATGGTAGAAGACATAAGTCTTGATGTTGAATAGATATACGAATCTCATCACTATTATTAAATGAAGATGAGGAATAAGGTTGATGAGCATGTACCTCATAATGTTCAACAGATTCATCGAATTTTACTCCCGACTGTATGCTCAGAATTCCTTCCATGTTTTTGAAAACAACAGAAGAATATACAAGTTACTTTCCACCACGGATTCTTAGTCCGAGACTTCTTAGGAACTGAATGTTTTGCCGTGTTAGCGCTTTCTTTGTCGTTCGACGACTGATGACTGGTCGACATGTTGACTTACTTATATAGCCTCTACCAACTTTAGTGTTGTAAACGATACCCATTACGTTTGTTTAAGATGTAATCTTATTGTAATAATTTCTCCTCGAAAATTAATCAAGTGTCCGTCTTGATCGACTATTCGTACTTGAATGTGATCTATGCTCTTGACGCTGATCGGAAGATAAATGACTGGAGATGGAACTTCAATGATCTTATATCCCGGTGAGACTGCAGGAAAGAACTCGTGTATGGTATGCACTCGTCGATTGTTTATATAGGCGCCAGAGGTTATGTTGCACTCAACTCGGAGTGCGTTAACTTTCAAAATAGCTACAGGTAAATCAGAATCGTGAGCGATTTTTTCTGTAAGAACACGTTGAGTAAAACCCAACAATGAACCTATGGAATCTTGCGGTCGAAAATCAATAGGATGACTGCAGGTTATAACACAACGTAGTGTGCTATTATTGGGTTTTATATCGATTGAAATTCCTTTTGATGCTAGTGTCTCACGAAGATAATTTTTTATATCTTTAATTTCGTAACTTCCAGTCGGTAATAAAATTTCTTCCTCACCAACGTAGAACTTATTATTTCCACTATCGATATTAGGTATTGAGTTGAAGGTCGAAAGACCAATTAATCCGAGAACATAGTTCTTATCGGGTGAAAGTTCAATCGGAGGAAAATACTGAGCTTCAAGCACTGATGATGTACTAGAAAAACTTAGCGTCAATGAATCTTCCATGATTGTTCAATGGATAATGAGAGATAGCTAATTTGACTTTCCTTTTATAAGTTTTTACTCAAAAACTTCAAACATAAATGACCACAATTAAATGTATCATAGTCTTGATACCTCTCATAGTTATATTTGACCTCATCTACTCCCAAGTAAAGCATTAAATCCAATGGTGGTTGAAGGTCTCCGAAAGAATCGAAATAAACAACGTTCTTACCTCGTTTTCGATAAGCTACCCAATGTGTACCTGGACCATCTACATCATCGAGATTAACGATCGCTGTTTCGTGATAATGAGGTCCACTCTTTGGTAAAGCATTTCGCATGAAAACTCCTCGAAAATTTGGAATTTTTAGTATTTTAGCATACTTTATGAGATCATAATCTGTCAAAGCTCTTTGCGGTAACCTTACTTTGAGGATCTTTTTTTTTTTAAACCAGACTTTATATGAAGACCAAGTCCTGTCTTGTAAGGTTTTAAATAAAGACCTTTACCCAAAGCTATTTCTTCCATCTTTTGATTATGTCTTTGTTTTTCTTCTAATTGTTTTTGAGCAGCTTTTGAATCATTAACTGCTTTAGTTATACCAGCCGCACCACCTGCTAAACTACCAATTGCACCTAGACCTGCAAAGATAGGTATGAGGAATGGTAAGAATCCTCCTACTTTAGTTGGAATTGATAATCTGCGAGGTACTCTGACTTTATGTTTACCGCCTGCTTTTCTCACAGCACTTCGAGCAGCCTCTAAAGCAGAGAAGATAGCTTTACGAGCACACTTACTAGGTTTCATAGATTCGGAAGCGGCTCTAATTATTTTATTAATAGTAACAGAGGGAGTCTTCTTCTTTTTTGCTCCCATTCCAAGTTTAGATTTTACTTTCATAGCGTTTGCAATAGCGAATGCAGCTGCTTTCTCACCAATACTAGCGTCTTTCGATGAAACTCTTTCCCAAGCTTTTTCTCCTAAAACCTTATCAGCACTATTTCTAACCTCAATATTTTCACGATTCTGTGAATAAGCTATATCGTGCTCCTTGCAAGCTTTGTCGAGTGGTTTGATTCCTGGATCACCTCTAGCTAAACGTTTGGCTAATTTCGTCCCTGGTCCACAATATTGATATCCCGGTAGATGAAGTTCCAGTGGAAGATTATTAATGATTTTATTAAGCAAACCACGACCACGTCGTCGATATATGATCATAACACTTTGAAGTTCAAAGGATAACTAAACCATTGGGTATATAAGCAGCGTATTTATAGTTAATCGAACAGTCGCAGTTTGTGTCTGAAAAAGCAGCTGGTAATCCTAGTCATACTAACGAGATTCATTCCATCATCGAAGAGTTACGTGAAGCTGGCTATATATATTAAGCTGCAAGTTAAAACTCGTTACATTATCAAAATGAGCGTTGATGTATTCGGACGTAATCTTAAACGAAGCGAGGGTAATCGAGGACCTCCCGGAATCGGCTATAAATTGACAAAAGATGGACATTTCGATGTAGAAAATAAGAGGTTATGCAATGTTGCCGCTCCTCAGCAATCGAATGATGCCGTTAATTTTAATACACTGCAAGGTTTGATTACATCTGAAGTCCAAAGTATATACATAGTCACTGCTAGATTAAGAGATGATCTTAGCACATCAGAATTAAAACTGCAAAAGTTAAAGGATGAGTGTGATGAGAAGATAAAAAAAGTTAATGTAAACATTGAAAATCTATACGACTTAATTAAAAGTTGGATGCAAGATGCTAAAATTAAATCAAATAGTATAAAAGCCAATTTTCTGTAATAAAGCAATCATTAACTCTGTGACCATGGAACACCAAAGAGTTGTAGAAGAGCTTCATAAACCTGCCAGACGTCGCTATCCCCGTCGAATATTTGATGTGCGAGGTTTAGATGAAACTTGGCAAGCTGATCTTGTAGAGATGCAACCTTATTCTCGAGATAACAAAGGCTACAAATACATGCTTACAGTTATAGATATTTTTTCCAAATACGCATGGGCCGTTCCTGTGAAACAAAAAACCGGAGCAGAAGTGTCTGCTGCGATGAAATCTATATTACGTCAAGGACGAGTTCCAAAAAATTTACAAACAGATAAAGGCAAAGAGTTTTATAATACTAATTTTAAAAATCTTATGCAACAATACAAGATTAACTTATACTCAACGTTTAGTAATCTCAAAGCATCCATTTGCGAACGCTTCAATCGTACTCTCAAACACAAAATGTGGATGAAGTTCAGCTTACGTGGTAGCTATAAATGGATCGATATTTTACCTGATCTGATAAAATCTTACAACAATACAAAACATCGAACGATTGCTGCTAAACCAAAAGATGTTACAGTTGCAAATGCATCTCAGTTTCGCGCACGATTTGGTCAAAAAGTTGTGAGAAAAAAAGCAAAATTCAAGGTTAGTGATAAAGTACGAGTAAGCAAGTTGAAACAAGTATTCGAAAAAGGATACACACCTAATTGGTCTGCTGAAATATTCACGGTTGAACAAGTTAAAACAACGCAGCCGACAACGTACCGTCTCAAAGACTATCAAGATCAATCAATCACTGGTGGCTTCTACGAAGAAGAACTTCAGAAAGTCAAGTATCCAGAAGTTTATCTTGTAGAAAAAGTTCTAAAGAGACGTGGGAATCAAGTATACGTAAAGTGGCTTGGCTTTGATAGTACTCATAATAGTGGGATCGACAAAACATCAGTCCAATAAGTACTCATGTATCATACGGAGCAAAGTCGTCTTGACAGTTTTAAAAACTGGCCTTTGACTTTTTTAAAACCTAAAGATCTGGCCATCGCAGGATTTTATTATACAGGTGAAATTGACAAAGTACGTTGTTTTGAATGCTCTACAGAGATCTGTAGGTGGGAAATTGATGAGGATCCATTATCAGAACATAAGAAATGGAATAGTCGCTGCCGTTTCCTTCGAAATATAATTCCTACAGATAATTCTTTACAAAATAAATGTAAAGTTTGCTTCGATAAAGGAATAGAGATAGCATTTTTACCATGCGGACATTGTTGCTGTTGTTACCAATGCTCAAGTAAAGTTGAAAAATGCGTTATCTGTAGAAGAAACATTAACTTTAGAGCAAGGGTATTTATATCTTAAGCGCTTCAAACAAAAACATTTTTTTGTTTAGGAAGTGATGGGAGCCCCAACCTTCGCTCCCATCTGTGAGGTACAACCAAGAATCGCCACTTGTGAACCCCTTACTCCGAGTAATCTCAAAGTAGAAGGTGCACCCGTGACTCGTATACCTCTCCGTTAACTTCCAAGCGCTTAAGCCAAGGAGAACTCGAGACCTTTTCCTTTATCATCATCTAAATACTTCACAAACAACTTAAAATTTTTTATGGCCTCTTGCAACTCGAAGTAAAACTCCTTATTCTCCTGTAAGGCTCTGCATGCGCGAGATGGAATGAAAATGCGCCATTCGTGATCTAAAGTTGCCATCAATCTAAACTTATCCTTACATTTAACTGGTCTAAACTCACTCACATAATAAGTCTGATCTTTCTTCAAGGGGAATATATACCCAATGGCACGATAGACACGTCCACGAGCTGCCTTGTTGAATTTATCAAGATCCATATTTCTTTGATCAAGGCTTCTCAACAGAGACTAATGAAGAAATGGCTCAGGAGTTCTCTTAAATAGCATTTGTGTGGATCTCCCCTCCACAGAGAAAACTTTTTTGTTTAGGAAGTGATGGGAGCCCCAACCTTCGCTCCCATCTGTGAGGTACAACCAAGAATCGCCACTTGTGAACCCCTTACTCCGAGTAATCTCGAAGTAGGAGGTGCACCCGTGACTCGTATACCTCTCCGTTAACTTCCAAGCGCTTAAGCCAAGGAGAACTCGAGATCACTCTTGGTCTCGCCCAAATACTTTACAAACAACTTGTAGTGTTGAATGGCATCCAATAACTTATAATGGAAGTTCTCATCCTTCTCTAAGGCCAAGGAAACTCGAGTTGGCAGAAAAATGCGGAATTTACTATCTAAATCCACAACAAAACGGTCACCATACCGTGTTTTAACTGATTTTAGTTCAGTCACCATGTAATCTTGGTTTTTCTCCAACTCAGCTACCTTTTTAGTGGGTAAAAAACCTCCACGAGCAATCTCATTCAATTGAGCAAGATCCATCTAAAATCAATAAATATTCTAAGTCCTTTAGAGTATGAAATTTTTTTAAGTATAAAAATTTTAACTTACCTTAAATTTTTTTTTCTTGATAAAATTTCAAAGTCCTTTTTAAATATTCAAATTTTTACTGAGTTCTCTGCCTCTTGCTTGGTGGCTCTTCAGATGAAGGAATGACTTCTTCGGGCTCGTTGTTTTCTATAAGTAGTGATCCCCCTTCTACTTGAGCCACGATCCCCTCTTCTTATCTCACCCTCTTTATCTCAATAGCAGTATTAGGTATTAGATAAACCGCATAAATTACGTAGGCAGACATTGGGAAGGTGTTCTTAATAAGGCGTTTGCTATAAATATAGCTGTTTTACTGTTCAGAAATCATTCCACAACTGAATATTGAAGAAGCAATATGGTGGATTTTGAGCGAGAGAAAAATATATTACGACAACTTATTATAGTTCGTAAAGCCGTCAAGCGAAAATATGATGCATTAAAGTTCGAAAAAGAAAATTTTCAAAAAGCAATTAGTGAAACATTCAAACCCATTGTTGATCCTCTTCATGAACTCCTTGAAGTTTCTAAAAAGAAAAAGATAAGTCACGAAAAACAAAAATCATCGGAAATGGTCAAAGAAGTCATAGACGATAATCTGATTGAAACGAGCTCTGATGATGATGATGATGATTTATCAACAAACAATACTATTCGACATGTTACAGATTCTGAGTTTGAAAAAGCAGACAGTGGAGAGGAATCTGATAATTTCGACAAATATATATTTATGCTCAATGATGATCAATCCAATATTGATAAGATTTATGGTGTACGTAAGGAAGGTAAAGATTATATAATCGGTGATTCATTCATATACTTTAAAAATCAATTTATCAAAGTGAAAGATGTAAGATATCCGAAAACTCAGGGATTAATGGAACTTCTAATTACAAAACATCCTGATCGAACTCGAGTAACTTCAAGTGATATGAAGAATTATCGTTATATTCTCGAAGCTACGAATGCTCACAAGAAACAATATAGAAATGATGGAGCCATTCGATCACATATAAGTAAAAAATATACAGAAATTATCGCTTCTCTATTTTCTGAGAAAGAAGGAGGATCGGTGCCTCGATACGAAGTTTCACAGGGAAATGCGAAATTTGATGTTTACTGGGATAATCCAAATAAGCTTGTTGATCGGCTTCGTTTACTCGTTGCTGAGAGAGAAGCTGGTAATTCTAGTCATATTAACGAAATTCATTCTATCGTTAAAGAGCTACGAAAAGCTGGTTATATATACTGAGATGTAAACCAACACATTGTGATATTGCGAATAAAGGTATATAAAAATTCCTCCTTATCACTTGGAATATCACTAAGAATATCACTATTCTTGCATATATTGGAATAGATCTATATGAATAAAATTGCATTACATATGGTGATATATTTCACAATATGGATTTTACATTAGCTTTATCAAATTTTATTCGATTTCGTCGAATGTTTATCGAATTTTCATCGAATTTTTATTGAATCACATCTAATCCCACCGAATTTTTGTCGAATTTTCGTCGAATCTTGTCGAATTCTCGTCGAATCTTGTTGAATTTTCGTCGAATCTTGTCGAATTTTGTCGAATTTTGTCGAATCTTGTCGAATTTTCGTCGAATCTTGTCGAATTTTGTCGAATCTTGTCGAATTTTCGTCGAATATGTTAAATTTAAAATTCTTTGATTGAAGTTGCTAAATTTATATTTAATAACATTTTTAAATCATGCTATCTAAAAATCATCTTGTTATCTTATAAATCATCTTATCAAAGTCTTACTCAACTCGTTATTTTACTATAAATACAGATGATTTTATATTTCAGGAACAGTATGCATCATAAGCATCAAAAAACAACATGTCAAACTTCCTTGAAATTGAGAGATTAAGGGAGGCGATCAAATCTAAACTTCCAAATCAATTAAATTCCAATATTGATCAAGTGTTAGATAAAGAAAAAAAAACATCATTCATAAATAATTCGGAGATTGATGTTACTTTGAATAATACTGATGAGTCTCCGCTTAATACATCTTTGCAACTTATGAAAAGTTGTAGAGGAAAAGATATACTTCTTTTGAATGATATTCCTTTTTATAAGGAGAAAGCTATGAGTAATGGTAATATATACTGGAAATGTCAACTTTACCATTTAAAACAATGTTCAAGTCGTGCAATAACCAAGGATATGAAACTTGTAAGTTGTACACCGCATAATCATACTTTAACACCAACCGAGAAAAAAATGAAACAAGGACTATGATTTTAAAGAAAAAATATCAACCTAATGTTTTCAAGATGAGTCATACAAATAATAAACTTGTGATGAGTGATAATGTTGAAAATGCTGATTTAATTGATGGCAGAAAGTATTCTGAATCAAAATTACTTGAAGATGATTATTCCAGCTCTGATAATGAAATGATAAACTATCAAAAGAGTGGAAAATGTAACACATTCGAAAGCTGTAAAAGAAAATCTTATAGTAAGATTTCACCAAAATCAAGACGCAAAAAAGCAAAAATAAGTTCTAACGATGTTGATAGTGATACATTATCAGGTTATTCTAATAGTAATGAATCATTCTCTACAGAGAAGTATAATGATGCATTTGAAGAAATGAGTGAAGGTGATAACTTCAGCTCTCATCATGAGTTAGAAAATATTGAAGAGAATAAAAAATTTTTGGAAGCCGTAAAAGAAAACCTTATAAAACTTTACCAGTATCCAGATCCAAAAAAGCAGTAATGAATTCCATCGATACCAACAGTGATACTTCATCAGATTATTCTAATAGTAACGCATCTTCCACTAAATATATGAGTAAATACATGTTTGAAGATTATGGATTTGGAGAATGGGATGATCCTAATGTTTTAGTTAATCGTCTTCGTATTATTATATCTTCAACTAATACAGATCTATATACTTACAAAGAGATGAGCTTCATAATTAACGAGCTACGAGAAGCTGGTTATATTGAGTGAATTTTTAGGAAATTCAAATTGATCCTTGATTGGAGAGGTATCGTAAAGTGATTGACTTTATCTTATACATGAGTGTGATAATTAGGACGTTCATTATTCTCTTTAAAAATTAAACTCAATAAAAATATACACTTGACGAAAAATATTTCCAAACATGCATCATAAATGATAACATTACATGTAATAGTTAATATATCTTACAAAGATTTTGACTTGAAGACGAAAATGTTTTGATAACTGCAGTTTTACATAATTCAATTCTTTGATAGTATCACAAGAAGAATATGAATGTCCATGTAATAAAAATTATTGTATGATAAATAAAGATTTATTACATTTTGTGTATGCTTAAAAAATGATTGTAAGTTTATGATAAAGTATTACTGCAATAACTTATCATAAACGGGAGAATCTTACAGATAAAGAGCGGAGGAGAGGCTCTTACCATATTAAAACAATATTTTAAATTAAATATATTATTTTAAAAAAAATCTTATTTAAAAAAAATTGTAGTCCAAAAGCACTTTGAAATTATTTCAAAGAACGAAACTACATTGACCACAATTCAATTTATTTTCAACTATAAATTTAAAAATATTTCAAGTTTTAGACGAAACATAAAAATATGAACTATTCTGAACTCATTTATGATTTTATTCACAAATCTTTTTAATTTAACACTTATTCAACTTTTCAGTTAAAAACGAAATTAAATTTTATTACTAATTCATAAAATTGATTAACTTATGCTAGAAATGAAATTTTATGTGTACACGAACAAGTTTCACTTTTCATATCAACTTTTTTACATTGGATAAACAACGAATAATCTTACACATTTGAAATTTTATATTCTCATTTTCATCATCACAACAAAGCTACACACCAATTTTCAAGTGTTATCTCTTTTAGTTGCTGAGATATAAAAATGAGCCAAACATCAATACCTAAGATCTATCAAATTTGTAATATCAACTAAAAAGCAAAGTATCACTTCCACTTTATAAAACAAATTTAATCTTATTACATTAAACCAAAAATAGTTTCATATTCGAAATTTAATAATGAAAACAAGTTAAAAATAAAGATTAAGAAAATTTTAGTTTTACACAAATATATTTAACTTTTTACAACAACAAATGAGCTAAAAATCCATACCTAAAATTTATCAAATTTGAGCTTTATCAACTAAAAAGCATAAATATTACTTCTACATTATAAAACAAATTTAATCTTATTACCAAAGCGTGAAATAGTTTCATATTCAAATTTAATTATAAAATCAAGTTAAAAATGAAATTCAATAAATTTTAGTTTGACATGAACAAGTTTCACTTTACACATCAACTTTTTTTATATCGGATAAAGAAAGAATAATCTTACACATTTGAAATTTTTTATCCTCATTTTTATCATCACAATAAAGTTACTCATCAATTTCCAAGTGTCTTAGATCTTTTAGCTGCTGAGATATGAAAATCAGCTAAAAATCAATACCTAATATTTATCAAATTTTAGTATTATCAACTAAAAAGCATAAATATCACTTCCACTTTATAAATAAATTAAATCTTATCAGCATAAACTAAAATTAGTTTTTAGGTATCAAGCTTGAGTTAAAGTCTAAAAAAAATTCAATTTAAATGTAAGGATAAATTTTTTTTCTTATAATATTAATTGATGAAACATTTTATCTTAAATATATATTAAATATAAGGCTTTAATCAATGAATAATTTCAAAAGACCTCATCCGATAGTTAAAATCTTTTTCTCTTGTCGATGAATAGATTTTTTCTATTTTTGTAGTTGCCGCAGGATTTTTTTAGCCAATTTTAAACTAATTGACTTCAAAATTTGCAGAGATCTTTAATTCTTATACCTTCACAAGTTTACTGACCTGGAATTTTTATAAGACAAGCTCAAGTGAATGTTCAACAAAATTACTTACATAAAATTTTATAAAAATACCTGTTTTTTCTAATATTTTCAACTTTTTCCAAATCAAGTTTTTAAATTCATTTTTTTTTTTTTTAGAAAACTGGAACAATGAACTTGTGAAGATATATAAATTGAAGATATCTGCAAATTTTGAAGTCAATTTGTTGAAAATTGGCTGAGAAATTCTACGGCAACTAAAAAAATAGACGAAATTAATTCATTGACAAATGAAAAAGGATTTTAACTATCAGATGAAGTTATTTGAAATTATTCATGGATTAAAGTCTTATATTTAATATATATTTAAAATAAAAAAGTTTCATCAATTAATATCATTAAAAAAAATTATCATTACATTGAAATTTAATTTTTTTCAGACTTTAACTCTGGCCTGATACCTTAATATTTAAAATTTAATAATAAAACAGATTAAAAATGAAATTTAAGAAATTTTAGTAATACACGAATAAGTTTCACTTTTCACAACAACAAATAAGCTAAACATCAATACCCAAGATTTATCAAATTTGAGTATAATTAACTAAAAAGCATAAATATCACTTTCATTTTATGAAACAAATTTTAATTTTATCACCATAAACTTAAATTAGTTTTAATATTCAAAATTTAATAATAAAAATAGGTTAAAAACAAGGTTTAAGAAATTTTAGTTTGATACAAACGAATTTGACTTTTCACATCAACAAATAAGCTAAACATTAATACCTATGATTCATTAAATTTGAGTATTATCAACTAAAAAGCATAAATATCACCTCCACTTTATAAAACAAATTTAATCTTATTACCATAAACCTAAAATAATTTCATATTTAAATTATAAAATCAAGTTAAAAATGAAGTTTAAGAAATTTTAATTTAATACAAACATATTTTACAAACATATATCAACAAATGAGCTAAAACATCGATAACTAAGATTTATTAAATTTGAGTAATAACACACAAAAAAGCATAAGTATCACTTCCACTTTATAAAACAAATTTAATCTTACTACTATAAACCTAAAATAGTTTCATATTCAAAATTTAATAATAAAATCAAGTTAAAAATGAAGTTTAAGAAATTTTAGGTTCCATGCTGATGTCTCATTTTTACATCAACTTATTATTTCATTGGTGCGGCATAGCTGCTTGCAATTCACTTCGGATATGTCTGTATTCAGTCTTGAGACGGTAATGGCCCAGTGGATCCGATTATGAGTGCTTCGCGCTCATTGGTGCGGCGTAGCTGCTTGCAATGAACTTGGATTCATTGCGCTGCGCTCTCATTGGTGCGGGATAGCTGGTCGGAATTCACTTCGAATTCATTTCGTAAACCAGTTGTTCTTAGAACTAAAATTTTTTTTCAACTTAGAAAACTATTTGTTTAATAATTTATATTATATATGCTAAAAATTAAAAACATAAAATTTTAAAGTATGACTTCGTGGTCTAGAGGAATAAGCGAGAGTTTCGCGTCCAAAAGATCGTGAATTCGATCCCACGTCAAGTCAATTTTTTTCGATAAAAATATTTTAAAACAGTTTGCTCTACATTAAAAAAATTTGTGGCTCTTAAAAGAGCTAATTTATTATAAAGGTAGAAATAATTTTTATATTTTAGAATAGTTTGCTATACGTTAAAAAATTTGTGGTCCTGAAAAGGACCGATAAGAATTTCATTAATGCATGCATCAGATCGTGATGCTTTGGTGGTTGCATAAAAGAAAAATTTGCGTACAACAATGTACGCGCAATCTCATGCAAGGTCGAAATAAAAATGTGTTAATCCTCGTGTTTGATACTCCCTCCCCCCTTTCTCATATAAGAGAAATATTGCGTACGTCAATGTGTGCGCGCGCGATGTGCCTTCGTGATAGGTCGGAGCAAGAATGCATCAAACATTGACTTTAATATGCCCTCTCCTTTTCTCATATAAGAGAAATATTGCGTACAGCAATGTGCGCGCGCGATGTTCTCTCATGAGAGGTCGGAGCAAGAATGCATCAAACATTGACTTTAATATGCCCTCTCCTTTTCTCATATAAGAGAAATATTGCGTACAGCAATGTGCGCGCGCGATGTTCTCTCATGAGAAGTCGGAGCAAGAATACATCAAACATTGACTTTAATATCCCCTCTCCTTTTCTCATATAAGAGAAATATTGCGTACAGCAATGTGCGCGCGCGATGTTCTCTCATGAGAGGTCGGAGCAAGAATGCATCAAACATTGACTTTAATATGCCCTCTCTCTTTTCTCATATAAGAGAAATATTGCGTACAGCAATGTGCGCGCGCGATGTTCTCTCATGAGAAGTCGGAGCAAGAATACATCAAACATTGACTTTAATATCCCCTCTCCTTTTCTCATATAAGAGAAATATTGCGTACAGCAATGTGCGCGCGCGATGTTCTCTCATGAGAGGTCGGAGCAAGAATACATCAAACATTGACTTAAATATCCCCTCTCCTTTTCTCAAATAAGAGAAATATTGCGTACAGCAATGTGCGCGCGCGATGTTCTCTCATGAGAGGTCGGAGCAAGAATACATCAAACATTGACTTTAATATCCCCTCTCCTTTTCTCAAATAAGAGAAATATTGCGTACAGCAATGTGCGCGCGCGATGTTCTCTCATGAGAGGTCGGAGCAAGAATACATCAAACATTGACTTTAATATCCCCTCTCCTTTTCTCATATAAGAGAAAAATTGCGTACAGCAATGTGCGCGCGCGATGTTCTCTCATGAGAGGTCGGAGCAAGAATACATCAAACATTGACTTTAATATCCCTCTCCTTTTCTCATATAAGAGAAATATTGCGTACAGCAATGTGCGCGCGCGATGTTCTCTCATGAGAGGTCGGAGCAAGAATACATCAAACATTGACTTTAATATCCCCTCTCCTTTTCTCAAATAAGAGAAATATTGCGTACAGCAATGTGCGCGCGCGATGTTCTCTCATGAGAGGTCGGAGCAAGAATACATCAAACATTGACTTTAATATCCCCTCTCCTTTTCTCAAATAAGAGAAATATTGCGTACAGCAATGTGCGCGCGCGATGTTCTCTCATGAGAGGTCGGAGCAAGAATACATCAAACATTGACTTTAATATCCCCTCTCCTTTTCTCATATAAGAGAAATATTGCGTACAGCAATGTGCGCGCGCGATGTTCTCTCATGAGAAGTCGGAGCAAGAATACATCAAACATTGACTTTAATATCCCCTCTCCTTTTCTCATATAAGAGAAATATTGCGTACAGCAATGTGCGCGCGCGATGTTCTCTCATGAGAGGTCGGAGCAAGAATGCATCAAACATTGACTTTAATATCCCCTCTCCTTTTCTCAAGCGAAATATTGCGTACAACAATGTGCGCGCGCGATGTTCTCTCATGAGAGGATAGAATAAAATGAGTCAATCTACGCGTTTAATATCATTTCTCCAGAAGTAGTGGGCTACGAATGCGGTGATAAACTTGAGTTATTAAAGTTGCTGCAAACTTGAGTTAATAAAATTCTAACCTATCGCGATAAGTAGTGTGCTACAAATGCAGTGGGCTACAAATGTAGTGGACCAGAATCCCCCCTGGGCTAGAATCCCCCCTGGGCTAGAATCCCCCCTGGGCTAGAATCCCCCCTGGGCTAGAATCCCCCTTGTTTACCTACTACCGAGTCAAGCAAGCACTTAGCACGTCACATCCGTACAATTACCGAACAAGAACACTGTCGAACACAATTAAACACCGTCACAGATAGTGGTCAAAATTCAAAATGCGGCAAAAATTAAAGAATAAATTGTCCAAAAAATGATATAGCGCGCTTTTGTACGTCTCCAATGTAAACAAGGTACAAAATAAACTAAGGGACACGTACTTCCCGCGAATTTGAGCGTCCGCAATAAAGAAAATCAATTAATAAATATAATTCATTGGCGTCAATACCGATGCAATATTGCTCATTGTTTGTATACAGATATTGCACCATATGCGCAGACAAGCATAACTTTCCAATGTTTTCAAACACTAAAAGGACCAGTCAAGTTCAGTCCGGTCAAAACCGTTGTATTTAAAATTTAGATTTTCTAAATTCGTATGACATTCATCATGGCTCTGCACATAAAACACCAAAAACACTAATTCAACATGCACGTCATCCAATCCATTAAAGTCCCTTACAGGTTAAAATAATAATGAAATCTACTCCTGTCGCTCGATAAATAGACTTTCTGATGATAAATGATGTGGAAAAACTGTTATGTACAGGCTCTTCCGTCGCTCATTGAATAATAAGTCCTCCTTTAAGAATGATGTGAAGGCAATATTTTGCACAGCCTCCCTACATTTGTGAATTCCCGAATCTATAAACAAGGTGTGTGTAAAAAATGTCTATGTTAAGCTCGAACACGGAAATTATACGGTTAGCGGCAAAAATTCATGTTCAGTGAACTGCATTCACAAATAGATCCACCCGGTAAAACGTCCGAAAAATGTCACTTCACTGTTATAGCATATATGAACAAACGGAGGAAAACTAAGAACGTCCCCTCAACGCAGCACTGCACATAGACAACGGAGGAAAGCCGACAAACGAAACACCAAGTCAAAACCAGCTGCGATCATTCTACGAGCAAAAAGGAAAAATTAAAAGATTACTAAGCTATGTCAATTGACCATATCAAACTTGAAATATGAACAAAGAGAAAAAAACAAAATGAAAATTGATCACCGATAAAAAAAAACCGCGATAATTCTAATGGCGATGGGCGGGTTCCGTCCGCAAACTTTAAACTAAACGATGAAAAAGGAAAAGAAGAAAAAGATAGGATAGGGAATGAGCCGGCGAGACGACCGCTCGGCTCGAAGTGCACGCACAGAATTTTAAACTGGAGATAGCATATGCATTTCCCAACTATTTCAGAATATTAATGATGGTTCATAAAAGTTCAAAAGAAAGCACAACAATCTACATAATATGAAATATTAATTATTTCATTACATTCTCAATTATGTTCCACACTTTATAATCCTACTTATCAAACTATTTAAAAAATTACTCTTCAAAAAACTAGAAATTCATAAAGGATTTATTAGAGTCGTATTCATATTTATTGATATGATCCTACACTAGTACATATAAAATTGGAACGGTTCGAAAAAAAAAATATAATTACTTTTCTAATAAAAGATATTATTTAGATGAATATTTTATTTTCAATTAAATAACATTACTTTACTTTTTAATGTTACGTAAAGAAACGGAATGAATAACCCAAATTCACAATTTTATAAATTACAATTGAATCGCTTCGAATAGTAGTTGTACATAAAAGACTTTTCTCAATTTTGGAACGATTCGGAAAGATTTGAACTTTTCTTAATTTTTATTCCAAAATAGTTCACAAGTATCGTTTATCGATCGGAAAGGATAAAAAAAAATCCGTTCTGATTCTTTCAGAACTTTTCCGTCTCACATCATCTTTATGTATTTTCTGTCATTTTAACCTAAAAATGAAATTTTGAAAATCATAACCTCATTTAAATATCAAAAAGGCCGATTTTAGATTCTAAAAGCTTAGCATGTAGCATACATAGATAGTTAACTTCTCAGTTTTAACAACGCACCGATCTAGAATCTTCGAAGCAATTTGAGCTTAAGAATAGATATAAGTAAATTATTCTACTCATAATTTAAATCGTGCGTTGTAATTCGTTTGCAATCTGCTTGTAACGTATACAGGGTGAGGAAAAAGTATGGTAACCCCTGGAAATTTTGTGATTTTTATGGTGCAACAGGAAAAAAAGGCATACTCTAGGTAACTTTAAACAAGGAATCCGATGGTGACCTTTGATTTAGCCTAGAACCTTATTTCCAAGGTTATTTCAAGGTCAACCTCATTTTTTAAAATGGGAACCCCTTCTTTTTATATCGTAATCGAAAAAAGCGCAAAATTTTACGTCCGGATATGTGTTTAGGAATGAGGTTAACGTGACCTCTAGAGGTCAAATAGAGGTCAAAATATGACTTGATGAAAATCTATCTAGTTTAGTGGTAAAACAAAACAAACAAAAGACATACCCTAGGTAACTTTTAATGAGGAACCCAACAGTGACATCCAATTTCACTTGGAACCTCATTTTCAAAGTTATTTTCAGGTCAACCTCATTTTTCAACCCCTATTTGCGATACTGTATCCAAAACTCCTTTTTAGAAATTTTTTGACATTTATTCCTCAAAAATAAATTACAATTTTTCATTAGTAAGCCAGGAGAACTACCCCAAAAATAGTCGTTTAAAATAACTGCTTGACCTTGAAATAACCCTTGAAATGAGGATCAGGGTCAAATTCAAGGTCACTATCGGATTCCTTGTTCAAAGTTACGAAGGGTATGCTTTTTCTTTGTTTTGTTTTACCACTAAACTAGAGAAATTTTTAAGAAGTCATACTTTGACCTTTATTCAACCTCTAGAAGTTACGTTAACCTTATTCCTAAACATATCCGCACGTAAAATTTTCCACTCTTTTCGAGTACGGTATAAAAAGTAGGGGTTTCAATTTAGAAAAAATGAGATCGGTCTTGAAATAACCTTGGAAATGAGGTTTAAGGTCAAATTCAAGGTCACCAACAGATTCCTCGTTCAAAATTACTTAGAGTATGCCTTTTGTTTGTTTTGTTTTACCACTAAACTAGAGAGATTTTTGAGAAGTCATACTTTGACCTCTAGAGGTTACGTTAACCTTATACCTAAAGACATATCCAAACGTAAAATTTTCTGCTCGTTTTGATTACAGTATAAAAAATAGAGGTTCCAATTTTCAAAAATGAGGTTGACCTCAAAATAACCTCGAAAATGAGGTTTAAAGTCAAATCCAAGGTCACCATCAGATTTCTTGTTCGTAATGACTTAGGGTATGCCTTTTATTTGTTTTGTTTTACTACTAAACTAGAGAGATTTATAAGAAGTCATACTTTGACCTCCATTTGACCTCTAGAGGTTATGTTAATCTCATACCTAAACACATATCCGGACGTAAATATCTCCGCTCTTTTTGATTATGGTATGAAAAGTAGGAGTTCCAATTTTCAAAAATGAGGTTGACCTCAAAATAACCTCGAAAATGAGGTTTAAAGTCAAATCCAAGGTCACCATCAGATTTCTTGTTCGTAATGACTTAGGGTATGCCTTTTATTTGTTTTGTTTTACTACTAAACTAGAGAGATTTATAAGAAGTCATACTTTGACCTCCATTTGACCTCTAGAGGTTACGTTAATCTCATACCTAAACACATATCCGGACGTAAATATCTCCGCTCTTTTTGATTATGGTATGAAAAGTAGGAGTTCCAATTTTCAAAAATGAGATTGACCTTGAAATAACCTTAGAAATGAGGTTTAAAGTTGAATCTATGGTCACCATCGGATTTCTTGTTCAAAGTTACCTAGGGTATGTATTTTCTTTGCGTGATATATCATTTTCAAACAAAAATATTTCTAAAAATATCAAATTAAAAAAAATAAAAAAACTTAAAAAAATAAATATTTGAATCAAGATTTTTGGATTTCAAATTCCAATATCTACCATACATAAATTTACTTTAAATTAGCCAAAAAACATTTTCAGAAAGAAATTATATTTTCTTTTAATTTTCCAAAAAATTCCAATTTTTAAATTTCTCTAAATTTCTTAAATTGATCCGAGAAAATTAACATGTATCCCTTGATTGATTTTGAGCCCTTTTTGTTCTGCAAAATTTTTTTCAATAGTTGATATTTTTTGAGTGAAAAAATTATGAAGTCTTATATTGCATTACGATACAAAAACAGCAATATTTTTTTTTCTAATCAACATCTTTGAATAAAATAAAGTGCGTTTGAAAGATTATCGTCTCACGTTACGAAAAAAATTATTTAGGAAGTATACTAGGTCCCTTTCTTTTTAGCAGAGCAAAATTTGAAAAAAAAATTTTTTTTAATTTAGATTTTTTCCAAAAAAATCGGCCACATATTTTTTTGTTTATTTTTTTAAACAAACGTGCTGATTTTTAGAAAGAGCATACCCAAAAACATTAGGAAACCAAGTTTTATCAAAATTCATTAAGAACCTAATGAATGACATAATGTCAAACCTAAGCGTTGCAACCATGGACGTTTGTCACTTAATGCGTTAAATCATAGTTAGGACCTTCTTTCCTCCTTAGTGACCACTCATCCGTCGAAATGCTCACAGACGTGTTTCATTCACCCTTGAAAGAAATTAGTCCTTCAAATGTAGAGGACTCTGTAACAGAAGCGTTACTACCACAGAATAAAAGTAACGATTCTCCGCAAATATTAAACCCGAGTGAGGTGGGCGCGACGCAAGTTGCGAGCGGTGCAATCGCACGAACAAGTACACAAAACTGGCTGGGGATTTCGCCATTAAGCATAACTAGTAAACTCATACCCAACAATAGATCTTTCGCATTTAAATCTAGAAACGCGTCAAACTTCAATTAAAATAGATTTTTGATGATCAAAACGGCTAGAGCGTTCTATGAAGAAATGGTATACAGAGAGACCCATGAAATTCTGAAAAAAACTTTCTCTAATAGAATAAAAAATTTGCAACAAGCCCATAGAGAGCAATTACAAACGTTGAATAATTAAATAGAATCTCTAAAATCGTTAATTTTACAAATTAAACAAAATCAAAATGCAAATAATTTAAGTAGATAAATAGATATAGATAGATATATATTTATTTTGTAACAGTTTACAAAAAGTGTGTAATACAAAAAATAATATATAATAGATAATAAAATACAAATTAAGATGATAATGTAATGTTACATATAAATATTACACTCATGATATCATAGTTGATTTCCTAAAACTAATAATACTACATAAATAAGTCAATTTTCATAGTGATATCACAGATCATTACAATAATAAAATACACACGTAAACATTAATAAAAATAAAAATAAACAAATCTGTCGAATTTATATCTATCAGTCAAAACAATAAAAATTAAAATAAAATATAATAAAATAAAATAAAAATTAAACGAGTCAAATCAAAAAGTAAAAGGTAGCACATTCACTCTCAACCATGCGCTCATCAGCCATACTATAAATACAAGCACACCTTAAAGCTATATACGGGACTGCACATAATAAATTAACATAAAGAGAGAATATATTATTCAAGGTCAAGCAAGTACCCCCTCACTGTCGTCTTAAAACTGCTGAGAGATGGAAGATACTTAATTTCAGCAGGTAGGGAATTCCAAAAATGCACACCTTGAACTTGGAAGGAATTCCTTCCAGTCTCAGTGCGCTTAAAGGGCACTGCCAGATCCTTTGCCTCTCCCCTAGTAGCCACCCCGGGTATACATTTAGTGAAGAGACTCACTAGATGCTCTGGAGAATTCAAGCGCACGATTTTGTACATAAGTACAGCAAAAAAATACTGTCTCCTCGAATCAGTGCGCAGACAACCCAACGAGGTTCTATAAGGAGAGACATGATCACCCATTCTCAAACCCATTACATATTTCACAGATGAATTTTGTAATCTCTGTATTCGTCTTTTCAACCCCTGAAAAGCATCAAGCAAAACCACTGAACAATAATCAAGATATGGGAACAGCAGGGCAGTTGCGATCTGTTTACGCAGAGTCTCCGTGGTGTACCGACGGGAAAACCGCAAGGCATATAAACTCTGTTAAACTTTTTCGTAATCATATCAATGTGCGGTTTCCAAGAAAGTTTAGGGTTAAGCACAACACCAAGACTCACGGAATCAGAGAAAGGTATACTAATGCCTCCCTCAAAATCGATCGTCCGTGACCTTCCAGCATAAAAAAGTTTACAAAACGACTATTGCCAAAGACGATCGCCTTAGTTTTATTAGAATTCAAAGTGAGAGAGACACCAGTTGCCCACCTTGAAACCGCTTTGGCCACCCTCTGTAAGATTAGAATACCCTCCTCCATATTCTCGCGAGGCACTTGCGTGTAAATTTGCAGGTCCTCTGCGTAGAGTAGGTGCTCGACGTAACCAGAGTCGAGAACGTCACGTACGTCATTAATATAAAGACAAAACAACAGAGGCCCCAATACCGAACTCTGTGAAACTCTTAGGTTGGTTGTCAGCCAAATCGATTCCTCATTTAAATGCGTGTAAACCGTTATTTTCCTTCCTGATATATAGGAGTTAACCCACAAGAGAGCGGACCTGGAAAGTCCCATCAATCTAAGCCTAGCAAGTAACTTGGAAGCAAAGATCGTTTTAAATGCCTTACTAGAGTCAAAAAGCAAAAGTAACGTTACGAATTTCTTGTCTAGACCCGATCTAATATCATCAGTTAATTTAAGAATAGCTGCCTGCGTCGAGTTGTGCTTTCTGAAGGCAGTCTGCATGGGATCAAGTATCTTATTTGTAGTAATATATTCCTGCAATTGGTAGTGGGCAATCTTCTCAAGTACCTTCGAAAGCAAACACGATTGGTAGATGTACTTAAGGGCAGGTTCTTACTATCTTTATGAATGCCGAGCGTCTGGCTGTTATTGTCAGTACTGTTTGTGTAAGTAATGGAGGGGATATTCTTCTTATCTTTTACTTGTACGCACTTCTTGCAATTGTAGCTTGTTGAATTAGTAGAGGATTGCAACTGCAGACGTGACATGCACTTGACATGACAACGCTGGCGACATGTTGTGCAATTATACAGTTTCTTAATTCCGCAAGTATTAGATGTCGGCTGCTTACATATACAGCAACTCTCTAGAATAGCGACCTCTTGTGGCAGATTTCAAAAATACTGTCGCTAAGCATGTTTTAAAGGGCACCCGAAAAAAGTATTTTCCCTTCAAAATAACACAGCCAGACACTAGCCTCAAAAGTCCTCGAATCCAAAGATTAACGATCAGCCTGCAAACACAGCATCACTCCCGCAATCTCAATACAGATACTGACTTGCTTTAAGGCGCTTGCAAGTTTCCAGCAACAAAAATGCCTGAAGGCAGCCAGGCGGCAGAGAAAAGTCTAAAAATTGCAGAGCATCACAAAGAACGTCCAACGCTACTTACGTATTATAAAAACTCTCGTAGTAGCGTAAATTTTCTAGAATCAGATCAAAATAATTTTTCAAAGTCGTTAAATCCAAATTTTATAAACAATAGTAACACATTAAAAGCGAAACAAAGTTGGAATTCTAAATTCTCTGAAATTTTAATAAATAATCAAAGACAAAACAGTTTTGCATTGGCCTCGACCTCTACCAATAAAAAAACAGCTTTTTCTTTTCCAACAATATAATTAAACTCGAACTCTAACACCTCTAATCAGCAAACACAAACAAACGAACAAATACTTTCAGACTCTAATAATCCTATAACCTTGTCAATACACACAAAAGATACACATAACATAAACACACACAAACACATTACTCAACCGCCAGTCTCGGTAAACGTTAATTTTAAACTGATAAGGTGATCTAATAAGTTTAATCTGCATTACACGCCTTGCATCTAATGTCTTGCATTTTGTGACGGCTTTTTTGAGAAAGATATGTTGATAACTGGCGATTTTAATTGATTAGCACGCATCTTTAGCTATTCTCAGTACTACCATCTACCTTATCTCATATCAGATGTTAAAGAGGGTATCTATTTAACCAACTGTCGGGAAATACTGTTGCTTTATTCACCACGTGCTTTCGGCTACTACAGTGATTACTGCTTACATCATCACCTCTGTTTCATAGGTTAGTATTTTTTTATTGTTGCCACGACATGTGTATGTGTGTGTGATGGTTATGTGTGCAGTGTGTAATTGTGAGATTATTTGCTCTGCGCCTTCGCTTCAATGTGTGAATTGCAGTAAACTGTTTCACTTCACTTGTTGTGAGTCTACGTGGTTTATTGGTGATTGTAAAATCGCTTGCTGTGCTCATTCTACTTGTGCATATAAGCCATGTGACACACACATATTATTTTGTGTAGTATATGTAAGACCTAAGGCTTCCTCGCTAGATGGTCTCTTTGATGTCTTATCTGAATATATTTATAATTATAAAAATATCATTATTACTGGAGATTTTAATATCAATTTACTTAAAGCTTCCTACTCCTCAGATGGTCTTAGGTCTTATTTTAACTTTCTTTAATTATTCTTGATGCCCACAGAGGTCACTCATCGAGTTTATACTTCAGATCATTACTCTCATATTTGGCTTGATTTGTTTGCCATTAATGACAGATCAGCTCTACTAGCCTATAAAAAGTCTAATGCTCCATTTATAGCGAGTCGTGATTTAACTGAAATCAAATTTAAGTTTTCTAGACCTAAAAAGGTTATCAAATCCTTGGTAACTAGAAACTTTAGAGATTGTAATATTGGTGCTCTTAAGTCTGCAGTTTCTCAATATTTTCCTTAATATTTCCTGCGAGTCCATTATCTACTTTTTCTCATTATGTGCTGTCTAATTTTTAATACTCTTCTGGTCCTAGGTTAGATATTACACATCAACAGCCATCCGAAACGAGTGGTCACCTTATGTCAAGATTGGCACCTTTACCTTAAAATTTTGTTGATTTCTTCGATAAGTTTGATCTGGCTAGAATATTTAAAATCTCAACTAAGCGTAAGCTATGGGTTTCTCATGGTTTGCGTTTACTTATAGTCCAGTAAAATTAGTCGAAATGCATAATGTACTTAGTAACAGGTGCAGACCACCAAAAATGGCTTTGTTGGCTAATTTGAAATAAAATTCTGGAATTACCCTAAAAATTTGAGCCGTCAAGAATTTGTAAACAATGATTTAAGGTGCAAAATTCGTAAAAATCACTGTTTTTATGAGGTAGCTCGAAATCGTTTGCGATTTAGTATATGAAAATTATACTATTTGTAGGTCTTTCAGAGACGATTAATTTGAGACGTAATTGATGAAATTCGGTTAATAACTTTTATAAATAATGATAAACAAAAACCGAAAATTGCGAAATTTTAAAATATTTGTCATTTGATAAAAAAAGGATGTACATGTTTATAATTTAACAAAAATGTGCCTCTTATTATCCTTAAGTTACCATAAAAATTTCATAAAAAAAAATTAATTATTTTAGGAGATATTCTATTTGTTTATTGAAAAGAGGTCAAATGTACGTTAAAAAATGCACCCAAAAACGTCATAGTAGAGACTTTATGATAATCATATAATATTTAGATATTAACGTAAATTTTATGAATTTGATGTGAAATCGTGTCCATTTTATTATTTTTAACCTAAATATGGCAAAAAAAAATAAATTTTTTTCTTAATGGTTTTTTTTAAAGTTTTACAATTAATAAAAATTTCAATATAGGGATTTGATATCAAGAGGCGTGGTAGCGCCTTGACGGCGAGTTAAGGTACGAATACGAAAACGTCAAAGCGCTCCTCTTATACTTTAAAATAAAGTTTCAAAAATTTCAAAATCGAATCCCATAAAAATACATCGATATATGCACATAAATACAATTAATAATATTTAAAGATTTTCATTATCTTTAATTTAAAAAAAAATGAATACACTCGGTACACTCAATCACGAGAAAATGCAGTTTAAAATTTCGAAATGTCGTATTCTCGTTATCTTTTTTCTTCTTTATCGTTTTCAGCCAGCATAAACTGCGCAACCGGAAATGCGCAGTATCAACGAATATAGATGCTTTATAATATATTTTAATGTTCATGGTATATGCGCATTGATACATATGTTATGTATATATATATACATGGTCCGTTTCATGTCAACTTGCACCCGTAGACCCGTATATTTTTTGGTTCATATATATGTATATACATACATACATACATACATACATACATGGGACATTTCATGTCAGCTAGCACGTACTCATAAGTACAGGTTTTCTATATATATGGTACATTTCATGACAACGCGCACACACCCATCCGAGTACCCTTAGGTTTATATATATGGGACATTTCATGTCTATTCGCATGCATGCACACAGCATGGGATTTTTCACGTCAATCGGAACGCACGCACATACAGGTTTATATATATGAAATATTTCATGCCAATGCGCACGAACACACAGGATTATATATATATATATATATTTATATATATATATTTATATTTATATTTATATATACTAGGGGGCAAGCCCCCTGCGCGCAAGCGCACCAACCCCCATCTTGCTTTTATAATTTTAAAAAAATTTCCAAGAATTTGCAATTTAAAAAATTTTTTTAAATAGTTTTGCTAATAACTACAAGCAAATGCTAATAAATGTTATAAATAGTTTGGTTTGAGACAGAAGTAGTGGTTATTTGCAGTTATTAACAGTTATCAACATATATAAGCACAAAAATTTTGTACAATACAATTTATAAAAATTAAGATAATAGTTATTTTTTTATTTTTGTAATTATTTACGGTTATTTGCGGATTCTCGCAATTATTTGCAATTATTTTCTGATATCAATAGTTATTTGCAATTATTTTCTGACTTTTGTAGTTATTTGCAGAAATTTGCAGTTATTTATATTTAATAATAGTTATTCATAAAAATTTATCGTCTTGAAAATTTTTTCCTATGTATAAAAAATTTTAAAATTTTTAAAAAAGCGTACAATTGTTAATAACTGTAAATAATAGCAAGAAATTGCAAATAACTGTAAATAAATGGAACGGGGCAAGCGCGCCAACTTCCGGGTAATTTAAAAATTACTAAATATCTTTTTAATTTAATTCAACAAAAATTTTTCTATTATTTTGAATGATTATCGTAATGATTATATACTATCATTACAATTAACTTTAACACTACAATTATTATTATTATTTACTTTTTCAACAACATATTTAAGCTTATTTTTAATTTCTTTTCTTCATACATTTTTAATGTTAGATTATTAATAAACATACATTATTATAAAAAAAGAATTCTTTTTATAACACAAAAATATTAATTTTCATATATATACATTTCTTATAAAAGAAAATGTCAATAATTTTTATTCAATTTTTAACAACTACTTCTGTCTTCAACTAATTTTAACTTGATTCTAACTAACTTTCAATTCATTTCAGCTAACTTTTAGCTGATTTGTAACTACCTTTTTGCTAAATTCATCTAATTTTAGCTGAATTCTAGCTATCTTTCAACTAATTTTAGCTTAATTCTAGCTAACTCGTAACTAATTTTAGCTGACTTTTAGCTTGATTTTAGCTAAATTTAAAATAAAAATTAGGAGCCGAAAATGTGTGGCGTATTTCAGACGGCAACAGCGTCGACAGCGACGCTAGAATTAAGCTAAAATTCCAGCTAACTTTCAACTAATTTCAGATAACTTTTAGCTGATTTGTAGCTCACTTTTAGCTGATTTGTAGCTAACTTTTCGCTGATTTGTAGCTAACTTTTAGCTGATTTGTGGCTAACTTTTATCTGACTTTTAGTTAAATTCATCTAATTTTAGCTGAATTCTAGCTATTTTTTAACTGATTTTAGCTTAATTCCAGCTAACTTTCTACTAATTTCAGCTGAATTTTAGCTTGATTTTAGCTAAATTTTAAATAAAAATTAGAAGCCAAAAATGAGCGGCTTATTTCAGACGGCGACAGCGCCGACAGCGGCGAAATATTTTTAATAATATACTAGGGGGCATGCCCCCTGCGCGCAAGCGCGCCAACCCCCATCTTGCTTTTATAATTTAAAAAAAATATCCAAGAATTTGCAATTTTGAAAGAAATATGTAGAAATATAATTGTAATAATCTTACTATGATTCAGCTAAGTAGATACAGGCAGACAGTGAATAAGTACACTTGATTTAATAATTCAATCATAGAGATTTTATTTAATACTTTTATAATGAACTGAATATAGTGATAGTTTTATATTCGACAGTTTTATAATGAACTAAAAATGGAAGGCAGTAATAGATATTTGAAACATTTATGGATTAAGAATAAAAAATTTGGAAAACTGTAGTGTCGGTGTTTTTTTACAAAATTAAATGAAAATTAAATTTTATTTATAAAGACTATATTTAAGTGTTAGATATTGATTTTGACTTAACAAAATTTAAATCTTATCATTTGATTATTAAACTTCAATTTAGCTTTTTCAAAATGATATTTTCAACCCTATACTTTAAATAAAATTGTAAAATTGATAATTATTTATATGATTAAACTTCACGATGATTACAGGATAATTAGCTAATTGTAAAAATATATTGTAACCTATCTTTCATCTATTATAAATCTTAAACTTATATGTTATCATATATCGTTATATACAAAACTTAAAATTAGCTATTACCAAGTTGACTACAAGCTTGAAATCAGCTAATTTTCAGTTATTTTAAAGCTCAAATATAGCTTAATTTAGTTATTTCCTAGCTAATTACATGCTTAAATCCAGCTTAATTTAACGCTGTAATATAGTTCTAAAAATGAGGGGCACATTTCTGACGATAACAGCGATAACAGCGGTGATATACTTTCAATAATATAGAGAGAATATAATATAAATAGATCTAAAATGCAGTTAAAAACAAATCAATATTTACCTGAAATTGCCTAGAATTACTATAAATTCTAGATAACTGTTAGCTAAATTTCAGCTAATTTCCAACTAAATTTTGTATGAATTTAGCTAATTTTAACATTAAATTTAGCTAACTTTTGATTTAATGTAGCTAACTTTTGATTGAATGTAGCTAACTTTAATTTAATTTCATCTGACTTCAGCTAACTTTAAGCTAACTTTTAGCTACCTTTTAGCTAATTTCTAACTAACTTCTAGCGAAATTTTAGTTAGATTCTAGCTAAATTCTAGCTAACCAAGGACAAATCGAATTCTTACACTCAGCGGCAACGGCGACGGCGGAATCTGTTTATAATATAGAGAGATATAGCTAGCTTTTAGCTAAATTACAGCTAAATACATCTAAATTTTAGCCAACTTTTAGCTGATTTTCAGCTAACTTTTAGCTAACTTCTAACTAACTTATACGTAACTTTTTGCTGACTTTTAGCTTGCTTTCAGCTAAATTATAGCTAAATTCATCAAAATTTTAGCTGACTTTTAGCTGATTTTAGCTGTATTTTAGCTGAATTTCAGCTGAATTTTAGCTAAATTTAGGAGCCAAGTGTGCGTGCATGCGAATTGACAAAACGGTCCCATATATATAAATACAAATCTCAAGTACATGTTTAGATGTGTTTGCGCGTTCGAGCTGACAAGAAATGTCAAATGTATGAAAACCGTGCGTGTTGGCATGATACGTCACATATATGTAAACCTCGGATAAGTGTGTTAGAGTTGTCATGAAACGTCTCATATATATAAACCTGTATGGGCATGGGTTATAATTGACGTGAAAAATCCTATGTATATTAACGTGTGTGCATGCATGCGAATTGATATGAAATGTTCCATATGTATAAACCTGTGTCTGTGCGTGCGTTCGAATTGACATGGAAAATTTCATGTTTATTAACGTGTGTGTGCATGCATGCGAATTGATATGGAATGTTCAATATATATAAACCTGTGTGTTTGTATGCGTTTGAATTGACATTAAAAATCCCGTGTATATTAACGTGTGTGTGCATGCATGCGCAACGACATGGACTGTCCCATATATATATATATATATAAACCTGTGTGTGCGTGCGTGCCCATTGACATGAAATATCCCATTTATATAAACCTGTATGTGCGTGCGTTCGAATTGACGTGAAAAATCTCATGTTTATTAAAGTCTGTGTGCATGCGTGCGAATTGACATGAAATGTCCCATATATATAAACCTGTGTGTGTGTGCTTCGAATTGATGTGAAAAATCATATGTATATTAACGTGCGTGTACATGCATGCGAATCGACATGCAATGTCCCATGTATGTATGTATGTATGCATATACATATATATAAACCAAAAAATATACGGGTCTACGGGTGCAAGTTGACATGAAACGGACCATGTGTATATATATATATATATATATATATATATATATATATATATATATATATATACATAACATATGTATCAATGCGCATATACCATGAACATTAAAATATATTATAAAGCATCTATATTCGTTGATACTGCGCATTTCCGGTTCTGCAGTTTATGCTGGCTGAAAACGATAAAGAAGAAAAAAAATAACGAGAATACGACATTTCGAAATTTCAAACTGCATTTTCTTGTGATTGAGTGAACCGATTGTAATCAATTTTTTTTTAAATTAAAGATAATGAAAATCTTTGAATGTTATCAATTGTATTTATGTGTATATATCGATGTATTTTTATTGGATTCGATTTTGAAATTTTTGAAACTCTATTTTAAAGTATAAGAGGAGCGCCTCGACGTTTTCGTATGCGTACCTTAACTCGCCGTCGAAGCGCTACCGCGCCTCTTGATAATAACGAATATAGAGTAAAAAATAGTATTGATCAATTAATGAATAAACGCATAGAATGACGCAAGCAAAGCGAGGTCAAGCAATGGTTGAATGAAACAGCGAAAGAGAGAAGTATAAGCGGAAGAAACAGAGTTCATTACCAATAAATTTTTCAAAGAAAATATAAAAATTAAAATAACAATAATAATGAAAAAGTAAAAATAATATTGATAAATAAATATATAAACAAATACAGGAGACAAAATAACACGATGAAAACGATTCAAGTCAAAGCGGCGGCTGAGTAAAATAGTACAAGAAAGAAAAGTACGCTACAGAAGCCGCATTCGACACCAATGAATTTTTCAAATAGAAAATAAATAAGAATAACATGGTAATAATAAAAAAAGTAAAAATAATTGCAATCAAATAATGAATAAACAAATGCGAGAGACAAATAGCAACAAATTCAGTTGACCTCAATGAAGAGCAAGGCTCGGCGGCCGAGTGAATCAGCAAAGGAAGGAGAAGTACAAGCTGAATAGGATGCTAAAAAAAGATACGGGTAGGCGGCAAGCTTGGAAAAAGCAAAGATGAATGGCTTCGCAGAAAATCGTGAAGTTAACTTAGGGGAGCATGAAAAGATTTCAGCGAAGCGGTAGGGGAATAAAGCGCAGTATAAAAATAGATAAGGCTGCCCCTGAAGAAAAATACAAAGTGAAGGGACATTAAAGCCCTTATGTGGAGTAATTATACGAAGCTAGTGCAGAATTTAAAAGAAAAGCTTTGATGGAGTCTCAAAAACAGGAAGCCGAAATGATAACGGTAAAAAGTAATTGCCAATAAACTACAAGCTGACCTCTTTCTATTCAACTGAAATTATGGTTTCCAGAAAAAAACCATACAGGGAGGGTCGACTGGTAACCAATCAGAATAGTTGAAAATCATACGAATGGGCAAAAACATATACCAGTGCTAGCAATAACGAAGCTTCTAGAAGTTTGACTTAGAGTATAAAAAGCTTTGAGCTTGTAGGCGAAGCCCTCTCTTCAGATCGAACCATCAACGGAGCAACAGCCCTCTTCCAGATCGGATGGAAATGGAGCTGCCTCTTTTTCCCGACCAACTTCTCGCTGGCCACGTCCATTTGCCAAGCAGCCGACACGTCATCAGAGCCAGCAACAGCCAACCACCACGCATCTGTGAGTCATCAGCCGAGCAGACAAGTTAAACTTAAAGAAAGAATAAGTTTATTTAAATTTTAAGTTCGAGTTCCATTGTAAATAACCAACTAGACTAACCAGGGAACAAGGCGGACATGTGGGAAAGCGAAGATCGAAACAAAGAAAGCACAATAGAAAGTAAAGAGTTTTTCGACTTTTTCTATTTGTAAATCTCAAGGGGGGAGTCATGTCTCGAAAACGCGTTTCTTCTATTTTTATCCGCGAAGTAAATGACGAACGCTGTAAATTGTTGTAAATTAAAATTTAAATTGGAAAAAAATTGTAAGAAAAGAAATGCAAGGAAAATAAAAGAAAAACTTGGCATAGGGTAGCGAGGTTCGCCCGGACGCGAAATAGTAAAATAGGAAAGAAGAGATAATAAAATAATCCACCTAATAAGCAGAGCTTCTTGTGTGGATTATAAAAAAAAGGGGGAAAGAAAAATTAATTTATATAACTTTGGCAATTACATGGGTGTTGACTAGTTAATTATACCTATCCTTGCTGCCTCTTTTTTTTTAAGACTTTCAACCCCGGAGACGTAGCGCTCGCACGTTAGTCAAAAGGAAGTCAATGGATGGCGGAAATCTCGGCTGAAATTCAGCCATACATAAAAAATATAATTTAATTGTATTTTAGCTTATATACTGAACGTAACACATTTTAATTATAATTAAATATTAATTTTGTACTTATAAATTTAATCTAGTTCTACAATTTCGAGAAATATTAAAAAAATATAAGAACTTATACTATCCTCATTTCTTTCTCCTGCATCAAATACAATATTTTGTCCTTCGACATTGATATTATTGAATTGGAATGAATAATTTCTGTCAACTACATTATTGTGTGTAATGAGATCATGATGCACCCACATTAGATATTTAAAATTAATTGTCATTCTGTAAAAATAACTTTTGTCAACAATATTAAAATATATAAGGAATCAAGACAAAGTTAAAATCGTAAAGCTTTTAGAAACTGTTTTCTACGCTATTTTTAAGCTATTTTGTTGATTGTAACGACAGTCAATTAGTGATTGTATTTTAATGATTAAAACAACTTTTACTGTCAATAAATTTATTATAAATTAAACTTGCAACGTTTCAGTCATATTTAAAGAATGACTCTCTTCAGGCAAAACAACATTTAACATTTCAATATTTTAGTCATTTTTTTAATTTTAAAATTGTTATTATTATCTTTAATTGTTTTAATTTTAATTTTAATTTTATTCACTTCACATGTGTTTATGTAAAGGCAGAAACATTCCTCATGCATTTTTTTGGAAAAATTTGAAACTTTGCACATTATTTATGATTTTCTAAATGTTTGCGCATGTGCAAATGTGTGGGGGATTTATAGGTGGTATATGAATTTTACCCAACAACTTTTCACTTCTTGATAAGCGTCGCCGCTCTAATTACATTCTATTGTTCTTTGACACTGTACTTAATTTTAGTTTGACTCTACATGTTTGTGTAGTATCTTATATAGAAATTATATTTCTTTATAACAGTTTTATTTTGTACTACGAAAATGATATATTGTTTACTAGGAATGTATTCTCATAATAATTACTTATTACAATAAATAGAAAGAAAAAGATTAAAAAGAAAGATTAGGTATTTATGCTATATTATGTGCAAATTGTTTATGAATATTTGTTAGTTTATATAAAAAAATTATTGTAATCTTATTAATTTCAGATAATCAATTGGAAATGTAGTAAACTGTATTATATTGTTTTGCCTGAAGAGAGTCATTTTTTAAATATGACTGAAACGTTGCAAGTTTAATTTATAATAAATTTATTGACAGTAAAAGTTGTTTTAATCATTAAAATACTATTTTTAAGCTGCTCTTAATTTTATACATGAGATGTATCATAATGCTAAGGTTTTTTGCTGATTAAGCTTAGTGAATAATTACTCATATTCAACAGATAATATATGAGTAGTATAAAATAAGATATTATTTAAAGCATAATAGTTACTAAAATACATAAAGTCAATAATTTCTTTGGGGTAGCAATATATGAATACAAATATTTTAATAACAATACTTGTTCTTCTATTAGTTAAAAAGTTATTACAAACGTATTATAACTAAATAATTACATCAAATATAATTTCTTTTACCGAAATATAAGTAATTTTAATTTTCAAAGTATTAAAATAAATTTGTGATTTTTTTCTTAAGATTATGACAACTAAAACTTAAATGGCTGAACATTAACAGAATGACTACTTACATACCGACACCGATACCACTTCTAGTCTGAAAACCGCAACTTCTTTGTAATTTTGTGTCTGTCAGGACGTTCAATGTAGTATGTCATCCATATAAAAATAGTATATTATGCTTCGTGAAGTAAAAATGCGGCATTACAGGCCAGCATAGATTCAGTTCTCAAGGCGAAGCTAAGAGAGCTAAAATGCCGGCCTGTATTTTCGTCCCAAGTGGCATATACGATCTTTTTTCATGCCGAAAAAAAGCTTGTTCAATTTTAAGTTTACAATAAATCATTTATTACATATACACAAACACGAACACTCACACATCCATTGACATAGACACATTCACCAATATAGAAATGAATTTTGTTCAATGCGTTAACGTTAAAACGTAATAATGATGAATTCAAGTCAGGTAATACGGTTATTAATTATAATGGATGTAATAGGACTCTTTTCAAAATATATGTACAGAAATATACAAATTCTATTCTTATTAAATGTATGAATCAATTGAAAAAATTTTTTTAACAAAAAACAAAACCGACTTATTGTATAATTAATATATTATATTATTGTTTAATTCACGAAAAAATATTTTCGAAGTCAGCGTCAAGTTGTTGAATCGTTCTGCACAGGTGTAGAATTTGACGCCGACTTCAATAATATTTTTTCGTGAATTAAACAATAATATAATTTGTTTATGCTGTTTACAAATAATTAGATAATCTATAATATGTTTGCAACACATGTGTTGAGTTAGATGCGTACTATGCGTATAATTATTAAAGATTTTAAATTATTTGTAACTTTTTAGTGCATTTTTTTGAAGTCGGTTTTGTTTTTTGTTAAAAAAATTTTTTTTTGTAACTGTTTAGTGCATTTTTTTGAAATTGGTTTTGTTTTTTGTTGAAAAATTTTTTAGTGTATCCCCCTACTAAAAGCGCAAATATAGGTAGACCCACTAATTATGCCTAACTTCCATTATCAATTCATAACGCATGCATTAGTACATTATACCAAGCAATGTATAGAAGGAAAGAGAGAAGGCCCAACGGCACAGTGTCGTTGTGTGTGCATGTATACTTATTGAAGCTTAGGTAAGAGAGGGAGAGCGAGAGAGAGAGGGAGAGAGAGAGAGAAAACAAAACTCCCAGTTTTCTTAATTTGATAATTGGGTCATACAAACCGAATATTGGCCCAACAATTATAGGACACGTATGGGACCTTCCTGCAGACATTCTCTATCAGATAACAAAAAGTTTTTTCGAATCGGTTAAGAAATGACGGAGTTATGAGGTAACAGACATAAAAAAAAAAAAAAAAAAAAAAAAAATTTAGTCGAATTGAGAACCTCCTCCTTTTTGAAGTCGGTTAAAAAATAGATTGTTAATAATAACTATACACGCATAATTATTTAATCATATATTTTTTTTCTATGTGTTTATATGCATTGGTTTATTTCAATCTAGATGTGTATTGTTTATCGCCCGATTGTGTGTTTCTTTATGTTTTACCGTATTTTTTCTAACTTATATTACGTATAGAAATGTATCATAAGATAATTATGTTATAATTAAAATAATAAAAAGTCTTTAATAAAAAAATATGACAATTGACATGTGCATTAAAATGATTTTTTATTAAAATATTTACTATTCATGATATATGTATATGTATATTTATATATATATGTGTGTGTGTGTATGTGTGTGTGTGTGTGTGTGTGTGTGTGTGTGTGTGTGTGTGTGTGTGTGTGTGTGTGTGTGTGTACATGGGGCATTCCATGTCAACCAAACCATCACTTCGAAACGGAAAAAAGGTAAAATTATAAAAAAATACTAGATGGTAGTACATATGCTTAGGATAACCTGCGTAAAATTTGATCCAAAAATTAGTCCATTTTTAAGATATTTAGCTGGGTATTAGAACGAAAATGTTAAAAAGATCACGCTTCCTGAGATATTTTGAGCCGCTATTTAGAAAAAAAAGAGAAGTATACGAAAATTGACGGTGAAAATACACATGCTAAAGAAGCCCTTTGAGAAATTTTGCCAAAAAAGGTGAGTTCGTAAGTAATTTAGATGACCCAGTTGACATGTAATACTCGATATATATATATGGGGCATTATTTGTAAATCGGTACCCCTCTTCTCCAAAATTGTAGCGGACTAAAAAAATTGTATGACGGCTTAAAATCTTCCTTTTATCACATAGTTTCAGATGCAGAGTAGCGTTTTCGAAAATTCAATATGGTGGCTCCAATATCGTAGCCAAAACTTGGGAAGTTCGTGAAAATTTTTCAAAATTGTATGATAACTCGCTCAGTTTTGAATTTTTCGTTTTTTTTCACTAAAAATAAACAGAGCACAAAATTTTACATAGCAATAGGTATTATAGTCAAGATCAAACCACATTTTGAAGGTTATTTTTTGCAATCCTTATTTTGAATCGCTTGGCTATTAGTTCGGCTGAAAACGGAACTTGAATCTATATGCTCTCACATTCTTGAGATCGCCGCTTACGTTCCTCATGTCCATACGATTTCAACATGTTTCGGTTAAGGTTAAACAAAGGTCAAACACCTTAATTCGGATAATATAATTTTTTTATTTCTGATTCTGAATGAACAGAAAATTCCACGTCGAGATAAGTTTATATCTCATGATTTGCGAACTTATATTCTAATGTTGATAGTGCAACCTTAATAAAATAAATATTTTAAGAAAGTAGCCTGGAGTAGTAGTAGCATATCTGAGACACAAATTAAAATGTGAGTAATCTATAAAAATCATTGACCGTATGAGTATTTGCGAATTTCACTATAAAAAATAATATGTTTATGATAAATATTTTGTTGAAAAAAATTAATGTAATAGTACATTACATAACGGGTATGGAAAGGCTTTATTTACGAAACGAGAAGTTTATGGCCTGAGCCGAAAAATTCTAAACTGGTTATCATAAAATTTTGAAAAATTTTTACGAACTTCCCAAGTTTTAGCCACCACATTGAATTTTCGAAAACGCCACTCTGCATCCAAAACTAGATGATGAAAGGAAGATTTTAAGTCATCATACAATTTTTTTAACTCACTACAATTTTGGAGAAGGGGGGTACCGATTTACAAAGAATGATCCATATATATATATATATATATATATATATATATATATACTAGGGGGGTTCCCCCTACTCCCTCTGCTCGCCAACCCCCCGAATATCACTGCCGTCATTCAATTTTCAATTTAATAGAAGAGTAGGATATAACGAATCTAACTTTTATATTTGTAAATGCGGAAAATAGGAAACATCGATAATTTTGAAAAAAAAGAACGATTGCGTAATCTTTTTATATTACTATCGACATATATAGGTATTCCAAGGTATGCAACAGCATTATCAAGATGCTATAGCTATCAATAGAGAAATAGGAAGACCTGATGTTTTCATAACTATGACATGTAATCCAAGATGGAAAGAAATGAAAAAAAATTTTTTAATTTTTCCAGTAGGTACTACACCTAATGATATTCCAAATATAACTGTTAGATTATTTTATGCAAAATATAATTGGTTGTTAAATGCTATTACAAAAGGTGAAATTTTCGGAAAAGATATTTCTTATGTATATACTATTGAATTTCAAAAAAGAGGGTTACCTCATGCTCGTATTTTAATTACTTTGCATCCGAATGATAAATTAATAGCACCAGAAAAAATAGATGATTACAATTATAAATTACAAATGATTCTGATAAAAAATTACAAAAATTAATCCTTAAACCTATGTTACATGGACCTCATCTTACTATTATATAAAAGGACAGCGTTTGTATGAATGTTCTCAATTATCTCAAAAACTACTGAACCGATCGTTTTCAAATTTTAAATTTAAATTCTTTATAATGTGACGAGTGTCATAGGCTATATAAATAATTATTTTTTTAATCAATAATTGCAATAAAATAATTATAGACCTAGATCTTAACGCGTAGGGAATAGGGACTACTTTTTTTCGGCGTTCTACGGTCAACATGCTCTACCCTTGCTACTTTCCTTGGTTGCCCAATAGGTGGCGACCGATTTTGTCTTTCACTTTATTAAACTGGTACGGTAGAAATACTTATACACCTATGATATTCCGTAACTTCAACACAATAAATTTTTATTGCATATTCTCTAATCACAGAGTAATATTACCTCAGATTATTTAATGAAATATTTTCCTATTCCATTAGGCAGAATCAAAAATTAGACAATTTTTTTTGACTTTAGAAAAAATTTTATATCTTATTCAAGGAAATTTTTTATTCCTTAAATATTTATTGGCTCATACATGAGAATTTAACCCTTCATGGTTAATAATTCTCTATCATTGTTGAACATTCATACTTATTAATGAATATCTCTTTCACAATTTTGATTTGCTAAAAAAATTTTCTGTCGTCAATTCAAATATATTTTTTGACTTATTGGTACTAAATTGAACATATATCAAAAAATAAAAAAAAAAATTCAATGCTTATTTTTTCTACCAAAAAAAATTATTTCAAATGAAAATTCATTCTATTATCACATGGTTCACAAACAAAAAATGTTGTGTATTCTAAAGTTTTGTAAGAGTACGATTTAATAAATAATATTTTTTGAGATTCTATTTCTATACCTACCGACTTCTGCCCAACTATTGCGCGGGCGAAGCCGAGACGGGGGATGCTAGTAATAATAATTCTTCGTGTTATGTGAAAGATAAAAATATTTGTAAAAAGAATTTTCCAAAGATTTTTAGGAATAAAATTATTTTTCAGAAAAGTGGTTATCCTGAATATAGATAGACAAATTATATAAATAGCAACTATTGTTACAGGATTAAAAATAGTAGTAACATTATTCCTGTTGATAATTCTATGGTAGTATCATATAATAGTTATTTATTACGAAAATATAGAACTCATATTAATTGTGAATTTCGTGCTACAAACTACAAAGCATAAAATATGTTTATAGCTATCTTCATAAAGGTGGAAATAGAGTTTTTTGTAAAATAGAAAAATTTAATCAAAATGAAGATCAAGAAGAAACATACGATGAAATAAAACAATTTATAAATGGTAGATACCTCAGCCCTATGGAAGCTGCTTGGAGGTTATGTGAATTTCCATTATGTGGAAGGAATCATACAGTTATTAGGTTAGCTGTTAAGAAGAGGTCGAGTATATCTGTCCTTTTCTAATCAAAGAATTGATTTTTTCACAAAAATTAATAATTGTAGCAAAAAATAAGAAGAAAGCCCCATCTCGTATAATAAAAAGCAAGATTCTCTTTTATGAGGAAAAATTATTTTTATCGCTTCGTTTTTAAGAAAACCTTGAAAAACTGAATTGTCCATCCTAACCTCTATTTTTTAAGTTTTTCAAGATTTTCTTCAAAATGAATCAATAAAAGTAATTTTTCCTCATCAAAGAAAATCTTGCTTTTTATTATACGAGATGGGGCTATCTCCTTATTTTTTGCTACAATTATTAGTTTTTGCAAAAAAAAATTAATTCTTTGATTAGAAAAGGACAGAGATATACGACCTGCTCTTAATACTGAAAATCAATAAAAAATAATTTAAAAAAAAATGAAGAATTAAAAGCTTTAGGTATTAACTGGAAGACTACATTAACTGCTTGGTTTGAATTCAATATGGAAGATGAATTTGCAAGAAAATTAAAATATGTTAATATTCCGATATGTTATGTATTTAATAAAGATAAAATTTGGATTAAACGTACTCGTGTAAGGAAACATAATGCTAGATGAAGATTACATATTGTTTCTCTTAAAGATATTGAACGTTTTTATTCAAAATTAATTTTAAAGCGAGTAAAAGGTGCTATTTCATTTGAAAAATTAAGAACTTAAGATAACATTACTTTTAGCACATATAAAGAAATTGCGACTGCTATGGGATTAATCGAAGATTCGTCTCAAATTTTTGATATATTTAATCAAGTTTGTAGTATTATGTTACCTAATCAATTACGTAAATATTTCGATTGATTGCTTTTAACTAAAAATATTCAAGGTAATGGAATATGGAAAAAATTTAAGAGCAGGCCGAACTATCTGTCTTTGACTAATAAAGTTTTTTATCATTTGTCGAAACGCCATTCGTTATATAAAGAAAAAATAAAAGCCCCCGCTAGATATTAGTATAATAAGTAAATTTTGTAATAACAATCCAATTATTTTATCGCGTCATTTTTTAATAATATGAGACCTACTAACAAACTAGAATATAACCTATCTTTTTTGGAAGGTCACAGATTATTCAAAAACTACACAATGAAATAATTTGATTGTTATTATAAAATTTACTTATTATACTAATATTTAGCGGGGGCTACTATTTATTTCTTGATACAAAGGATGGTGTTTATCTAAATGATGAAAAACGCTATTAGACAAAGACAGATAGTTCGGCCCCCTGTTAAACAATTTTTTATTGAAGATTTAAAAAATAATCAATAAAGTAAACATCTGATAAAGAATATCGCAATTATTAAAAACTTCTATTTAGAGGGGGAATTATAACGTAATTTGAGGGAGGGCTAAATGTAGAAGGTGCTGGAAGAGTGCTAAGGAGGCGCTGAGGGGTGGGTCGACTGAATCTGTTCTTACAACTATATAGAAGTAGATATTCATACTAGGTGGAGGAGGGAGAGGAGATGCTCCCCTGCTCACATTGCTCACACGCCGGATAATAGGAAAACATGACCCTACTGAAAATAGTCACTTGATAATCAAGTGAGATCTCAAGTGATTCTCAAGTGATAATCATGCCAAAATCTCAAGTGATTACCAAGTGATTTCCATATGATTGTCAAATAATTATCAAGTGATAATCACATGATTTCTAAGATAATATCTTAATAAAAATGTTTTCATGAACATTTAAAATTGTAATAAAAATAAAACGAAATCATGCAGAAAAATTATACAATTCATTTAATTTGAATAATTAATGAATATTACATAAAATTTCCCTACTAAAAAATCTTAAATGAGATCTCGTGCCAAAATCTTATTTGACAATATTTTTCATTTTGGTATGTTTGAAATCATCAATTGCAGACTATTTTTGAAAAAATTGAGACTTGAAAAAATTTTTTTTAAAATTTTAATTCATAAAAATTTTTTTAAGTTCAAATTTTCAAAAATAGTCCCCAATCACTGATTTCAAACACGAAAAAATAAAAAATATTGAAAATGAGATTTTGGCATGAGATCTCATTTGAGATTTTTCAGTAGGAGTATTATAGAGACTAACAATTTCAGAATAATAATTTTAAAATTGATACAATTTTTATAAAATATATTAAAATATTTTATTAGAACATATTGTTATTTATTGAGTTGTATTTTTTTCATCTATAATGTGGAAACTTAAACTTTTAGTAGCATTTTCGATAAGGATATCTTTACGGCCATCATCAAGATCCCTGTACTATCTCGAATTATTCAAGTAATCATTATATCTTTCTATCTCTCTATATTATTAAAAATATATCGCCGCTGTCGCCGTCTGAAATATGCCCCTCATTTTTGGCTCCTAATGTTTGAACCTTTATTTAGCTAAAATTTAGCTGAAATCAGCTAAAAGTCAGTTGAAATTAAGATGAATTTAGCTATAATTTAGCTGAAAGCAAGCTAAACATCAGCAAAAAGTGACCTATAATTTAATTAGAAGTTAACTAAAAGTTAGCTGGAAATCAGCTAAGAGTTAGCTAAAATTTAGATGGAAATTAGCTTGAATCTAGCTAAAAGTTAGCTAAAATTTATATTAATTTTAGGCAATTTTAGATAAATTTTGGTTTGAATTCAGCTGAATTTAGCTGTATTTTAGATCTATTTATATTATATTCTCTCTATACTATTGAAAGTATATCGCCGCTGTTATCGCTGTCATCGTCAGAAATGTGCCTCTCATTTTCGGACCTACATTACAGCGTTAAATTCAGCTGGATTTAAGCTTCTTATTAGCTAGGGAATAAACTGAATTAGGCTAAATTTAAGCTTTGAAATAGCTGAAAATTAGCCGAATTTAGCTGAATTTAAGCTTGTAGTGAACTTGGTAATAGCTAATTTTAAGTTTTGTATATAACGATATATGATAACATATAAGTTTAAGATTTGTAATGGATAAAAAATAAGTAAGAATATCTTTTTTTACAATTAGCTCATTATCCTGTAAACATCGTGAAGATTAATCATATAAATAATTATCAATTTTGCGATTTTATTTAAAGTATAAGGTTGAAAATATCATTTTGAAAAAGCTAAATTGAAGTTTAATAATCAAATAATTAAATTTAAATTTTGTTAACTTAACACTTATTTAATTTTTATTTAATTGATTTTATATAAAAAACACCGACATCAGAGTTTCCCAAATTTTATATTCTTAATCCAAAAATGTTTCAAATATCTCTTTATTACTGCCTTCCATTTTTATTAACAGAAAGCCTAAAATAGTGAAAATTTCGGGAAATTTTTTCAATAAAGATTAAAAATTTGGAAAACTGCAATGTCAATAGCTATGTATAAATCATATACCTTATTAAATCCCCTTAAATAATGTTTTCGATGTGTGAAAATTTTATGACATAATTTACATGTAATATTAATTTTGTTATAGAAACAATTAATATAGAGAAAAAAAAATTTAATTCTGTTTACAATGAAACGTCAATGAAAAAAAATTTTTAAATAAATAAAAAACATTGAAATATCGATAGTCATATTGTATGTCCTAAGAATTATTTTTTCAGTCACTATTCTACAAAAACGAAAAATCAATATTTTATTGATATTATTTCACGGCAATATTGTTGCAAACGAAAATAATTTTAAATCATTTTTACTTTTATGTAATATGTAATATTCAACTTCATACACGTAAAAAGTATTTGCATATATATATATATATATATATATATATATATATATATCCCTATATTATATATTATATGAAAAAAAACCTCCTCTCCTACCCTTCATTATTTCTCCCCATATTTTGTATGCTTAAAACATCACAATCCACCCCTCAAAATAACGTAAAAATCTGTCTAGAAATAATCTTTTTTGAAAAAAAAGACACCCCTCACTACCCCAGTCACCCCTCTACTACCCAAGTCACTCCTTTTGCTACCCCCCGTACGTCACTTATCCCCCCCTCAGATAATTTAGCTAAATATACCTTATTTTACCAATGTATTTGTTACTCATTCTCTATACCACTACTATTACCCTTCCCACTACTATCCCTTCACTACTACTCCTCATTTTTTTCTCTCCTTCTCAAAAAATCACAAGGCAACCCTCAAAATAACGTGAAAATGTCTCTTAAAATGTCTTTAAAAAAAAAAAAAAAAAGATACCCCTAACTACCCCAGTCACCCCTCTACTACCCAAGTCACCCCTTATAACCACTCATACCCTTCATACACTCTTCATATAATCATTATAAACCATTAAGAAAAAAATTTAAAAAATTTTTAAATTTTATATTTATGAAATACTTACTTAAGACTATCTAATGAAATATATATTTAATACATAGTTATCACTATTATGGATTGTTGATATAATTATTTTTTAACCATCAACTAATACCTACGTTTCTTAGATAACTTTCCACACCACCTATACTGAGACAAAAAAAAATAAGAAACTTCTACTTCCAACATTTAAGCTTACTTTTTTCTGTGCCCAAGCTGTACTTGCCTAAAAGTAAAGCACATTTTACTTTGTGCGCATTATCTTGGTTAGAAAAACTTATCAAAAAATTTCCTACATCTAAAAGATTCTTCTTTCAGGTTAGCTTAAATTTGTTTTCTTGTTTTTGTCTTGAGTTGATCTTTTTCGTATGTTTTTCGTATTTTTTATATAAAAGTCAAAATCAACATATGATTATAAGAAAACATATAATTAGAAATGTTGTTAATAATGGGAATAAATATAAACAACATATAATAGGGTATAAATATTATATGAATATAATAAATAGTGATAATTATTTTGAGTACATGTCAAATAATGGTACTTTTGGAACAGAAATAGAAATTCAAAGTTTTGTAGAATTTTATAATGTATATATTAAAGTACATATTAAAGACAAAATACAAACATTTGGGAACTTTTCTAATCATTTTTAATTATCATTAATTTTTACTGGATCATATGATGAACGTCATTATGATATTTTGAATTATAAAAATAATAATAATAATAATTATTATAATAATTATCATCTTAAAAAAAATTAAAACTTGAAGAATTTAATAAAACAAATATAATAAAAAAAAATAAAAGTAAAAATAAGTTTTATAATAAAATGATTAAAAATAAAAAATTGACAAAAAAAATCAATTAAAAAATTAAATTTAAAGAATAATATAAACAATAAAAATAACATAAATAAAAATTTGAAGGATTTTTTAGGCAAAATGAGTTACGAATGTAAATATTGTAGTGCTTTATTTCGGAAAGAAGAAATAAACAAGTTCAATTGTTGTCAACATGGAAAAGTTATTTTATCACCATTAACTAAATATATTGAAAAATTGAAATATTTATTATTACATGATAGTCTTTTTAGAAATTTAATTAGATATTATAATAATTTATTTAGTTTTGCAACTTTTAATGCAAATGTCATTCAAAACCATAGAAAAGCTATATATAATTTAAAAATTCAAGGACAAATTTGTCAAACAGCACCTAATACATTAATTTTTACTAACGACATTAAACCTACATGCGGACAGTTATATATTTACGATAATACAGTAGCAATTAAAAAACGATTAAAAAATAATGAAAAATTAACAAAAGAACATATGTTAATTTTAACAGAGATAATGAATTATAATCCCATTATCAAATATACAAAAGATTCCAAATTATAAATTGTATTTCATGCAAAAAAATGATAAACAACGACATCGTTATAATAAGCCACTAACTTCGGAATGTGGTGCTATCATAGTATCTAATTCAGGAATTCTAGATAATTATGATCTTTGTGTATATCCGAAATTATCTTCTGAAGATGGAATTACTCATACTTATTTAAATAAATTATCTCATCACGTAGATCCAATGGTTTTTCCTTTAATGTTTCCAGCAGGAGATTTAGGTTGGAGTGTAGGATGTAAAAAAAATTTCAACCCTATTTTATATTGTGGAAGATTAACACAACAATACATAATACATGCATATGTGATGGTTGAAAGTAATAGAATAAATTTTTTTTAGAAATAATCAAAAACAATTACGCATAGAATGTTATCAAGGTTTATTAGATCATGTAATAAATAGTGCTTCAAATATTTCAACAAATTTTAAAAACAAAGAGAGAATTAGAAATCTTTTTATTTTACCCTCATCATATATTGGTTGTCCAAGATATATGCTGCAATATTATCAAGATGCCATAGCAATAATGAGAACAGTAGGAAAACCAGACTTATTTATAAGAATTGAAAGAAATTTAAAAAAAATTTTCAGAAGGGACAACTCACAATGACATATCAAATATCACAGTAAGATTTTTTATATAAATTTAAAATGTTATTGAATGATATTATAAAAAACAAAATTTTTGGTCCTGTTATAGCTTATGTATTTTCGATTGAATTTCAAAAAGGAGGGTTACTTCACGCGCATCTTATTATAAAATTACATCATAATCATAAAATATCAACTCCAGAAAATATTGATAAATATATTTCAGCAGAAATACCTTCATCGGAAAATAAATACTTACAAAAATTAGTAATTAAATACATGTTACATGGACCACATACAGATAAATTACCTTGTTACGATAAAAATAAAACTATATGTAAAAAAAATTCCCAAAATCATTTAATGAAATTACAATAGGTGAAGAAAACAAATATCCAGAATACAAAAGAAGAAATAATATTTTAGATAATCATACGTATCATTTAAAAAATAATGAAAAAATTATAAAAGTTGATAATTCAATGGTAGTCCCTTACAACAGTTTTTTGTTAGCAAAATATAATGCTCATATCAATACTGAACTTTGTATGTCAATACAAAGTATAAAATATATTTATGATTATATTTATAAAGGTGTAGATAAAGCTTACTGTGAGAAAAAACAAGATAAAATTGAAGGAAATAATGAAGATGATGTTTATGATGAAATAACTCAATACATAGATGGAAGATATTTAAGTCCAATGGAGGCCGCATGGAGATTACAAGAATTTACACTATGCGGTAGAAATCATACAGTAATAAGATTAAATATCCATACAGAAAATCAACAAAAAATAATTTTTGATGATAATGATATACATTTAGCATCAAACAAATACGAAACAACATTGACCGCATGGTTTAAATTGAATAAAAGAGATGATTTTGCTAAAAAAATTAAATATGTTAATATACCACAATATTATATTTTTCATTCTAAGACTAAATTTTGGATTTAAAGATCAAAATTTAGAGAAAATCTAGCCATTATTAGATTAAATGTAGTGCTACAGGCGAAGGGAACCATGGTTTTATTTTAAATAATTGTATAAAAAAATGAAATAATTTTAATTAATTTTAACATATCTTAAAATAACTTAAAATTATTATTATTGATTTTATATAATTATTTAAAATAAAACAAAAAAAACCAACGCGCCGTAATACTATACATTTTTTATTATTTAATTTATATTATAAATTATTAATTGTAAGGTACTATTGACAATACCTCTTCGGGTGGTGTGGAAATCTATCTGAACAAATATATAATTAATATTAATTTTATTAGTTGAGACTTGATCAAAATAAATATTATAGAGCATATGAACAGATGTAAACATAACCAAAGAATATAGACGTTTATAGAAGAGCAGACGCGTATAAAATTTTGAGGCAAGTTATCCCCCCAGCTTTTACATTGTTAGTTATATATATATATATATATATATATATATATATATATATGTACTGTATAGATATACAGTCTGTGTATTCGCTCTGCGCTTCTATGCATATATCTATATTTGTTGACACTGTAACAGAATATTTGGCTACAAATTTGTTTTCATGTCCATTTTATGTTTTTAAATAGTAAATCGATAATCTAACAATGAATCACATCGAAAATTCAAAATACAAAAAGAGGAGAAAAGCAAAATCGAGGAAGATGAAGGGAAAACATAAAAATTAAAATGCCAAAAAAGAAAAAACTATAAGTGAAAAAAACACTTCAAAGTTTTATTAAAAGTTGGACCAAAGATCAAAATGACGATGAAAGTTTCGAATATGTGTTAGTGCACAAAAAACAATAAAATAATTTTGTTTCTGAAGTGTTATATGCAATATATAAAAAAAAATCCTCTTAGTATTAGTTTTGTAGTCGAATGGACTTGCAACAAAACTAAATATTACATGCGGTCCCTGGTGAAAAAAATCAGGTGACAAGTCACCTGATTTACCAGGTGATTTATCATGCCAAAATATCATGTATCGATTTTGTTAGTTTTTACACGTTTTAAACCATGCTCAGTCAATTCAGAACAATTTTTGAAAAATTTTGAAATTTTTGAACTTAGAAATTTTTTGTCTGAAAATTGAAAAGTTTATCGCCTGAAGTTATTTCAAGAAAGTCTAATTTTCATTGAATTTTTACACATATTTTTCAATTATTAGAATAAAATTCACTATTTAAAACTATATAGAACAATTTGTTGATGATTTTAATATATATTTCAATACAAAAAAGAAGGAGACTAATTGAATTACATAATAAAAGAAATAGTTTTCAAGGTAGACGCTATTCTTAACAATCTACGTATAAAAATAATAGTTATTTTTTCTGCAAACACATTTTTAATAATTTGTGTGGATGAGTTACGTCACGACGAATCTTTTATTTGAAAATTTGTTATTCTAAAATAAGCAGTGATCAATCAGATAACGTGACTTAGTAGGCATATTGTAAAATTAAGTCATATTTTAAAAAACAAAAGGAAGTGCAATACGATTTACAAAATCAACAAAACAAGAACAACGCGAAGGCTACATGAACCAGATTTACCACGTTAACCATATCATTCAATAAGAGTTAAAATGCATAATAAGCATTGCTCCATCGTTTGACATCAATTCAGAATTCAAATTATAAAACAATTATTCTTAAACAAAAGCAGGAATCATCAATATAAAAAGGCATATCAAATCAAGATTAAGAAGCACTTTTTCAAAGAACTTCTATGAACACTTTTACCCGCACTTTTCAATAAGTACTTCCAAAGATACGATTATTACAACTATACTTCTAAATTATACAATTATTCGTGCAATATATTTAATCGCACTATATTCAGTTTATTATAAAAGTATCAAATAAAATTTCTATAATTAATCTATTAAATCAAGTGAACTTTCTTGACAAGATCGCCCATGACCAACTGCAGGAGTACATTACATCCAAAAAATTGCTTGATCCTATGCAGACGGGCTTCAAGAAAAACCATTCTACGCAGACTGCTGTACTTAAGCTTACAGACGATATTATGTCAGGTCTAGACAGGAAACTTGTCACGTTACTACTACTTTTTGACTTGAGTGAGGCATTCGACACCATCTCTCCCTCCAAACTTTAATATGATGACTGAAAATTTCAATAGAGTGATTTATAGCCTGCGGTTTTTCCGCCGGTACACCACTGAGGCTCTGCGTAAAGAACTCGCAACCACCCTGCTGTTTCCAAATTTTGATAACTCAGTGGTTTTGCTCGATGCTTTGCAGGAGTTACGAAGACGGCTACAGACAATGCAAAATTCATTTGTGAGATATGTATTAGGCGTGAGGATGGGTGATCACATCTCTCCCTATAGACATGCTTTGGGTTGGCTACGTACTGATACTCTTTGCGTGTATTTATTCGTGTTCTATTTTCTATCTGTGATATCACTCTTATTTAATTTATTGACTTACTATTATTGTATTATCTCTATTATGTTTTATGACTGTGATATCATACTGTACTATTTTCATTTTATATATGCAAGGCTATTTTAAGTATTTTATGTATTTTAGCTTTATTCGTCATTTTATTGCATTACACGCTCTTTTTGTAAATATAATACAAAATAAAATAATATCAAATCTTATCTAATTATTTACTGTCTGCCTGTATCTACTTAGCTGAATCATAGTAAGATTATTAAAATTATATTTCTATATATTTTTTTCAAAATTGAAGTATATTTAATGGTGACAGCGATTCAAATCAATTAAAATTGGTAGTGTCTTTCTACCACTAGACTAACATTTGATAAAATGTTTATAAATCAATTACTAACTTTATTCTTGATTTAATATTATGATAAAACATATACACGTAGCCCTCATAATACATAACATTTAATTATTAATTCTCTCCTGGTGTAAAGCCAGGACTTCACAGACAATTAGATTCATTAAAAGATCATTGAAGATTTAACTGTAGAAAATTTGAATAATTAAAATTATTTAGTATTTTAAATAAAAGTTATTAAAAAAATTGCAAATTCTTGGATATTTTTTTGAAGTTATGAAAGTAAGATAAGGGTTGGCGCGCTTGCCCCCTAGTAAACATATAAAAAGTAAATATAAGTATAATTTTGTGGTTAAAATATCTTTTTTTTCTTACTTACACTTGATAATCACTTGATATTTTGGCATGATTATCACTTGAGAATCACTTGAGATCTCACATGATTCTCAAGTCACTATTTTCAGTAGGTGTTACTAAATAATCGTAACATAAGCTAGGATGCAGTGGAAGGTGGAAGAAGGGATTAACGAGAAACCAGTCAATCTATGATTGTCACTTTATTTCGATTGAGTATAATTACAATAACAAGGTTTTGAGCAATTAACAAGATTTTGAGCAAGTTTAAATAAGGTTAGAATATACGCTTAATGCGAGTAACACAAAAAAACTGTACTTAATCCAGAAACAGCCCGATAAACTAAGGAACGCAAGAGTGACCTTCGAAAGGCGTAAAGGGCCAATCAAAAGGTCGACAAAGCTGAGCCCGCACAACAAACCTCAGAACTAAATAATTGGCTCATACGGCCTAGTAAATGGTGGGAGCAGCCCACTTGCAAAAATGACGCGTCCTGCTTACAAAAGCGCGGGAACAGCCTGCCGGATAAAAGACAAAGCGCAAGAACAGCATGCTTGTAAACGACGCGCACTGAATGAAAGCGCGTGAATCGCCCACCGGTAAACGACGTGCACTGAGTAAAAGAGCGGGAACAGCCCGCTCGTAAACACACAACGCTCTCGTGCACACACACTTGACATGAACCCAACGACGCGGAAAAGCCCGATACTCTAAAGCCAATGTAGATATGTCGACGTCCACAAGAATACTGACCACCAGTGGTGACAGTCTCTTCTTATATATACTCTCCCCACCATGTGACACGCACAGAACCCCAGCGCGCGAAAATACCAGGAAGCATTAGCAGCATAAATTAATTATTCATGAACAATAGGGGAAACTAAACACTTTTTTCTACATTTTCAGAAACAAATTTGTTTATGCTAATACTGATATATTTTAGATTTATTTTGAAATCTTTATCTTAGCGTAAAAAAAGGCTAATTTATTTAGTACGAATGCCATAATTGATCGGATATCGTCAATGTGCCAACTATTACCCTTTTAAGGTTAGGCGGGAAATGATATAATAAAAAAATACATTTTAAGGCGACTTCGGATTTTAGGTTAGGTTTTATTTTTGAGTTTACAAATTACTCTTTCAATATGTAAAATTTTTCAGATTTTTAAATTTTCTACCATTCTACGGATTATAATAAATGGTGGAAAATTCAAAAATTCAAAAAATTTTAGAAACTAAAAGAGTAATTTGTAAACTACAAAATGAAATCGAACCGAACTTTCGTAGTCGCCTTAATACAAGCAATTTTTATGAAAATAAATTCATTTTATATAACAAGATTTAAGTTATTAAATATTTAGAATATTAAAACATTTTAAAATAATAAATAATTCATTATTGAGAGGAGGTCACGTATCTCTGTCCTTTTCTAATCAAAGAAATGATTTTTTTACAAAAACTAATAACTTTTGTAAAAAATGAAGAGGAAGCCGCATCTTGTATCAAAAAAAGCAATATTTTCTTTAATAAGAAAAAATTAATTTTATTGCTTCGTTCTCAAGAAAACCTTCAAAAACCAAATTGTCCACCCTAACCTCTATGATTTAAGTTTTTCAAGGTTTTCTTGAAAACGAAGCAACAAAATTAATTTTTTCTTATCAAAGAAAATATCGCTTTTTTTGATACAAGATGCGGCTTTCTTTTCATTTTTTGATAAAGTTATTAGTTTTTGTAAAAAAATCATTTCTTTGGTTAGAAAAGGACAGAGATACGCGACCTCCTCTTAATAATTATCTATCGTTATATAAAACACCCACCCACACAGCATGTAAGGTTACAGTGAAAGATGCAATGAAAGGTTACAATAAAATATTGCTGCCAGTTTCCACAGCAATCTTGCAACAGCATTTCAAATGATATCAACACACAAACTTTGCTTCAATATTGCAGCAATCTTGCATTGAAACGTTACGAAGAAACTTTGCTGCAACCTTGCAATAATGTTTCAAAAAAGCATTTCATGAAAGGTTGCTGCAAGGTTACAATAAAATTTTTTCGCAAGCTTTCATTACAACCTTGTAACAGCATTTCAAACAATACTAGCAATGAAACCTCATTGCAATATTGCAGCAATCTTGCATTAAAACATTACGAAGAAACTTTGCTGCAACCTTGCAATAATGTTTCGAAAAAACTATTCACGAAAAGTTGCGGCAAGGTTGGAATAAAATATTACCGCAAGGTTTCACTGCAACCTTGCAGCAGCATTTCAAATAATATTAACACTGAATCCTCGTTGCAATATTGCAGCAATCTTGCACTGAAACATTACGAAGAAATTTTGCTGCGACCTTGCAATAATGTTTCAAAAAAACATTTCACTAAAGATTGCTGTTAGGTTACAATGGAATTTTATTGCAAGTTTTCAGTACAACCTTGCTGCAGCATTTCAAATAATAAGAACTATTCAATAATAAGTTTAAAGTAAGATTGAAAATGAATTTAGAAATATAATATTAACAGGCTTCAAGAACTATGTAATATTTTTGACACCCAATTTTCTATAAAATATTTTTGTAAAAGTTTTAAAACTTTTATTTTTATATGTATGTTATATAAAAAAAAAGAATCATTATTTCATAATGTAAATAATTTATCGTGAAATCTTCCCGAAAAAAAACCTTTAAAAAAGTAAACGTCTAGGCATTTATGAGTCTCATATCTGAGATTATAAATTACTCTTTTTTTCACATTTTTGAATGTAAAAAGCATTTTTAATAAATTTTCCCTAAAATAGAAATTAATATAAAATAATCAAATGGGTTTTATAATAAGTAAAATGACTACATTTATTATTGTCTCTATGTAAATAATAACTCATTTTAAATACATTTTTTCTTTTACACTAAATTACAACTTCTTCCTTTAATTGTTCTTCGATCACTTCTTTCTTTAATCTTAAAATTATGTGCATAAGTTCCAAACTTACAGCTATGAAAATAGTGCAATCATTAGAAGTTAATCGTGTATTTTATGATAATTAAAGGAATCACATTATTTTTAAAAGAAACAAGAAATATTTCATTTTACTTTTTATCATCCCATTCTTTTTTAGTTTTCTAATTCTTTTAAATATTCTACTTTATGCAATAAAAATGTCTTCAAACATTCTACTTCGTACAATTGAAATATAAAAAGGTGATAGTTCTTTAATTAATCTATTTCATTCATTTTTAATACTTGCCGCACCCGCTCTAACGTACATTATGAAGTACATTAAAAATTTTCAAAAGTTTATTATTTTAAGTAAATAAGTACTAGTTTACGTATAAATTCAGTGGAATAATCAAAACTGTAAAGTTATGTAATTTATTAAAACCATTTATAAGTTTACATTTTCTTAGTTTTAAATCATTTAATTTTGTCTTAATTTGTATGTAAAATGTATTTTATATTCTGAAAGCCAAAAAAACTCGAGGAAATTGAGGTTTATAAGTTAGAAGAACGTAAATACACTTTAATCTTATGGATTTATTATATATATGAAAGAATATAGAAATTTTATTGATGTTTTTGTTTTGCAAAAAGATTGTATTCATAGATAAATATATTTTAATTGCCATTGATGATCATCGCAGTTAATCAGATCGAGAATGTCGATAATTAATTTGAGTAGGGAAGGAAATAATTCACCATTAATGTACGTAAGAGCGGGGGCGGCAAGTATTAAAAATGAATAAAATAGATTAATTAAAGAACTATCACCTTTTTATATATCAATTGTATGAAGTAGAATGTTTGAAGACATTTTTATTGCATAAAGTAGAATATTTAAAAGAATTAGAAAACTAAAAAAGAATGGGATGATAAAAAGTAAAATGAAATATTTCTTGTTTCTTTTCAAAATAATGTGATTCCTTTAATTATCATAAAATACACGACCAACTTCTAATGATTGCACTTTTTTCATAGCTGTAAGTTTGGAACTTATACATATAATTTTAAGATTAAAGATTTTGAATTCTTAAACTTTGAAAAATATTTGAATTGGCTGCATTCGATACTGGGCACCAACAGACTCTGCGTTGGCCTTGCCAGACTCCCAAATTCCAGTTGCCGTTTTTCAAATTTAATTAACCTAATTTAATTCTAAATCTCGCTTTCCGTATTTCCAAAGAAGATAGACGCTTATAGAAGGATACTTCTGGGTTAAATTTTTCGTCCGAAACGCTGGGTAACTCTTTAACATTGTTTGTATATCTATACATATGAAAAATTTGATATATATAGATATAAAAATACATGGGATCTAGTGGTGCCCTCAGTAGCTGGGTGACTTATTTTTGACAGAAATTTCCCATTTAAGAGTACGCTTCTATAAGCGTCTACACGGAAAAAGGAAAATACCTGAAAAGAATGTACTAATTTGAGTCAGTACTAGAAAGAATATTACTAGTCGTTTTTTAATTGATACTCAGTATATATTTTAAAACGACCTATATAAGTACATTTTTTAACGCGACTCGTCCCAAGAATTGTGTGGTATAGTACCGAATTTTTCCGTACTACGGGACTACATTATCTTTTACTAACATAGTACCTATACAATATTTACTGCGGCGCTGTCGAATATGAAACTTCAATACAGCTAATTTATCATAATGTAAAAACCATTAAATTGTATATAAATTTTTAGCAATCAATAAATATAATATCGATCATATAATATGTAAAAATTTCAAACTACTAATTATTAATTTTAAACTTGAGTTGATTATTATAAACGGGAAAAAGCAGATGAATTTTTTTGCTACAATAAAGAAATTTGTAAGATTAAGCTTGAGTGCGGACAACTCATGAAATCCACCGAGATGCTATACATAAAAAGTTATATACAAACTTACGATGTATAGTATTTCGAGGTTAGGTTTGTCAAGCTTGATCTAACTTTCAATCTAAGTTTATAAAAGAAATAAATTCAAATGACTTTTTATTTTAACAAAAATGATTGTACTAACATAGCTATAGTGCGGATAAGTTAGAATATTTGTTTGATTAATGAATTTAAAAAGATGTCAACAAAATAAAAAAAAGCAAAAATCGATTCTAACAGCTCTGACATCCTGTTAAGTTGAAAATTAATTATTAGTAATTTAAAAGGGTTGTATATTATAAAAATGATTTTAGAATCATCAATTTTTAATTCTAGTATGGGAAAATCAGTTCTATATATAGCAATTATATTCTCTGCAAAATTTTACCCCTGGATCGGATAGGTGAAATATCAGTCCTAGTACCGAAAAAATAGGTACTACGTAGCGGAAATTCATGCACTCAGTTCGTAATATAGTTATGCCAGCATTAGTAGTTAAAATTTGAAGTATAGTATTGATTAAAATTACACTATTACATTTTTTTTAAATACTTTATCACAGAAATAATACATACTACGTGTAGTATTGATTTTAATGGTATTTACCTTTTTCCGTGTATATTCGTTGGTATTTCTGGGTTTGTATTTAGTAAGATTAGAATAATAATAATCTGTATAATAATTCTTATAAATTTTACTTTTTAAATAAATTTATGAAAATATTAATTAATGTATTTACATTGAGCGGGAGTAAAAAACTTTCCTGCCTTAAATTTTATTATTGATAAAATTGAGCGGGCGTAAAGTACTTTTCTACATCAAATTTCATTCTATAGAAAATTAAGCAGGCGTAAAGTACTTTTCTCCCTCAAATTGAATGTTTGAGAAAATTGAGCGGGCGTAAAGTACTTTCCTCCCTCAAATTGAATGTTTGAGAAAATTGAGCGGGCGTAAAGTACTTTTCTCCCTCAAATTTCATTCTTTAGAAAATTAAGTGGGCGTAAAGTTCCTTTCTCTCTCAGATTGGATGCTTGATAAGATTGATCGGGCGTAAAGTACTTGTCTCCCTAAATTTAACGCTTGAGAAAATTGACTGGGCATAAAGTACTTTTCTCCCGCAAATTTGATTACTTAGAAAATTCAGCGGGAGAAATGTAATACTTTACTCTCACAAATTTAATTTTTTGGAAATTGAGGGGGCGTAAAGTACTTATTCCCTGCAAATTTTATTCTTAAGAAAATTGAGCGGAAGTAAAGTACTTTTCTCCCTCAAATCATATATTTCATAAATTTGAGCATGCGTAAAGTACTTTTCTCCCCCAAATTTCATACTTTAGAAAATTAAGCGGACGTCAAGTACTTTTCTCCCACAAATTTGATGCTTGAGAAGATTTAGCGGGCGTAAAGTACTTTTCTCCCGCGAATTTCATTCTTTAGACATTAAGCGGGCGTAAAGTACTTTTCTCCCTCAAATTTGAGGCTTGAGAAGATTTAGCGGGCGTAAAGTACTTTTCTCCCTCAAATTTCATTCTTTAGAAAATTATACCGATGTGAAGTACTTTTCTCCCGCAAATTTGATTTCTTAGAAAATCAAGCGGGAGACAAGTACTTTAGACCCGCTTAATTGAAAAAAAAATGATATTCGATGGAGAAAAGCAGTTACGCCCGCTCAATTTTCTCAAGCATCAAATTTAAGGGAGAAAAGTACTTAACTTCCGCTTAATTTTCTAAGGAATCAAATGCGCAGGAGAAAAGTACTTTACGCCCGCTTAGTATTTTAAAGAATGAAATTTTAGGGTGGAAAGTACTTTACACCCGCTCAATTTTCTCAAGCATCAAATTTAAGGGAGAAAAGTACTTAACTTCCGCTTAATTTTCTAAAGAATCAAATGCGCAGGAAAAAAGTACTTTACACCCGCTTAGTATTTTAAAGAATGAAATTTGAGGGTGGAAAGTACTTTACGCCCGCTCAATTTTCTCAAGCATTAAATTTAAGGGAAAAAAGTACTTTACTCCTGTTTAATTTTTTAAAGAACAAATTTGCGGGAGAAAAGTACTTTTGCCCGCTCAATTTTCTCAAGCATCAAATTTGAGGGACAAAAGTACTTTACTCTTGCTCAATTTTCTAAGGAATCAAATTTGCGGGAGAAAAGTACTTTACTCCCGCTAATTAGCGGGAGGAAAATAATGCAATCTTGCTGAAATTCGGAAAAATAAATGTTGCGAGAGAAATGTTCTTTACACTCGCTTAATTTTCTAAAGAATTACATTGAAGTGAAAACAGTACTAACTAAATAAATTTTTAATTATTCACCAAGATTCAACCATTTAATGAAGATATACCGTAGACCTGTCAGTGTATAAAATGGCCATTTACACTTTAAAAAATCTTTTAGTTATGGTCAATTTTAAAAAAAAACTCACCATCAATTGACGATTCTGAGATAAAAATTTTTACCAGGGTACTGCACTATTGAAAAAATAATAGATATAAGGTTGAAAATCGTTCAGATCTTTATAAGATCTTTTTGAAATTTTTATTTTACGTGTTTTTAAATCTTTTGGTGAGATTTTTCAAAGTAAAAACGATTTATTGCTTTTGAAATCTTAAAAAAATCTTTCAAATCTTAAAAAGATCTTTGCAACTATTCTTTTTTTGTGCATTATTTTATAAATAATTTAATTATTATATTAAAAGTTAAGTTTTTAAGCATTTAGAAATTTTTGTTTAGTTAAAGAAATAATCAAACACTAAAAATAAAATGATACATAAATTTTATTAATTTAATCTTTGTAACATTAAAAATTATAGAAGTAAAAAGACATTCGATTAATTTTTGTACGTTTATATAAATGTATTGATATTGATTCACACACTCTCATTCTCACTTTCCAAATCATCAGAATAATAGAATAATCACTTAAATAAATATCTCTGGATTTTTCTTCTATTGCTTTTTTTGTAACATTTCGATTTATTCTTTTCCTGGCGATTCACTCGTGATCTATTTCTTTGAAATGATCTATAATTTTATAGCATGTGGGTACTAATAATGAGAGTATGTGAATCAATATCAATACGTTCATACAAACGAAAAAAATGATAAAAGAAAATTAATCAAATTAATTTGCATGGTTCTTAAAGTTAAAAAGAATAAATAAATAAAATTTATGTATTATTTTATTTTTAATATTCAATTATTTCTTTATCTAAAAAACAAAATAAAAATTTCTATACGCTTAAAAATTTAACTATAAACATAATAATTGAATTATTTACAAAATATTTAATTATATTTGATCAAGATTTTATAGATGCACAAAAAATATGCTCTAAAGATCTTATGTGTGTCTTAAAATATTTCTTAAATTAAATATAAATAACTTTTATTATCTAAAATTAAATAAAATCAAAGTTGTGATAGTAATTTTTGCAAAATATAAAAGAAAGAAAATAAAGATAAACAATTAAATACATTATTAGTCTTTTTTATTGATTATATTTTTCAAAAATTGTCTCAACTTATATTTAAAATCCTTAGTTATGTCATGAAATTCAAACACAGTTTCGTTTAGTTAAATAGTACATCGAAGTCAGAGACCTCGACGTTGGGCTTCTTAGACTCTCAACCTTGAAGTAAATGACGTTGAGCGTTGAGTTACGCTACTTCGATGAGTCTTTGAATTTAGTTAATTCTATTTTGAGATTAATTAAGTTCAAGTTATGCATTGCAATTATTCTGATATTTATTAACGTTACTAATTCCTATTTAGAATCGAATCAATTCAAAATCTCGTGTTGTATAAGTTTAATTTTTATTTAAAGTCGGTAAATGTTTAGTATGGGAATCCCTAAAGCGAAAATTTCTTTCCGTGTACTTGAAAGGTATTTAATATCAGTAGCAAATTGTTCCTTTTGAATTAATTGCAAAACTTTTTTTTCTGCTTCTATTTTTTCTTAAACACTGATATTTTTATCTTTATATTTATTAGAAGGGCGCATATGTAAAATAAATGCTACAGTATTTATTAATGTTTTGTATAAAGAAAATCGTTCAAAAATTTCGCATTTAATGGTATTTAAAGATAAACAAGTAACTTTCTTTAATCCAGGTAAATCTAAAATGTCATTTAATAAATTAATCGGCCAATAATTTTCAGATTGTACGAGCCATAAAGGTCCTTCAAACCACATACGATTTTGTAAGAAATCTGTGGGTAATTGTCCTAGAGATAATGCATCTGCAGGATTATCTTTAGAAGTAACGTGTCTTCATTCAACTGATTTTTTAATTGTTTGGATTTCAGCGACACATTTTGCTTTAAAAAGCTTTAAAGCTTGTGGTTCTTTCTTGAGCCAATGAACAATCGTTGAATCGGACCAGAAAATGGTTCGATCAATTTTAAAATTAAATGCAGAACATGATTCTTTATAAAGACGAGTAAGAATTAACGCTCCGGACAGTTCAAGACGAGGGATTGTAATTTTCTTTAATGGTGCAACCCTTGATTTTGCATATGCAAACCGAACAGTGGTTTGACCTTCCACATTATTAGATCGAATATATATACGTGCCCCGTAACCATTTTGACTAGCATCGCAAAATCCGTGAATTTCTATATGTATTGAGTTGCCAAGTAATAATCGTCGATTTATAGTCAAATTACGTATGTTATTTAATTGATTAACAAATTTAATCCACAATGTGGAATGTAACCTTTGCGGCACTGATTATTCCCAACAGATTTTAGCTTTCCTAAACTCTTGCATAATCATTTTAGCAAACAAAATTATAGGGCGCAACAAACCTAATGGATAAAAAATTTTAGCGATTTCTGACAAGATATGACGTTTTGTAATTTTTATTGTGAGGTCTATTGGTTTGACTGAATAAACCAACTGATCGTGATTGGAATCTCACACTACTCCTAAGGTTTTTATCATTGGATTTTGTTCAACTACACAATCTAAACTAAAAATTTTTTCATGAATATTATTAAGTGCATAATTATGATTTCACGCCCATTGACGTATATTAAATCCACCACGCTTTAATAATTCAATCATGTCATTACGAATTTGTGAAATTTCTTCTAGTGTATCAGTACCTGTCAGTAAATCATCTACATACAAGTCATGTTTCAAAATCATAGATGCACGAGGAAAATTTAACATTTCATCTGCAAGTTTTTTTAATGTACGTATTGCTAAAAATGGAGCAGAAGATACACCTAAAGTTACTGTGTTAATTTCGTAAACTTGAATGTGATTTTCATGATACTAAAATATACGCTGAAATTTCCGATCTTCTAGATGTATCAATACCTGTCGATACATTTTCTCAATATCGGCAGTAAATACGTACATATGCATACGAAATCTCAATAAATGTTCAAAAAGTTTATTTTGAATTGTCAGTGCAGTTAATAAAGATTTATTCAATGAAGTTCCCAATTCTGTTTTTGCAGAAGCATAGAAAACAACTCGAACTTTTGTTGTATTACTAGATGTTTTTATAACTGCGTGATGAGGCATAAAATAAACATTAGATGATTCATCGTTAGTTAAAGACATGTGTCCAAGAGATATATACTCTTCCAAAACCTTTTAATATTCAGTTTTTAACTCAGAGTCAAAATTTAATCGTTTTTTAAGAGCATAAAAACGTCTTAAAGCTTGCGACCGTGAATTTCCTAAATTTGTATAGTCAGTGCGAAAGGGTAAACGAACTATATATCACCGGCTTGTATCTCGCATAGTATTTGCAATATAATGTTGCTCACAAAACTCTTCTTCTGATGATTTAAGTAAATTTACATTACATTCTTCTACAGTCCAAAATTTTTCTAATTGTTCTTTTAAATCTGACAAATTACAATGTACATTATATTCTTTTTCCTGTTTATTTTTATTTATCCCTTTTACAATTACCCAACTAAGTTGAGTTTTTTGTAAAAATAAATCGTTATTATCACGCGATAAGTTAATTTGTCCAATTGATAATAGTGATAAAGAAGCCCTAGAACCAATTAAAAGATCTACAGATCGTGGTATATGAAATTCTGGATCAGCAAGTCGTAAATTATTTGGAATATTAATCGAATTACGAGGAAACATTTCATCTGGTGTAAAATCGACAATTTTCGGCACCGTCAAAAATTTTAAGGATTTTTAAAAATTACTATGTATTGAACGAAAATCTATTTCAATTATATTTTTCGATAAACTAGACATACTATTAATCGCACCAATTGAAATTGAACACGCATGCATAGGCAGATTCAAAGAATGCGCAAATTTTTCTGAATTAAAATGAGCGGTTGCACATGTGTCAAGTAAAGCGCGTACATTAATAAAATTACCCTTTGCATCTTTGACGCGAACAATAGTACTCATCATTAATTGTGATTTGGACATGCTTGTTGAAGAATCCAATGAAAAATTAACTAGTCATGAGGGTTTCTTAGATTGTTCTATCCTGCAATTATTAGCATTAGAAATCGAATTAGAATTTGAAACATTTGATTTACCGCCCGTAGAGTGTAAAAATGTATGATAAAATTTATTACATCGTTCACAACGTGAGCTAAGACAAAGTCCTTCATGTGCGCCAAGACAATTCCGACAAATTTTGTTTATTTTAATCAGATCCCATCGTTGATTAATAGGTAGTTTTGCAAAATCTTGACATAGACAAAGGGGATGATTTTCGCGACATTTAATACACGCATTAGAAGTACTTGTAATTAATGCACGTGAGGTGTAATCATTTCGTCGCATTTTTTATGTTTGTGGTTCATGTTCAATACGTCGCTTGTTACTTGATTCAACTTCACCACGTGTATTTTCTTGTTCAAGAGTGCATAATCTAAATGTAGTTTCATTAATAAATTTATAAAATTGAGATAAATCAGGAACAGTATCTAAACCCAATGATTTCTCCCTTTTCTGACGAATTGTCATGGGCTAAACTCTTTCTAAAATACAAATGATGATTTTTTCATCAGGGCGGTCATTTAAAGATTCCAACATATTTTAAATGTTGTCTAGTATCATCTATCAATTTAGACAATCAGGTTGATGTGACTTTTGATGAGGGAACGATATCTAAAATTGCATCTATAGGTTTTGTTACAAGAATACGTTTTTTCTCGCAAGAGTCGACTAAAAGTTTCCACGCATTTTTATAATTTTCAGCACTAGCATTATAAATTGATAATTTGTTCAAAGCTTCTCCTTTCAAAGAACTTCTTAAATACAAAAATTTTACTAAATCATCAATATCATCGCGAGCATCAACCATTGCTAAAAAAGCGTTTTTAAAAGCTAGCCATTTTTCATAATTTTTATCAAAACTAGGAAGTCCCGCAACTGGTAATTTTAAAAGCTTCTGTTTTTGTAAAAAAATTGAATTACAAATAGGTTGTTTAAATTCAAGATTATTTGTTCGCGAATTAATTGTTTCTTGCATGCTTTTAACACGAGAGCAATATCATAAAATCTATCTAGAATTTCTGTTAGTTTATTTAGTTGTTCGTTTTCAGAATCTAATAACGCGAGTTCATCGTGTAATTCTTCATAATTGTGAAATAATTCTGTTAATCTAGTTAGGCTTAAGTTAGCATTAATTTTATCAATTTTATTTTGCGTAAGTGTAGAGAGCAATTTAGTCAACTGAGACTTAAGCGTCGAACGCTTTTGTATTATTAATGCGATTCGATCTGTTTCCATATTGACCTAACCCACAAATTGAAATTCAACACGATTCAAAAAGATTAGAAAATATATATAGATATATCTACCTATGAGTGCTTGCAAGCACACATAACCAAAACCAACTTATCTGCAAATTTAATCTGTTAGAAATAACATTTAATTCTTTTAATTAAATCCAGTTTATTTAATTTTGAAAAATTTACTGAGATTACACTACACAGGAGGCACCAAAATGTTTGTTATAATTGGAAACTTTTTGGTTATAAAAAGTTATCCATGTTTTTTTATAAACTATATTAAAATAATAAATTTAAATATCTTACATTATAATTAAAATAATAAAATTAGTAAATTTTATATTTTATTGAATTTATTTATTAAAAAAGACTGGAGGAAAAGCCCTAAAAAGGGTATAAAAACCTCTCGAAATGAAACATAAATAATAGATTATTACATATAAAATTTAAGTATAATGTGTTTTGAAAGAGGAAAAAGAAAGTATTAGAAAACAATGAAATATTGAAATAAGAACAATATAAAAAAATATATTGTTAATACTTAATCAGTTCAGGAGAAGAACTCCTCTGGATCGTTATCGATCGCTGTAAGGATGAATACAGGAGAAAAGTATTTCTCCTACGGATCTTCAATGAAGATCGCGTTTTCAGGAATGTGTTGTTCCTTTGGGTCGCTGATGGACGATCGCAAGAATAAGGAATTATTTTGTTCTTTTTATTAATTTTTTTTAGTCACTTGAAATGAAATAGACAAAAAATTAAATTAATATTTGTTTTATAAAAATTAAGGTTATTTTTTATAGAAGAGTTAATATTGCTGTCACAAACGTAACTAACTTTTTTTAAAACTATTTGAATATACATCAGGAAAAAATAAAAAACATATTGTGTATATGTTCATATGAAATGTGTTCAATGGAATAATACACTTTGCACAAAAATCAAGGGAACACCTAAATTTGGCGTTACAAAAGCACCGACTTTAAACCAACTTAGCTCTGGTTAGTATTGTGACCTAGAAAGACCGGTAAAAAAGCAAATTAAAGGTCTTTATTTCAGTTTTATGCCATACATTGTTATTTTCTTAACTAGAAATTAAATGCTCCTATCAAGCAGTACACAAAACTACGCTAAAATTCGATAACTTTGCATACGCTTTCTCGGTTCACACGGGTTTCAATAATTTTTTTTTGTACTTTTAAAATATTACTTTATAAAGTTTAACTCTTTAGCTTAGAAAGACCGGTAAAAAAGCAAATTAAAGGTCTTTCTTTCAGTTTTATGCCATACATTGTTATTTTCTTAACTAGAAATTAAATGCTTCTATCAAGCAGTACACAAAACTACGCTAAAATTCGATAACTTTGCATACGCTTTCTCGATTCACACGGGTTTCAATAATTTTTTTTTGGACTTTTAAAATATTACTTCATAAAGTTTAACTTTTTAGCTTTAATTTCGTTTTTTACGAGTCTGATTTCGAGTTTTTTTGACTGAGATATTTCTGTTTGAAGAATAAAATAGAATTAATCTTCAAAAGGCTGTAACTCAGTAAAAATGATCGTACAGACATTTGCAAAAAAGCAAATCGAAGGTTTTATATCTGTCTTTACTGAAAAATTATTACAATAATTTTAATTTCTTGATTTCACTATAAATTTTATAGATTTTAAAAATGTTGATAATTAACCAGGTTAGGAACAGCATCCTGTAGACCAATGAGACATTTTTCATAATTTTTAAAATCTTTATTTTGTGTTTTTTGATCAATCTTTAATTTCAATCAAAACTGTTGACTTCATTTAGAAAAACTAATTCTTTCTAAATTGATAATTGTCGTAAAATTACTTTCGTTTACTTATTGCCCTTTATCTCGTTAATGTTGAGTAGAAATGTTAAGGCTATGTAAAACGGATACTACACCTGCTCTCTCAAATATTGATAATCTTCTTATTTTATTGCAAAACTTTAAGAAAAGAAATGCATCAGCTTGTAGTATTTAGTACGAAGATTATTCAATTAAATTTTCAAATAAATTCATTCATTAGTTTTTCAGAATATCAGGTTTGTTGTGAAAAATCTAAAAATTTAAATATATCATATTGGAACCCAAAATTCTAAGAAACTAATGAATGAATTTATTTGAAAATTTGACTGAAAAATCTGCGGGGCAAATACTACAAGCTAAAGCATTTCTTTTCCTCGAGTTTTGCAATAAAATGAAAAGATAGGCCACATTCATGAGTATAGGCGTAGTGTCCGTTTTACATTCCTTTAAGAAAAGATTTTAAATTTTAATTAATTGATTTCGTATGTAAAATCAGTATTTTTTCTACAAATTCTTTCAATTACCTAAAACATACCACGACGTAGTTGTCATTCGACTCAAGTTGAGATAGCAATAGTAATTACGCTATTACAGAAAGGTCATTCTCAAAGACATGTCGCTAATCAAATAGGCGTTTACTAATCCGTAATTAACCTCACTTTCTCTCGATATCGTGAAACACACGACTTTCGTAGAAGAGCAGGTCAAGGACGACCGCGAGTTGTCAGTCCTGGAACAGATCGAAATATTGTAAGAAGTGCTACTGATCGCATAATAATAGCAAGAGAAATACGTGATCAGTTACAACAGAGGAATAGGCGTCGGGTATCGGTGCAGACAATAAAAAATCGACTTCATGCAGCGACTGTATGAGCACGAAGACCTGCTGAAGTGCCACATTTAAATATTGGTCATCACCGAGTTCATCTTTATTATGCTCGAAGGTACGTTGGCGTTTCAGGCAGTGGATGAGGGTTTGTTTCTCCTATGAATCTTGATTTTGATTGCGCAATAATGATGGACGAGAATTTTTGTGACGACGAAGAGGAGAACGCTACCACCCTAACACTGTTAAGAGGAGGTCACGTATCTCTGTCCTTTTCTAATTAAAGAATTGAGTTTTTCACAGAACCTAATAGCTTTAGCAAAAAATGAAGAGAAAGCCGCATCTTGTATCAAAAAAAGCAATATTTTCTTTGATGAGAAAGAATTAATTTTATTGCTTCGTTCTCAAGAAAACCTTGAAAAACTTAAATCATAGAGGTTAGGGTGGACAATTTCGTTTTTCAAGGTTTTCTTGAGAACGAAGCAATAAAATTAATTCTTTCTCATCAAAGAAAATATTGCTTTTTTTGATACAAGATGCGGCTTTCTCTTCATTTTTTGCTAAAGTTAGTAGTTTTTGTAAAAAAATCATTTCTTTGATTAGAAAAGGACAGAGATACGTGAACTCCTCTCAAACCAACAATACCTTACGCAGGATGGTCAGTACACTGAGAAAAATTCTATCGTAAAAATTACTATTTGATATAGTAACCATGGGACATACTTTATATGTACAAAAATTACTACTTCAAATAGTAACAATTGCTATTTCAAATAGCAATTTTTTCTATTTAAAATAGCAATTTTTACAATTTAAAATAGTAATTTTTATACATATAAAGTATGTCCCATGGCTACTATCTAAAATAGTAATTTTTTCTATAGAATTTTTCTCAGTGTAATGGTTTGGGGTGCTATTTCTTACAATGGTGGATTGCCGCTCGTGCTTATACCACCTCCAGAAATGACGGCGTGACGATACGTAGATGAAGTGTTGAACCTTCATGTTTTGCCATTAAGGCAACGTTACGAAAGGAATTTCGTCTTCATTCAAGATAATGCAAGACCTCACACAACTAACTTCACCCGTTAATTCTTCCTAGAGAATGACAGCACTTTATTGAACCACCCATCCCATAGTCCCAATCTTAATCTGATCGATCATGTTTGGGACATGGTTGTTCGAAGATTGAGACAGAGTCCAGTAGCACCTGCAAACCTTCACGAGCTCTATGAAATTTTGCAAAAGATTTAGAATGACATTCTACAGCAAGACATTCAACGCTGTATCAATATGCGCCAACATTTGTCAGAGGTCATTCGTAATCGTGGTGGTGATACTCATTATTGATTTAATTTCTCAACATTTTTTAAAATTAAGTTAACAACAACTTTTTTTTAATTTAAAAATAAAAAACTTTTTTTTAATTCTAAAAAATTTAAAAAAAATTTTAAAAATTATGATAAAAAAAAATTTTTTTAATGAGGATAATGGCCACTACGTCCACACAGCATGAAAGAATTTTGAAATAATTTCATGAAATATTACAAGTAATAATACGTTGAAAGCATTTAAAAAGAACTTAAAAAGATAACTATATTCTTTTGGAAAGAATTTATGAAATAATACACAGAAAGATTACAAAGTCTTTACAAAAATAATACCAAAAAGGAAATGAAAGTTAAGACATGAAATATTACACAAATCCTTACTAAAAGGACTTTGAGAGGACTTCTTGAAAGGAAACAAGAAAGAACTCAGAAATCTTCCAACGATTCAAGTCATAAGATAATTTAGAAAGATTTTCGGAATGATCTAAGGTATTCTTTCACCGAATCATTTCAAGATTCATTCAAAAAGCTTTCATGAAATAATTCATGCAATATTTTGGTAAAGTCTCAAGAAATCATACATAAAATAATTTTGAAATCTTTTTGTAATATTTCATAAAATAACTTATGATGAGAATAAAAGTTATTACATAAATCCTTACTAAAAGGACTTTGAAAAGACTTCTTGAAAGGAAACAAGGAAGAACTCAGAAATCTTTCGAAGGATCCAGTCGTAAAATAATTTAGAAAGATTTTCGGAATGAACCAAGGTATTTTTTCACCGAATCGTTTCAAGATTCATTCAAAAAGCTTCCATGAAATAATTTATGCAATATTTTGGTAAAGTCTTAAGAAATCATACATAAAATAATTTTGAAATCTTTCTGCAATATTTCATGAAATAACTTATAATGAAAATAAAAATTATTACATGAATCCTTACTGAAAGGACTTTGAAAAGACTACTTGAAAGGAAACAAGAAACAACTCAGAAATCTTCTAACGAGTAAAATCAGAAAATAATTTAGAAAGATTTTTGGGATGATCTAAGGTATTCTTTCACCAAATCATTTCAAAATTCTTTCAAAAAGCATTCATGTAATAATTCATGCAATGTTTTGGTAAAGTCGCACGAAATCTTATATGAAAAAATTTTGAAATCTTTTTGAAATATTTCATGATATAACTTATGACGAGAACAAAAGTTATTACATGAATCCTTACTGAAAGGACTTTGAAAAGACTACTTGAAAGGAAACAAGAAACAACTCTGAAATCTTCCAACGATTAAATTCAGAAAATAATTTAGAAAGATTATTGGGATGATATAAGGTATTCTTTCACCAAATCATTTCAAGATTCTTTCAAAAAGCATTCATGTAATAATTCATGCAATGTTTTGGTAATGTCGCACGAAATCTTACATGAAATAATTTTGAAATCTTTTTGAAATATTTCATGAAATAACTTATGATAAGAATAAAAGTTATTACATAAATCCTTACTGAAAGGACTTTGAAAAGACTTCTTGAAAGGAAACAAGAAACAACTCTGAAATCTTCCAACGATTAAATTCAGAAAATAATTTAGAAAGATTATTGGGATGATATAAGGTATTCTTTCACCAAATCATTTCAAGATTCTTTCAAAAAGCATTCATGTAATAATTCATGCAATATTTTGGTAAAGTCTTAAGAAATCATACATGAAATAATTTTGAAATCTTTTTGAAATAATTCATGAAAGAACTTATCATGACGAGAATAAAAGTTATTTTATGAATCCTTACTGAATGGACTTTGAAAGGACTTTTTGAAAAAAAACGTGAAATATAACAGAATCGTTTAGAAATATTTTCGGGATCAGTTTATAATTTATCCGCTTGATGGCGGTATTTCTTACTCTCGCAAGCGGTAAGAGTGCTTTCCGTTTCATATATAAGGAAAATAAGAATCTAAAATGGAAACTATAAATTGTTATGCGTGCGATGTCTGTGTTATGATAACTTTGATTTTAACCGCTGTGAAACTATTCGTAATCCTATAAATAATTATATCATCATATCCGTTATATATATATATATATATGTGTGTGTGTGTGTGTGTGTGTGTGTGTGTGTGTGTGTGTGTGTGTGTATTAATTCTAAATTGATTCTTAAATAATACAGGAAAGAATAAAGTTTCTACAACTTTACACGTCTCTCAACTAAAGATATATGAAAAGATTAATGCATTATTACTAAAAGAATTCATGGATCCTCACAGAATTCTTTCATTGAAAGGATTCTGTAATGATTCTATGTCCGGGGTATATTCCTTTTAGAAATAATACAATGAAATATTTTAAAAATATTTCTTATCATTCTTACAGAATCCTTTCAATGGAAGATGTATGAAAAGATTTACGAATTGTTACCAAAAGAATTTATGGATCCTTGCAGAATTCTTTCATTGGAAGGATTCTGTAATAATTCTATGTCCGGGGTATATTCCTTTTAGAAATAATACAATGAAAAATTTTAAAAATATTTCTTATCATTCTTACAGAATCCTTTCAATGGAAGATGTATGAAAAGATTTACGAATTATTACCAAAAGAATTGATGGATCCTTACAGAATCCTTTCATTGAAAGGATTTTGAAATGTCTTGTGAATTCTTTATGAAATATTTTCTTGTATCATTTTTAAAAGAATAATACCTCGGACATAAAATTATTTCAGAATCGTTTCAGTGAAATATTTCTGAAAGATTGTAGTCTTTTCATGAATCCTTTCAGAATCCTTTCAAAGTTCTTTCATGCTGTATGGGCGTCCCTCTCGTTGTCCCTGTGTTCAGCAGAGTATGGCCATTGTATTATAAGTAGATCCACAGTAAAGTTTTGTGGAAATGTCATCGTATAAAAAAAATTGGTGTAAAAAGGCTTAGGCTACTAAAGAGCTTTATCTTACAAGAGCTTTGAAGCTCGATATTTTAGCCATTTATCAATAAAAGAGAAATGCAGAATTGAGAAATTCAGAATGGATTTTAAAGAACACAGTGTCTCTATTAAGGTATTCATTAGAACCACTTAAATTCAAAGTTTTTATGGGTTTATGGAATGCTATTCGTAACCTGGTTATTTAACAATATTTTTGGTGATTTAAAACCCATAAAATCCATAGTAAAATAAAAAATTTAAAAGTATAATTTTTCAGTAAGGATGAACATGAAACCTTTAATTTGCTTTTTTGCAAATGTCTATACGATAATTTGTTACTGGGTTACAGTCTTTTGAAGATTAATTTCATTGTTTTCTTTAAACAGCGATATCTCAGTCATAAAACTCGATATTAGACTCATAAAAAACAAAATTAAAGCTAAAAAGTTGAACTTTATGGAGCAATATTTTATAAGTACAAAAAAATTATTAAAATCCGTGTGAACCAAAAAAGCGGATGCAAAGTTATCTAGTTTTGGCGTAATTTTGTGTATTGCTCGATAGGAACATTAAATTGCTAGTTAAGAAAATGACAATGTATGGCATCTAAAAGCTGAAATGAAGACCTTTAATTTGTTTTTTTCCTGGTCTCTCTAGCTCAATTCTAGCAAGAGTTAAGTTAGCTTAAGATCGGTGCTTTTTTAACGTCAAATTTAGGTGTTCGCTTAATTTTTGTGCAAAGTGTATTTTCTATGTTGACAGAAAATTTATCTTGAAACAATTTTCTACCCGTAATCTTTAACTTCTCTCGGCCAGTGTTATTTTTTATTTTTGTCATTTCCTGAAATTCATGTAATTATGTCACATTATAAGAAAAAAAAACGGAAAAAAGATTGCAATTCCGTTTTGACGACTTATCCAGTCGCTAGCATAGGGTGGGTAATGACATTGGTAAAATTTTTTATACGATAAAGAGCAATTAATTTCGTATGCAACTTTTTGTAAACGGAGTCTTTTATTGATGCAAGTAATTCTAATAAGAGTTTCATAAAAAATGGTACAAATTCAAAGTAAAGTGCTGAAGAAGCAGGCTCCAGAAGTGGATTAAGTAAGTTGAAACAATTCATATATTATCTGTATACACATTCAAAAATGTTTAAAACATTTAATTGTGGATATAGAAAAAGATTCAGAACATAATTTTTAAATAAATATATATATCTTCCTGTATTATATAGACGTAAGCCTCAAAAAATAGCATTCTTGCGTCCTCTCTACTCCTCCCCCAGCCTCCCCCAGCCTCACATTTTAAAATTTTTTTAACGTAAATATAGGTTTTTTTCAGCCTCTGTGAGATGCCTCCCCTTCTCCTCCCCCAGCCTCCCCTCTCCTCGACCCGCCTCTGACATCGCCTCAACGTTTGTCGCTTCATATTACCTCATAGGTCTCCTCAAAGACTCCTCAGAGACGCCTCAGGTAAGCCTTAGGAATTCCTCGAAACGCCTCAAGTTTGTGAGAGTGATATTTTTTGAAATTTTCAAAAATAACGTAAAAATAGTTACCGACGCCTCAGTGCTTCCTCATCCCCTCCTCTTACAACGCCTCAGGGTACGCCTCAGAGATGAGGCATTTTTTTTGTATGCCTCTTGTCCCGCCTTATACATCGCCTTAGAGACGCCTCAATGTTTCCTCATCCCCTCCTTTTATAACGCCTCAGGGTACGCCTCAGAGATGAGGCATTTATACGTATGTATACACAAGAATAAGTACATCACAAATTGGGGGGCTGGCGAGCAGGGCGAGCAGGGGGGTACCCCCCCTAGTATATATATATATATATATCATCGAACTTTGAGAAATATTCATGTTAGTAGAAAATTGAAGTTTTTAGTATTTATGACAAGGAATGAAGTTTAACCAATAAGTTTCTAGTTTACAGAATTTTATCTCAATGTAAGATGAATCAGCCACTAAATGAACGGTTAGGTAGATTTTCATCTTTCTGATAGCATAAAAATAAGAAGAATTACTTAATTTTCAAAGGGGCTTGATATTTCATTACAAAATATATTCAACATTAATTTATAACCCTTTTGAATATAGAAAATAATTTAAATAATTAGAAAATAATAATAATTGTTTGAAATCTAACAAAACGTAGTGAATGGACAATGTATCGGTAAAATGACAGACTATTTGAATAAATAGACAGGCATATAAAAAATAATCATTTTGAAAAATATAAAGGTAGGTCATCCGGTAGCTATAATCTGTTGTTTATGGAAATTAAAAGTTTGAAGAATTCTTCAGAATTTAAAAAAAATTATTTTTTACCTAGGAAAAAATCCTTGCAAATTTTCAGCTAGCCTTGACGGCTGATTTTATTATTTATTCTCACCTAAAGTTTATCTTCTTACTACTATGAGATACAAAACGCGCGTACTTCAAGTGAGCACATATAGAAAAAATTAAAAGGTTACTTGAAAATGTACGGGGATTTTTTTCTAGTTATAAATTACCTTTTTTTTTAAATTTTGAAACATTAGTTTAACTTTTAATTTTCATGAACAACAAACTATAGGTAATGGATGACCCTCCTTGAACAATGTTTATCTAATTTAATAAAAAATAATGATAGAAAATATAAAATAATAATAATATTATCAATTAATATTTTAAAATCATTACATGTTAACTTGGATACTTAGAGAAAAAAGTCATGTTTTTTGCTAAAACTGTAGCACAATGGACGCAAGTAATCTGTTTATCGTACCCCTTATAATATTCAATTACGATTCTCGGTATATAAATCAAATTGTAATTAGCATTAATATGGTAAAACAGTTTCGTATGGAAAGATTGATCTTATAACATATAGTATATGGGGAAAGAGTTTTTGAGCCGCTGATTCATGATATGTTGATAACAAATATAAACTTTATATCGAACAGTTATTATGATATAAGGAAGGTCAAAATATCTAAATTCAATATTAATTGCTAATTCAATAATAACTTTTTTATAAATCAATTCACAAATTTTAAAAAATCATTATGATAAATCAAATATAACGAAAAAAAGATGTGTAAATATTTTCAATTTTTTCCCAAAATAATAGATCTAAGACATAAAGATATTATTAACCCTTTCAGGGGCATATTTTTATTTAAAAAAGCCTGCATTTTTTATTGTTGATTGTCTATAACTAATTATACACAAAACTAAAAAAATAGGGTGCTATAGTAACTTCTGTCCCTGAAAGGGTTAAAGTATTTTACTATTTTTAAGGAAAGAAACTGGTGAAGTATTAACAGAAATTTATGGAAATAGAAACCATACTGCTATTATTGATGCAAATAAAACTCAAGATAATCCCACAAATAATTTTGCTGTTAAATATTTTATTTTTATTTAACTTTTCCATCTCATTTTTGCAATCAATTTCAATAATTTAACTGAAATAACGACTATTCATGAAAATATTTGTATCATCAAAAAGCAACAAACAATAATCAAATTCTAAATTCGTTAAAAATACTTCAATTATTATTGTCTTCTTTGCACTTAAATATCTCTGACAATCGTGATGTGTACAATATAAATTACGAAGCTGCTCTCCTTCTAATAATATTTCCAATCCTAGTTCATGAGTAAACTATGCGTTTAATTGAGTTTTTTCGCTATAATAAAAAAATTTATATAAGACAACTCAAGAAATCCACCAAAATACTATACATAAAAAGTTATAAACAAACTTTCAATGTATCGTATTTTGAGGTTAGGTTTGTTCAGCTTGTTATCTAATTTCCAATCCCAAGTATATAAAAAAATAATAAGTCCAAATAACTTTTTATTTTAATAAAAATTATTGTTTTAACATAGCTTTAGTGCGGAGAAATCATTACATTTGTTTAAATCATGAATTTAAAAAGATATCAACGAAATGAAAAAAGTAAAACTCTATTCCAGCAGCTCCGACATCCCGTTAACGGGATGTCAGAGCTGCAGAAATCGAGTTTTGCTTTTTTTATATTATCAATATCTTTTTAAATTCATAAACTAAACAAATATAATGACTTGTCCGCGCTCAAGCTATATTAATACAATAATTTTTATTAAAATAAAAAACCAGTTGAACTTGCTATTTTTTTATGAGCTTGGATTGGAAATTAGATATCAAACTCGATAAACCTAACCTCAAAATACGATACATTGAAAGTTTTTATTATAACTTTGTATGTATAAAATTTTGGTGGATTTCTCGAGTTGTCCGCACTAGAGTCTAATCTTACAAATTTGTTTGTAGCAAAAAAACTTGATTAAACGCATTGTTTATTCATATGTTAGGATTGGAAATATTATAATAAGGCGGGCAGCTTCGTCATGCTCTTAAATGCTGAATAAAATTCTATATTGAAGGTCGTTTTTGTCTTAACAATTATAATTTTATAAATGTAGTCATCATTTTTTGCATAAGTGTGGAAGTGTCATATTTTGGAATTTATAAGACTAACAAGGAGAGTATCTGACCTTCGGAAAACGGAGTTGACTAAAACTGCAAAATATGATTTTTTGATGAAAAAAATGAACCCGTGTTTTTTCTTTTCTTTGAATAGGCCCCACAGACGGAGATATCGACATCTTTTCGAAAATATAATAGAGAGGAGCATTTATAAGATCTTGAATAACCAAACAACTAAGACTCTTATTAAAAAATGTATAAATTATAAAATAAAGTACAAACAAGTTAAATGCTTTAATGTAAGCTTTGTTGCATTAAAAAAGCTTCTGCAAAAGTTACAGGCGATCAAAATATGCTAATGAAATGGTGTAAAAAATTGATGATATGTTACACGCTAAAAATATTAACAAATATGTAGTAATTTTCAATTAGGCACAAATTTTGAACCACAGAAGCTTTTTTGGTGCAACAAAGCTTAAATTAAAGCATTTAATCTGTACTTTATTTTATTTTTCATACATTTTTTTGTATGAATCTTAGTTGTTTGGTTATTCAAGATTTTATAAATGCTCCTTTTCATTATATTTTCAAAAAATGTCTATATCTCCGTCTGTGGGGCCTATTGAAAGAAAAGAAAAAACACGGGTTAATTTTTTTCATCAAAAAAATCATATTCTGCAGTTTCAGCCCAATCTGTTTCCCGAAGGTCGGGTACTCTGCTTGTAAAAAAGATCCTCTGAAAAAAATTTAAGTCATTAACACCATCTTTAATCTGCGAGGTTTTGAAAATAAAAAACCTTATTGGTTATCAAGTCAAAGAATTTCCTTTATAAATAATATTTAATCTAAATTAGAATGTTTATGATTTTTAATTTTTTTTAAATTATTTTAGTTGGAGAACTAACAAGGAGATTAATCTACCTTCGAGAAACGGATTCGGCTACAACTGCTTGATATACCATTGTTTTTTATTTTGTTGTAATAAGCTCTAGAGACAAAGATATAGACAGTTTTAAAAAAATATATTGAAGAAAGCGTTTAAAAGAACTTGAATAACTAAACAACGAAAACTTACCGAAAAACGTATGGGAAATAAAAGTGCAAATTTATTATATTTTAAATTAAGCCTTATTGCATTAAAAAGCTTATGTGATTCAAAACTTACAACTGATTAAAGTATGCTGATGAAATAGCGTAAAAAATTGATCACTTGTTACATGCTAAAAATGTATTAGCAATATTAACAAATATTTAGTAATTTTAAATTAAACACAACTGTTTTGAACCACAGAATCATTTTAATGCAGTAGGGCTTAATTTGAAGTATTTGATTTGCACATTGTTTTAACTTTTATACATTTTACTGCCAGAGTTTGAGTTGTTAAATCATTTAATGGTATGACGAAGCTTCTTCTAATCCAAATTTATGAGCAAACGCACCATTTGCTCATAAGAAACAATTCTTGGATTCAACTTGAGTGCGGACAATTCGAAAAATGCACTAAAAGACTATACAGAGAAAGTTATATACAAACTTGCAATCTATACTAATTTGAGGTTAGGTTTGTCGAGCTTGATATCTAATTTGCAATCTAAGTTTGTTAAAAAAATAACAAGTACAAATGATTGTTTATTTGAAAAAATGAATGTATTAACATAGCTTTAGTGCGAAAGAGTCATAATGTTTGTTCCAATTCAAAATTTCGAAAGATATCAATAAAACAAAAAAAAGCAAAAATAGAGTCCAGTAGCTCTGACATCCTGTTAAGTTTTTATATAAGCGCCTCTTAACAATATTTTTTAAAAATGCATGTATATATTTATCTCTAGGGACTAATAGCACAAAAAAACACGGGTTAATTTTTCAGCAAACAATCACATCCTGCAGATTCAGTCAAATCCATTTTTTTGAGATGGGGCACTCTCTTTGTAACTCACTTAAGGCGACTACGGAGGTTAAGCTAAATTTTCATTTTGCAGTTTACAGATTACGCTTTTAGTTTGGATATTTATTTTAATAAAATTTTAATTAAATATATAAAATGTAAAGAATATGTAAATAAATATCTTACTTTTATTTCCTTCTAAAAATGTTGCGTCTTCCTCATTTAGTTATACACTGTCTATTTTCATTATATTTTTACTGAAAACTTTTTACAGAATTTAATATTTTATATGGATTTTTTGTACTTGACTATAAATATTTAATACAGGCAATCACCATGTGTAATAAAATAAGTTTTTTAAAATATATGATGCAATAATTTGCAGCTTGCTTCCACGAACAGGATACATTAATGAAAAGGATAAAAAATTCCACTCTGTTCAATTCAATTTATTAACGGATATCACAACGTTTCGCTCTTAAATAAGAGTTTAACGTAAAAATACTTATATTCCATTGATGAACTTTTAAATATGAAAAAAGTTTTCAAACCATCCGCACTGCGCTTTCAACGTATCTTTATAAACGGCCTAACATTTAGAGCCACGACTTTCCCTTTCCCTTGTATTTTGCGTTGTGAATCAAGGTTAAGTTAGTAAACAAAACCCTTTTAGTAACATTAGCTTTGGGCCGATTCAAACGAGCAATCATATGTACGTATGCGAACGTAAGTTTGGAGTAAGAGAATAAAAAATCTGTGCGCGCATCGAAAACCAACAAACAAATTTTACTTTTATGATAAAAAATTATTATCCAACAATAAACAATAAATAAATTATTTATTTCAATGCATTTATTTATTTAAATTATATGCCAAATTTTCATTAATTAATTTATTATTTTTATTTAATTAATAGATCTATTAATTTTTTATTAATTTGAATGAATACATTGATTTATTCATTTATTCATATAATTTATTTCAATTCAACAATTAATTTCTTCAGTGCTGCCACTACGAAATTGAAAACAAAAATTTTTTTTTGAAATGGTACCCTCTTTCAAATCTAAATGAAATGGTAACTCTTTTCAGACCCAAATGAAGTGACACCTTTCTTTAGCCCAAAATGAAATGGCACCTTTCTTCAAAAAAATATAAAATGACACCTCTTTTCAAAAAAAATTGAAATGACACCTTCTTTCCCTCAACCGTCGATGTATGGAATTTGGCTTTAATGTTTACAATTCTGCTATTGAAGTAAGAAGAGTTTCCGAAATAGAATTACAAACGCCTTTATTTATAATTAAGCACTAAAAAAATATATTTACATATTTACAATTAAATTTAAAATGTAGAATTTGTTGTGTTCTCTATGTTATTGTGAATAATATTACCTAAGAGCAGATGTGAATGGATCTGTTTACAGATTAAGGATTACTAATGGTATTTTGATAATTAGGGACCTAGAGACGAAAAGGGCTTATAACCCATTTAAATAACATGAGCTATAACCAATATTTATTTGCAGACCCTCATATCAATAAAATAATTATAAAGTTTTTAGTGAAAATTGTTATGGATCGTAATTTTTTGAATACATAATTTTTTGCGTTACATTAATTTTTAGTATAAAATACGCAACTTAAGATTCAATAAATACCTGAGTAGTATATGGGGCGCTATAACGGGACATCGATTTTTCCCTCCCTCCCTCCGGGTGGTGGCATAGCGAGACATATGGATTTTCCCCTCCTTCAGGGGTGGTATAGCGAGCCATATCGATTTTTCCCTCCTACCCTGTCTGGGTGTTATAGCGTACAAGGGGTGGTATAGCGTACAAGGGGTGGTATAGCGTAACCATTTATCGATTTCTCCTCTCCAATACCCGTCTCCCTCCCCTCGCTATCTCACATATTTCTCCCGCCTGCTTTCCCTCCTACCTGTCTGGGGCTGTTGTAACATATATGGAAAGGTAAAGTAAATAAAATTGTTATTTCCTACGTGTAAGAATATTTTGTTGGTCCTGAATAGGACCGTATGTATATAAATATAGAAATTTTTTTAAATTAAAATTTTTTGTATCCTTCTCTTTCAGAAATAGAGTAAGTATTGGTTGAAAATTTTTCAGAATATTGTTTCCAGGTAGATAATGGTTGATTTTCTTTCTCTTTCTTTTCATCAGGCTGTAATAAAGGTGTTTTGGCGTTGCTGGAGCTGTGTTGACCCATCGTGTTAAGTATGCGTTGGACGAATATGATAAGAGACTTTGCGTGAAAAGTATTTATTGCAAAAAGTTATTATTTAAATTAATATTTTCAAGAATATTATCTTTTTTGTGACACCTTTGAAAAAGTTCTAATTTTTCCGTTTCTTTTTTATAATATTCTTTGTATCGTTCTCTCTTTATTCCATTGTCTGCAGAACGTAATAAAGCAATCTTGCCTGCACATTGTCCCATGTCTGTTTCAAGCAATTCTTACATAATAAATTAAGGATAATTGGAAAGGGTGATTGTATTTATAGTAAAAAAAAAATGAAGTCAATTATCGCGTTAAAGCAATTTATTGATATTAACACACATTGTTATACAGGCATCGCGTTATATAACGCAAATTCAGATTGAACAAATTTTAAATACAAACTTTTTTATACAGGGATCATTATATCTCGTTAATCTTTTGCAATTATAGGTAAACTAAATGCGAAAATTTCATGTAAAACAAATTTTAAATATACTTTTATAATGATGAGTATTGTCTACCATATTTTCCATGACATAACCTTCTAATTCGCTATTAAGAATAGAATAGTATTGTTTAAATGATTTAAAGTCATTAAGAATCACTTTTGCATTGTCCAGTCCTTCTTATCCAAGTTTATTTTTTAAAAAGTCTAGAATATGATCGGTAGTACGGTTGACTTCACCGACGCGCTCACTTAAATCGTTGAGAAAAAGATCATCAAGACACTTTGCTGATGAAGACCTTCAAATGTTGACTGTTGCATGACTATACCTGGTGAATGATTGAAAGTTTTTCTCTTTTTGCGAAGTGATTATCCAGGAGTATCTTCTTCCTCGGGTATCTCGTTTGGTTGTGGTCTTTCGTCGATGGTGATAGATTTGGTACCGTGCGATGTGGTGAAATTCAAATCATGATTGGAAAGAAATAGTTTAGTTGGTCTTCCAAAATCTTGATAAAAAGAATAAGAATTTTGAGAATAAGCTCTTATGGCGTCAAATTGATCTTTGAGAATATCCCAGCTATGGCGATCAGGAGAGACACTTTTGTGCAAGCCACCTGAAGAAACTAGTTTAATCACTTCATGATAATATCCACCACTATATTCAAGACCGACACAAATTCTTTTCGAGTTGGACTTATTGAGCGCGTAGGTCGTAGATAATAAAAGGTTTGGCAACTCGGGTTTTCCCGACTTACGTGATTCACAACGAGCCATTTTTACGTCTCGATCGTACTGAAGCTAAACTTTTACTGAAACTTGGAAAGAATATTTCTCTACCACGCATTAGACAAAATAGTATGTAGAGGGGATAAATACGTTTTTAATAGAATATTAGCAGCAGGGCAGGTGTTTATTTACGGTAGATACGTAGGATGGGGCGGGAGATATTATCAGTAGACCAGGTGTACTGGGGAAACCATACAGACAGCTAGTCAGCAGGGCAGGTGTTTCTTCATTCATGGATAGGAGGGAGAGGAGGCGAGGGGGGAATTTAGGGAAGAAATTTTAGAAATATTGTTTTGTGCACTCAATAGAATATTTATTTAAATATAAATTCCAAAATTAACATTGATTATGCTTAAAACTAAAACACACATTTGATTACAATATTCAAAGTAAAATTATATATATTATGAATATCTTAACCTAAAAGTACATGTTTGATTACAATGGCCTGAACCTTAAAAACGTTCGCTTACCCGCCCGCTTACATCTTCTATGTTGAATTTTATTTGAAATTCTTTTATAAAAATTTTCAGCCATCCAATCATTTTTTTTCGTGTTTTTTAAAAAAATGCTACAAAACGTTCGCAAACTAACACCGCCACACATATGATATAAAAACATAATAGTATATTGACCACAACACGTTGAATCGATGCTCTGCAGTTTCTTAGTACTCCATCGAAAAATTTTACAGTTTCTTCTGAGTCGTTTAAGATGATATTTTGAGATGGGTGTGAGCCGTAACTGTCAAAATACGTTCCGTATCCATTTTTATCGATGAACATGGCCACCCAATGTGTACCAGATCTTAAATGATCATCGGTATTGCACACTACCGCGACCGGTGTTATCATTACATTCGGAATCCGATCTGCAGCGTATACGCCAATTGTTTTGGCTTTCAACCTCATCGACTCCTGTAAAAGCGGCGCTTGATCCGAATTTCACAACACTATTTTTCTTGTAGGCAAGTTTTTGAAAAGAGTCGTAAAAGAGTTCGCTACTCTTTTTAGACAAATTTTGCTAAGATTCTTGAGGGAGTAGTGAATGAAGCCATTCTCTCAATATATGTGATCTCTGCATGGCACATTACTGCTTTTTATAGAGATTATCTTCACAGGCGTGAAAGCAATATACTTTCTGAGAAGAGAATTGTCTTTGTAAGTCGGTGAAGCCCGCTGTAGTGTTATCTTCTATGTTTATAACGTTACGGGCCATAATAGATTCGATATAGCGAGCCTTATCAGCACCTCTTACATAAATTTTTATAGCGTTTCTCGCTATATTATAAAAATGATAGCGTAATTTTCGTAGATTAACATCGAATCATTGTAAACCGTGGACGCGTGACGACACATAATCGTTACTGGTTTTTAAATCTTCTGGCAAATTATCGAATTCATAAGGTGGTGCAATTATCCAATGACCAATAACTTGTTCTTGTAGAGGAACTACTGACACTTCTTTGGGTAAAAATTTATTATCTTTATCTCTTAAGCCTTGAATATCTATTACGTAATCCATTTTGTCGAAAACGCTAGTGCGTGTGTGCTACGGCTCAGAAGGAGAAGCAACTAAAGCAGTGGGGGTATGAAGCAAATAGTCTTATAATATTTCCCCCACCATGTTCCCCCTCTACCTTAAGCATTAAAATCCGTAATAATTTGTCTGTTTGAATCGATTTCTAGCACGTTATCAAATTCTGCATAAACGATGCAATGGATTGTTTCCCTAAGAGCCTGCTCAAAGCGAACTTCAATGCGCCGAGCACCCGAGCGCTCGAAATTCCAATGTGATGAAAAATGAGCCAACAAATCAGGCGTCAAGTCGAATGCAAAGAGACAGTAACCTTCTGGATAAGAGGTTCGGCTGACATCGATACCCTTGTTGAGAAAATGTATACCAGTACCGGAGAATCGCGTGTGATAAGCGTCTATATAGAGTTTATTATTCCCTGTGTATTTTGGCTGTAGGGGTTTGCTTGGTATTTGTACTCCATCGACGTGAAGAGAGAGAAAATCGAAAGAATAATGTTGAAAGTTGAAAGATTCAATTGTCGATTGCCGTTGAAGGCTCGGTTTCTCACAAAACCTATGATGATCCTTTTTGGCAATTGGCCCGATATAACATTATCAAGAGTATCTCCTAATATCTCGCTATGTAGAGTGAATGATTTCGCTTCCACTCTTGTTATTGGGTATTTTACAGTAGTTTTGGCCAAAGCATTAGCATGAGCCAATAGTACGGCTGGACTTATTTTAGCTCGACGGACAATTAGCGTCGCTTCTCTGATCCGTACTGAAAATTTTCCGTCATCAGTAAAATCCATCAAACAAAACGCGTCCTTGCTACGAACAAGCCTCACTCGCATTTCAACACTGTTTACCAAAAATTTACCTTGATTAAATACATCGCAATGGAGGTGGCCAATCATATCGACAACTTTACCGCCAGCTGTAAAGTATTGACGATTCCGAGAACCGACATTGGCTCCAACTGTTCCAGTAGCAATTGCTGATGATACATCTATACATCCTGCTGTGTCCGCATACCAAAGTGCGGAGGTTAGGTGTGATTTTAACGCAGGAGAAGCGTAATTTAAGAGCGTTTCTATGTAAGCTCTATAAGGATAAGCGTTAATTGAGGGTGAAACTAGCTTTGAATGGAAAAAGATGTCCGTTTGCTCGAACAACGAATGTGAAAAATTGTTAATAGAAGCAACTTTTCCAGTCTCGACGTCAGTTCCCACGGGTGTAATTTCCACGCTGACTTGTAACATTGTATGAGCTAGATCGATGTAATGTTCGGTCGAACTAGAAACCAAAAATTCTAAAGGTGAATCGCTTTCATTGCTGAGAGATTATACAGGTTTGTAGTAGAGAAAATAACTGCCCTTAATCGATGTCTGCGTCAGGGGAAGAGTAAAAATATCTAGTTCGCTCTTCATACCTTCACCACTGAACGCGTGTAGGAAAGCCATTTTTTAAGAATGATTTATTTAGGTCCAAAAATGTCGGATACGCTTCTCAATACTTTCTTCTTTCGTATCAACGTTTTCTTTTTCTTGCCTATACCACGCTTATTTATCTTTCTGTTTGTCTTTTTCTTTCTTTTCTTGCTCAATGCATTGTAAGCGGGAACACGAGCTCGCGTTGACTGTCGTTTTTGCTTAGCAGTAACAGCTTTGTATCCATTACCTTTCATAATATCGGAAATTTCATTAGCAGCTTTCCTTTCTAAATTTCGACCCGACTCTCGAACACGCGTGTTGAGAGCCTCTTTAAAATTCGCTCTCTTATCCGACACGTCGTCTAACACGTTCAAACTAACCTGTCTAACCTGTTCGGACGGCTTCTTTGCCTTACTGCTTTGATCCCACTGGCAAGATATGGCACAATTTTTCTAAATGATCCTCCAAAAAAGCTACCAATTCCAGAGCCTCTTTGAAACGTTGAACCAGAGTAAACGTTTTTAATACCGCTTCCGCCACCACCAGCCTGCTCATTGTAGTAATAAATATAATAACTCATATCTCTATGCAATTAACGATTACGCTTGAAATGAAGCATAACCATCAGCGTTCCATACTCAAATGGTATTTTACGCCCATGTTGATCTCTTATATCGATAACAATATTTCGAAAGGTATAATGTATTGAATCGGTGCAAATTGTTTGACAACGGTTGATCCGAATTTGCACTTCGAATTTTCCAGGGCTACAAGGAGTAAAAGTGCCGTTTCCGTATCACCGACTGTATAAGGTTCGTATACGTCTGCGTAAACGTAAAGCTGATCGGGTATGGCCCGTGTTAAACTAGCTAGTCTATTGCCCACATTTATACTTGTTTCTGAGTTGGAAGTGACAAAAGTTCCTGTTTCTTTGTGGACAATATCTTCAAAATCAAACGTTCGACGAATTTTTTCGTTAAAAGTCGTGTAGTGCGACTCTTCGCAATTGCAGATCCTTTTTAAGATGTAATGACCTTTCTGAAACTCAGTCAGTTCAAGCTTCTGATGTTCACGCGCCTTGTGTACTTTATTTATTTCTTCCGCAAGCTGTTTGATGCTACTGTATACGCTGTGAGGAAAATTACAAAACCCGTTATTTCTCGAAACTTTGGGTTTAGCGTTTCCTAATTTGAAAGTATAATAAGCTTCAGGTTCTTGAATATGCATGATTGTACAGGGTACATGTATTTCAGCTAGACCGACCTGCCCGATGCCGATTAATCTACTTTCACGACATAAGTAAGTGGTAAAACAAGTAGTCGTATTGTCAGGAAAATAACGCATACTACTGTTACTTGGTAATACTAAAAAAAAAATCATCTAAATTATCAATTATTTTTAAACTCTTTCAACGTCAGATGCTTTTATCCAAGAATTAAATTTATCTGGATATCCCACTTTACGAATGACTGTTTTTTATTTCCGCTCCCTTAGGTCCGAAGAACGCGTTCAATCTTAAAATGTTGATCTTCCAGCAGTCATTGTGATCCTACAGGAGTCAATTTTTCTGTATAAAAAAATCCGTCAATGTCCTCTTCTTGTAAATCTTGTAATTCGTAGGTATAAAGATTTTGCCTGGTAGAAAAGTGTTTGACTTTAAATACTTCCTCGCTATAATTCTTCTCAAATCCTTTCGCAAGGGTTCCTTTAGAGCGACTGATCCTCACGTAGTCACTAACCTCGTTTTTACGGTCTTTTGTTTGCCTTTGATTTTTTTTTTGTTGAAGAGCGCGCCTCTGTATATTCGCTCGTGCCTCAGCCGCGTTATACAAATTAGCCTCTGAAGGTTTCATTTTTATATTTGATTGTACTGTATTGTTTTATATATAAACTATCTTTTATATTACATCGATGTACCTATGTGTATCGCGATGAGTGAAATATCTCCAAACACGTTCTTTAAGAGTTCGATTAAGACGTTCTATCACTGCCGCCTTAATGTCAGGGTTCCTTGCCATTCTAAACTGTATGTCATATTTTTTAAGAGTATTTTGCAAACATGCGCCAACAAATTCTTTACCTTTGTCAGTTTGTAAGTAAACAGATGTACGACAATTGGCCCGCTTAAGAATCTTTTCGAATGCAACCGACACAGTGTGTGCTGTTTTATCCCGCAGTGGTTCTACCCATGCATACTTACTGAGCACGTCGATCACTAGTAGTAAGTACAAATAACCATCATTTTCTTTTTTTAGACTCGTTAACTGACACAAATCTGCCTCGCAAACGTCATCTACAATAGTTACGTTATAGTGTAATCTAGGAAAATTATTTCGTATAGGGCGGTGAAGCGTGTAAGCATCTTGATTACTCAACCACTCGTGTATTCGTTTTTGCTCTTTTTCCCTATTTATCAATAAGTTACTTTTTATATTTACGCGTATTAAATTTCGGGCTCCAGCATGACCTGCTTCGTGCGAAGGCTCGTAATACTGTTTTTCTAAAGATATTCTCTCCAGATGTTTGCTTTTAACCATTTTTGCTCAACAGCATGTCTCGTTACGGGTGGTGTAAATACTGGTGACGAGGTTTTTCGTTTCGCAGTATTTAAAGGAGACGTTAGTCTTTTGGCAATTTTTAGAATTTCTGTATTTCCCATCAAATTATTAGGGGTTTCTGAACTTCCAATAAACTTTACAAATTCAAATCTACCAATAGGTGCTTCATCATCCTCCTCCTCTTTTTTTTTTCTTTTTCTTTTGTAAAACATCGTTAAGTAATTCTACTATGCTAGATCGTGGTATAAATTTGCCATCTACGATAACGCTTCCAGTACTATCCCATTCTAATCGATCCGGCTTGAGAGGCGGTCGGAACCAAATCGGTGACTTAGTTCGGTGCTTGTAATAAATGCTTATAATAATTTATTCATTTATTAATATGGTAAAAATATAGTCATTTCCTCTAGTCATGTATATAAAGAATAATTTTGAATAGTTAAAGCCACAAAAATATACAAAATATTGTTATAAAGCGAAAAATGCCACCTAACAATCGACACGACAGTTTTTTGCATGCGGTATATGTCAAGTCAGTTTGATATTTGTAATAAATGCTTATAATAATTAATTTACTTAATCATATGGTAAAAATATAGTCATTTTCTCTAGTCATGTATATAAAGAATAATTTAAAATAGTTTAAGCCATAAAAATATAAAAAATATCATCGTTAAGCGAAAAATGATGACTTGATATATTCTGCAAGTCACCGATTTGGTTCCGACCGCCTCTTAAGAGTGCGCCAATGTTTTAGTAAAAGTCGTGCTTTTCTAGCATAAATTTTAGGTACATTATCGAGTATTTTTTCTTCTGTTGATGGTGCCAGTATAGCTTCGATTTCGTCAAAATCTCAACAAATTTCACCATCATCCACGAGTTCATTATCTTTGAAAAATAAATGGCGCCTCAAAACTTGCAAATAATTTTCACATTTTTCCCGTTCACTGCTAAAACTTTCATAATGAAGAATTTTGTACATTTTCAAATCAAGCCGTGTTAAATTATCACCAGGTGTTTGTATGGTTTTTTCAGCATTTTCAGTTATGTTACCAGTCCTAGAAATAATCGTAGGTACAGCTCCTCCTTGTTGCTGCTGCTGCGAAAAACTTTGTATTTGTTCCAGAGTTGTTTCAGGGACAATGACCATTTTTCAAGCACGTTCCATGGCTATTTTATCTTGAGAAAAAAATTAATTTTTGCTTCCCAAAATTTTTGAAAAAATTGTAATGATAGAAGTGGTAAAACAGAACCACCACTCTGAATGATAGTACGTTTTTTAGCTTTCCACGCATTAGCACCACTGCTTCTTCCACTTCTTACTCGTTTCCTTAAAATAGTTCTGTGCTTTTTTAAGCGGTTTTGTTCAGAAGTTTTTAATTTTACTACACCTTGCAACACATTTAGTCTATACTCACAAATACACTTTATGAGATTTTTATCAGCTGTTCGAATCAAAGCTGAACGCTGTTGACTGTTAGCGTGACTCAAAGCATTCAAAAGTGCGATGTGCTTTTTCGAATATAATTTTTCAGGTGTGCAACGGACGCGAGACTTAATTGAACTTTTTTTCTTTTCTCTTTAATTTTCTTTTTGTTACGAATGGGGCCATCGATGTTGTCCCAGCCATTTCTGTTTCGAGACTGCTTCTTGACTACAGATGCTTCTTTCTTTTTATTTAGTCATGTTTACCTGTATCTCAATGAAAATTTAGGTATGTAAGCATAGTGCAGCTTGTCATCGGAAAATATGTTGGTGTGAAAGCGAAGCTCATCTGGAGTATCTTGTTTTCATATGCAATAGATAAAATCAAGACTTTACATTTAACATAAATTTATTAAGAGTAATGAAGAAAAATGCAAACTCAAAAATTGAAACGTAAATGATAAAATTAAAGGAATAATTAACTAATATGACAATATTTGAACTTAAAATCAAGATATTCTCTAGAAAGAGCTAGCAATAGGGGAGGGCTCGGGATTCTACGGGAAAGAAACCTTACTTTATGAAACTTACAATTACTTACAATAACGTCGAGAAGCTTCTCTTATACCGTAGATTCTACGCTGATCGATCGCTCGTTGGCCAACGGTTATAACGTTGCAGCAATCCTGGTCGCTGGAGCTAGTCAAAGCGCGCTCTCGAGAAGTCGTCCCTGGACGAATAAAGGCAGCTATATTCCAAAATTAGGATAACACCTTGGGTTTAATAATGCGCGTGTCTCACGGTTCGCATAGAAGCACGAGTCTTGACACGGAATCAATGCACTAATAAAAGTTATCGACTATTTGCACCTGTTGCAAAGTGCTCTCCACGGCAGCCAGATAAGGTCTCATGCGCCTCGTGGTCGACTCGGCGTTCTTCCCTTGATGGTCAGTAAGTTACGTATTTCTTCGCGTAACTCTGATGGCTTGTATGACCGCGCACGCGTCGTATATTATTTCCTGCTTGCGCGATATTCAAACACGGTAAAATACCGTGACACCCCTCCGCCAGACGCAGCATAACCGGGTTTGCTGCTCTGTATAACGCGCGGGAGGTGTGACTGTTCTGTAAAGCCAACTTCATACAGCAGATGTAATATTTCCCTGCGCACGCGTTTTCCTCGGTGAAAAGTCGATTACATTTTTGACACGCTTTGCATTTGTAGAACCTTTAGGCCTACCTTGTTTACGCCTGATTGGTTCGGGCTCAGCTTGACGCATACGCTTAGTTACACGCATTACGACGACGGCTGTCTTGCGTGGTCAGCCTCGCTTTCTATTCGGTTCCTCGTTAGTGGTAGGTACACCGCTCGCTGGCGGTCGCTCGCAATCTGAGCCCGATCCTTCGTTAACACACGGAGTCGCATCGCACGCAGGAGACGGGTCGCTCATCTTCTCATTTTCGTTTGTTGGTTCCAACGGTGGTAGAGGCGGTGACTCGTCTTGTCTTGCGATATATGGATTTAGCTGCTCCACATGGATGGGACCGTAAGCATTATCATCGATGTCTAGTAACCTGTATGTGTTTGATCCATATTTAGCCGTAATCATATAAGGACCTACAAATTTCGGCGCTACTTTGCTAGCTATGCCTTGAGCAGCTGAAGAGAGAATCTTATTTCTTCTCCATACTAAATCACCAACATTATAAGATTTTTCTCTTGGACGTGCATCGTATACATCGGCCTGCTTTTGCTGTACCAGCTGCGCACGGTCGATCACCTGATCGTGTAGTAGAGGTAACTTGCTTACACGCTCCCGCCAGTTATCTACTTCTCGTAGTTGTTTATTCTCCTGAGCAGCTTCATCTTTCTTCCTTTTTAATAATTTTGGAGGGACTGGCTGTCGACCATAGTTTAGCAGTGCAGGACTAGTACCTGTAGTGCTTTGTTTGGTCGTATTATGTGCAAAGAATAATTCTGGCAGTTTTTCGTCCCAGGAGCGATGGTTTTCATATCATATAATAAATGCGGTGATCATAGTTTTTATAGTCCGGTTTATCCTTTCGACCGGATTTGCCTGAGGGTGGTAAGTAGGAGTAGTGTTATGATACACTCCTACTTCGTTCAGATATTCATCTATCACCTGATTCCTGAACTCTGAGCCATTGTTAGACAGGAAGACCTCTGGCGTACCAAATCTTAGGACGATTCTTTCTTTTAGTGATTTTAAGATCGTAGGCGCATTTGCCTTTCTAATCGGTATGCACTCTACCCATTTAGTGAACACGTCTTCGAAAATCAACGCATATTGGTAGCCGTGTTTGCTTTTTGGGAAAGGGCCGGTTATATCACCTGCTACCACTTTTCATGGGCCTGATACTTCTCTCTTGCCCATCAAGTCAGCAGGTGATTTTTGTTCTACTTTACACTGCTGGCAGATCTCACAGCTCTTGACATATTGAGATACCGTTTTCTCAATATATGGCCAATAATAATATTGTCTTATTCTAGCTGTAGTCTTATCTCGGCCAAATGGCCAGCTGTTGGCTCATCGTGACATTCTTGCAGTACTTCTGCTCGATGTTCTTTGGGTACTACGATTTTCCTTGCATTATCGTATCCTAGCGTTTCTTCTGTGAACCTGTACGGTACATAGCGAAATAACTGACCTCCGATTATTTTTTATCTCGAAAAGTCGCTTGGGTTACCTAATACTTGATTGAGAAGTTACTTATACCAATCATCGTTAGTTTACGAAGCCCAGCTTAGTGCACTTAAGTGTGAGTCGCATTCTAATGAATCTTCGTGCATGCGTGATAACGCATCGGGCACGTAATTCAGAGCACCTTCCCTGTGCTCCATGGTATGAGAATAACCCTGCAGCTCCAGCGCCCATCGCGCTAGCTTGCCCGTTGGATTATGTAAGTTACATAACCAACGTAAGCTACTATGGTCCGTTATGACCTTAAAATCGTAGCCTTCTACATAACAGCGAAACTTCTTAACTGCCCATATGACGGCTAAGCATTCTCGTTCTGTAACGCTGTAATTTCGCTCTGCGCTAGTAAATGCCGTTTGAGCACGTGAAATTTCTTTCATCTTAATTTGATGATAAGCACTGCTCAAATCCATTGTAGAGATGTATCTTGCTTTCTGCAGTTCACGCAATATATCATCGATTCTTGGGAATGGATACGCATCAGGTTTTGTAACTGCATTAACTTTCCTAAAGTCAATACAAAATCTGAACTTACCGTTTGGTTTCTTGACCCTGACCACTGGGCTTGACCAGCCGCTCATTGAGGGTTCGATAATATCTGCTGTAAGCATTTCATTGACCTGTTCATGCATTCACTCTTCGACCTTCTTAGACACAGGGTATATTTCTGTTTAATTAGCCGAGCAGATCCTGTATCGATTTCATGTTCGATCCAGTCCGTACTGCCTATAGGAGTATCATCTTCTCCTAAGATTTCTATCACTAAACTCTAAACACGAGCTTAATCAGCGGCTGATACATCAGCTAAACCTACTGATTCTAACTTTGCAACATGCATCTGTCTGAGCGCTGCCACTTCTAAATTTACTTTCACATTAGTACCCTTAAGAGAAAGTTTATTTTCACAGAGGTCAAACATAGCCTCAAATACTCGAATAAATTTTTCTCCTAGATAAGATGGTTCATCTAGGGTCGGCATGATCGCAGAACGGATTGTCTTTGTGATTCCGCCTACTGTAAATGGCAGGTCAACATAACCTACTAACGAGCATGATCTACCATCTGCTACTTTAGCAAATCTACCTGTAGCTGGTATCAAAAGCGCGTTGCAGGCTGCTGCTAGTTGCAAGCCCGTAGAGTTCATGACTGTACGTGATGCGCCTGGAGCGTATAAAGCTCTGATACGATAGTCTACGATCACTACCGTGTGCCACCATCGAGCTTCATCATCGATATCTGATTGCAGATGCTCTTCCTGTTCACTTGTCTCTGCCTGACGAGTGCGAGACTTGCTCTACTCTGCTACTAAGGTTTCTGGTAACTTAACGGCATGTCGGAGCTGCAGCAATCGAGTTTTGCTTTTTTTATTTTATCAATATCTTTTTAAATTCTTAAATTAAAAAAATATAATGACTTGTCCGCACTAAAGCTATATTTATACTATAATTTTTGTTAAAATGAAAAATCATTTGGACTTGTTATTTTTTTATGAGCTTGGATTGGAAATTAGATATCAAACTCGACAAACCTAACCTTAAAATACGACATATTGAAAGTTTGTATTATAACTTTGTATGTATAATATTTTGATGGATTTCTTGAGTTGTCCGCACTAGAGTTTAATCTTACAAATTTTTTCTTTGTAGCAAAGAAACTCGATTAAACGCATTGTTCATTTATAAGTTAAGATTGGAAATATTATTAGAAGGCGGACAGCTTCGTCATGCTCTTAAGTTAAAATCGCACACCTAACTGTCTAAGGACAATTTATTTATTATACATTTGTATTTAATGTGTAATGTAAAAAGGTGAAAAAATAAATTTTTAAAGTGAAATCTTTGAGAAATTTCTAAATTTATTCTATAACACACACTGCGCCGATCAATTGCCTCGCTTCGAGCTGGCAATTTTGGTGAGAGAGAATCGAAATTCACAAGAAAAAAAATTTATTATGTGTAAATAAGGTTATGTTATTTAAATTGAATTGAACTATACAAAAAAAAATCTTGACCCTATAATGTATATACACAAAATTATTTTAACTTTTATTCGGCTATATTTAATATTAAAATCAAAAAAAAATTTTTACTCTTATTGAGATTAGATTATTTTTGCATTAAAGGGTTGTTGATGATTTCTTTAATTTCAGCTTCCTCGCCAGCTGAAATTAATATTCTCTCTCACTTATAAGTCAACCAAATATGACTAACGACCTGATCGATAAGAGGGGTAACGCAGGTCTCTATTTCGCATAAGTTCTAAATGCCTGTTCGCTTCTTCTCTTAACCCTTTCAGAACCAATGGACATCACAATGTACATTGACATTTTTTGGTTTTTTTGAAATTGTGCAAAAGTGGCTTCAAATTTTGTAAAAAAAATATGTGTATTAGATTGAAGTGGACTATTTCCGATCTCAAACTAAGGGCCTAAGTTATTATGTCTTTGATAGAAACTAAGAAAACTTGAAAAAAAAAAAAAAAAAAAAAAATTTTTTATCGCAAAAATTGCTTAATAAATGAACACTTATCATCGCTAAATGGTTATCAGAACTTTTCATGATGAAATAATAATTCCGTTCTGAAAGGGTTAAAGCGAACGGCAGCATACAGAGTTATATTTCTTAATCTCTGTGTCTATGCTAAGCTATGTCAATCGCGTCTGCGCGTTACTTATGAAAAAAGAGAAAAAAAAAATTTTGCTGGGACACGTGAGAACGCAAACTTGTAACGGAAAATTACAGCGAAAAAAAAAATTTCAAAGATATGTAATTTCGTTCGGAAATTTTTGCTGTATTTTACGAAAAGAAAATTTAATTTAATTTTGTTAAACTTTTCAATTAACGTAAAAATATTTTATTAATTTAAACTTTACGAAAAATTTTAAAATTCAAATTCAATTATCTCAAAAGAAAATTTTTAACACGTGCTATCTAAATTCACGATTCTACATAAGAAAGCGCGCAAGCCATTTTGCAATTTAACTAACGTCCAAAAATCTTTTCACTTCGTCGCGACAATACGTTTGTCGCCATTTTTACTTTATGTACGAAAGTTTGTTCCCGTCGACGCATATATACGTTGGGCGCCATTTTGTAACGGTTATTTATTACACGTTACAAAAGAAATTAGATTTTCATTCAATTTAACTTTAGCTAAGCTTGTGAATTTTACTAAAATACGGAGTTGCTAAAAATTATATTAAATATGTTAAATTAAGCAACAAACTCCGATAAAGCTAGCTAGTATTTTAGATTGATGTGCGACGAGATATTTCTCTATCAGCTTGTCGCTGCGCTCTCTCTCTCTCTCTCTCTCTCTCTCTCTCTCTCTCTCTCTCTCTCTCTCACCTGATTGAGAGACGCAATGCCGCTAGCACAGTTCTCCTTATTTTTATGAGGTTTAACTCTCTTAGTTAAACCTATTTATTATTTTATATAAAATATATATATTTGACTATAATAAAAATAAGGACCGCGGAGGCGTCGGGGTAAGCAACAGGTACAGGCTTTATATATAATATTCACATGCAATAGATAAAATCAAGATTCTACATTTAACTTAAATTTATTAAGAATAATAAAGAAAAATACAAAATCAAGAATTGAAACGTAAATGATAAAGTAAAAGAAATAATTAACTAATATGACAATATTTGAACTTACAATAAAGATATTCTCTAGAAAGAGTTAGCAATAGGGGAGGGCGCGACGCGAACTAAGTTACACTAAAACTCTAGTAATATCACGCACGCACTTTATAACGTAAAGTTTCTACGAGGAAAGAAACCTTACTTTATGAAACTTACAATTACTTACAATAACTTCGAGAAGCTTCTCTTATACCGGAAATTCTACGCTGATCGATCGCTCGTTGGCCAACGGTTATAACGCGGCAGCAATCCTGGTCGCTGGAGCTAGTCAAAGCGCGCTCTTGAGCCCTGTTGAAAATAATTAGGTAACTTTATCATGTAACAAAATCACATACCTTGTCATGTGTCAAAGCGTCCCAATATATCACATGATTATGTTATATGATTTTGTTATATGACAAAGTTATGAAATAAAAACACATAAGATCTTATGTGATTTTATTCGAGAATAAATTAACTAGCTAAATATATAGTATTTTCATAGAAAGCAAAAGTAATAGAAACGAATAATAGTTACAAATACTGGTTAAAAATATTGATATATTTAAATGTATTGTAGCTATATTCATGTATACTTTACTTATATGATTGTACATTTACAAAAGAATTCAATTACAAAAGTTCAAATTAAAAATTTAAGAATTATAAAAATTTATATAAGTATATAAAAGTTCTGAAATAAAATATATTTCTTAATTTTGTTTTTTTTTCTTTAATATCTACAATATAAAATATTTAAGGTTCTAATATGAAACTAATCGAAAAAATAATCATCAGGTATATGTTTGTAAAGAAGGTAAAATAATTTAATTCGTAGACCTCATTGTAAAGTATATAATAACGTATCATTGTAAGTCTTATAATATATATAATCTTTACATTGAGGTGGATCATCCATCTAAGACCGTATCATGTTTTGGGTGCCTTGGTGGTATTTGTATTATTGCAAATTTTCATAAATTAATACACTCTATATGTCTCAATTATAACTATTAATATTTTGAAAACTAAAATCATTGCATAAGTAAAGGCGTGGAAAAATTTTTTTCTTGATAAGCCCCTTGTGATTATTTACTTCTATACGGCACTATACAGCGGACTACGTAATATATATACATGCACTCTAAGCGTCTTAGGATTATCATGCATGCGCAGTATATACCAGCTGATTTACTCGATTCTACGTTATTCTAATATTTTAAACTTTTACACTTAATTTCTCTTTATTTACATCGTTTACTATGTTTATCCTCGATCATATTATAATCGTTATTAAATCGTCTGTCTTACATACTTTTTTTATAAAAAAAACTTGAAAGTAACAAAAAAGTGATAATCAACTTTATGCATAAATCATAATTTTTTCCATTCACACGCGTGTAGAATATCTTTTTTTCAGACATTGATTACTTGAGATTTTGATGGTTTACCTTATGTTTTTATTATACCAATGAAAAGATGGGTATTTCAAGATTATTATACCCTGTTGAAAATAGTGACGTCTTTCCAGTACGTCTTTGAAAGATGTCTTTGAAGACGTCCTTGACTAGGTCTTTGAAAACGTCTTAGATTGGAACAAAAGAAGACGTCATTTTTTTAATGTTCCGGAAATAAAGTAACCAAATGACGTCTTTTTTATAAGTAAAATAATTTCAAAGACGTATTTTTCCAATAAATACTCATAGTAAAAGACATAAATTTTCAAAAAAAAAATTCTTTTTTTAAAACGAATGACGTCCTTCCTGTTGAAAATAATGACGTCTTTCTAAGACGTCTTTGAAAGACGTCTTTGAAGACGTCTTTGGTCGTGTCTAAGATCGGAACCAAAAAAGACGTCATTTTTCCAATGTTTAGAAAATTCAACAAATGACGTCTTTTTATTATTTCAAAGACGTATTTTTTTAAATAAAAATGACGTCTTTTCTTACGAATTTTTATTTAAAAAATACGTTTTTAAAATTATAAAAATACGTATTTTTATTAAAAAAAATACGTCTATGAAAATGTAAAATGACGTTATTCGTTAAATAGCTTTTCTAAACATTGGAAAAATGAAATCTTTTTTGTTCCAATTTCAAACACAACTAAAGACGTCTTTCACAGATGTCATTTTCTCCGAATTTAGGAAAAAAAACGTCATTTTTCATGAATTATGTCATTGAAAAATGACTTTTCATGATAATTATTTTCCATTTAAAGGAAAAGACAACAAAAACGAGGTAAACCTCGTAGTTTCAACTCTTCGAAAAATGAAGAGCATTTGCGATTAAGCTGAGATCATTCTGGCCTTATATATCTGCGTCTTTGAAATTTGTATAAGGGATCGCAAAACTTGAAAATCGCCACCTAGCGACTTACAGTCGAATTGATGGTTGCGCTTGCGTCAATTTTATTTTAACTCACCAGGTGGAGATTTTCAAGGTTTGCGATCCTTTATACAAATTTCAAAGACGCAGATATATAAGGCCAGAACGCTCTCAGTTCAATCGCATATGCTCTTCGTTTTTCGAAGAGTTGTAACTACGAGGTTTACCTCGTTTTTGCTGTTTATTCCTTTAAATGGAAAATGATTATCATATAAAGTCATTTTTCAATGACATAATTCATGAAAATAACGTTTTTTTTCTTAAATTTGTAGAAAATGACGTCTTTGAAAGACGTCTTTAGTTGTGTCTGAAATTGGAACAAAAAAGATGTCATTTTTCCAATGTTTAGAAAAGCTATTTAACAAATAACGTCATTTTACATTTTCAAAGACGTATTTTTTAAATAAAAATTTGTAAGAAAAGACGTCATTTTTATTAAAAAAAATACATCTTTGAAATAATAAAAAGACGTCATTTGTTGAATTTTCTAAACATTGGAAAAATGACGTCTTTTTTGGTTCCAATGTAAGACACGACCAAAGACGTCTTAGAAAGACGTCATTATTTTCAACAGGAAGGACGTCATTCGTTTTAAAAAAGAATTTTTTTTTTGAAAATTTATGTCTTTTACTATGAGTATTTATTGGAAAAATACGTCTTTGAAATTATTTTACTTATAAAAAAGACGTCATTTGGTTACTATATTTCCGGAACATTAAAAAAATGACGTCTTATTTTGTTCCAATTTAAGACACGACCAAAGACGTCTTCAAAGACGTCTTCAAAGACATCTTTCAAAGACGTACTGGAAAGACGTCATTATTTTCAACAGGGTAGTAAAGTTTCGTAAAAAACTTTTAGGCTTACAAAATATCATTGGGAATGGATAATCCACCTTAATTATTAACTATAATATAAACAAAATGCATTAATTTTTAACTGAATAAAAAATATAGAAATGTTAAAAATAGTTGAACATTCATCAACAATGTTATTATTTAAAAATAGCGTTACACTAATTTCAATGAAGATAATGAGGAAATACCGCTGTCAAGTTTAGTTGATTATACAGGTAAAATATAAATAAATTGAGCTGGAATACGTATTAATATGCCTATTTACTATATTTTTATACCGCATTTTTACTTATTATTCGTAATTCTATTTTGAGTATTTTATAAAAGGTCCATAAAAATTTCACTAGTTACCTGATTCTGATTTGTGATTTTATTACATAACTTTGTCACTTAATAGATTCATGTTACAAAATTACGTAGCAAAATCACATAAAATCTTTATAAAATTAAGTTGCATATACATCTACGAAACAAGTATATATAAATATATAATTATAATCGTTTCTAATTTAAAATATATCAAATATAAAAAAAAAATTGATAAACAGTCTACATAACATGGAAGCTATATTATTATCAGCATTCCTTACGTAAATGCACTTAATGATATAAGTAACGTATACATAAATATAGCTGGATATATTTTTAGGTATTATTCGTAACTCTATTTTTAATATTTTATAGGTCCATACAAATATAATTAGTTACCTGATTTTTTTTTTGTGTTTTTATTACATAACTTTGTCACATAATAGAATCATATAACAAAATCACATAAGAAAATCACATTAAACTCTTATAGAATGAAGTTGCATGTACATCTGGGAAACAAGTGAATAAGTATAGAATTGTAACTGTTTCTACTATGAAACATAAATAATATTTAAAAAAACTAGATAAACAGCCCACATGACATGGAAGCTATTATTATCTGCATTTCTTTTGTTAATGTACAATCATATAAGTAAAGTATACATGAATATAGCTACAAGACATTTAAATATATCAATATTTTTAACCAGTATTTGTAACTATTATTTGTTTCTATTATTTTTGCTTTCTATGAAAATACTATATATTTAGCTAGTTACTTCATTCTCGAATAAAATCACATAAGATCTTATGTGTTTTTATTTCATAACTTTGTCACATAACAAAATCATATAACATAATCATGTGATATATTGGGACGCTTTGTCACATGACAAGGTATGTGATTTTGTTACATGATAAAGTTACCTAATTATTTTCAACAGGGAGAAGTTGTCCCTGGACGAATAAAGGCAGCTATATTCCAAAATTAGGATAAAACCTTGGGTTTAATAATGCACGTGTCTCACGGTTCGCATGGAAGCACGAGTCTTGACACGGAATCAATGCACTAATAAAAGTTATCGACTATTTGCACTTATTGCAAAGTGCTCTCCACGACAGCCGAAAAAGGTCTCACGTGCCTCGTAGTCGACTCGGCGTTCTTCCCTTGATGGTCAGTAAGTTACGTATTTCTTCGCGTAACTCTGACGGCTTGTATGACCGCGCGATATTCAAACACGGTAAAATACCGTGACAAAGTTAATTAATTTAAAAAAAAATTAAATTAATAAATTAAATAAATATAAAAAAATTTCAATGACATATTTCGGGTAAAGAAAAAAAAATTTTTTTTACATATGTTTTCACAAATTTTACTATGTAATATAGTAATTTTTATCATAACGCAGAAATGTCCCACTCGTACTATATAATATAGTAATTTTTAATACAATTTGTAGTTATATTTATTATAGGATTTCTCTCAGTGTAGATTACGAATATACCCTTAGTTTTTTCATCCGAGTGGTACCATATTGTTTAAAATACATTTTTTTAAGCAAAATACTAAAATAATAATTTTTGATCTCGGACCAATTTTTTCTTAAAATATAGCTCAAAACAAGAAAAAAATCTTTTATAAGTCATCTACAAAAAATTCATAATTTAGCATTTTTATTTATAGCATTCAAAAGTTGAAAATTTACGATTTTCGTCAACTTTAAGGTTAAGTTGTAGGATGAATAAGTAACCTAGAGCTATAATTCGAAAACGTACATATTCTGGAACTCTTAATTCATCAATTCTATCGTAGGAAATTTCTAAAATATGCAAAAAAACAAAGAATAGCAATAAATAAAAAAATCGTGTTTATGAGTTTCATTCGTGTTATTGCAATGGTTCCATTCTACAGGCGCGTTGCTATGCAGAAATCAAAACCGCGCGCTTGACTTGAATGCAACTTTAATGTGAATATTTTTATTTGCTAAATAATATCTTTTTTGGTGATATATTTTTAAGTTTATACATACATGTGTGTGAAAAATTATTTTGTTAAAAAATTTTTTAATGAAATTTTTTTTGATAATCATACACTTTTGCAAAAAATTGAATACTTTTTGTTGAAAATGGTGTTCAATGTACCTGAATATCCGTAAATTAAAATATAATGATTTTTAGCTTATTTAGAGGGTAGATTTGCTTTTGAAAGATTTAATTTTTAGTTTTTTAAAGAAAACGAATGAAATTTTGTGAAATAGCGATAAATTTCTTAAATTTCTTGAAGCAAATCTACCCTCTGAATAAGCTAAAAATCAATATATTTTAATTTATGGATATTCAGGTACATTGAACACGATTTTTAACAAAAAGTATTCAATTTTTTCCAAAAGTGTATGATTATTAACAAAAATTTCATTAAAAAATTTTTTAACAAAATAATTTTTTACACACATGTATGTATAAACTTGAAAATATATCACCAAAAAAGATATTATTAAGCAAATAAAAATATTCACATTAAAGTTGCATTCAAGTCAAGCGCGCGGTTTTGATTTCTGCATAGCAAAGCGCCTGTAGAATGGAACCATTGCAATAACACATTAATGAAACTCTTAAACACGACCTTTTTATTTATTGCTACTCTTTATTTTTTTGTATATTTTAGAAATTCCCTACGATAGAATTGATGAATTAAGAGTTCCAAAATAAGTACGTCTTCGAATTATAGCTCTAGGTTACTTATTCATCCTACAATTTAACCTTAAGAGCAGGTCGAGTATATCTGTCCTTTTATAATCAAAGAATTGATTTTTTTACAAAAACTAATAATTTTAGCAAAAAATGAAGAGAAAACCCCATCTCGTATCAGAAAAAGCTAAATTTTCTTTGATAAGAAAGAATTAATTTTATTGCTTCGTTTTCAAGAAAACCTTGAAAAACTTAAAACATAGAGTTTAGGGTAAACAATTTGGTTTTTCAAGATTTTCTTGAAAACGAGGCAATAAGATTAATTCTTTCTTATGAAAGAAAATTTGGCTTTTTCTGTTAAGAGATGGGACTTTCTCTTCATTTTTTGCTGAAATTATTAGTTTTTGTCAAGAAATCAATTCTTTGATTAGAAAAGGACAGATATACTCGACCTGCTCTCAAAGTTGACGAAAATCGTAAATTTTCAACTTTTAAATGCTAATAAAATCTAAGGCCTATGGTGATTAACTAAAAGGCCAATTAAAGAAGAAGAATAAAATCTAAATTATGAATTTTTCGTAGATTACTTATGAAATAGTATATTACGCACCAAAGGAGGGAAGGGGGACATTCTAGCCCGCGCGTATGTTATCGCCCGAGCCGAAGGCGAGGGCGATAAACGCGCGGGTTAAGATGTCCCCCTTCACTCCCGTGGCGCATATACAATTTTTTACCATAGCCAAGCCGAAAGTTGTCAACTAAAATTACGTATAACGTAAACGTTATGCTATATTTTTCTACTAGATACACTACACGATATCACACTACACGGTAACACTCGTAATGATAATTCATTAATAAAAAAAGATGTTATGAATTATTCTAATTTTTCATCACATACATTTTTAAAGATTCTATGCTTTGTTTTACTATATACACTACACAATAACACACTACACGGTAACACTCGTAATGATAGTTCATTAATAAAAAAAAAGTTTATAATTCAATCTGATAGAGTTATTCTTCGATACACTCTGTTTCAATGCACACATTTTTCATCACACACATTTTTAACTAAATAATAATATAATACAATGTATACATATACATTATAATGTATACATTTTGTTTTTTTTCTTTCAAATTTAAGAGATTTTGAAAAAGAAACAGAAAAAGATTTTTATATCTGCCTTTGTTTTGTTCTTACTATTACTTTTGATGAAGAGCAAAAAGGCTAGGTATATTAGACATTATATGGGGAAAAGAAAGAGACGGAGAGATATAACGTGTGCTATACTCTGTCGTTAGCGCCTGCGCAGAACGTTCTTTTTGCTTTCAGCCCCGGCAAGAATGTGAGACTTTCGGTTGAAGTAGTGGGGATAAAAGTAGAAACTTTCGGGTTGGATATGGTAAAAAATTTTTTTCTTGTTTCGAGCTATATTTTAAGAGCATGACGAAGCTGCCCTCCTTTTAATAATATTACTAATCCTAACTTATGAATAAACGATGCATTTAATCGAGTTTTTGTTTACTACAAAGAAAAAGTTTGTTGGAATAAATTCTAGTGCGGACAACTCAAGAAATCTACCAAAATATTATACATAAGAAGTTATAATAAAAACTTTCAATGTATCGTATTTTAAGGTTAGGTTTGTCGAGTTCGATATCTAATTTCCAATCCAAGCTCATAAAAAAATAACAAGTCCAAATAATTTTTTATTTTAATAAAAATTATTGTATTATATAGCTTTAGTGTGGACAAGTCATTATACTTGCTTAGTTTATGAATTTAAAAAGATATTGATAAAATAATAAAAGCAAAACTTGATTTCTGCAGCTCCAACATCCCGTTAAGAAAAAATTGGTCCGAGATCAAAAAATTATTATTTTGGTATTTTGCTTAACCTTTAGAGAACAGGAAATTTGGAATTTTCAATTTCTCAGTATTTTCTATAAAAAACACATATGTGTCTCTAATATTGTGAAATACTCATATGTAAAGTGTCTATCCATGGTCGAGCCACTATAGTGGTTTTCCCGTCCCCTAAAAGGTTAAAAAAATGTATTTTAAACAATATGGTACCACTCGGATGAAAAAGCTAAGGGTATATTCGTAATCTACGGATTTTTTTCTATAAGAATCACCTTTTTCGGACCCTCGCCTATGAATTGCATACGCCGTTTATTGTCCGTTCCCGGACTAATACGGACATAGAACAAAAAGAAATGTTAGTTGGAAATTCAATAAAAATTTTAAGCAAATTAATCAGAGATAAAAAATCTAATAAATGAATACATTTTTCGTTGCTATTTTTCAATGTATAAAGTAAGAAAATAAAATATATTTATAAGTATAACATTAAATGTAATTACATTGTGAGCTTCAATTAGTTTTAGATTAAAAATATATCAATACATTACCACACACGCAGCCAAGTGGCACTTTATTACTTGGCTGGAGTTAGCAAGGTAGTGCTGTGTAATGAAGTTCCTCAAAGGTCACATGTATCGTATACAATTTTATAGCACGTGGAGCATAAATCCGCTGCACTAATTTTGAACTTTTAAAAATCAATAAGAAACAAAAACTATGCACTCCACGAATCATAATTCGATAAATTAAAACAAAAACTGTCAAAAAGCAAATATTAAGCATCCCGTGAATGATAAATCAAACAAGAAAAATGAAAACTAAAAATTAGCAAAATGATAAATCAAAAAGAGAAAACTATTTATTTTAAAAATATACTTTAAGTGAGTAATAATACTCAAGTTTCATCAATATTATTTAAATTATAGGAAATCGTGAAGAGAATTCACCTAATGTGAAATCATAAATTTGAATTTATTTGTAATAAGTATTAGTGCCATAGAAGCAGTAAGTAGATAACTTGTATGTATTGAATTAGCCATCGCGTATAGAAATTCGAGAAATTACAGACTCGACGTATATTAGAGCACCGAAATAACTACTTCTTTGTTTTCACATGTTGTTACTAATTTTGGTTTTATTCATATTTCACGTACTTATAATTTTTATTAAATTTGAAACATGGGACTTTTTAAATTAAAAAGTAAGCGGACACTGGACATGAACCCTGTTCCTAGAGATCTCCAGCCACGAGTTCTGAACACCAAACCAATGTCGCACTGCTATTTGCACGCTTAATCATACTTTTTACGACTTTTGTCGTAATTATATTATACAATAAATGTATCAGGTTAATTTTATGACATTTGAACTCTTATTCCTTATCACTGGTAGTAATTAAAACGTTTTTTATAAATGAATCTCAGCTATAGTGTTTTATAAAGATTTACAATTTTTTTTACTTTTTCTTGGACTTGTTTCACTCTCATTTTTATTGATGAAGAATTTAAAAGTCATGTAAAGGAACAGTAACGTACATACTAAGGTAATTTGATAATGTACTTACTTAACTCTTCATCTTTGCATCTGTTCAAATAAGCTTGTCTAATAAATTATTAAAATATAAATCTAATAAAAAAACCATTATCAATGCTCATGAAGTTTAAATATACATTACATTTTAGCCTTCAACATGATCAGTGCTTCAAAAAACTATAAATAATCCATTATGTAAAAAAAAAAATCTATATCTTGTGTCTACAAAATTTCATTAAAATGTGTTACTCAACAAATTTTAGCAAGAAAAAATTAACAGGTATCCATTACAATAAAAATATAACTTCAGAAATGCAATCAGCACCCTTACATTTTCCTAAGAATTTCATATTATATAAATTCTAATTCTTCTAAAGATTTAGAGTACTTTGAAATAAAAGTATAGTAGCATACACATACATAATTGGAGATACTTACAAATATTAAATTTTTTATTTTTTATAATTAGAATGATAATCAATCGAATAACGTAAAAAGGTAACTGATAAATCAGCTAATAAATCAATTGATATATCAAGTGCAAAATCACCTCAAATCATCAACTGATTAATCAACTGATTTTTTTCGGTAGGGGCTACAATTGGATTTTATCATCCATATAATTATATAGATTTTTTCATCATATAAAAATATATTTATTTATATATAAACGTACATATATTGATATAAAAATTATTAATTTTACTAGTTTAGAAATATTTTCTTCTTGTTATAATTGTCTGTCAAAGAATATGTTGTCTTGTTATAATGCATTAAAAATTTGCAAATCTAAATATCTCACCTTTGTATTTTTGAAAATTTTATTTGTGTAATCTAAGAATTATGTAACTTGTATATAACTTCATACACCCATATGAAAATAATTTTTGTGAGAAATTGTGAATAACTGTTAATAATTGTAATAAACTACCGCAATTGAGACATTAATAAGAATTAATAACAGTAAAAAACAGTTAATAACAATTAATAATAGTTAATAATAGTTATGAACGCTAAATAACAATTATCAACTGGAAGTCATGATTATTAATAATTATTCATAGTTATTCACATTTATTCACATTTATACATATTTATAAACATTTATTAACAGCTACTCACATTTTCCAAAATCTTAGAATTGGTGAATAATTTATTATTATTTAGACTTATTTATAATTATTTATATTTATTTGCAATTACTTACAGTGAATTGTAGTTATTAACACTTTCTTACAGATATTTACAGTTTTTCACATTTATTAACAGTTATTAACAGTTTTTCACATTTACAAAATTTTTCGCGTATATATAAAAAAAACGATTATACGTGTGAAAATTTTTGAAAGTGTGAAAAAGTGTTAATAACTGTTAATAAATGTGAATGTGAATAAATGTGAAAAATTACAAATATTTGTAAATAACTATAAATAACAATAAATTATTATTATTTACAATTAATCATCATTATTATCTATTCGTAACAATTATTAACTGTCATTTCTCTCTCCATCTGTAAGTAGTTAAACACGTCTGATTTTTCTGTTATTTGTGTTTTTGTTCTGGTGCTGCATTTTTGTGCCCACGGGCGTTTTTGTTACAGATTCTTGCTCGCTAAAATTGCAAGGCACCGTTTCAGCTATAAAACATCATTTTTGATAGCGGTCCTTGCTTTTTATTTTAAGATTTCTACCAAGGTGCTGAATTTCGAGGTTAGGAAGTCTGCTATTTTGAGGTTAGTTTGAGAGGCAATTTTTATCGGCAAGCAGAGATCCTGGTGGCGCTGAACGTAATCCTTAAGTTACTCTTCGACCAATAAAGTGGAAATCTGTATTACCATATAAGCTTTTGGAGCGTATGCACAAGTGAGGTCAAAGTAATGGACAGCTGTGCGATCTGTAAACTTGCTACCAATGATAAATGGGGCATGGCAAAGCTCCATTTATGTGTCACGTGCCGGCAACGTTGTCATGCTAAATGCATGACACGTTCTAAAATGGATAATGGCACAAAATATGAATGCAAGAAGTGCCTCGAAACACACAAAAACAGTGACATGTCATCTGCGTCACTGGCCGGCGGAAGCACAAAGGTTAATGGAGTTACGCCGAACATGATCGCGCGCAAAGCTGTTCCAAAACAGCCCATCAGTGCCTCTACACCAACACGTACCGACTCGAAAGTAACACCGGTCATCACATCTCAGGGGCAGCCAGCACGAGTGAAGACTACTACTATCGCGGCGCAAATTGGGACCAACAAAAATGGCGTCGCGGCGGATGGAGGGAGAAATAGATTAAGTATCAATTTATCTAATAAGTATTTGGGAGGTGGCGCTGCGCACGTTGCCCCGAATAATAATAATAACAATAATAATAATAAGATAAATAATTTTGACGGGGTCCAAGGATGTTCAGATTCTTCCTCAATGAGGGCAGCTGTGTCTGCTCTAGAGGGCGCACTGTCCGGCAGGCTTGACTCAATTCAAAATAGTATTGAGGCTTTTCAGAGCCACGTTATGAATACTGACAATGGCCTGCGGGACATTGTGTCCAAAATGGAAGTACAAAGTGAAATTATTAAAAAATTAGTAAATGAGCAGATGCAGTTGTTAGAGGAGAATCGAAAACTTAAAGGAACTATACTAAAATTAGAAAGAGATTTCCTGTCCACTCTAAACAACAAAATTGAAACTACAATTACAACTATTAATAATAAACTCAATAATGTGCAAACATTTCTTAATAATGAATTTAGTGAAGTGGACAGGGGCATCTTGGACCTTACGTCCGCGGTGGCTGGCGTGGCGCAGGCCGTTACCGATTTCGCGACTGAGCAAACAACTCACACATCTAGATTTATTGACATAACAGAAACACAAACACCACATGCACACACAGTAATTAATGATGAGGCACCCCGTCAGATTGAGACGGAGTGTGGTTCCGAGGATGGTATGTTGGTGATCTCTGGCGGGCTGGATTGCTCAGCAGTCAATGTTGGGCTGGAGGATTATGCGTGTGCCGTTCTTGGTGCTATACTCCCAACAATCAAACGTGCGAATATAATTTCAGTTAGGGAAATCACTAAAAATGATTATAGGAACGGGGTGTCTGCAGAACGTGGGATCGGTGGCGGTCCGAGGGGTGCGTTCTCATTGCTGGTGAGACTCTCCGAGGAGGACCTGGCGCAGAAGGTATTTGAGGCTAAACGACAATTTACGGGTTTTTCATCTGCAGATCTTGATCCCTCCTTCCTCAGTGGATTGTCCACTTTTAAACATCATAATTTGATATTCATAAATGAATTTATGCCTAAAGATAAATATGTAAATTTTAAAAAATTAAAAAAGTATGCCAAGGAAAAAGGCTTTAAATTTGTTTGGCATAGACGTGGCAAATTTCTGGTGAGGAGGGAGAGAGGGGAGAGGGCATATAGTTTTAGCAACGAAAATGACTTAGATAAATTGATTAATAATAAAGAATCTAATGATGTAAATTTAAATGTAAATGAGAAAAACTCAGAAACTCCATCGATTAACATATGTAGCAAAGTTTTCGAGCAACAAAATGTAGAGACAAACCTAGTTTTAGTTAAAGACGGAGTAACATCGAATGTGGCCTCTCCCCAATGACTGTGCCGGTCCTCCCTTGAGGGTCGTACAGGGAGGAGGGGTGAGCTGCGAGCGAGCTTTCTGAATGTAACTTCGTTGAGAGCTCACATTGGACAGGTGCGTGAGTTCCTAAGTGGTAGTCCTTTTTACCACATATTTGGGGTTGCTGAGACCTGGCTGGGTCCGTCTGTTTCAGATGACGTCATTCGGGTCAAGGGGTATAAAGTATTCAGACAGGACAGAAACCTGCGCGGTGGAGGAGTAGCCTTGTATATTAAAAACAATCTAAAATGCACTATTTTGACTACTTCGGATACTCAAACTATTCATAGTGAGGGTAAACCGGAGGTGCCTGAATATATTTTCTGTTCTGTGCAAATGGGCAACTCTGAACCCGTGTTGGTTTCTGTTATTTATCGGCCTCCTGCTATTTCGTTTATTAAAAACACAAACTTTTTAGATATTTTGAGAAATTATGCCTCTGAATACTCTCATAAAATTATAATGGGAGACCTGAATGCCGATCTCCTGCGTGAGAGCAGTGATGCCAAACTTCTTAACAAGTTATCGGCTGAGCTTTCGTTGCAGCTGGTCCAGCACGGTGCCACGCATCACACTCCGACGTCTCACACTTGGATTGACCTGATTCTTGTTGACGATAATGACACAGTACTTGACGCACGAAACTTACCGGCGAATTTTCACAGTCGGCATAACTTAATTGATGTATATATTTCCTGTAGTCATGTCATAACAGATAAAAAAGCAATTGAGTATAGAAACTATAAAGATATTTGTCCGACGTTATTAGTGCAGAGTCTGGCCGGCTGTGATTGGACGCCATTTACAGTTGGTACAGTTGACCCGGAATCTGCACTTGACTGCCTCTGTGACAATCTTACGGCAGCAATACATAATCTGGCGCCGCTAAAAACACTTAAAATTGGTAAAGATAAGTTTCCGTGGATAGACAAAGGATTGTCGCAGATGCGGTGCAAGAGAGATGCCACGTATCGAAGATACAAACGGATGAAGGATGAGAGATATCTCTCTGAATTTCTACAACTACGTAAAACGATTGACGAGCAGACTGAACAAGCTAGGACTACTTACTATCATAACAGACTGTTCGAAGCTCTTGCCAAAGGTAATGTCTGGAAGGAGTTAAAAGACCTGGGACTCTTGTCCGGACCTCAAGGGGACTTGAATGGATTTACTCCGGATGAGCTTAATGCGCACTTTGCGGGGGTGTCAGTCTCGCCGCACGATGACAATGAGGAATGTAAGAAAATTCTTTCCCAGTGTAGTGAAAGTGGCTTTGCCTTCAAACCAATTAATGTTACTGATGTGGTCCTTGCAATTTCGCATTTTTCATCACAGGCTTGTGGCCAGGATGGCATTCCGCAGAGCGTGATACTCAAGGCTTTACCGTTTATCGGAGAACATCTTGTGACTCTGTTCAATTCCTCTTTTGCACGGGGGGTCTTCCCTTGCCTTTGGAAGCGTGCACGCATTGTGCCATTAAAAAAGTGTCCTGTACCAACAATGCCTAAAGATTTTAGGCCCATAGCAATCTTATGTTTTCTTTCAAAGGTCCTGGAGAAGATTGCTCATGACCAATTGCAAGAGTATATTACGACACATCGGATACTTGACTCTATGCAGACTGGTTTTAGAAAGCATCACTCAACGCAGACTGCCATACTTAAACTTACTGACGACATAAGATCAGATCTAGATAAGAAACTTGTCACGCTACTACTTCTGTTTGACTTTAGTAAGGCATTCGACACGATCTCGCACTCCAAATTACTTGCAAGGCTGAGATCGATGGGGTTTTCCAGGGCTGCACTCAAGTGGATTAGCTCCTATTTATCAGGTAGGAAACAAATGGTTTTCACGCATTTAAAAGAGGAATCGAATTGGCTAACAACCAATTTAGGAGTTCCGAAGGGTTCAGTGCTGGGGCCTCTGTTGTTTTGCCTTTACATTAATAACATACGTGACACCCTTGACCCCGGTTGTGTCGAGCACCTATTATATGCAGATGACCTGCAAATTTATACGCAGGTCTCTTATGAGGATGTGAATGAAGGTATTTGTATTCTACAGAGGGCGGCCAAGGCGGTGTCGGAGTGGGCTGTTGATGCTTCTCTCACACTAAATGCAAACAAAACTAAAGCGATCGTTTTTGGCAATGGTCGATTTATTAATGACTTTTATGCTGGTGAGCCAAGGACGTTTGAGCTTGAGGATGGTGTCGGCATATCTTTCTCTGATACCGTTACGAGCCTTGGTGTTGTGCTTGACTCTAAGCTATCATGGGAGCCACATGTTAATATGCTGACTAAGAAGTTTAATAGAACTATGTATCGCTTACGGTTTTTTCGTCGGTATACCACTGAGGCTCTGCCCAAACAACTCGCAACCACCCTGCTGTTTCCACATCTCGATTACTGCTCAGTAGTTCTGCTCGATGCCTCACAGGGGTTGAAAAGACGATTACAAAGACTACAAAATTCATGTGTGAGATATGTATTAGGCGTGAGAATGGGCGATCATATCTCTCCTCATAGAGCTGCGCTGGGTTGGCTGCGTACTGATGCGAGGATACAGTATTTTATGGCTGTACTTATGTACAAAATCGTGCGCATGAATACTCCCGAGTATCTAGTGGGTCTCTTCACTAGATATGTACCTAGGGTAGCCACTAGGGGAGAGATTAAGGATTTCGCGGTGCCCTTCATGCGTACTGAGACTGGAAGGAATTCCTTTCAGGTTCAGGGTGCGCATTTTTGGAACTCCCTGCCTGCTGATATAAAGAATCTTCCATCGCTCAGCAGGTTTAAGTCGGCTCTGAGGGGGTACTTGCTCGACCTTCAGTAAACTAAGTTTTATTTTTTATTCATATGTTAATTTATTATAATGTGACGTCCCTTATATAGGCTTGGTGTGATTGTATTTATTGGCGGAATGGTTAGTGAGTGAATGCTCTACTTGTTTTTATTATTTTGACTGCGTTTTTGTGCTACTGCATACGCTTTATTATTTTATTGCATTATTTATCATTTTTCATTTTGTATTTTAAATTAAAAATTTTATATACTGTGACTGATAGATATTGTATGACTGACTTTTAATTTATAGGATTGCGTGTATTTTACTATATTTTTTTTTTTGGTATCTGTGATATCACTTCTTTTGTTGCGACTTACTTATTCAGTATTATTAGGTTTAGTAACTGACTGTGATATCAATTGCAATGTATTGTATTTATACATTGTTTTATGTGCAATATTTTATATTTATACATTGTTTTATGTGCAATATTTTTACATTTATTCATTGTTTATGTGCAATACTTAATATTATATTTATGAATTGTATTATACGCCCTTTGTATAATGATATGATATACAATAAATAGTATCTATCTATCTATCTATCTATCAACTGTTATTTACTTTTATTAATGTCTCAATTGCGGTAGTTTATTATAGTTATTAACAGTTATTCACATTTTTTCACATTTTTACACTAGTTATTCACAGAAATTATTTCCATATGGGCATTTCAGGTTTTCGAACTAACCTCAGATGTTAAATAATTCGCTACTTAAAAAAATTGTGTACTCAAATAATGTAGAAGAAGTAGAAGAAAAATTTTGTTTACCTGCTACCTAATTGATGATTTGAACAGACTTATAAAAAATTTAATCAACTTTAGAAAGTTTTTTGTAAGTCAGAATATAATTATAATAATAATAACAATAATTTTTTAGGCTCACAAAAGTGTAGGGGATAAAAGATGAAGGTGAATATGTATGAAATGCAATTAAAAATGTCATCACTATTACTTGTCAACCATGCTTTTAGTTTATAGTACAAAGAAAAAAATTAGAACATTGGTACTTATTAAATAGCTGTTAAATTTGAATTTATAAATCATTAATTTTTTTAAATCTATGCATTATTTTTTTTATTCCTTTTTCATTCAGTTTTTATTAGTGTTTTATTCATTTTGCATTCATATTTTACTATCATGAAGTATAGTATTCCATTAGTATTAGAAGTAAAATTTATTTTTTATTCATATTTTATTATTTTATCATTTATGAATAATTTATTCTAAATTCATATTTAATCGATTTATCATTCATATAATATTCATTTTTTATATACTTGTAATTCATTTTAAATTCACATTTGATTATGTGAATATTTTATGAATTCATTGAAGTTCAGAATCATTAATTATGAATACATTGAATAAAATAAAATAAATTAATTAATTAAAGTGATGTAATAGGGAATATGATTTGTATAAAGTTACCGACATTGCAGATTTTCGAATTTTTAATCTTTATTAAAAAATTTACTGAAACATCTTTATATTATGGTTTTTATTAGTTAAAATGGAATGCTGTAATATAAAGATATTTTTTGAATTTTTTAATAAAGAATCAAAAATTTGGAAAACTGTAATGTCATTTTACATTCTCTTAAATAAATTTATTTTTAATAAATTTAATGAAATTATGAATACCTAATGAATACCACGAATAATTTATAAAATTTTACTAGATATATTATGAAATTATATTACCATCGGGGATTGTATTATCTAATTATAATATATTAGACAAATACTAAGAACTTTGCATAATTTTAAAATTTTTTTAAAAAACTTTGCTTATAAATTTTTCTGAAATTTATGTTTTATATGGGTTTTACATTATTAGCTATTGCATTATTATTCTAAACCATCATAAATAAAATATAATATAAATATATCAATAGAAAAGTTGTTAATTGAATGTAATATAAGAAAATTTATTATAATTTTGAGTGATAACTGATTAACACGAAGGGAAAGTTCATTTAAATCTGTTTTTTAATCATTTTTTCATTTCTTAAAACTTTATTAATTTATTAAACAGCAGAAATAATAAAGATACATTTATATATTAAAAAAAAAAATAAAACAGAATCTGCATCTTTAGTTAACTCAGGTAATAATATTCTTGTAACAAAATTACAATGAAATAAGTACTATTTTATAGTAATTTTATACTAATTATCAACATAATATTTTTTTAGTGTTATATTTTCATACATAAGCAATTGTTGCCATAGCTAAAAAAATGAGAATAGAATCTGAATAAAACCGAAATATATAAATCTACTTAACTAATTCAGGTGGTTTCAAATGTTCTGGTCGGTTCATTGCAATAATGTATGTTGAACAGTATAATTAAATTATTTCTTACAATTTTTTTCTGTAAATTAAACGTGTAAAAAATAAACAATTTTACATTGACAAAACAAGTAATATTTAGGATTAAATATGAACGCATAGAAGAGGCAGCGAATCCAATATGGCCGCGTTTTCTTCAGCCTTAGTAGAACGCAGGCAGATGGATAGAATTCGTCGTGTTCCAGATACCGTATGAGGTTCGTACCCATCCGATTCTATGATAGAGTGTCCCATCTACACGGAAAGAAATATTGGAGACTTGTAGTCCCACGAAATCGAGGCCTGCTTTAGTACATCGATTTAGAACAAACATAAGCAGTAGTGCAGACGTTAAAAGTCATATCAACCGCTTTGATTAGTGCAACGAAACGTACGACACGAATCAACTCATTATTATATTGTGCGAGTCTTATCTTATGTTGTTTAAGGCTCGAATTTATAACCCACACTTGGCACTCAGCACTCAGTTAAACATCATTCTATCTTACTCTACTTCCATAAGGGTGAAATCAGATGGAGCGGAAAATAGGCGACGGAACGTCACAAAACATTCATTCCGTCGCCTTGTTTTCCGTCAAATTTTTTCCCTATGTTCACATGGCGCGGAATGTAGCTGAAAAATTGTTAAAAATAGCATACAAATGTATCCGCGAATTTTAAATTAACAACAAAAATGTTAAAAAAGTTGGAAATAATCACCTATTGTTATTGTAATGAGATTCTTTTTTTATAAAAATAAAATATAGTTTGTTATTATAACCAAATATTTCAATTAACATCATTATTTTTTAATTATAAAATTGCTAATCAACGTCACAGAACTTCTATTCCGCTCCATGTGAATATAGGGAAACAAATTTGACGGGATAATAGAAGCGTCACAGACTTTTTGAAATTGTTTAAACAAATAGTTAACCAAAATAGAATTTAAAAGTTTGATTGAAATTAAAAGTACAGCTATGGAAAGCAAATTAAAAATATTACGTGAGGTTATTGAAGCACTAATAATTTTTTTAAACAAAATAAAAATTGATGTCGTCTATTACGTCGTCTTTACTCCGTTGGCGGAATACAAAGATGCGGAATTGAGGTTCTGTGACGTTCCGTCGCCTATTTTCCGCTCCATTTGATTTCACCCTAAGAAAAACAAGAATAGAATGATGTTTAATACAAGTGAACTCCCTGTTGAAAATAAGTACGTACTTGAAGTACGTACTTTGAGTACGTACTTCAAGTATGTACTACAAGTATATATTTTACTTAAGTACGTACTATTTTGGAACATTTTAGTAGATACTTTTTTTGAAAAGTATATACTTTTATTGAAAGTATGTACTTTTTAAGTATATTTTGATAAATAATATTTTTTTAAATATGAACTTTATTAAACAATACCTACTATTTTGAAAGTATGTACTTTTTAAAAATATTTTTATGCGTACTTTTATTTTAAAAATGAGTACTTTCTTCAAAATTATGTACCCTATTTTAATAAAAGTACTTACTTATATAGAAGTATATACCTTTTAGAAAATTTTCATACATACTTTTTTATACGATGTATGTACCTTCATATAAAAGTATATACTGTAGCTACGTGACAAATTTTTTTTTTACTTTATTATGTACTTTTTGAAAAGTGCATACTTTTCTAAAAAAGTACCTTCTAAAATGTTCCAAAAAAGTACGTACTTGATCTAAAGTGTATATACTTGAAGTACATACTCAAAGTATGTTATTAAAGTATGTACTGATTTTCAACTGTAAAAAAATACGGAATATTATAGCCTTATATACCTGCATCTCTGAAATTCGGATAAAGGATCGCAGAGTTAAGAAAAACGCCACCTAACAGCTAAAAACGTAAGTACTGAAAAAATTATTCGAATCGATTATTAATTCTGTCTTTGCTGTTAGGTGGCGTTTTTGTTAATTTTGCGATCCTCTACCTGAATTTCAGTGACGTGGGAATATAAAGTTATAACATTTCGAGTTTGTTCGCTCAAACTTTTTGATCTGCGGAGAGTCGATGCTTACCTTATTTTTATATCTTCCTTTAGGAAGAAAACACTTACCAAGTTACTAACTTGAGGAATTATTGAAAATAAAAATAATCTCAAACTTTTACCGACTTTTTTTGTAAAATTTGATTTGTTATCTTTAAAGGTATATACTCTATTTTAATAAAAGTACGTACTTGTATAGAAGTATATACTTTTTAGAACATTTTCATACATATTCTTTTATACGAAGTATGAACCTTCATACTCAAGTATGTACTGTAGCTAAAGTAATTTTTTTTTTGGTCATTTTAGTATGTACTTTTTTAAAAATATATACTTTTAAAAAAAGTACCTACCAAAATGTTTTTAATAAGTACATACTTTAAAAAAATACGTATTTTCTAATAAAGTACGTACTTTGAGAAATATTATTTATCAAAATATACTTTAAAAGTACATATTTTCAATAAAAGTATATACTTTTCAAAACAGTACCTACTAAAATGTTCCAAAATAGTACGTACTTAAGTAAAGTATATACTTGAAGTACATACTTGAAGTACATACTCAAAGTACATACTTGAAGTACGTACTTATTTTCAACAGGGCTGAGTGCTGAGTGCCAAGTGTGGACTACAAATTCGAGCCTAAAAGTCTCATCACCTGCAGCAGCTAATAAGGCTCATACGAAGGACTATGTACATTAACAGGCGCATGCAGTGCCGGATTTAGATTTGTTGGACTCTGGGGCACAATCGATGTGGGGGCCCTATGTAAGGAATTCAAAATTGAAAAATAAATTGTACTAGTTAGTAAATAAAATATTTTTATTTATAACTCTTAACTTTAACCAATTCAAAATTATTAATTTACGTACATCAAATTAATAATTTTTAATTGGTTAAAGTTAAGAGTTATAAATAAAAATATTTTATTTACTAACTAGTACAATTTATTTTTCAATTTTGAATTCCTTACATAGGGCCCCCACATCAATTGTGCCCCAGGGTCCAACAAATTAAAATCCAGCACTGCTGTCGAGCCATCTAGCGATCTAAAGGGAAAGTTACGCTTATGTGATACTTTTCCCACAGTTTTTTTGCTCTATGTGGTTTATATAAGGTATTGTGAGATTTTTAGGTTATTTTACTCCAGATTACTCCAAATTCAAATTTCAAAAGTGTTTTATTATTTATTTCAGTGACAATTTGTTAATTTTTTTATGTGTGCTTGAGTTTTACGACATCGACTTTCATATTTACGCGTTTTTTTTATGATTTTACGACTACTTTTTTCTAACATCTGGAGGACGCCTAACTACTTCGATTTATTTCATAAATATTTCAAAATAAATAATATTGAATTATGGAACTTGTAATAAAGATGAATAAAGGATCATTTATTATAAAACAGATTTATGTTTTATTGAATTAGCAAAACTTATAGAGTACATAGTAGCTTAAACATACAACGACTTGTGAAGTATATATATATATCGTAGTTATGCTTAGTGAGTGGTACCAACTTAAGGGAAGACACAAGTAAAACACAAAAAAATGAGGTTTTTTAATTTTAACTTTTGATCCGTAGCACCTACAATGTTATTCATGCGTAATGTTGTTCAAAATCATCTAAAGAATCTATAAAAAAATTTTCAGCTCGAAATATTAAAAACTGTGGGACTAGTTCCATTTTAACGCTTTCTCACTTATCACTGAATCGAGCAGTCGTTAAAATGGAACTAGTCCCCTAGTTTTTAATATTTCGAGCTGAAAATTTTTTTATAGATTCTTTAGATGATTTTGAATAACATTACGCATGGATAATATTGTAGGTGCTACAGATCAAAAGTTAAAACTAAAAAACCTCATTTTTTTCGTGTTTTACTTGTGTCTCCCCTTAAACAATTATTTATAGGTTTCCCATCCTTACTACAACTACATTCATTAGATGTTCATACAATCTCAATTATACATGCAATTCATAAACCCATACATACTTGTTTTTTCAACACTCTCCCTGTTTATGTATTACAAAAAAAAATATTTTACATCAAATGATTCATTAACATTTATGATTTAACAAAATTATATCTTTCTAGATTTTAACTAGTTTCATACATATCATTTACTTATTAACAAATCACTATTTATTATTTGTTTTCTTCAATTTCTTGACACAAGGATAGACGATGCTTCACAAATTGTGGTCTTGCTAAAGGTTTTGTGAGTATGTCTGCTGGCATGTCGTTCGTGTTGATATATTGCAAGTCGAATACCCTTTCTTTATACTTCTCTCGAATATAGTGATATTTAATATCAATATGTTTGATTCTCTTATGATATATAGGATTCTTTATTAGATGAATTGTGCTCATGTTATCTAAGTGTAGTGTTGTATAGATATTATCTAAAATCTTCATTTCTTCTATTAACATGATTAACCATACAATTTCCTTAATAGTTTGACATGCTGCAATGTATTCAGCATCAGTAGTAGATAATGCCACTGTAGCTTGACGTTGAGAATTCTACGGAAGCCTGTAAGGCTCACCTCCGTACTGTGTCGCTAGTAGCGTACTTTTCTGCTATGCGTGGACTTGTAACAGATAGGCTACGTGTAGGAGATAGGCTACGTATAACACGTACACAAGTAGTATTTAGATTTTTTATGAGCGATTGAAGGATGTAATAATTCGAAATAATAAAAATATTATTTAATTATAATATTTTATTAATTAATAATAATTTTGTAATTTTTTTGATAAACATAACCTGTAAGAAATATGATGTTTTTTAGAGACGCAGAGTTCTATTATTATTTGTAGTCTATGTGTTACAAGTCCACGCATAGCAGAAAAGTACGCTACTAGGCTACTAGCGACACAGTACGGAGGTGAGCCCTACAGGCTTTCATACAAAATTATTTTAAATGCATATACTTACTTCAAATAAATAAATAAAAAAGTATTTAATTACTTCTATTTTCATTTAATGACTAAATATTTTTATTATTTTGAATATTACATCTTTCAGTCGCTCATAAAAAATCTAAATACTACTTGTGTACGCGTTATACGTAGCCTATCTGCTACACGTAGTCTATCTGTTACAAGTCCACGCATAGCAGAAAAGTACGATACTAGCGACACAGTACGGAGGTGAGCCCTACAGGCTTCCGTAGAATTCCAACTAATAACGTTTGTTCCTATTTTGACAATATATCCTGATATTGATTTTCTTGTACATATGTCGTTAGCAAAATCTAAGTCACTATAGGCTTTTAAGTGATAATCAGTTTTCCTTTTCAATTTCAATCCAAGGTTAATTGTTCCTTTGAGATATTTTAAAATACGTCTAACAGCATTCCAATTTTCTTTGGTAGGATTTTCTAAATATCTACTTGCTCTGTTAACTGCAAATGCTAAATCTGGTCTTGTTCCATTGGATAAATATAACAGACTTCCAACTGCTTCTCTATATGGTACATTCCCGGTCAAAAAAGGTTAGCTATAAAATATAGCTAAAAAAATAGTTAAATATATAGCTGTATCGAGCTGTATTTACAGCTATATCGATGTGTTTTTTTAGCTGTTTTTTATAGTTAAAAATGTATTTAATTTTATAGTTAATAATTTCGTTAGCTACCAAAAATATTATTAGCTACTTTTTCAACTATATTTTATAGCTATTATTATAGTTAAAAAAAATACTTAAATTTTTAGTGTATTTATACCCGGTCAAAAAAGGTTAGCTGTAAAATATAGCTAAAAAAATAGTTAAATATATAGCCTCATCGTGCTCGTTTTACAGCTGTATCGATGTGTTTTTTAGCTGTTTTTTATAGTTAAAAATGTACCTAATTTTATAGTTAATAATTTCGTTATATCAAAAATATTAATAGCTACTTTTTCAACTATATTTTATAGCTATTATTATAGTTAAAAAAACACTTCAATTTTTAGTGAACTAGGTTTTTTTTAATATAATAATAGCTATAAAATATAGTTGAAAAAGTAGCTATTAATATTTTCGGTATAACGAAATTATTAACTATAAAATTAAGTACATTTTTAACTATAAAAAACAGCTAAAAAACACATCGTTATAGCTGTAAAACGAGCACGATGAGGCTATATATTTAACTATTTTTTTAGCTATATTTTATAGCTAACTTTTTTTGACCGGAATTACAATATATTAATAGCTAGATATTTAACTATACTTTATAGCTGAAAATAAATGGTTTTTTAGATATCCTTTATAGTTGAAAATATACCTAAATTTTTAGTTGATAATTTGGTTATTACTCATAGATATTTAGCTGAAAAAACATGAATATCGCTATAATATAAATAAATATAGCTGTATTTTATATTTGTTATATTATTAGCTGTTTTTATAGATGTTTTTTTTTGACCGAGAACAGCTGAAAATATAACTGTAATTTCAATTGTATTTTTAGCTGTTTTTTAGCTATATTTTTAACAATTTTTTTTAGCTAAATATTATTAGAGTAGCTTTCAGATATACTCGAGTTTATTTATATTGTCCTTCCCTACCTTCGCTGTAAATTGATTAACCTATACATACACTAAATCTAAGTAATAACTCGCAGGGGTCGCTAGAAAACACGCGCGCATTTTTTAGTAACGGTAAGATGGATCAGTCTTATATACAAAGTGTACTCAACTCTCACCACTTGCGGGAGTTGGACACAAATTTCAACGAGTCAAAACAGCTATATTTTAAGCTTAATTTTTAGCTAATTTTTTTAGCTAAACGTTTAACTTGACTAGTTTGACTTTGAGTCGCTAGGTGGCGTTTTTCTAAGTTTTGTCATCCCTTACACAAATTTGGGAGACGCAGATATAAGAGGCCGGACAGTAGAAGCTCTTCGAAAAGCTATAAAACAATATGTGAAAAATACACCTGAAAAATACACGTGAAAAAAGCACGTGAAAAATATGCGTGAAAAAACACGCAAATTTTACATGTAAAAAACACGTGTAAAAAATACGTGTATTTTACACGTGTTTTTTTCACGTGCAACAAACACGTGTTTTTTTTTAATAGGGTTACTACACAATAATCTCTGTTGAAATTTTTTCACGCATTTTGAACTCTTTTTATTACATTGTAATTAGTTTTCAATTAAAAAATAAAAGTTAAACACCAATTGCTATGGCTACTCAACGCAAAGTTGTGTTTTAGATTATTTTACAGCCTTGCCGCGAGAGGTCATCGCAAGTGTGTGAGTTCCCAATCCCTTGCATGTAGAATGTAGACAGTCCCTAACATCATTGAAGAGCGGCTGTAAATTCATTTAAAAATTGATGTTGACTTTCTACTGCTAGTTGGTTTTTGGACTTTTGTTTGTGTATATACCTTTATGTTATATCAAAGTCTTAATAATACCATAACATAATTGTAAATAGTTCCATAAGCGAAACAATAACAATTATTCTTTTTAAGACGATTGATTGACTAATTTTCTCAAAACATTTATGTTAAAACTTGTTAAAATTATTACGTGCAATAAATTATGATTGTTTGACAAAACTTGAAATAAAGTTATGCCTTGATTAATGATTAAATTAATAAGTTGGTCTTTTTTTGTAAAAATTGTTGTTTTCTTATATCACAAGTATTTTGAATATTAAGTCCTTATATGAATTAGATGTTTCATGAAATTATTCAAATCTCATTTATTATAAGAGTATTTTTATTTCGATTATCACTCTTGGGCATTAAAATGTAAGTTTTTAAAAGTTCACTCTTGCTGTTTATATTGAATTAATAATTTGAGACAGATTAACGTTATACATCAGAATACATTAGAACAGTAGTGATTCAGAATTTTCAAATGTGTTCTTTTGCACTCTTACATTCATAAATTAACTTCTACGAATATGTAAAACTGCTATCTTCAAAGAATAGTTACTCAAATTGCTGTTTGCATTGCTTGTAATATGGATTTGATTCTATTTAGTTTAAAAAATAAATATTTGAAGATAAGTAATGTTGATTTTTTAGATTATAAAATCACAACAAATAAATATTTTATTTTTGGTTTTGTCAGGATACATATATACAATTTATTTACATATTCTAGATAGATTTAATCTTATTTTTTAACATGTATTATTTTTTTATTAAAAGTTCAAATTTTTTATTTCATTAATTCATAAGCATGAATAGACATAAATAATACTTAATACAAATTTATTAATTCCTCTAGAATATAAGTATTTATTTTAAATAAGTTATTTCGAATTGTAACATTAAAATTATATTTTAAATTATTTAGTGATAAACTGTAGTTTAAAATTATTTTCCAAAGTTTGTTATAATGAAAGCCATTTTTAATTAAAAGGCATGATAATTATTTTAATAAAAATAACATTTAAGATGAAATATGAGCTTTTTATTCTGTATTTACTTAAGATCGCTTGCATACTTTTGTTGATCTTACCATAAAATTTTGCACAAGGTTGCTTGTGAGATTTTACAGTATTTTATTATTGAAAATCTTTGTTGACTTTGATTAATCACCTTGATGAAAAATATTATCTAATTAACCTACTGAAAAATAGGTAAAATGTTATTTTCATTTCAAATACTAAATTTATTCAGTGCTTTAAGTAGTTACTTCTTCAGAGCTGAAATTTTGAATTAAATAAGTTAGCAGGTAAATTAATAAAAAACAAAGATATATATAAGGAATGAACTTAAAAATGAAATAATACTTTAGGCAATCTTATAAGTAAGTGAAACAAAGATAAAAAATGTAAAAATGTTATAAAAAGAAATCATAAATTAAAAACTCAATAAATTGAAAATAATCAATGTATACTTGATAAACTTTTAAACTTATTTGTCTTAAAAAAGTAACCATTCTGGTCCCTTGAAGTTCAATAATCTTTTATGGTTGAAGAATCATAATTACATATACTATTTTGATACGAACATAGGATAATTACAAGTTGACCCTGGCAGAAAAATGTTAATGTTATTTTGAGATATTTTTTATTTTCTATAAATTATTTTTATTTATTGCTTCTTTTTGTTATTTTCTATTATTTCCTGTTTATTTCTGTTACTTTCTGTTATTCTTTGTCTGAATTTGTACACTTTGACAAAATAATAACAAAAAATAATAAATAATAAAATATAGTAAAAAATGACATAGAATAATATAAAACATTAACAAATAACAAAATATCATATCGACACCCTGTACGAAGAAAAGCACAACTCGGAAATCCTTGTGCAAATTAGAATTGGGATTTCTGAGTTGTGCTTTTCTTCATACGGTGCGCGATATATAATATAAAAAAATTACGAAAAAATAAAACTTAGTTTTAAATAACAAAATATAATAAAAATTAATTTTAAATAATAATGTTTAATAAAAATTAACTGTATATAACAAAATATGATGAAAATTAGTTTTAAATAATGATGTATAATAATTTATAATAAAAAATAGCATTAAAATTTTTTGTTAATTTGTGTTATTTTTATATTATATTTTGTTATTTGAAATTGAGAGAATGTTGGATCTCTTTATCATTTTCTACTTGAAAAATTATGGATTTTGGAAAAACTAGTGATTATTAATAGAAATTAAGAGTTGTCCGCAACTTGTATAGTAAAAAGCAATATTTTCTCTGTTGAGCACAAATTAATTTTCTTGCTTTGTTTTGAAGAAAAGTTTGACATATTTAAATATCATATTCTCCAGCCTAACTAATGATTTTGTAAGTATGTCAAACTTTTCTTGGAAACAAAGCATCAAAATTAATTTATCCTTATCAGAAAAAATATTTCTTTTTATTGTACAAGTAGCAGATAACTCGTAATTGCTATCAATACTCACTAGTTTTTCCAAAAACCTATATTTTTTAAGTAGAAAAGGATAGAGAGATCCAGCCTCCTCTTAATTTTTGTATCATTTTGTTAATCAAAGTTTATTTTTATTATACTTATTATTAAAATAATTTTAAAAAATTAATTAAATTAATTTTATTATATTTTCTGATTTAAAATGGAGGTACTATTTGAAATAAGGGATTAAGACAAATAAGTAAGCTTTAAAATAATTAAAAAAAACTTAATAACCTAATATTGTCATCAACAATTTTGATGAAATTTTATGATATACTCAAAGTATTATAAAATTTCACCAAAATCGTTTATGTCAATATCAAGTTATAAAGTTTTTTTTAAGATAGCTCATACCAAAAATAAAAAATTTACGAATGAAACCAAAATGTAGGAGGTTGTTCTTTAAGTTAAAATGAATCTCTAAGCAAAAAATCAGACCTGGTTTCCAGGGAAAATTTCAAGAAAAAGTTTTTTAAAAATGCTGCGTTCACTGACATTTTAACATTGCTCATATGGTAGATATTCGATTTTCCTACAGTTATAATCGAACATTTGCATCTAAAGATTTACTACCGCTCTGAAAAACTAAATATAAATACTTTATTTAAGAAGGGGCCGAACTATCTGTCTTTGTCTAATAGCGTTTTTCATCATTTATGTAAACACAATCCGGTATAACAAGAAAAAAATAGCAGCCCCCGCTAGATATTAGTATGATAAGTAAATTTTGTAATAACAACCAAATTTTTTCACTGCGTAGTTTTTTAATAATTAGAGACCTACCAAAAAAAGATAGGTTATATTCTAGATTGCTAGTAGGTCTCTAATTAGTCAAAAACTATGCGGTAAAAAATTTGGTTGTTATTACAAAATTTACTAATTATACTAATATCTAGCGGGGGCTGCTATTTTTTTCTTGTTATACCGGATAGTGTTTATATAAATGATGAAAAACGCTATTAGACAAAGACAGATAGTTTGGCCCCTTCTTAACAAGCTTTCCAATGGTATATTAAATGTTATGTGTATCCAGGGATTTTTCAAAAATATTACGAAAAGAATCTGAAAATTTATTGATTCTCATAGGAGAAATTTTCTTGAAACAAAAGTCTGTTTTTGGAGATTAGCTTCAAAATATTGAAATGACGATTTGTTATTAAAATTTTAAAAATATTTACAGAATATAAATTTTTAAAATATTCATATAAATATTTATATAAAAAATAAATATAAAATAAATAAAATAAAATATTGAAGATTATTTATTTTTAGGCATTATAACTGATAAATAACATCTGCTAGCATGTAATATATATGTATATACGCGCGACATTTTCTGCAGTCGCAACAACAAAAGTCAATAGAGTTTCACTTATACTCATTTGACTTTAGTTGCGCGGTACGAGCTACCTTAATTATTTTAAAACTTATTCTTTTGTCTTAACCCCTTATTCTGAATAGCCCCTCAATTTATTTTTATTATTCTTTTGTTATTATTTTGTTATTTTATGAAAATTTAAATTATTTTTTATTATTTATTGGTATTTTATATCATTTTCCGTTATTTTTTTACTATAATTATTTTTTACTATAACTATAATTATTATTTTTTGTAATTTTCAGTTATTTCTTTGTTAAAGTGTATAAATTTGGACAAAGAATAACCGAAAACAACAAAAAGTAGTCAAAATTAATTGAAACAATAAAAAGTAACAAAAAACCCAGGCGAAAAAGATTTTAAATAATAATTAATAAAGAATGATAGAAAATGATAAAAATAAATAAAAACTATTTGTAAGCAATAAAAAATGAAAAAAGGTAATAAAAATAGATAAAAATAGATAAAAATGGATAAAAATAGATAAAAATGTATAAAATACAATAATAAGTGATAAAATTAAATAAAAGGCAATAAAATTGGTATGAATTCGGATATTTTATTAGGTTTCATCCCTTTTTATCCGATTTTATCTATTATTATTACAAAATAATTGTTAATATATTTCAGCAATAGGGCGAGGTTATTAATTTATTATATTATGCAGACACTGCAACAATTCACACACAAGATGTATTTAAAGTATTTATTATGTTAATAATACACTCCCTTTACAAGGCACACTCGTATCAAAAACTAAGAAAGCAGATCTATATTAATGTTCTCTAGAAGCACTCCGATGTGTCGCTCAACAAGGATTGACGGACTGACCGACGCATATACAGAGAGAGAGAATCTAAGAGGGCACTTCTGCCCACGGCAGCCTTCACAAATACCCACACATAAAATATGCGCACATTCTTAACACTCCCTCCCGCATATTTTAAAGAAAATTAAAAAAAAACCTCTGACCGACCATCACTCCCAATTACTTCTTCAAATTTTTACTTCCTGTAACAGAGAAACAGTTTATAGATTATATAAAAACATTTTATATATTTAAGATTAATTTCATCAATTTAGCGTGCAACTCGAACGATAAGGGCTTAGTCAATACATCCGCTATTTGCTCTTTCGAAGCTAACCAATTTACTTTAACCAGATCTCTCGTGACACATTCTCGAACGTAATGCTCCTTGATCTCAGTCATATGTCTCAATTTTCCTCCTCCTCCAGTTTTAACACTTGCTTCCGCAGCTCGATTATCACACCATAAAGCCACGGGTGTGAACTCGTTCTTGAGAAATATTTTTAAAGAGTTATACAAAGAAATCAGCTCCTGACAGCAGTCGCTCATGGCTACGTATTCGGCCTGACAAGTTGATAGAGCAACATACTGTTGTTTCTTCGTTCTCCAAGCTACAGTGTCTCCATACAACTTTATGACGTACCCACTCGTTGTCAGAGATCCTTTACAATCTCCAAAACTCGCATCTGAAAAGCCTTGCAAAGAGTCACCTTTACCAAAGTAATTTAAGCCTATATTTTTTGTGCCTTTCAGATATCTGAAGACTCGTTCTAACATTTTCCATTCCTTTTCAGGTGGGTTGATTTGATGTCGACTGAGAACATTGACTGTGTAAGCAATGTCCGGTCTGCAAGTGTTAGCCAAGTAGAGCAAAGTACCAACAGCCTCTCGATAAGGTCGATTTAAACTATTTTCTGTGTTTATAATTGTGTTCAAATCCTCGTTTTCTTCGTGATCTTTTCTATCTCTGTTGGCTACTTAATTTGTGACCATAGGTGTCCTTTGAGGATGTTCCTTATCGAATCCAAACTTAATCAGCATTTTATTAATGTATTTCTCTTGTTTGATACTCAGATTCTTCTCTTCTCGATTTCTGTGTATCTCAAGTCCTAGAAATACTTAAGGTTCTCCTATGACCGTCATTTCAAACTCCTTCATTAATTTTTGCTTTATCTCGTTCAATTTCCCTATGTCGTTACTGACCAGCATTCACATCGTCTACATAAAGCACAAGAATAGAAAGTCTGTTGTTTTCGCACCAAGTAAACAGACATGGCTCATCGTCATAGGCTTTTAAATTAAATGAGCCTGAAGTTTCCGAGTTCCAGATCCGACACTATTAAAATAATTTTTTTTTTAATTTAAACTATTTTATTATTGTTTAAATATGATTATTAACTGTAAATATAACTATTAAAAAAGTTTGGATAAGGTCGGACTACCGGAAGGTTGATAAAATGCCATGAGTTGAAAAATATACTTTACGGTATGTATGCTAACATAAGGCTGGTAAGGCTGGTGGAAAAAAAAATTCTTTGAAGTACCTAATTACGGATATTTATAATTGTAACTAGATAAACCAAAAATAGATAATTGATAATCATCAATTAAAATGTAATAAATGAATAATAACAATATGGTGTAGTTTGAAGCACCGTGACATGATTAAATGCAGCCGGGTCTGATACAAAAAAAAAATCTTTAAAGTACCTAATTACGAATATTTATTATTGTAACTAAATAAACCAAAAATAAATGATTGATAATCATAAATTAACATCTGGTTAATAAATAAGAACGATCTGATGGAGTTTGAAGCACCGGAACATGACTAAATGCAGCCAAGTCTGATGGAAAAATACTACTCTAGTTGAAAACAGAATTCTTTAAAGTACCTTATTACGAATATTTATTATTGTAACTAAATAAACCAAAAATAAATGATTGATAATCATTAATTAGCATATAATTAATAGATAAAAACGACCTGGTGTTGTTTGAATTACCGGAACATGACTAAATACAGCCAAACCTGATGAAATAATAAAAGGCTGGTGGGAAAAAAAATTCTTTAAAGTACCTTATTACGAATATTTATTATTGTAACTAAATAAACCAAAAATAAATGATTGATAATCATAGATTAACATGTAAATAATAAATAAAAACGATCTGGTGTAGTTTGAAACACCGGAACATGACTAAATGCAGCCGAGTCTGATGGAAAAATACTAGTCTGGTTAAAAAAAAAATTCTTTAAAGTACCTTATTACGAATATTTATTATTGTAACTAAATAAACCAAAATTAAATGATTGATAATCATAAATTAAGATGTAATAAATAAATAATAACAATCTGGTGTAGTTTGAACCACCGGAACATGACTTAATACAGCGGAGTCTGATGAAAAATTCAAGTTTCGTGAAAAAAAATTCTTTAAAGTACTTAAATACGAATATTTATTATTGTAACTGAATAAACCAAAAATGAATGATTGATAATCATAAATAAACATATAATTGATAAATAAAAACAACCTGGTGCTGTTTGAACCACCAGAACATGACTAAATACAGCCAAGTCTGATGGAATAATAAAAGGCTGGTGGAAAAATACTACTCTGGTTCAAAAAAAAATTCTTTAAAGTACCTTATTACGAATATTTATTATTGTAACTAAATAAACCAAAAATAAATGATTGATAATCATTATTTAAAGTATAATTAAGAGATGAAAACGACCTGGTGTTGTTTGAACTACCGGAACATGACTAAATACAGCCAAGTCTGATGAAATAATAAAAGGCTGGTGGGAAAACAAATTCTTTGAAGTACCTTATTACAAATATTTATTATTGTAACTAAATAAACCAAAAATAAATGATTGATAATTATAGATTAACATGTAAATAATAAATAAAAACGATCTGGTGTAGTTTGAAACACCGAAACATGACTAAATGCAGCCGAGTCTGATGGAAAAATACTAGTCTGGTTGAAAAAAAAATTCTTTAAAGTACCTTATTACGAATATTTATTATTATAACTAAATAAACCGAAAATAAATGATTGATAATCATTATTTAACATATAATTAAGAGATGAAAACGACCTGGTGTTGTTTGAACTACCGGAACATGACTAAATACAGCCAAGTCTGATGAAATAATAAAAGGCTGGTGGGAAAACAAATTCTTTGAAGTACCTTATTACAAATATTTATTATTGTAACTAAATAAACCAAAAATAAATAATTAATAATTATAGATTAACATGTAAATAATAAATAAAAACGATCTGGTGTAGTTTGAAACACCGAAACATGACTAAATGCAGCCGAGTCTGATGGAAAAATACTAGTCTGGTTAAAAAAAAAATTCTTTAAAGTACCTTATTACGAATATTTATTATTGTAACTAAATAAACCAAAATTAAATGATTAATAATCATAAATTAAGATGTAATAAATAAATAATAACAATCTGGTGTAGTTTGAACCACCGAAACATGACTAAATGCAGCCGAGTCTGATGGAAAAATACTAGTCTGGTTAAAAAAAAAATTCTTTAAAGTACCTTATTACGAATATTTATTATTGTAACTAAATAAACCAAAATTGAATGATTAATAATCATAAATTAAGATGTAATAAATAAATAATAACAATCTGGTGTAGTTTGAACCACCGGAACATGACTTAATACAGTGGAGTCTGATGAAAAATTCAAGTTTCGTGAAAAAAAATTCTTTAAAGTACTTAAATACGAATATTTATTATTGTAACTAAATAAACCAAAAATGAATGATTGACAATCATAAATAAACATGTAATTGATAAATAAAAATTACCTGGTGCTGTTTGAACCACCGGAACATGACTAAATAAAGCCAAGTCTGATGAAATAATAAAAGGCTGGTGGGAAAAAAAATTCTTTAAAGTACCTTATTACGAATATTTATTATTGTAACTAAATAAACCAAAAATAAATGATTGATAATCATAAATCAACATGTAAACAATGAATAAAAACGATCTGGTGTTGTTTGAACTACCGGAACATGACTAAATACAGCCAAGTCTGATGAAATAATAAAAGGCTGGTGGGAACAAAAATTCTTTAAAGTACCTTATTACGAATATTTATTATTGTAACTAAATAAACCAAAAATAAATAATTGATAATCATAGATTAACATGTGAATAATATATAAAAACGATCTGGTGTAGTTTGAAACACCAGATGATGACTGAATGCAGCCGAGTCTGATGGAAAATGATTAGTCTGGTTGAAAAAAAAATTTTTGAAGTACCTTATTACGAATATTTATTATTGTAACTAAATAAACCAAAATTGAATGATTGATAATCATAAATTAAGATGTAATGAATAAATGATAACAATCTGGTGTAGTTTGAACCACCGGAACATGACTTAATACAGCGGAGTCTGATGAAAAATTCAAGTTTCGTGAAAAAAAATTCTTTAAAGTACTTAAATACGAATATTTATTATTGTAACTGAATAAACCAAAAATGAATGTTTGATAATCATAAATAAACATATAATTGATAAATGAAAACAACCTGGTGCTGTTTGAACCACCGGAACATGACTAAATACAGCCAAGTCTGATGGAATAATAAAAGGCTGGTGGAAAAATACTACTCTGGTTCAAAAAAAAATTCTTTAAAGTACCTTATTACGAATATTTATTACTGTAACTAAATAAACCAAAAATAAATGATTGATAATCATAGATTAACATGTAAATAATAAATAAAAACGATCTCGTGTAGTTTGAAACACCGGAACATGACTGAATGCAGCCGAGTCTGATGGAAAAATACTAGTCTGGTTTAAAAAAAAATTCTTTAAAGTACCTTATTACGAATATTTATTATTATAACTAAATAAACCAAAAATAAATGATTGATAATCATTATTTAACATATAATTAAGAGATGAAAACGACCTGGTGTTGTTTGAACTACCGGAACATGACTAAATACAGCCAGGTCTGATGAAATAATAAAAGGCTGGTGGGAAAACAAATTCTTTGAAGTACCTTATTGCAAATATTTATTATTGTAACTAAATAAACCAAAAATAAATGATTGATAATAATAGATTAACATGTAAATAATAAATAAAAACGATCTGGTGTAGTTTGAAACACCGAAACATGACTAAATGCAGCCGAGTCTGATGGAAAAATACTAGTCTGGTTAAAAAAAAAATTCTTTAAAGTACCTTATTACGAATATTTATTATTGTAACTAAATAAACCAAAATTAAATGATTAATAGTCATAAATTAAGATGTAATAAATAAATAATAACAATCTGGTGTAGTTTGAACCACCGAAACATGACTAAATGCAGCCGAGTCTGATGGAAAAATACTAGTCTGGTTAAAAAAAAAATTCTTTAAAGTACCTTATTACGAATATTTATTATTGTAACTAAATAAACCAAAATTAAATGATTAATAATCATAAATTAAGATGTAATAAATAAATAATAACAATCTGGTGTAGTTTGAACCACCGGAACATGACTTAATACAGTGGAGTCTGATGAAAAATTCAAGTTTCGTGAAAAAAAATTCTTTAAAGTACTTAAATACGAATATTTATTATTGTAACTAAATAAACCAAAAATGAATGATCGATAATCATAAATAAACATGTAATTAATAAATTAAAATTACCTGGTGCTGTTTGAACCACCGGAACATGACTAAATAAAGCCAAGTCTGATGAAATAATAAAAGGCTGGTGGGAAAAAAAATTCTTTAAAGTACCTTATTACGAATATTTATTATTGTAACTAAATAAACCAAAAATAAATGATTGATAATCATAAATCAACATGTAAACAATGAATAAAAACGATCTGGTGTTGTTTGAACTACCGGAACATGACTAAATACAGCCAAGTCTGATGAAATAATAAAAGGCTAGTGGGAACAAAAATTCTTTAAAGTACCTTATTACGAATATTTATTATTGTAACTAAATAAACCAAAAATAAATGATTGATAATCATAGATTAACATGTGAATAATATATAAAAACGATCTGGTGTAGTTTGAAACACCAGATGATGACTGAATGCAGCCGAGTCTGATGGAAAATTATTAGTCTGGTTGAAAAAAAAATTCTTTAAAGTACCTTATTACGAATATTTATTATTGTAACTAAATAAACCAAAAATAAATGACTGATAATCATAAATTAACATGTAAATAATAATTAGAAACGATCTGGTGTAGTTTGAAACAACGGAACATGACTAAATGCAGCCGAGTCTGATGGAAAAATACTGGTCTGGTGGAAAAAAAAATTGTTTAAAGTACCTTATTACGAATATTTATTATTGTGACTAAATAAACCAAAAATAAATGATTCATAATCATTAATCAACATATAATTAATATAAAAAAACGACCTGGTGTTGTTTGATCCACCGGAACATGACTAAATACAGCTAAGTCTGATGAAATAATAAAAAGCTCGTGGAAAAAAATATTCTTTAAAGTACCACAAATAGTACCAACTTAACTAAACATTAACTTTAAAACTCCAAAATATATACCAACTAATACAAAAAAGAAAAATTTTTTTATTACGAATATTTATTATTGTAACTAAATAAACCAAAAATAAATGATTGATAATCATAGATTAACATGTAAATAATAAATAAAAACGATCTGGTGTAGTTTGAAACACCAGATGATGACTGAATGCAGCCGAGTCTGATGGAAAATTATTAGTCTGGTTGAAAAAAAAATTCTTTAAAGTACCTTATTACGAATATTTATTATTGTAACTAAATAAACCAAAATTAAATGATTGATAATAATAAATTAACATGTAATAAATAAATAATAACAATCTGGTGTAGTTTGAACCACCGAAACATGACTTAATACAGCGGAGTTTGATGAAAAATTACAGTTTCGTAAAAAAAAATTCTTTAAAGTACTTAAATACGAATATTTATTATTGTAACTGAATAAACCAAAAATTGATGATCGACAACATAAATAAACATATAATTGATAAATAAAAACAACCTGGTGCTGTTTGAACCACCGGATCATGACTAAATACAGCCAAGTCTGATGGAATAATAAAAGGCTGGTAAAAAAAAAATTCTTCAAAGTACCTTATTACGAATATTTATTATTGTAACTAAATAAACCAAAAATAAATATATGTTTATTTATGATTATCAATCATTAATTTTTAGTTTATTTAGTTACAATAATAAATATTCGTTTTTAGGTACTTTAAAGAATTTTTTTTTACGAAACTTGAATTTTTCATCAGAATCCGCTGTATTCAGTCATGTTTCGGTGGTTCAAACTACACCAGATTGTTATTATTTATTTATTAAATTTTAATTGATGATTATCAATCATTTAATTCTTGGTTTATTTAGTTCCAATAATAAATATTCGTAATAAGGTACTTTAAAGATTTTTTTTCCTGACCAGCCTTTTATTATTTTATCAGACTTGGCTGTATTTAGTCATGTTCCGGTAGTTCAAACAACACCAGGACGTTTTTATCTATTAATTATATGTTAATTAATGATTATCAATCATTTATTTTTGGTTTATTCAGTTACAATAATAAATATTCGTAATAAGATACTTTAAAGAATTTTTATTTAACCAGGCTAGTATTTTTCCATCAGACTCGGCTGCATTTAGTCATGTTCCGGTGTTTCAAACTACACCAGATCGTTTTTATTTATTATTTACATGTTAATTTATGATTAGATCATTTATTTTTTGTTTATTTAGTTACAATAATAAATATTCGTAATAAGGTACTTTAAAGAGTTTTTTTTTCCACCAGCCTTTTATTATTTTATCAGACTTCGCTGTATTTAGTCATGTTCCGGTAGTTCTAACTACACCAGATCGTTTTTATTCATTATTAACATGTTAATTTATGATTATCAATCATTTATTTTTGGTTTATTCAGTTACAATAATAAATATTCGTAATAAGGTACTTTAAAGAATTTTTTTTTCAACCATGCTAGTATCTTTCCATCAGACTCGGCTGCATTTAGTCATGTTCCGGTGTTTCAATCTACACCAGATTGTTTTTATTTATTATTTACATGTGAATTTATGATTATCAATCAAATATTGGTGGTTTATTTAGTTACCATAATAAATATTTGTAATAAGGTACTTTAAAGAATTTTTTTTCCCACCAGCCTTTTATTATTTCATCAGACTTGGCTGTATTTAGACATGTTTCGGTAGTTCAAATAACACCAGGTCGTTTTTATCTATTAATTATATGCTGATTAATGATTATCAATCATTAATTTTTGGTTTATTCAGTTACAATAATAAATATTTGTAATAAGGTACTTTAAATAATTTTATTTTCCCACCAGCATTTTATTATTTCATCAGACTTGGCTGTATTTAGTCATGTTCCGGTAGTTCAAACAACACCAGGTCGTTTTAATCTATTAATTATATGTTAATTAATGATTGTCAATCATTAATTTTTGGTTTATTCAGTTACAATAATAAATATTTGTAATAAGGTACTTTGAAGAATTTTTTTTATCAACCATGCTAGTATTATTCCATCAGACTCGGCTGCATTTAGTCATGTTCCAGTTTTTCAAACTACACCAGATCGTTTGTATTTATTATTAACATGTTAATTTATGATTATCAATCATTAATTTTTGGTTTATTCAGTTACAATAATAAATATTTGTAATAAGGTACTTTAAAGAATTTTTTTTCCCACCAGCCTATTATTGTTTCATCAGACTTGGCTGTATTTAGTCATGTTCCGGTAGTTCAAACAACACCAGATTGTTTTTATCTATTAATTATATGTTAATTAATGATTATCAATCATTAATTTTGGTTTATTCAGTTACAATAATAAATATTCGTAATAAGGTACTTTAAATAATTTTATTTTCCCACCAGCATTTTATTATTTCATCAGACTTGGCTGTATTTAGTCATGTTCCGGTAGTTCAAACAACACCAGGTCGTTTTAATCTATTAATATATGTCAATTAATGATTATCAATCATTAATTTTTGGTTTATTCAGTTACAATAATAAATATTCGTAATAAGGTACTTTAAATAATTTTATTTTCCCACCAGCATTTTATTATTTTATCAGACTTGGCTGTATTTAGTCATGTTCCGGTAGTTCAAACAACACCAGGTCGTTTTAATCTATTAATTATATGTTAATTAATGATTGTCAATCATTAATTTTTGGTTTATCCAGTTACAATAATAAATATTTGTAATAAGGTACTTTGAAGAATTTTTTTTTCAATCAGACTAGTATTTTTCCATCAGACTCGGCCGCATTTAGTCATGTTCCGGTGTTTCAAACTACACCAGGTCGTTCTTATCTATTAATTATATGTTAATTAATGATTATTATTCATTTTTTTTGGTTTATTTAGTTACAATAATAAATATTCGTAATAAGGTACTTTAAAGAATTTTTTTTCCCACCAGCCCTTTATTATTTCATCAGACTTGGCTGTATTTAGTCATGTTCCGGTAGTTCAAACAACACCAGGTCGTTTTAATCTATTAATTATATGTTAATTAATAATTATCAATCATTAATTTTTGGTTTATTCAGTTACAATAATAAATATTCGTAATAAGGTACTTTGAAGATTTTTTTTTTCAACCAGACTAGTATTTTTACATCAGACTCGGCTGCATTTAGTCATGTTCCGGTGTTTCAAACTACACCAGGTCGTTTTTATCTATTAATTATATGTTAATCAATGATTATTATTTATTTTTTTTGGTTTATTTAGTTACAATAATAAATATTCGTAATAAGGTACTTTAAAGAATTTTTTTTCCCACCAGCCTTTTATTATTTCATCAGACTTCCCAATAAGCACACATCTGGAAAAAAGAATTCTTTAAGAATTCACGAATGTCCGCTCTGAAGTTAATAAAATATATTAATAAAGTATTCATAAAATATTCACAAAGTATTCTTCCACAAAATTTAAATAAAAAATAACTCTTCAATGTATCTTTATAAATATTTTAAAAGGGTTAAGAAAGTATTCATAAAGAATTCTTTTTCGAAAAAGTAATCATAATCCAAAGTATTCATAAAGTAGTCAAAGAGTTTACTTTTGAAACACTGATTTTCTAGTAACTTAGTCACTTTCAAAAATCGAAAGATGTAATGGATATTTTATCGCTTTTCAGATTGTTTTAAAATCTTTTAATTTTGATTTTCATGAAATTCAAAATTGTAAACTTGAAATTCCTGATAATTTTATAAATTGGAAAAATTCAATTTAATTAATCATTTAATAATTTAAATTTTTTTTATCTATTTTAAACGAAAAAATTGTTAACATTTTATGAAACAAAATATATATTTTAAGTGTGTTTTAAATAAATTCTCATTTTGAGAATTTAAACAAATATCTAAACATTCTTCAATTTAAATTAAATTAACCATGACTTCACAAAATATTTCTTTTATTAAATTAAGGTATCTCTTGAATATTTAATAAATTTTTATTTAAATTATTCAAATAAAAATGTAATTAATTAACAAATTTACTAACATTTCTTATGCTTATACCAATGAACATGTACAAGTTTCGAGAATTTATTAACAGATGAGTTGGTAGCCAAGTAGGCTAAGTCATGGGCAACAGTTTTTTTTATTTTGTTTGACATCCTCAAGAACCGTGGTTCAAATCTCAAACAAATAATTTTTATTTTTTTTTCAATTCTAATAGCTTATTGTTAATCAATCATAACATTTTTTGTTTTTCATAATCATGTAAAATAGAAGGATTATTTATAATTTGATGATTAAAAAAAGTATTTTGAGAATTTGATTCAATCAAAAGAATTGTTTAAGAATACTTTGTGAATACTTTAAAAACTAAAGTGGTCGGACATTCGCGAAAAAACAAAGCAATCAGTAAGAACTCTTTGTTGATACTTTCGTTTACGAAAGTATACATAAAGAATTCTTTTTTAATTCTCTCTTTGACATTGTTTGCTTGTTGGGTTGGCTGTATTTAGTCATGTTCCGGTAGTTCAATCAACACCAGGTCGTTTTTATCTATTAATGATATGTTAATTAATGATTATCAATCATTTATTTTTGGTTTATTCAGTTACAATAATAAATATTCGTAATAAGGTATTTTAAAGAATTTTTTTTTCAACCAGACTAGTATTTTTCCATCAGACTCGGCTGCATTTAGTCATGTTCCGGTGTTTTAAACTACACCAGATCGTTTTTATTTATTATTTACATGTTAATTCATGATTATCAATCATTTATTTTTGGTTTATTTAGTTACAATAATAAATATTCGTAATAAGGTACTTCAAAGAATTTTTTTCCCCACCAGCCTTTTATTATTTCATCAGACTTGGCTGTATTTAGTCATGTTCCGGTAGTTCAAACAACACCAGGTCGTTTTTATCTATTAATTATATGTTAATTAATGATTATCATTCATTTATTTTTGGTTTATTTAGTTACAATAATAAATATTCGTAATAAGGTACTTTAAATAATTTTTTTTTCAACCAGACTAGTATGTTTCCATCAGACTCGGCTGCATTTAGTCATGTTCCGGTGCTTCAAACTACACCAGATCGTTTTTATTTATTATTTACATGTTAATTTATGATTATCAATCATTTATTTTTGGTTTATTTAGTTACAATAATGAATATTCGTAATAAGGTACTTTAAAGAATTTTTTTTCCACCAGCCTATTATTATTTTATCTGATTTGGCTGTATTTAGTCATGTTCCGGTAGTTCAAACAACACCAGGTCGTTTTTATCTATTAATGATATGTTAATTAATGATTATCAATTATTTATTATTGGTTTATTTAGTTACAATAATAAATATTTGTATTAAGGTACTTTAAAGAATTTTTTTTTCAACCAGTCTAGTATTTTTCCATCAGACTTGGCTGCATTTAGTCATGTTCCGGTGCTTCAAACTCCACCAGATCGTTCTTATTCATTAACCAAATGTTAATTTATGATTATCAATCATTTATTTTTGGTTTATTTAGTTACGATAATAAATATTCGTAATTAGGTACTTTAAAGATTTTTTTTTTCTATCAGACCCGGCTGCATTTAGTCATGTCACGGTGCTTCAAACTACACCATATTGTTATTATTCATTAATTACATTTTAATTTATGATTATTAATTATTTATTTTTGGTTTATCTAATTACAATTATAAATATCCGTAATTAGGTACTTTAAAGAATTTTTTTTTCCACCAGCCTTACCAGCCTTATGTTAGCATACATACCGTAAAGTATATTTTTTAACTCATGGCATTTTATCAACCTTCCGGTAGTCCGACCTTATCCAAACTTTTTTAATAGTTATATTTACAGTTAATAATCATATTTAAACAATAATAAAATAGTTTAAATAAAAAAAAAAATTATTTTAATAGTGTCGGATCTGGCCGTCGGAAACTTCAGGCTTATTTTCCAAGTTTACACACTTTGTCTCGTCTCGTTTCTGCTGTGCAGTTTACTCCATCAGGAATCTCCATGTAAACTTCATTATTGAGAATGCCATTCAAGAACGCTGTTTTAACATCCATTTGATAGATGTCCATATTAAATCGATTTGCGATGGCTAGCACAGATCTAATTAAAGGCAGACGTGAAACTGGTGCGTAAGTTTCCTCCAGGTCATAAACATTCCTATCTTTAAAACCTCTGATAACAAGCCTAGCCTTGTATTTTGTGTTATTATCTGGGTCCTCCTTTTTCCTCAGAACCCATCTAGAATCAATGATGTTGGATTTCTTTCCATTTCCCGTCTCCGGTCTATCAACTGTTCTCCAAATGTTGTTTTTATGAATGGAATTGAATTCGTCCTCGATAGCCTCCTTTCATCGTTGTTTATCAGTTGATGACATGGCTTCTTGATACGTGGCAGGATCTCCATTTAGTTTAGCAATCAAAGCTGTAGTAGTTTCTTCAGTTAAAGTTTCTTCACTAGTGATATTTTCCTTCACTTTCCTTGGACGACCTCTTCCTCTTTTAGGCACTCCCTCCGTTCTCGTTGTCTGATTCTCCTTTTCATTCTCGAATTCAGTAAACCATATATCACGATTTACCTCGCTGTCCAGTGTCTCCCAGTTATTTAGTTCTCTACGTTTATACTTATCAGCAAAGACTAGCTTCTCGTTGAACCTGACGTCTCGACTCTCGTAGAACTTTCCTTCTTCAAGTTTGAACAAAACGTAGCCTGTTTCTTTGTATCCAACTAAGACAGTTCTACTTCCAATACCTCGAAATTCAGGACCAGTTTTCCTTTGCACCTTCATGTAAGCTAGGCTGCCAAACCGTTTCAGTTGAGTGATGTCTATCTTGTGATAAGGAGCAAATTTCTCTAATGGTGACATCATATCATTGTAAGCATGTGGCAATCTGTTATATGCGAACACAGCAGATCCCAGAGCCACATCCCACATGTTTTCTGGCAGTCCTGAGTCGTAAATCATTGCTCGTACCTTCCTTTGAATGGTTTGGTTGAATCTTTCGGCAACACCGTTATGTTGAGGTGTATCAGGACAAGCCAGTTGATTCTCCGCTCCTAGTTTTTGCAGTACTTCCACGGTGTGTCCTCCTGTATACTCGGTGCCTTGGTCTGTTCTGAGGTAACAAACCTTAGCATCTTTTCCCAATAAATTTCGAGCACTCTTGACAAAGGATTCCAAGCATTGGCCGGTTTCGTCCTTGGTTTTCATTGGGTATGCCAATGCCAGGCGGGAGTAGTCATCTATAAATACAGATATAAATCTGTATCCTTTTGGATAGGTACTTGGACTTATTACACCCATTAAATCTGAGTGTATTATCTGGAGTGGTTCAGATGCTCGTTGTCTAGTCGAATTGAATGGTTGTCTGTTGAGCTTCGATATCATGCATACTTCGCAATCTAGTATGGATTCATCGAAGTTTGTCTCCTTTAAGTCCTTAATCTCCTTATATTTTCCTTGTAACTCCTTTAGATATTTAAGGGACGCGTGTCCCAGTCTAGCGTGCCAGATCATAGCTTTACTGTAGGGAGAAACAACCTCAGTAGTTTTTGAATGCTCCATATCCAAAACAATCTCATCAGTTTCTTCCACTTCCTCAGTATTATTTATAACTCTGTCTCGCAGAGTGTTGTTGAAGTCTGAAATCCTTTTGGTCTTTGTTTGTTTCTCCTTATTTTCTTTTTCTTCTTTATTCTCCTTGTTACCCGTATCTTCTTCATCTGACATACTCCTCGTGATTACGTATGCCACAGTTTTGTTTGTTGCAGAATTTACATCGTCACTCCTTTCAATAGTCTCTAGTTCTACTATCCAATAAGGCTTTTCGTATATTCCTGAAATAAATAATTCATTAGACATTGGATCATAGATATCTATCCTTTCGTTATCCAGATAGATGCTTAAGCCTTGATCAGCGAATTTTCGCAACGAAAGCAGATTATCTGACAATCTGTCTGCATACAATACATTATCCAACATAATTTTTCTGTTTTGACTTGTGGTACCTAGAACTACTCCTGCTCCCTCCGATTTTAAGTTTGCGCCGCTATCTTTATTCGCGCATTTAACCTCGCTGAAATTCTCGTTAAAAGTTTCGAATATTAATTTTGAATTAGTTAAATGGTGAGTTGCTCCGGAATCAGCAAGAAATTGCGTTATATTATTTAAACCCTTATCGTTCGAATTGAGTCGCATAATTTTACATGCATTTTCGACTTTTGTATCATTACTCGTTTCCACTCGTTAAGTCCCGAGCACTCACCGTTCTCTTTATGAGCTTCCTTTCCTTTGTGAGACTCGTTACTCCTTTTCTTATTATTATATCCTGACTTGTTAGGGTTAGTGTGATGACTATTCTTTTCGTGAAGTTTAGTTCTTTTTGCTCGAGACTCGTCTCTGGTATTGTCAGTTTTTCTCTTAAAACCGCGTACGCGTCCGTTATGCCCGTCACTTCGATATTTATTATTATTATAATTTCGATTTTCATACCTGTCATCTCCTCGTCTCTGCCTCCTTAGTGGGCAATTGTCACCAATGTGGTTCGTCATTTTATTACATTCGTAACAAAGACGAAGGTTCCCACTGGGACACTCCTTACTCCAGTGGCCCATCTTGTTACACCTGTAACACCGTACATCACTCGTAGCTGTCATAGCAGTAGCTCCTCCACTCGTGACTCCTTTCAGCTGGTTCTGAATACTCTCCATCTGTAAATTGTACATTCTCAGTTTATCATAGTTTAAATCCTTTTCAGTTGTAGTTTTGTACATAAAATCAATATTTCGAATCTGAGGTACGTTTGCTACGATAGCATTAAAAAAGGCATCTCGTATATCCTCATCAGACAATGATTTTACGTCTGGTAGGTTGTTGTAATTCCTAACTAACTCGTCAAAACGATCTAAGAATGCGCTTGCTTTTTCTTTGTTCGGGTTATATTGCAGACCGTAAAGTTGTCGTTTGATTGTGGCTGTTGTTACGTTTCGTTCTCGTAATTTTATCTCCTTGAGTCTGTTCAGCAATTTTACCGGATCCTTAATATCTACCACTTTGCTATGATAATTAGCATCAATGTGGTTGATGATGATGTCTCGAACCCGAAATTTGTGTTTTTCTTTTACACTCTCGTTTAGATCATCGTTCGGCTGTTTAGACTCATCAATCACGTACAAAAGATCGTTAGCTTGTAACTCGGATGTAAGATAGTCCATGAAGTAATCCATCTTCATTGATTCAGTCAATTGGTATTTGCGAAGAACGGATTTATTCATTAAACCGGCCTTCAAGGTTTCCTTTAACTCAACTGAGGAATAATTAGCTGAGTTATTTCCGTTCATCGCCTTCACTTCCTCTCTTACCATCCGAGATATTTCAGCTTTAGTTACTCGTTCTCCTTCGATATCCGTAGAATTACAACAACCTTTATTGCAACATTCTCGTTCACTTTCACTCGAGTAGCCATTTAGATCAACAATATCAACCTGAGTCCTGAGATGGTTAAACTCGTTATCCTGGTTATCTCTCAGATCCTTCAGGTCATTGCTGAATTTCTCCCTCGCCCAATCTCTAAACCTTCCTTCTCGCCTTGACATCGTTTTCTCGAAAGTGTCGAGTCGATGTTCGAATTTTTCGAGTCGATGTTCGACTTTGTCGAATCTGGTCGAGAGAGCAGTCAGCTGATTCATAATTTCTCCCAATACTGATGCAGAAGCATCGTCTGCTCGTTTGTTGGTTAGGTCGACTTCGTTGGACTCGTCCTCCTTAGGTGCCTCCTTGCCTCCAGAGTTCTCCTCCTCTCCTTTATCGCAGCTGCGTTTCTTTCCGCCTCGACAGTAAGGCATCAGCAACGGCATACCTTTTTCGTTTTCTTTGGCTATCTCTTTAGCCAAAGCTTCCAGTTGCTCCTCAGTGACAAACTCCTTATCTATAAATCAGTTTTATAATAAATGGAAAAATTCGACAATACTGAACACAAGCAATATACGAATTTAAATATTAAGAGCAGGTCGTATATCTCTATCCTTTTCTAATTGAAGAATTAATTTTTTTGCAAAAACTAATTATTGTAGCAAAAAATAAGGAGATAGCCCCATCTCGCATAATAAAAAGCAAGATTTTCTTTGATGAGGAAAAATTATTTTTATCGATTTATTTTGAAGAAAACCTTGAAAAACTCAAAAAATAGAGGTTAGGATGGACAATTCAGTTTTTCAAGGTTTTCTTAAAAACGAAGCGATAAAAATAATTTTTCCTCATAAAAGAGAATCTTGCTTTTTATTATACGAGATGGGGCTTTCTTCTTATTTTTTGCTACAATTATTAATTTTTGTAAAAAAATCAATTCTTTGATTAGAAAAGGACAGATATACTCGACCTCCTCTTAATTAAATTTATTTTCATCAGTGAACTTTAATTAACACTGATCAAGTCGACATTTTGTTCCTTATTTCGTTAAGTCTCTGACAGACTGAACACAAGTCGTATCAGAATCAAAACTTTAAGGATTGTTTGTTTGGTACATTAAAATTGTCACTAGTTTACTTCGATGTGAGATACCGAACTCAAGTATTCCCTCGTGAAGTTTTAACCAGTTTTGTAATTAATTATTTTGTAGTAAATTAAACTTCATCAGATTTAAATTCATTTGCATATATATACATACATATACACACACACACACACACACACACACACACACACACACACACACACACACACATATATATATACAGATGCATACACACATATATACATACCTAGAGTGTATGGAACTCCAGACTCCGTCTCGAAGTAAACTCGTTTCTCCTTTATAAAAACTCTCGTTTCCTCGTTGCCGTGCCTTGCCTCAAATCCAAAGGCTTCTTCTTGAGTTTTCAAGAAAAGAAGTAAATTTTTCCTTTCTGTACAGAATTCAAAAGAAATTAGCTTTTTATATTGTGTATATATATAAATATAATTTCCTTTTAATTTATTGAGTTTAGTAAATCTAGATTTATTTATTTTATTATTTTTGCTAGTAGCTTTGTTACTTTTACTTTGGATATATATGCTTTTATATGCTATGGCGTCCCATAGCTTTCATATAGCACATATATACACATATCGTACTTGTATGGCCATATCATGTACCGCCATCTTTTATTCACGTTCGCATTCCTCGTTCCTCGTTTCTCGTACAGGCGCGACATCGTTCTCGCGCGTGCTTGACGCCTCGCGCCATCTTTACACTGTTCTTCTTTCTCTATCTCTTTCTGTCTCTTTCCTTGATCGACGCAAATCCGCCATATTGATTTGCCTCGAAACAAAGAATTTAGAGAGAACGTCAATTTCGAGAAAAAAAACCCAATTGACATCTCAGTTCCAATTTTAATACGAATTTCGTTTTGCTAACAATCATTTTTGATTTACATATACATATACACATGTGCATGCACATCCATACATATACCAATGCACATGTGTGTCACGCTTATGGCTCTCTTCATTCCACGACACCGAGAAACCGCACATCAATTGTTTTACGCTTTCTCTTAGCAAAACAAAACTCCTCCTGTTGCCGGGCTTTGCGCAGTTGAAGCTTGCTGGGCCCATAACCTGTTAATATATTTCAGCAATAGGGCGAGGTTATCAATTTATTATATTATGCAGACACTGCAACAATTCACACACAAGATGTATTTAAAGTATTTATTATGTTAATAATACACTCCCTTTACAAGGCACACTCGTATCAAAAACTAAGAAAGCAGATCTATATTAATGTTCTCTAGAAGCACTCCGATGTGTCGCTCAACAAGGATTGATGGACTGACCGACGCATATACAGAGAGAGAGAAGCTAAAAGGGCGCTTCTGCCCACGGCAGCCTTCACAAATACCCACACATAAAATATGCGCACATTCTTAACAATATTTTTTATCCATTTATATTAATTTTTAATTTTTTTTATCAATTATTATTTTTGATCAGTTTTTGTTTAGATATAAAATATATTAAAAACAAAATTTTTAAAATAACATACAAGTAAGAAAATATATAAGTAAATTGTATTATGTTTTTGAAAATTTCTGTATTTATTCGGTCGCTATGAATTAATCTAATTTTTTTTTGTTATCCTTTTATTGGTTATTCCGTTTCCGGCATGTACCCATTACCATTCCTCCAAGGATCGTTTTTATGAAGTTTAAATAAAATCGTATGCCCAGTCCGAACCCCAACAGAGGTCTCCACAACTATCCTAAAGGAGAAACCGTCTATCCCCCCTTCATCATCATTGGAGCATCTCTCCGGAAATATCGTTTCAATGGCCCATGCGGAGCCAGAAAGGGCAACTCTCAAAAGATGTGAATCCTGCTTGTCACGATAGAAAAAGCGAGACGCGGGTATGACAATTCGAAGAAAATTTCTCGTCCGACCTGTCACATCCTCGTCATTATCGAGGCGAACATTTGTCAAATACCGTTATGTGCTGTCAAGAATTGTCACTGACAGCAGTCGAAAATCACATTTTAAATGAAGTCCAATATTTATATATATAATCACTATGTGCGGTTTTTTTTAAAAACCGCATCAGTCAAATGTCTTAAAAATAGATTGTCCATAAAATAATGTGTAACAACACCCCTATATACAATCATACGGGCATATCACTTCCCGCGCGTTTGAGCGTCCACGTTACAAAAAAATCGAACGTTCACTGACGTCACAACCGGCAAATTTCTGCGAAATGTTTGTATACAAATACTGATGCCGGGCATCAAAAAGACCAGTCAAGGTCAGTCCATTCAAATGATTTTTTCCGCAGGAGAAAAAAAAAGAACTGCGCACTTTCACTAAAACCGAGTATAAAATGACACAATATCTGAAGAAGTCCACATCTCGTTATCCATACAATTTTAATGTATATAAATCTCTCTCAGAAAAGATACTCCGAAAATTGATGTTCATGACCCTTCTTGCTTTTTAGGTCAAAAGGTTAAATATAATTTGTGTCATATATTACACAAAATCGCAGCCGCGTCGCTCAAATCATCCAAAGGTTTCCGATTGTAAGATCTATAACTTCTTAAGGCTCAAATGCGAAATTAACAAAATTGGCGGCAAAAGATGTTTACAGAATTACATTCTCGAATTAATTCACCCGGTAAATCGTCCGCAAGGCAGACCCTGAACGCCGCACCACAAGTGAACAAACGGAAGGAAAACCGCCCACACGTCCCCTCAACGCAGCACCGCACTTGCAACGGGGGAGAGCCAGCACACGAATCACCGAGATAAAGCCATCCACAGACCTTCCACAAGCTAAGAATTACAGATTTGAATTTGCTCCAAAATGGCATCTAGCCATAACGGACTTGAATATGAACGATGATAAAGATTAAGAAAAAACTCTTGATCAACAATCAAGCACACGACAAATATAAAAAAATCAATAAGTAAAAAACCCCGAACAAATTTTAAAGGGGCTAGATGGACTCCATCCGCCAATTTTGAACTGAGCAGGGGAACAGAAAAAGAAGAGGGACAGGACAGAGAAAGAGCCGGCAACACGTCCGCTCCACTCAAAGTCCGCGCACGGAATCCGAATTAATCTAATCTATATCATATCTAGTCTTATATATAAGTAATGTCGCAGAGGTCGCTAGAAAACAAGTGCGCATTTTAGTAATTGTCTGATGGATTGGAATTATATACGAAGTGTACTGAACTCTCACCACTTGCGGGAGTCGGACACAAATTTCTACGTCAAGTGACAAGATTTTTGTGTTTAAAATATGTTGGTATCTTTTGTTGTCGGGATCGCATATGTAAGAAGTATTCTCAGAGCAGAGCGAGCAAGGCGATCGACCCGAGCCCCGCGCTTTTAGGGGCCCCGCTGAAACTTTGTATTGATAAGACAAAATTTAATATTGCCTTAATTAATTTTTAGTTTTTTAAAATCAATTGAATTAAGAAAACATAAAGCAGTTAAGCAATAGATTTTGTTTGGAATATTAAGTGAATTAAAAAATAAAGTATCGTTTTAAAAATTTTTTATTTTTTGTGAGTAAAGAACAATAAATATTGATTTCAATAGTCTAATTCTATATGCTCATATGATAGGAATGAGATTCTAAATTAAATTAAGTAAACTTATGATATATTTAATTCCTCCAATCAGTAATAGATTAATAATCAATTTAATAGCACATTATATGACGTAGTACCCTGGTAGAAATTTTCATTATAAACTGGTCATATTTTAACCATTTTTTTTCAAAATTGGTAATAAATTGACCAACAATCACTAGAAAATGATCAGTTTATCTGCTAACTGCCGACGGTAGTAGTATTAGGCAGTTTGCTATGCAAGCTCGAAGCAGGTGGCGTTCTGAGCTCTAGCGCTGTCATGGCGGTCACACTACGCCAATCTTGCTGTGTTAACATGTATAAGTGTATTCATGAGTCTATCCGTGTGTATTCAATGACGTCACTAGCGGGGGAATGGGGGAAGCCCCTTCTCTAATAGCAGAGCGTTGCGCGTCATTGCACGCGCACAGCTACACGTATATGCTCATCCATGCATACATAAGTGGAGTGTGCCGCCATGACAGCGCTAGAGCTCAGAACGCCACCTGCTAGCTTGCATAGCAAACTGCCTAATAGGTACCACTATGAAGCGTCACAACAAACCCCCACTCCTCACCCTCCCCGGATGTAAATGACCTCTGAGTGGTGTCAGGAGCTGAATGAGTCATTGTGACGTCACGTGGTTATATATACATATAATTTTATCTAGAGATGACAAACTTTTTCAATAATATTTATAAAAAAAATGCATATAAAGAAAAAATTTCAAAATTTATTAATAAAATTTTATAAAACTATTCAAATTAATCGAGCAAAAATTAGAATTAATTTATTTGATCAATAAAATATTTTGCAAATTAAAAAAAAATTACTTTATTAGGATGAGGTGCAATATTCGTCAAGAAAGAAGAAGATGGTATACTTCATATTTTTTCGTTTATTGTTTTATAAAATATATAATGGATACAATTACATTATATGTATAGTGAACAAAACTTATTTTATAAGTATAGTGTATAATATTATTTTATAAATATAATGAATACGTTTATAATTATTTTACAACTACAAGATAATTTAAGAGCTTAAGCTACAATTGAATCAACATGAAGCGCTGTAATTTCGTAAAATACAAAAATAATTTCGGTTTTAAAAATACAATTTTCAGGTTCTTTTATTTTATTTTCCACACTTGTAATTAACGACGCAATAACATCATCACACTGGAGTACAGCTTGTTTCACAAAGCCCGCGCAATATTCATCTATTTGAGATCCATATCGAACACCGCACAATTTTTCTACAAGATCAACAATCTCTCCTGCACACACACTAACACCTTTAACGGGATGTCGGAACTACAACAATCGAGTTTTGCTTTTCTTATTTTATTAATATCTTTTCCAATTCATAAATTAAACTAATATAATGACTTGTCCGCACTTAAGCTATGTTAATACAATAATTTTTGCTAAAATAAAAAATCATTTAGACTTGTTATTTTTTTATGAGCTTGGATTGGAAATTAGATATCAAACGTAACAAACCTAACCTTAAAATACGATGCATTGAAAGTTTGTAGTATAACTTTTTATATATAGTATTTTGATGGATTTCTTGAGTTGTCCGCACTAGAGTTTAATCTTACAAATTTTTACTTTGTAGTAAAAAAACTCGATTAAACGCATCGATTATTCATAAGTTAGGATTGGAAATATTATTAGGAGGCGCGCAGCTTCGTCATGCTCTTAAGAAGCGTGGTTAAATATTTAATTCTATCATCTACGCAAAATGCAACGCCTTGTAAATACTCAAAAGTCACCTTTTTTATAACAATGCTTAGTCGATACCTTTTGACCAGACCAGAAACAGGGGTGAAATTTTCTTCAATTTCAATGGCTCTATCAGTATGGCTTCTAGTATACCTCAGACTCCAGCCAGTTCCGTACACTTTTTGCTCCATCAAATCATCAGCATTACCATCAAAATATTTCTCAGTATCACCAAACGAAGCTTAAACTCGTTCCACGTATCCGTAGTGAAAGCTATTCCTTGAAAATCGTGTAAGAGTAAGCGTACCATTGGATAAAATTTGTAGTTTATTATATTCAAGACCAACTAAAATTTTTTTCGTAGATGACTTGTTCAAACCGTAGAAAGAATTAAAGGTGGGCTGTGTAAAGTTCTTCATCTGATGCGCCATTTTTTTCCTTTTTTCCTAATAGCTTTCTACGATACGAATGTCGACTGAATGACTGTCATCTTGATGAATATAATCTCGTTATATAAAGGCTTAACACAAGAGACAGTGGGGTAGATAAGGTGATGACTATGAAAATACACTCTTACTACTTCTTTGTAACGAACGTGCTTTTATGACAAGAAAGTAAAAATGATTTCCAGAAAAGCTATCGTCAACATTTTTGATGAACACATGTCTTGCAGCTGCAGTATTATTTTCTATCGAATCAGCAAAAAATTGTTATTAAATTCCTTGAACTCTGACCTCATTATTTCTTTAGCGAGCGTTACTTTACGAGAAGAAAGTAACAATCATTCCTAGAAAAGTTATCGTCAACAGGTCTGATCGACACGTAACTTGCAGCTGTAGTATTGTTTTCTACGAAACCAACAAAAGAATTATTAAATTCCTCGAACACTAATCTCAATATATTCTTGGTAACGAACATGACTTTGCGACAAGAAAGTATCAGGTTACAATAACGACAGCTTACCACAACACTTTTGAAAACATCTTATCATACAAAAACCATTTCCAGAAAAGTTGTCGTCAGCATGTTTGAACGGTACATAATTTCTGGCTACACCATCGTTTTTTACTAAATCAGTAAAAAAATTGTTCAGAAATTTCTCGAAACCCAATCCAGATGTCATGTAATCCAAGAACATGATACAAAATTTGCCGCGCACATCAGATGTTTCACTTTATAATTGTACCGTATTCCAACGGAATCTATTACAATTACGACGTAGACGGTTAATATAATCTGGTATCAAAGACGGCATTCCATAACTATCAAAATACCAAGCTGTACCACTGCGGTTAACGTACATACACACCCAATGCGTTCCGGGTTTTGTATGACCATCAGTGTTCACTACAATTGCTGTCGGTTTCATCTACACCTTCGGAATTAGATCAGCTGGGTACACTCCTACAGAGTGGGACGGTATACCCTTCAAAATTTCCATTATCTCCAGGCTGTTCATCGCAAAGAAGCGTCGGTGGTTGAAACACAAAATCAGAATCACGCTCCAAATCTCGTAAAGATAACCATTTTTTTAAACGGTGCGCATTGTTTAAAGCACACGTATATTTTTGATGAGGTGTCTTTACAGCGTGATTGAGACAATAATTATTTAACCAGGGTAGCTGATTAAATGACGGGCAATCTTTATTTGATTCTAAATTTATAATTTCTTGCGCTGTAATACCGTATAAAATTGACCACTTTTGTTTACCTCTCACGTAAATTTTTCTAACTTTCCGAATAAGATCGCGCAACGTTTGGTGGAGATCTTTCTCCGTGACATCACCGTCAAAATAGTCAAGACCATGATGATGTTCTACAAGCCAATTATTTTCTCTTCTTATGTCTCTGCTAAAAGCATTTATACGATTTTTCGATGCGATAATCCAATGATCGCTAACATTATCGTTCAAAGCTACGATGGCGACTTCTTTTGGAACAACTCTATTATTGCTATCTTTTAAGCACTGAATATCCACGACTACATCCATAATTTAACTTTTTGTCTGACCAATGCAATGATTAAAGCTGTACTGAGGAGTAACGGCGACGTCTTTGCATCCGATAAAGTTTGTAAGCGCCATCTATTGATAGCTTTACCCGTTGAAATCTACAACTGTTTGTCGCGATGCGTCAATCTTTAATATGTTATCGTATCCTGTATAAATTATACAATTGACGGTGTCTGTCAGAGGTTCGCTAAATCTGACATCAAGTCTAACACTTCTGTGTTTTATTCGATTCCAATTAATACATTCATTTGCCGATAAATCGGGTGTTATATCAAATGTAAACAGACAGGAACCGTTTGGATACGACTCACAAGTAATTTTATTTTCCTCATTGAGGAAATGGACACCTGTACCGCTGAATAAAGTATGATATGCATCAACGTATAACTTTTTTACTTTAAAATCAGATTGTAATGGTTTTGAAGGTATTTGAACACCATCAACAAACAAACATAGAAAACTGATGTTAAAAAGATCAAAATTGAACGGATTGAGCCCTATGATTATTCTTTTAGGTAAATGTCCTAAAATAATATTATCCAGAGTTTCACCATGTATACCGCTATGCATTGTTACAGCTTTGACTTCAACTCTTGTGAGAGGGTATTTAGCTGTAGCTTTAGAAAGTGCTTTTGCGTGTGCTAATAGCACACCTGGGTTAATTTTTACTCGTTTAACTATAAGATTAACTTCTTCTATATGTACGGCAAAGTATCCTGAAGGATCCATGAGAAAAAAACCATCTTGAGAGCGCACCAAACGAACTCTTACTTCAACGCCGTTTAATAATAACTTTTTTTTTGATTAAACACATCTGCATGTAAATATTCGACAAGATCTACAGTTTTTTTACGCCCAAATATTCACGTCGCTTTACAAGTCCTTGGTTGTCACTACCCACATCGTCCATTTTCCCAGCTGTATCGTCGCACCACAAAACGGATGATGAATGAGAATTTTTAGCAGCAGGGCCATAGTTGAGCAGTGACTCGATGTATACTCTGTACGCGTAAGCATTATTTGGAGCTGTCACAGGTTTCTGGTTAAATAGTACATTTAATTGGCTGAATAGTGAATGCATAAAGTTATTCATCGGTGCCACTTTATTGAGTAGATGTGCAGTCACATTTCCAGGATACTCATCGATAGTGATATATGAGCTAACGCGCAAGCTAAGCATAGTATGTGCTAAATCTAAATAATCTTAGCCATTTTCAGATATTACAAATTCTATAGGTGAGTCATCAGTCAACAAGGAGATAGGCTTATACTGGACCCAATGAGAGCTCTCAATAGTAGTCTATGTAGGAGGAATGTCGAATGGGAGCAATTCTGATTTCATGCACTCGCAGGGCTGCGTGTGTAAAAACGCCATTTTTAGTCTAAAACGTCTCTTGTCGCTCATACTTTTTTACTTTTTCGAGAATTTTTCTTTTTTTTCTAGTTCTATTAATTTTCTTCTTTATTACTTTATTCCTTTTATTTTTTGTGCTGCGCCGTTTACTCTTTATTCGAGTGCTTTTAACACTGACACTACTGTCATCCAACTGCAAAGCAGACAGATGATGCTGTTTCTTATATCCAGATCCTTCCATTAATTTATCTAGTTTCTCTTCAGCCTTACTTTTAAGATTTGTGCTAGACGCTTTTATTCGATTTCGTAGAGATTCTTCGATTGGAGTATTCTGTGTTGCAACGTCAGATAAAACGTTCACACCAGTACGCAATACTTCCTTCCCCACAGCTTTAGCGCCACGGGTGAGTAGTAGTAGTACACGATGAAACAACCCAGCTAGAAAACTTCCTACACCACCATGCCCTCTTTGGTAGGGGGCTCCAATGTAAATACGTCCGATACCCCTACTATTTTTACCACCACCGATTTGCATGTCAGTTTTGTTCCGGGTCCACAAAATTTGTATCCTGGTACATGCATCTCAAAAGGCATTAAATCAATTATAGAATCTAGAACAGACTTTTCCCCTTCATCGTTTTTCTCTACTTTCAGAATTTCGTGCCCAGGCGACTTCATATTTCTTCTGATTTCGGTGATCTGTCGACTTTCTTTCTTCTCTTTCTCTTCCTACGCCCTTGTTCTTCCTCGCTGAGTTTGTTACTACCACCGGATTTTGATTTGCTACTACCAGACACTGAAAAAGCGAAAGAAGAAGCCTCATCGATTATCTGTAGCACACGATCGTTCCCAATAAAAAGCCGAGGCGTCACGACACGTCGAAGTGCCAGAGCAAACTGACGAGCACCTGTCGGATTCACGTGTTGTCTTTTTCTCTTAGCATCGTTAACCAAATTGATAATATTTGCGCCACGAATGGGAATGCCATCTATACATGTTGCACCATTATTATCCTAAGTAACGATGCCTGTGCCACGTAAATGTTGTAAAAGACCAACTGTATTGGACTAGTATCTTAAAGGTACACTTTCCATAATTCGTGCATCCATACGATCTTCTAATTCTTTGACGACTCGTTTTGACTCTGCCTCAGCATCATCATTATTATCATCGTTGATAATATCAGCATCTTGCATATCATTGTCTTTCTTTGAAGTTTCTGTCTTCTTGTTACTGATATCTTTAAAATGCAGATAACGTTGTAATGCTTGAGAATATCGTTGTCATTTATCCCGCTCGCTCATATCATCCGTAGAATTCAAGATATCGCTCATCTCGGCATCCAGCCTGCTAACAGCAGTTCCTGGTGTTTGCACCCATTTTAACCCAGCATTGGTAAAAAGTTTTTGTTGTAAGCGTTCTACACTCTCTTGCGGTAACAAAATCATTTTTTTGGTGTGTTCCATAATTTTTATTTTGATATAAGACTTAATAATACTGTACCAATGAGCGGTGCCAACAATATTGGCAAGAATCTGCCATGCTCTACGATGATTTTCTTTTTCGTAGATTCTTTCGAGGATTTGCCAATCGTCTAAAAATGCCTGCGTGTTTACGTAATCATGTTTAGTGCGTTCTGTTGAGAGAAACGTTACCGCGCAGCACGTTGAGAGCACACTCACAAATGTATCGGACCAATTTGGGGTCTGCCTTACGGAGCACAGCAGCGCGTTGCTCCCTGTTAAAATAGTAAAGCGCTCTTAAAATATCTGTATGCTTTTGCCCGACGGGACCTCTAGTTTTCCGATCTATCACAAAGATACGACTGGAAGGTGATTACTCAAATCAACGCCTTTAAACTGTTTTCGAGGATTGTAAACGTACTAATATTCGTTATCGGGGAAGATGCAAGCGCGAAAACGACAATTATCTGGAATATTTTGTTCTAAATCTAGCAAAAGGTATCCAAATGGCCGCGTGGTGGCGTCCCAGTATGCCTCTTGTAAGAATCGTGGATCTTTAGGACAGAGCTGGCGCAAAAGATGTTGTATTTGTGTACGATCGCGTAAATTTCTAAGCACGATCATGTATTGCGCGTTGAGCGAAATGTCTCGTTAGCCTTTTCCTTGATGAAATATATTCTGTGTAATAAATATGACGCTTAGGTTATTGTGATGACTCCCCTTTGTAAATAAGTTGACAATGGCATTACTTGAGGATGATTCACGCATCAGATATCATCCAATATTAATAACTTTGGACGTGAGTCATTAGCGTAGTCCGTACTTTCAGGAAGCCCCTCGTGAAATTCTATGTCCCCCAAGCTCTTTGTAACCTGCCTGCCATTCAGCATAGTAAACGATCACGTGATCGAAACGTGTGTCACTCATACGACCGATGTATTTTAGAAATTTTTTTACAAACACTGTTTTGCCACAACCGGTAGGTGCGCAAAAAGTAGATGTCCACGGGTGTTTCCATCTAATATCCATGACTTACTACTACACTCAATTCTCGCTATTACGAGCAACTCGGGAATAATTTCTCTCGCTATTACGAGCAACTCGGGAATAATTTCTCTCGCTATTACGAGCGTGAGAGGGGCTCCCACCACTAAAAAAATGCTATGCTTAGAATAATGAGCGAAACAATACCGAACGAATATAAATAATATCTATATCGATCGTACATATGTAACTGCTTGATTTTCATTGAAATAAGATCGTTTATAGATATAGTGAAAGATTATATATTATTTAAATAGTGAATCACACAAAACATATATTATTTAAACAGTACCCGACAAATCTTCTTTTACCATATACGGTCTTACAAGTTTTCGTTTCTGTAAGCGATAATACTTCGTGAAAATCTGTCGTTCTTATTGCCGGTAAAGATATGATAATTTCGTCCGTGTTACCCGATATTAACTCGCGTATACATTCAAAATTAATTTTTTACTGTTTGAATGATTTAGTCTTATACCTTTAATTTTACATACTGTTTGTTCAGAACCATCTGGAAGTTTACACTTGTACGCGTGAAATTTCGGACCACCAGAGGCAAAAGATGATATGTATGTACCAACACCTTATTCCGCTAATTCATCAGTGAGTTCATCAAGCAGTGTACCGATCGGTAAATCGTGTTCGTCGTTCATACTGACATAGAAAACGGAGTCTGTGTCGTAGTAAAGTGCACGCGATCCTAGTTTATTCAAATAATCAAAAAGTTCAAGCCGAGCTTGTGCTGTTGTGTAAGCTGCAATTACAACACTTGTCGTGAGTGACTGCAGGAGAGCTTCATCCTGATACTTCCAATTCACGTATAATACTTGATCGTTGACTGGGATGATACTGTTTACAACCACTTCAGCATTGGTAAGTAGTCCTGTCAATTTTGTTGGCTCTGTAACAACCTCCGTCTTAGCCATATTCTCTCGTTGCGCGAGCTTTCCCCATAGCGAGTTTAAACATAGTTTAACAACCGACCTCAAACCCGCATCAAAATTTATAACAGTTTTACTTGGACGAATACCCTCTTCACGTTCAAAGTTCTTGATATAACGGTTCTTATGATCTTCGGTAATACATTCTGACGGGTAACCAGAAGCCTCGGTTTTTTGTTTAAAGAATTCATCGATGTACTCGGTAAAAATACCACTTGTTCGCGTGATAGGGTTATATTGTACCATCTCATATTTTGTAAACGTCTTGAATCACGTATCCTATTTTTACAGCTTTTTTAAGCTCTTCCGACACCCATGTTCCGTGTAATACCCGATCCATCGTATTATCGTGCATACAATCCGTTTGAATCATTTGTTCACAGCACGTACGGTAAAGAGGAAAAATTAATTTTCCATGCATTTTAACTGGTAAAACAGGATGATACAAATTTCTGAGCGGGAGTACATCGCAAATGATAAGACCTTCAACGTTACTGATGTTGTTGTTATCCCCTATGAGAGTTTGAGTTTCATTACCCACATATAACGTTGGATGACCCACAGGATATTTATCTCGTTTACAAATGTATGGATATAATGAACATACATCAACGCATTTAATTTTTCCATCACCCTCACATTTATATAACTGTACCGTGTTACCAGTTCTACCACCGAAAAATGCGTCAGGGGGGTCCAGCGGTTTACGATAAACAATATCGATATTCGCATCTATATATTCTCTCTATTCCCGGTTACGTGAAATTTCCCGCTCAAATTCACAACCCCATATTTCAATGAGTGTATAATTGCCTGTTTTAATTTTGAAGGATATAGCTCATGCTCTTTCGTATCTGTCGTCATGCGATTCGCCTGATGATAATGTTCCATTGCTATTTATTCTGTAATATCGTGAACATCCAGCCAGTAGCACCCGTAAAATTGAAGAACTGTACCATTATGATCCTCATCTGCTAGTGATGGAGCGTTTCCATCAACAAGAACACCTTCAATAAGTCTCCTCTCCCGTCCATGCCCTGCATGCTATAGGCATAACACCTATTTGATTTTTTTTTTTAAACTTTTTCCTGTAAACATGCATACACGTTGAAGCTATGGTTGTGCACTCTTCGAATTGGTCTACATTAAACTCCATGAAAGAGTATAGCCGAATAACCATGTAAAAATGGTTTTAACTCGGATTTCCCTGAAACTTTGCTTACTTTTTTGCCTTGTCAAAAAACTAAAATCCTGAAAGTTTCAGATCCCTATGGTCAAAATTGGCTTCATAACCTCAAAAAACGTGTTTTTCAGTTTTTTTGCTATAATTAGGTGAATTCTTAATGGATATCCAAAATTCGAAATCGAGGTAAAAGAGGACAATAAAACGCATATATTTAGTGACTATATAAAACCTTACGAGTCTCAAACATAATCTAAAAATAGATTTGAAAATTCCAAAATGTCCTGTACATTAACGGTATAAATGCATACTGATTTTTTACTTTTAGAAACTTTACTTTTCATAAAATCTATCATTCATATGTTCTGCAGATTTTTGTAGGAGTAGTGGAAATCACCTTAAATATCAAAAAACTGAAAATTTCATAGATTTATAGCATTTTAGAGGCTCTATTGCATTCTGATCGTGAAAATAATAACAAATACACGTTCAGCGACCAAAAAAATCTCCTAGATATCGATAATCAGTCGGATTTATATCATATGTATCCATAAAATACGAAAATAAGCTTAAAAAAATCGTTTTTCGACCAAAAAGAGTCCTGTAATCTTCTTATTACCATCTTAAACTATAATTTCACCTCGTCATCTTCAAAGTAACCTTAAACATTTATTCACTGACTAATAACTTCCTTGGTACTGATTTTTAATCTTATTCAGTACAATGTTTGGCCGAAAGATATGAAATTAACCTCAAAAAATGCGAATAGTGACTAAAAATGACCTAAACTATTATTTTTCTGACGTATTCGAAACAATTCTTTGTATGATTTCTTTGAAATAACCTCAAAAACATATTGATGGATTCTAAGAGCTTTTTACTGAGATTGTTTATATTGTGCAGTGCGATGTTTTGTCGAGCACCACCAAAATATCGCCAAATAATGCGCCTAGCCAGCAAAAATATTTCATATTGTTCTACAGCATGATTTAAAAGTAATTAACATCAAAATAGTAATGTAATATTACAAAAATATTTTATTATTTTAAATATACATTAGCGAGCCGAGCTTGTGTTGGAGTACAAGCAAGCAGGTGAGCCCCACACAGTATGAAACGTTGGAAATATTTCAAAACATTTCATGCTGTGCGGGACAGCTTTGTAGTTTATATTTGTTAGTGTTGCCGTAGAAGATGTAGTTTTCGATTATATAAAAGAAATCATGCCCTGATAAGAATCCCGTTCTTTACGGTATTAACTGTTTGAATTAAAAAATAAAGACAATGATTACATAACATAAGAACGTAACAATAATTTTAAAAAATATGCACATTTAGGCAACCTGAAACTGAAAATAAATTAGTCTGCTATTTTAGTTGATAACCAAAAAAATATTATCTTTATTAAACTTGAAACATGATTTAATTATTAAAAAAATTGTTCATTTTTAAATTACTAATTTTTTATTCGCTTTCTATTTGTTATTCATTATTTTCCTTTGTAATTTAGTTAAATTCAGTTTTTAATTTTAAAAATAATTATTTAATAATAATTTCGGTGGCTCTTTCAAGACACTGCTGTCCTGCCCGTCTTAGGGAGAATCCAGATAACGGAACTTTTCAAGGGGTTGTGCTGTTCCGTGCTGTTCCGTGCCGTGCCGTATCCGTGCCGTTCTATGATGAAGTGTTCCATCTACATTATCTCGTCTTCCCTGAATAATTTGATAGTAAACATAAGACACCTTTCTATGAAATTTAACATTCGTTTACTATCAAATTCAAAGAACACGAGATAGTCTAGATGGAATTCTCCATTATAGAACGGTACGGACACGGCACGGCACGGAACAGCACGGCCCCTTGAAAAGTTCCGTCATCTGGATTCTCCCTTACTGCTAGTATTTACTAGGGAGAGAACTGTACATGCTACAGTGTGAGCTAATTTTGCTCCTCGACTCTGAGTTAACATCGAGTATGCCATACCCTTATCCACGTGCACTAGGGTAAACTATGCACGTTTTCCTTTTTTCTCTCTCTTTTGGGTTAGCATAAGAGTAGAGATCATACCTTACTGCACACATTAATTCACCCTCGACTAAAAATATTATTACTTGATTATTGATGCTAGATTGTAGCGCTGCAGTTCGTGGTAGACGGAAGAAACATTTTATCTTTACTTAACGGAGTTTCCCATCATGTGAATCTCAGTACCTGTGAACACTATATCCACAATAACAACATTACATAAAAAGAATTTAAGAAATGTATTTTTAATGAAATTTTAAGCAAAAAATGTTTTATTCATAAGAATTTTAAGCTTTGAAATATTTAGTGTTTTAATTGTTAAATAGTCGTATTACAGCATAATTATTTATTTGCTTTAAAAGTCATTTGCATAAAATTTTTCCATTCATTATCAAATTACATGAATTTCTTTTTCGTGTAGATTAGTCTTAATATTTATATATTTTAATACAAAATTGTAATAAAAATTGTAAATCAAGTTGTAAGGAAGTCAATTTGTAAGTAATCTATATATTATTTTTATATAAATAAATCTTTATAAGCTATGCAGTCGTTAATTCTTCTTTATTAATTTTTTCAAAACAACATATTTAGGTGACGTTCCTGTTACTTTTTTGTAACTCTTTTCAATCACTAAATAATATTTTGCGAATTAGAAAACATTCTTAACAATTAAAAATTAGTCAAAATATAATATAACTATATTTACATGTCAATATGTATAAACAAAGCGTAGCCTGTAAAGATTCATTAATATAAAAACATTTACTAACTATCGATTGAGTCATCATGATGAATATATACTATTTCACTATAACTAGAGAGAAATAATGATATACATCTCAAGCAATTAATTTGTACGCATTGATTTTAACTTATAATAAAATCTTCAAATCTGAGTACAGTCGATGATCTGAGTCCCGCCGCCTTCTCCTCCATCGACTAGCTCATGCGTTACCCCCACTCGTTGACTAAAAAAATTTGTTTCCAAACATTCCGAGTCCCGCCGCTGCTCCATGCGACTTTTTAACTTGTAAAAATGGATTTATTAGTTTAATTTTTTTGTTTAGAATACAATAAACGTTTATTGAAATTTAAGGTAACAAAAAATATTGTAATATTGCATAATTCTCATTTATATTTACTATAAAAAATATAAAAATTAAAGAATATATTATTTATTGATGAACTAAATACTCATTGTTATTATGAAAATGAAATAAAATAAGATTTATTTTATCTTTTATTTATAAAGCAATCACTTAAATTTTCAAATAAATAACATTTTATTGATTGATTAAATATATCTAGTTTAATTTTTATATTTTTGTCAATAGATATAAATGAAAATTATGCAATATTGTATTATTTCTTTGTTACTTTTTATTTCACTAAACATTTGTTGTATCCTAAACAAAAAAATGAAATTAATAAACCTATTTTTACAAGTGAAAAAGTCGCATAGAGCAGCGGCGGGACTCAGAATGTTTGGAAACAAATTCTTTTAGTCAGCGAGTGGGGGTAACGCACGAGCGAGTCGATGGAGGAGAAGGCGGCGGGACTCATATCGTCGACTGTATTAAATATTTATGAAAAACATGAAAAATAATTACATTTTGCAAAATATGATTATTACATTTTCATTCTATAGATATTATAATCACTCTTTTGGTTGAAACTTTTTTTGTAACTCATGGAAAAATAAATGGATTAAAAATGAATTCCCATATTGTATACAATAAGACTAAGGTGTACGGTACTATTCATTTTTATCAGTAATTAGTATTTACAAATTGAAAGTTAAATCCTCTTGCTTTCGCATTATGAAATTGTGAATAATAACAACTGGTTGTAATTATTGTCATAAAATTTTTATGTGTAAATTTATTTGAATGCATATTGTAATTTTAACTATTTAATAATAAGTAGTTGAAATATAATATTTGTGAAACAATGTTTCTTATTTCCCTCCTAGTAACTTAATAGTTTATTATTGTTACAATAAATATTTGAATGTATAGATATATCAGAATTTTTAGAAAAAATTATTGAACACAGAATGTTTATAACAGATAAATGTTTTTTCATTCAATTTAATAGATCCAGTTATTATTTTCAACTGTATTACTTTATGAAATACAGATGCTGATTTCCTACATTGTATATAAAAATAAATGGTTCAATATTTCTTGGTTGTTCAGTACATCATGTGAGAATTTAATGCTAGAGTAAACAATATTTTCATAAAGTTATAACAAATTCCTTTACTTTCTAGCTAATATGAGTCTCTAAAGTAGTCTTTGAAATCATAAAGAAATTTTATTCTATAAAATAAGTATTTTAAAGTTATTTATTTATTAATATATTTATATTGAGCATTTAAAAAATTATATATTTGAAATATGATACGATATTGTTAGAATATTTCTGTTAGTTACCTTCGACTAATAATCCTTCATCATTCCATTAGGTTTTGTTAAATTTTTTTGACAAATGAATTGACAACTATCTCTTGAATTTGTATTTTAGAATTATATCAATAATTATTACTAAATCGTCAATTTTATAACTTATCTCAGTTTTTGCATTAAATTTTTTTAATTTTTTTTACAATTATTTTTTTTACAAGAGGGCTTTGTTTGATATATTTGATATATAAGAAAAATAAGAATCTTAAATGACAACTAAAATGTAATGTGTGCGATATTAGGTTTACTGCGTGTGCGATAAACATGTGTAGCGTGCTAATTTTAAAATAATATGAATGTTCTTAATCATATCAATAAATATAATAAAATTTCATGTTTTCAAGGTAGCCATCTAACATTGCTTGGGTGTAATAAGGTTTATTCAGTGAATATAACATCAAATTGATTTAATAAAACAGTTTTTTCAAATCTCATTATTTATCAACAATAATCCCGATGAATTAATTATGATTAAAAATAATATTTTAATACTTTCAAGAAATATTTCTTTGAATCAACATCATGTAAAATAATTAAAAAAGTTAAGATTTACATCAAAAATAAAAAAAAATTTGAATAAAAAAAACATTTATTTGAATTAAAGTTTTTAACTTTCTCATAAACATTTTTTTAGTTCTCTAAAGTGACAATTCTCTTTTGTTTAAGAAATCTTTTATGTATGTTAATAAATATTTTATTGATATTAAAAAATACATTATCACTGAAAGAAAAAATTATTTTGATTAAAAAAAAAATTTCACTGATTTCCCGCAAAGAAACAATTTCTTTGATTCAATAAAATTTTTTTTTTTTACAAAGAAATTTTTTTCTTAGTATAACTTTAAAGCTTTACTCCAATTATTTTTATTTTTTTCTAGTAAATTATTTTCTTAATATTTTAATACATTCTCAATAATAATAATAAAATAAAATTATATTGAAATTTAATTTAAAAAATATAATGAGGAATAATTTGTATTTTTCAGAATGTTATGGAAGTTGCAATGAACAAAAAGTGTCTTGTCTGTAATGAAATCTTCAAAAAAAAGAAAAAAAGGTCTATAATAAATATAAATTCGGAAGAGATGGCAAAAGAATTCACAGAAGTTTTCAAAATTGAATTCATAGTTGGTAACAAAATATGATGATTATGTGCAAATCGTGTTTATAAAGAATGTCAAAAGAAAACGCAAAGCGAAGTTCCAACAAGTAATATTAAAGAAAATGAAGTTACCGATAGTCAGGGTTCTTCTTTTACAGTAACTAGTGTTTCATCAGGGAATGATCCTATTTTTGAATCTCCTGAATCTCCGCAAGTTCAACCACCAAAAGACCTCGTAGAATTTCCAATTCAGAGAACCATTATTTCTCATTCATACTGTTGTGTATGTATTAAAATGAAAAAAAATTTAAATATTGTGACCGATCGAGCTCGTACTCAAGCTTTTAAAGAAAAAAGAATATATATACCAAAAGGAAATCGCTATTGTCCTGACCATTTAATAAATAAAACATTTTTCTATGATGAAATAAAAAAATTAAAAGTTTATTCCAATTTTATTAAAATAGAAGTTTCAGAAGTGACATTTTTACTCGAACAAATGACAATGAAAAGTAATTTTGAAATTCATGACGAAGTGGGTACTTTAGAATTATCAGAAGAAAAGATAAGGACTTTTACGGGACTTATGTATAAAAATTTAATGTACCTAAATAAACTTTTAGTATCACTCCGAAATACAGATAATAGAAATAGCATTCAAGCAATTTTTGTATTTTTATTTAAATTGAGAACTGGAACTTCAAATGAAATAGTAGCAGCTACCTTGGGTCTTCGAAATGCTCAACAAGTGTCTGAATTCTCAAGTTCAGTCATCAACTCTTTTGTAAAGGATATTTTACCCACGTATTTTGGTGTTGATGCTATGTCTAGACAAGATTCAATAAGAAATCATACATCACCTGTCGCCAAAGAGTTGTTAAATATTGCAGATGATCATGTTCATATTTGCGGCACCAAAAGAGTAGTAATAACGCTTACCAAAGAATTTCATATTCTGGTCAAAAAAAAGTTCATTTATGTAAACCGTTTTCTATTTGTACAACAGATGGCTACGTAGTCGATGTACCTGGTCCATTCGAAGCCAATTTTAACGACGCTAAGATTTTAGAAACAGTGCTATCTGATCCGAATGGAATTAAAAAAATACTTGAGAAAGTTGACATATTCATACTTGATCAGGGATTCCGAGATATAAAAAAGTAGTTAGAAGAACAAGATTTTACTGTTTTCATGCCAGCTGTAAAGGGTAAGCGTTCTCAGCTAACTGCGAAAGAATCAAATGAATCTCGGTATGTCACAAAAGTCCGATGGCCAGTTGAAGTAGTCCATAGAATGATTGGGCAGAAGTGTCATCTTCTAAAAAAAATAGACAACAAACTTCTCCTATAAAAAATATTCTTATAAAGAATATTGTCGAATAGCTAATTATTTACATAATACTTTTGGAAAACGTTTAAATTCAGATAAGAGTAACCAATTAGAAATTATTGCTCAAATGAAATAAGAGAGAGTGGAGTAAATACTTTGGCTCAAGAAGTAGAAGCATCAAGATGGAGTCAAAGAAAGTTACCTCTTCAACCACTTACTTCAAATTAATTATTAGATTTTCTAGAAATGACTGAGAACGATCTTAAAATATTTTTTACTGGAATTTATCAGTATTCTCAGTCAATTTCATATTTAGCAGAATTAATGGGTGAAGATGACGATTTGAATTTAGAGTATGTAAAGGAAAAGCCAAATATAATTAAAATTAAAGTTAGATCACGTCATATAAATAGGAGGGTGTATGTATGTAATATTGAGTTCAAACCTGAAACTATTGGCTGTGGTAGCATTTCACGCTACGCATGTGACTGTGCAAATGAATTTCGTACAATAGGATGTTGTTCACATGTCGCAGCGGTAATCTATTATTTAGCATACGCACGATATTCGTCTCGAATAGTAAGACCTGCAGCAGCATTAAATGATTTATTGTGGAAAATACAATCCCTATAATTAATGAAGATAGTGATGAAGATTGAAGGGTGATATAAAAAGAATAATTTATACTTTATTATAATTTTTTATGATTGAAAATATTTTTTTTAAATATAGACGAAATTGAAAATTAAATTTAAGAATTATTTTTCATACCATTAAATTCACTTGAAGATATCTCCTACATAGCATGAAATATTTCCTAAATATTTCATACATCATTCCGAAAGATTAATTTGAAATATTACATAATATATTCAGGAAATCTTTCAAAAATAATAATAAAATATTTCTAAGACTATATCGTGATTAAAGTCAACTAACTCGATATGGCCAACCAGGCCGACACAGGAAGGTAAAATTGTAAGTATCGACATACCCCCACCAATGACCGTTTTATTTGAATTGAGAAATAGTTTCTTACGCTCTGATTAAGGCCAAGGGGTGCACTACATTCTTTGGCTTTAGATTCAGCCTACGTTTATATTCTTGTTTTCAAATCCATGTTTTTCCTATCAATGAAAGTTTAAGAAACTCGTGACCATATAGAAAATGTCGGATATGAATTCCAGGGCTCAAGAGTTAGTAGATATGGAAGGGATCAGCTTCGAGCATTGACGAAGGGGTATGGCCATTAAAAGAGCGGTCATATCGAGGTAGTTGACTGTATATTCATACAGATTTCTTGAAAGATTTATGAAATATTTCGCGAAATATTCTATAAATATTTCTAAAATATATCTTAAAATATTATTTTACAAATTTCTGAAATATTTTAAATATTTCATGGATTGTTTATAATTATTTATAAATCTTACATGAAATATTTCTAAAACTTATCTTAAAACATTTGATCAAATATTTAATAGATATTTCAAAAATTTTCAATGAAAGGTTTATAATTATTAATAAATCTTTCGCAAAATGTTTTTTCTGGTCGAAAAACGATTTTTTTAAGCTCATTCTCGTATTTTATGGATACATATGATATAAATCCGACTGATTATCGATATCTAGGAGGTTTTTTTGGTCGCTGAACGTGTATTTGGTGTTATTTTCATGATCAGAATGCAATAGAGCCTCTAAAATGCTATAAATCTATAAAATTTTCAGTTTTTTGATATTTTAGGCGATTTCCACCACTCCTACAAAAATCTGCAGCACATATGAATGATAGATTTTATGAAAAGTAAAGTTTCTAAAAGTAAAAAATCAGTATGCATTCATACCGTTAATGTACAGGCCATTTTGGAATTTTCAAATCTATTTTTAGGTTATGTTTGAGACTCGTAAGGTTTTATATAGTCACTAAATATATGCGTTTTATCGTCCTCTTTTACCTCAATTTCGAATTTTGAAGATCCATGAAGAATTCACCTAATTATAGCAAAAAAACTGAAAAACACGTTTTTTGAGGTTCTGAAGCCAATTTTGACCATAGGGATCTGAAACTTTCAGGATTTTAGTTTTTTGACAAGACAAAAAAGTAAGCAAAGTTTCAGGGAAATCCGAGTTAAGGCCATTTTTACATGGTTATTCGGCTATACTCTTTTTTCGAAATTCTAAACAGGCCTCTCTCAGTATTTTAAAATCTTTTTTACAATATTTTACGATCTCTTCTTGGAAATTAAATATGTATCCTGCTTCTGACTGGCGAATATACCATTCTATGATTTTTTTTCTTTCTTTACTGTTCATAATATCGACACCGTACATATCTAGGCTTGGTAAAGGACCGATACATAATTTGTTTTCTTCTGTGTTAAATAAATGTGAAAAAGTTCCTTTTTCTATATCTGACGACCCGTAAGCTTTCGGTAAATCTCATAGTGGCATATGACAATTATTTAGACAATCGATAAAGATGAAGATGATGGTGATAATAACCTTCTGGATGACACTCTTCTTGATGATGATAGAATGACGGGGTTATCATCATCTTCAAGCACATATTATATGCTGATGACCTCCAAATCTATACTCAGGTCCCTTATGAACATCTGAATGAAGGTATTCGTATTATGCAGAGGGCGGCCAGGACGGTTTTGGGATGGGCTGTCGATGCTTCTCTCACATTAAATGCAAGCAAAACTAAGGCGATCGTTTTTCGCAGTAGTCGTTTTATTAATGACTTTTATGTCATTAATAAAACATTAATGACAGTCTATTGTTCATGGGGCTTTTCCAGTTATTGGGCCCTTGCTATGTCGTATTTTTAATGATTCGTTTCGTGAGTGTGTGTTTCCCTCATGTTGGAAGTTCTCGTTGATTACCACAATCAACAAGGTCTCTTCTCCACGCACTATGAGTGATATACGACCTATTTCCTTGTTGTCATTCATGTCCAAGGTTCTTGAGCGTCTCGTCCATCAACAACTTTATTATTACTTGTCCACCAGACATCTGTTGGATTCTCATCAGACTGGGTTTAGAACTGGACATAGTACCCAAACAGCTGTGCTCAAACTAACAGAGGATATTAGACTCAACATGGACAGACGTTATGTAACTATGCTTCTATCATTTGATTTTAGCAAGGCATTTGACACTGTGTGCCATGTCACTCTGCTTCGGAAACTAACTTCTCTCGATGTCTCGCACACTGTTGCCAGGTGGTTTCCTCTTACTTATCTGATAGACGGCAGTCTGTTGTTGACTCTGATGGTAATGCATCTGACTTTGTTACTCTGAATACAGGAGTACCCCAAGGTTCTGTGCTTGGACCACTTTTATTCTCCATTTATATTAATGACGTTGCTGCCAACTTTCATTCTGGTGTACAGCATTTGGTATATGCCGACGACTTGCAAGTCTATGTGCATTTTCTGATTGCTGAACTTAGCGCTTATACTAATCTTATGAGTGATCATGCTGTTCTCATTTCAAATTGGGCCTCTGATAACCATCTGAAATTGGATGTGGACAAAACGAAGGCAATAATCATTGGCTCCTATTTTTATATAAATATGCTGTTCTCATCACCTGTAACTGGCGTCCCGTTGAACGGTGCTAATATTAGATTTGAGTCCTCTGTTCGTAGTCTGGGTGTTTGGTTGGACAGTAAGCTTAACTGGAGAGAGCACGTTACACAAGTGTGTAATAAATCATTTTCTCTGCTTTACAGACTAAACTTCTTTAGAAAGAGCACCACGTTTGCTCTTCGTATACATCTTATAAAAACATTGCTGTTTCCACTTCTGGATTACTGCTGTTTGGTTTACTGTGACCTCTCGGCTGAGCTTGACCTTAGACTTCAGAGGATCATCAACTCTGGTATACGTTACATCTTCGGTGTAGGTAGGCGTAAGCACACCTCTGCTTATAGGTTCTCATTAGGCTGGTTATCCACTGCGGGTAGAAGAAACTATTTTTCTTCTACGTTTCTGTATAAGATGTTCTTATCTTGTACTCCATCTTATTTGTATTCTATGTATCAGTGGAGCCGGCCGGTGAGGTCCTTGAGGGGTGATGTGAAACCTTTGACCATTCCTTTTTCATTCACTGAGTATCGCCTACGATCGTTCCTGGTCACTTCCTCGCGGCTATAAAATGATCTTCCTGCGACTTTACGCAACTCATCCTCGCTCATGACATTCAAGACATCCTCATTTGCACACTACCTTGCCTTGGAGAGTGGACCTCTGCTTCATGCTAATTTATAAAACTGTTTTATATTGTATTGACTTTATTGCTATAAAGTTTATTTTACTTATATATTTGCGTGATTTCTATTTTCTTTTTACTGTTTATTATTATTATTGTGCTTTTTATTAATTTTATTATTCTAATGTATTACTGTAATTAATTGTACAACATAATGTACATATAATAAATTTGGTTATCTATCTATCTATCCCCACCACCTGCAAAGCACGCGTTACTCGGTTGGTCACACCACCATTGAATTCACTTCAGTGCCACGTGAAAATCCCGTGAGTCGCAAGTAATTTTAACATGATGCATCGCTACGTTCATTCTCCTGGCAGCCCACGTAATTTTAAGTTGACCATCAAGAAAAAATAACACCTTTTGTATTGGATTTTGAGATGGATACCAATCATCTATTAAAAACATGGGTATCATCAAAAAATCACTTGTTTCTTCGAAAATATTCGGTGAAGAAATATCATGTAATGATCACTTGAAATTTCATGGAATAATAACATGATTTTTCTCTCCGTGTAGTCATTAAAAAAGAATTTCCAAGCATTTAAAAAATAACACTAATAATAAAACCCAAAATATTGGTACTATCATCAATTATAATAATAATGGAACGATTTTTTTCGTATCTACAAAATTTTAGAATTAGTTTTTATAATGAAAACTTTTTTGCGTTTTAGGGTTAGAAAACAAGCGCAGTCACATGTTCGCTAACGTCTCTCTTTCTTTCTGTGTATTTAGGCGTAAATGACCTCAATATAAATTTTGAAATAAATATCACGTGGATAAATCACACTAAATTTTAAAAGCTTAAACCTTCTATTTATTATATGTTAATTTTAATTATCAACACATTAGTATATGTGCACGGATATATGTTGATATACAAATATATATATATCTTGTAACGGTATTCTACCGTGTTTAAATCTTGCGCGCTCAGGTATTAAAATAGGATGAACGCTCGGTCATATATCTCGTCTAAGACGAGTAAAGAAGTGCGTATCTTGACGACCGGCACGCGAGAGAGAAGCTCGCCGGCCGTGAGACGCTTCAAAGAGTTTCCGGCTACCGTTGCGTTAACACGAAACCTAAGCCACGCTGTGTTTATTAAAAGATTTCGCCACGTGGTCGTATAATACGGTAGACTAAGTTCGCATTTGATAGCGCGAGACATTGTCTTAGTTAAAAGTTGTTAATTTATATCGACTAGCGTATTATATTATATTGGCTAGTTGCAACTCTCAGGAATTTTTCCTGTAGAGTTTTGCTTGACCGCTTTTCGCGCGTCTTAGCGGTCAGCCATTAAGTACCAACATATACGTTGATCGGCGTGTATAGGATTCCACCGATCTACGTCAAGGCAACCACGTTGGCAGAGCTCAGCAGAATTCAACGATCGGGAAGAGACGTATTTCACCGATCTATTTCAGAGTATCTACGTATTGCTTACGCATAGGGGAGAAGCTACGATAACGGGCGAGCGTCATCTACGTGCACGTAGGTAATTAGTGTAAGCTGGCCAGTGCGTTATTGTAAGTATAATTATACTGTGCGATATCCAAGTATCTCTTCCTCGAGAGATACTTGTTCAGGTATATTGTATCATCGGTTATATAACCGATTAGCGTCATAAGCGAGTATTATTTAGTACGCGACGCGCCCTCCCTTTGCTCACTCTCTCATAGACGCGTTTTTAATTGATTTATATTGCCTGACTATATATAGCATTAAATATATTCCTTGTTGCTTACTCCGACACCTCCACGGTCCTTGTGAGCAGTTATAAATTATTTAGTTACTTAATATCATATATTTTAATATAACGTATTTTGGAACCTGCGTCACAAAGGAAAACTGCGCTACCGGCAATGCGTCTCTCGATCAGGTAAGAGATAGAGAGAGACGCAGTGTGTGCAGCAAGCGACAAGTATATCTATCTTTTGACCAAAAAAATGGTTAATAAATGATGAATGACCGCTTTCAAATGGTCTATTTTCTACCAGGGTAAAAGTATTTTTATTTACTTTTTTTTAATTTTTTTTTTCAAACTATTTTTTATTAGAATCTCAGCATTGTACGTGTCATACCTATGCTACATGCCAAAACTTTTGCAGGTTATTTTATAATGAAAAAATTCACTGCATATACATGTGCATACATTAATTTTAAAGATTTTTGTATAAAAGATAAATAATATTATTAAAATATTTATTAAATTATTTTTTGTAAAATAATTATTTAAAAAAATAGAAACATTTTTTAATATTTTTTTTTTCATATATTTTTAATGTTTTTAAGAGCATGACGAAGCTGTCCGCCTTCTAATAATATTTCCAATCCTAACTTATGAATAAACGATGCGTTTAATCGAGTTTCTTTGCTACAAAGAAAAAATTTGTAAGATTAAACTCTAGTGCGGACAACTCAAGAAATTCACCAAAATATTATACATATAAAGTTATAATAAAAACTTTCAATGTATCGTATTTTAAGGTTAGGTTTGTCGAGTTCGATATCTAATTTCCAATCTAAACTCATAAAAAAATAACAAGTCCAAATGATTTTTTATATTAACAAAAATTATTGTATTAATATAGCTTTAGTGCGGACAAGTCATTATATTTGTTTAATTTAAGAATTTAAAAAGATATTGATAAAATAAAAAAAGCAAAACTCGATTGCTGCAGCTCCAACATGCCGTTAAGAGTCTTTGAAGCCACTGCATATACAGAAAGCAGGATTTTCTACGTTAAATCGAATTTTAAAAGAAAAACGCTGCCCTTAAGGAGGCCCCGTGGCTAATATAGACCTAAGCCCCGCGCTCACTAAGGACTGCCCTGGGTATTCTGACAAGAAGTTATAGGATTTCTCGAATGTCTGACAAACATAACTATGCGAACTAATAAAAATATATATGTATTATTGGAATAATTAAAAGATTCAAAATTGTACTATGGTAACATAGTAATTATTTTAAGATTGTTTCGTAATAGTTCAAAAATGTCCTAGCATTTTTTGCTGCTTATCTTGTAAATAATTTTAGAAACCTAATAAAATGTACTACAACGCTAAGAAAAAGAGCACATTTTCATGTAATTGCGTCATAATGCTAACAGTAATTTTTAGAATAAATTTTCTCTAAATATACTTATGTATTTTACCAGCACGATATAGAGATTGATGTATTGAAATAAAATTTTTATTTTATATCAGTAAACACACGAATATGTATTAACCTATAATTGTTTTAAAAAATTTGCTAATGAATTAGAACAATATAATATTTGAAAACCTACATTTCCTACTTTACGTGCTATTCATGAGATTTCAACCATTTTAGAAATTTATTATATAAATTGATAAAAACTAATAAGAAATAATAAAAATTGATTTGATATCATAAATAATAATAATAACCAATAAAAATGGATAAAAACGGATAAAATGTTTGAATTTCTACACTTTGTATCTATTTTTATCTATTTTTTTCATTTTTTATCACTTATTATCAAGATTTATGAATTTTAATCACTTTATATTCATGATTATCATGTTTTATCATTTTTTATTACAAATCTCTTTCGCCAGGAAATAGCAAAAAATAACAGTAATTTACTGAAAATAATAAAAACTGTCTTGAAATAACATTTACATTTTTTCACCAGGGAATAGTTCTCAATGTATGAGATAGCGTGAGTTTATAGGTATAAAACTAAATGAATATAAAAATAATACACATAAAGCTGCAGGCAAAGATTTAAATGCTGTTTCACGCATTATAATACATATAAAGGGTACTCCCCGTTAAGATAGTCAATTTTGCCCTGTCCCTGAAATGTTTGTTTCACCTTTTAACTTTGGATTAAAAAAAAATAGTTTTTGTCATATTTGCAGACCACGACCCCCCTCCCTCTATCGACAGCATGGACAAAATGACTTTTTCACTATTTATTTTTTTTCTCCGCACCTAGTCGATAAAAAAACCCCAAGAAAATTGTGCTCATAGCTAAAATGGTTACAAATCACGTAGAATTTTTTCATAAAGATTTAATGATGCTATATAACCTAAAAGGATGAAAAAAAATTCAAACCCTTCCTATTTTCATGGGAAATGCGGTACAGGACCAATTCTTGCAAAAAACTTGTATTTCGTTTAAAATTACTTGCCTGAATTTTTCCAGATATTTCCTGTTGGTGCACCATAGTTAAAAATGCAAAAAACTCATTTTTTCGACGTTGCTGGCTGATCGTAGCTCATTTGCAGACTTCTTATTATTATTTATATTATGAAATTGTATTCTAGAACTTAATTTATGAATTCGATTATGCAATCAAGTCAGAAAAATAAGATTTACAAATATCTGCATCATATTTTTGCACGAATCCACATTTTAGATTAGGTATTTGAAAACTTCTTTCATGATTTTGTTGATATTTCACTACTTTATATGTGATAAAATAATTTAAATATTATATTGCTCTAATACAAGAAAATATTTTGGTAAATAAGTCATTTCACAGGTACAGCTATATTAAGTACGGTCAAAATATCAACTTGAGATTACATATGAATTTATATTTCGAAAGAAAAACTTATCAATACAAACATTATCATCATGATTTAATAATATGAACCTTGACTTTGGCATTTTTAACACTATGTAATCTAAATCTGCACTTAGTCACACTTTTGCGAGAGCTCTGTGGTCTATTTTTACACTATGTAAAAAAAATGTAAACATGCGAATACATTCAAATCTTATTTACATGTCTCATATTGATATTACAATATTAAATATATTTTTGTTAAAAAGCGCATATTATTCGCAATTATTTTATGACATTTGCAATCGTTTTAAAGATCACAAATAAAGTTTGCACTTATTTCATGTATTGTATTATATTATCTCCATTGACGTAGGTACAAATCCAGTAACGTAACTCAAGTAACAATCGTTAAGGCCATCACACTCAAAAAGATACAAGATACAGCTCTAGTGACAGATACAAAATTACATTAGCTTGTATATCTATATATAAAAAAATACGAGAGACAACGCATTTGTTTTTCACATATATAGATATACTAGCCAATGTAATTTTGTATCTGTCACTGTATCTGTATCTTGTATCTTTTTGAGTGTAACGGCCTTTAGGCTGGAAGCTATAGTCTTTACTCATTTCTCAGATATCTATCTATGTTCTTACTCTTTTTCCATAAGAATAACAAGGATAGAATATTTGAGAACTGAGTAACAACTACTACTTCTAGCCTTAGACTTGAGTTGGGTCTATGATTTCGAGCCATAAAAAAACATTATGGCCCGAATTCATGGTCGTGTCTTGAGTATTAAGTATGACTTAAAACTTAAGTTTCGTTACTTGAGTATCAGCTGTTACTTCAATTGAGTGCTACATGAAGAGGTTATCACAGTTAGTTATGAAACAAAATCACACAAATAAGATAGTCGTCGGTAAGGATGTAACACTCAATTGAAGTAACAGCTGATACTCAAGTAACGATACTTAATTTTTAAGTCATACTTAATACTCAAGACACGACTATGAATTCGTGTCTTGGGTACATAAAACATTAGGGCGAAATATTCGAATTATAATTTGTATATGTGTGGGTGAGAATGAGAGTGGCATAAGTCACATTTAAAAAAAAATTTAGTTAGTGGTATATTTCATTTCTTTAACATTAAAACAGCTTATTTTTCAAAATAGAGTGGCTTTTTTGTTTATTTTTCTTTAATATTATAAGCACTGTAAAACTGGCACTCAATAGAAATGTATATTAATTTAAAACTTTAATATCGAAAATCTCGAAATTAGAAGTATGTGACTTATGCCACTCTCATTCTAACCTACACATATGGTTGGGATAATAAGTCCAAAACCTTTGATAATATATAGGGCTATTACACGCTGAAAAAAGAACAGGAACAGATATAAGAAATACATTACTTCTATATCTATATATATGAGAAATAGCGAGTTGTTGTTAGAAACAACGCGTTTATTTCTCATATACATATATAAATATAGAAACAACGTATTTCTTATATCTGTTCCTGTTCTTTTTCTAGCGTGTAATAACCCTATATATTATCAAAGGTTTTGGACTTATTATCTCAACCATATACAAATTATAATTCGAATATTTTGCCCTAATGTTTAATGTACTTAAGACACGAATTCATAGTCGTGTCTTGAGTATTAAGTATGACTTAAAAATTAAGTATTGTTACTTGAGTATCAGCTGTTACTTCAATTGAGTGTTACATCCTTACCGACGATTATCTTATTTGTGTGATTTTTTTTCATAACCCACACAGCATGAAAGATTGCTGCAAGGTTGCTGCAAGGTTTCATGAAAGTTTCGAAACTTCGCAGCAACCTTTCATGAAAGATTGCAGCAACATTTATATGTCCGCGCTAGAACCCGGTTGAAATATTTCTAAAAACCTCGCAACAATCTTTCAGAAAACCTCGCAGCAACCTTTCATGAAAAACTCACAGCAATATTTCAGGAAATGTAACAGAAACATTTCAAGAAACCTTGCAGCAATCTTTCAGGAAATGTAACAGAAACATTTCAAGAAACCTCACAGGAATCTTGCGGGAAAAATAGCAAAAACATTTTAAGCAACCACACAGCAATTTTTCAGAAAATCTCGCCGTAACCTTGCAGAAAACCTCGTAGCAACCTTTTATGAGATATTGCAGCAACATTTGTATGTCCGCGCTAGAACCTGGTTGAAATATTTCTAAAAATCTCGCAGCAGCCTTTCATGAAAACCTCGCAGCAACATTTCAAGAAACCTTGAAGCAATCTTTGATGAAAGGTTTCTCGTGATATTTTATGAAATTTTTCCCAAATTTTGCCGCGAACAACGCTCATACCTTTCCGTATGGTTTCCTGCAATATTTTGTAAAATATTTCTTAAATCTTGCCAAAAGCTTGCTGCAGTAATATTTAATAGTAGGCAGGATTTTATATCCTTGTGTAATAAAGTTTTTCTTATTTGCTTAAGTATTAATCGTTGTATCTATAAATTACTAGTTGAGCGCAATAGTATTATTATCAATATTTGTGCACAAGAAGAAAAAATTCCTCAGCATCGTTTTTGAGAGAAGTAGAGAATATTGAATAAAAGGTTTTGTTTCTAATATTTCATTTTGAAATTATTTATGAAACTTTAATGATACTTTTGGTGAAACGCTTTTCTGGAATATTTTATAAAGATTGCCAAAAATATGGTAATAACCATTGGCGAAATGTACATAGCAATATTTTTTGTGATATCTTAGAAATCTTGTCAAAAACCTTGCAGAAATCTTACTGCAACTTTTAACAAAAGATCCCTTGTAATATTTCATAAAATATTCATTAAATTTTGCTGGAAACCTCGTTGAAACCTTTCATAAAAGGTATCTTGCAATATTTCGTAAAATGTTTCTAAAATCTTGCACGAACCTTGCTGCAACCTTTCATCAAAGGTCTCTTGCGATATTTCGTAAAATGTTCCCCAAATCTTGCTAGGAACCTCACAGAAACCTTTCATGAAAGGTTTCTTGCAATATTTCATAAAATGTTTCTAAAATCTTGCAGGAACCTCGCTGCAATCTTTCATGAAAGGTTTCTTGCAATATTCCATGAAAAGTTTCCCAAATCTTGCTGGAAAACTCGCTGAAACCTTTCGTGAAAGGTTTCTTGCAATATTTCATGAAATGTTTTTAGAATCTTGCAGAAACCTTGCTGCAACCTTTCGTGAAAGGTTTCTTGCAATATTTTATAAAATGTTTCTAAAATCTTGCAGAAAGCTCGCTGCAATCTTTCATAGAAAGTTTGATGCAATATTCCAGCAAAATGTTGTCTAAATCTTGCTGAAAATCCCGCTGAAACATGTAATAAAAGTTTTCTTGCAATATTTCATCAAATGTTTTTAAAGTCTTACAGAAACCGCGCTGCAACCTTTCATGAAAGGTTTCTTGCAATATTTCATGAAATATTTCTAAAATCTTGCAGAAAACTTGCTGCAACCTTCCATGAAAGGTTCCTTGCAATATTCCATGAAATGTTTTTTAAATTTTGCTGAAAACCTCGCTGAAAAATGTCATAAAAGTTTTCGTCCAATATTTCATGAAATGTTTCTAAAATCTTACAGAAACCTCGCTGCAACCTTTCACGAAAGGTTTCTTGCAACATTTCATAAAATATTTCTAAAATCTTGCGGAAACCTCGCTGCAACCTTTCATGAAAGGTTCCTTGCAATATTCCATAAAATAATTTCTAAATCCTGCTGAAAACCTCGCTGCAACCTTTCGTGAAAGTTTTCTTGCAATATTTTATGAAATATTTCTAAAATCTTACAGAAACCTCGCTGCAATCTTTCATGAAAGGTTTCTTGCGAAATTTCATGAAATATTTCTAAAATCTTGCAGAAACCTTGCTGCAACCTTTCATAAAAGGTTCCTTGCAATATTTTATAAAATGTTTTCTAAATTTTGCTGGAAACCTGTATGCAACCTTTCATAAAAGGTTTCTTGCAACATTTCATAAAATATTTCTAAAATCTTACAGAAACCTCGCTGCAATCTTTCATGAAAGGTTTCTTGCGAAATTTCATGAAATATTTCTAAAATCTTGCTGGAAACCTGCTGCAACCTTCCATGAAAGGTTCCTTGCAATATTCCATGAAATGTTTTCTAAATTTTGCTGAAAACCTCGCTGAAAAATGTCATGAAAGTTTTCGTCCAATATTTCATGAAATGTTTCTAAAATCTTGCAGAAACCTCGCTGCAACCTTTCGTGAAAGTTTTCTTGCAATATTTCATGAAATGTTTCTAAAATCTTACAGAAACCTCGCTGCAACCTTTCACGAAAGGTTTCTTGCAATATTTCATGAAATATTTCTAAAATCTTGCGGAAACCTCGCTGCAACCTTTCATGAAAGGTTCCTTGCAATATTCCATGAAATAATTTCTAAATCCTGCTGAAAACCTCGCTGCAACCTTTCGTGAAAGTTTTCTTGCAATATTTCATGAAATATTTCTAAAATCTTACAGAAACCTCGCTGCAATCTTTCATGAAAGGTTTCTTGCGAAATTTCATGAAATATTTCTAAAATCTTGCAGAAACCTTGCTGCAACCTTTCATAAAAGGTTCCTTGCAATATTTTATAAAATGTTTTCTAAATTTTGCTGGAAATCTGTATGCAACCTTTCACAAAAGGTTTCTTGCAACATTTCATAAAATATTTCTAAAATCTTACAGAAACCTCGCTGCAATCTTTCATGAAAGGTTTCTTGCGAAATTTCATAAAATATTTCTAAAATCTTGCTGGAAACCTCGCTGAAACATGTCATGAAAGTTTTTTTGCAATATTTTATGAATTGTTTCTAAAATTTTGCAGAAACCTCGCTGCAACCTTTCATGAAAGGTTTCTTGCAATATTTCATGAAATGTTTTAAAAAACCTTGCAGAAACCTCGCTACAACCTTTCATGAAAGGTTCCTTGTAATATTGCTTGAATTATTTTCTGTAACCTTGTAGCAAGTTTGCAGCAATATCACACTGAAATGTTTCATGAAACTTCTTAGCAATGTTAAGACAAGATTGCTACAATCTTGTGACAATATTTCAGCACAATATTTCAGTGAAAGTTTCACTGCAATATTTCATGCTGTGTGGGAACTAACTGTGATAACCTCTTCATGTAGCACTCAATTGAAGTAACAACTGATACTCAAGTAACGAAACTTAAGTTTTAAGTCATACTTAATACTCAAGACATGACCATGAATTCAGGCCATAATGTTTTTTTATGGCTCGAAATCATAGACCAAACTCAAGTCTAAGGCTAGAAGTTGTAGTTGTTACTCACTAGGAGAGTATCAGACCTCCAGATCACGGATTTTGCTCAAACTTTGGGATAAGTTTCCAGATGTCAAATTATGAAAGGAAACAGAATTTCAGATCCCAATGCTCAATATTTCCCTAATTACAGGCAATTAAAGGAAATCACTGAAAAAGTTACTAGATTTTCAAACGCATATAGTTCCTTAGTATTGGTTGCTAGGAGCTTGAAACTTTTTTTAAATGAAAGCTGAGCTCAAATCCTTTCGAAATAGTAGTTATAGCATGGCCAAATATAATTTTTTCCCAAAGTTATAGCGTAATAAACATTAGGCCCAATTTCTGCTTTTGTTATTAATTAATGTTTTAAAAAGAAAAATCAGATCCAATGTTTATCACGCTCTAACTTTAGGAAAAAATAATATTTTGACATGCTATAACTACTATTTCGAAAAGATAGAGATAGAGCTCAGGTTTCATTTAAAAAAAGTTTCAATCTCCTAGCTACCAATGCTAAGGAACTATATGCGTTTGAAAATCTAGTAACTTTTTTTAGTGATTTCCTTTAATTGCCTGTAATTAGGGAAATATTGAGCATGGGGATCTGAAATTCTGTTTCCTTTCATATTTTAATATCTGAAAACTTATCCCAAAGTTTGAGCAAAATCCGTGATCCGGAGGTCTGATACTCTCTTAGTCAGTTCTCAAAAATTCTATCCTTGTTCTTCTTATGGAAAAAGAGTAAAAACATAGATAGATATCTGAGAGCTGAGTAAAGACTATAACTTTCAGCCTAAAGGCCGTTACACTCAAAAAGATACAAGATACAGATACAGTGACAGATACAAAATTACATTGGCTAGTATATCTATATATGTGAAAAACAAATGCGTTGTCTCTCGTATTTTTTTATATATAGATATACAAGCTAATGTAATTTTGTATCTGTCACTAGAGCTGTATCTTGTATCTTTTTGAGTGTGATGGCCTTAACGATTGTTACTTGAGTTACGTTACTGGATTTGTACCTACGTCAATGGAGATAATATAATACAATACATGAAATAAGTGCAAACTTTATTTGTGATCTTTAAAACGATTGCAAATGTCATAAAATAATTGCGAATAATATGCGCTTTTTAACAAAAATATATTTAATATTGTAATATCAATATGAGACATGTAAATAAGATTTGAATGTACTCGCACGCTCACATTTTTTTTACACAGTGTAAAAATAGACCACATAGCTCTCGCAAAAGTGTGACTTAAGTGCAGATTTAGATTACATAGTGCTAAAAATGCCAAAGTCAAGGTTCATATAATTAAATCATGATGATAATGTTTCTATTGATAAGTTTTTCTTTCGAAATATAAATTCATATGTTATCTCAAGTTGATATTTTGACCGTACTTAATATAGCTGTACCTGTGAAATGACTTATTGACACTGCGAGAAAATTCATGCTAATAGAGCATGCGAACTGCCATCTATGCGAGCATATAAAACATTGATACAAATATGACAGGCCGTGAGAAGCTCTATTAGTATTGGATTACCTTATACTAAAAAAGATGGTATGGAGAGTAACTAAAGCATGAACGGCATTCACTGATGACTCGCGTGGTATACTTCGATGACTCCCCACTCTCATATCTTTTGTTTGCTTGAGTCGCCTCCTCTTTTGGGTGGCGACGCGAGCAAACACGGCTGGTCTATACCCAAAATTATGTTGCAAATTTCTTTAACGTATTTTCGTAGCGTGAATCTTTTATTTCTTTTCTTTTTTTATGAAGGGAGATACGTTATAAATATAACCTGTTAAACTTTTTAACTTTAAATAATTAATTTTTAATTCAAAATTTAATTATTTTAAACCGCTGGGGGACAGATGAGCATGTACGATTTTACGCCAGAGATATTTCGGAGTAGCGTTGGTCTAGTGCGTAACGTTCACGCTTTTCCTTTTGAGTACGCGAGTTCAACTCTCGGCTAGGGTCACTTTTTTTCAAATTTTTTTTTTATTGTTTTAATGTTTTTTATTCCTTTTTATATTTATTTTTTTTTTCAGATTTTGTATTTTTTTAAAAATTTTGAAATTTAATTTTTCACAAGTACGCTTGTTTTTTTCAATGAAAATTTTTTAAAAATAAATTATTCTTTATAGGTAGTAATTACAAATATTGATAAATAAATAATAGTGATGTTTATTTTATAATAGTATAGTTTAATTTATTTATAATTTAGTTTATAAAATTTACAATAAATTACAATAAATGAATAAAACTGAGTTATTATTATTTATGTTATAATATATATTGTATATTGAAATATGTTTATAAAGACAAAATTGAACTATAGTATTGTAAATATCACTATTATTTATTTATTAATATTTAAATTATTTTCTATATGAAATAATTTATTTAAAAATATTAATAAAAAAAACGAGCATATTTTAAGTAACTTGTGAAAAAATAGATTTTAAAATTAATAAAAAAATAGAAAATAAAAAAAATATAAATAAAAAAAAGCAATAAAAACTATTGAAATAATAAAAAAAAAGTTTAAAAAAAGTGGTACGCGAGTTCAACCAAGAGTTGAACTCGCGTACTCAAAAGGAAAAGCGCGAACGTTACGCACTAGACCAACGCTACTTCGAAATATCTCTGGCGTAAAATCGTACATGCTTATCTGCCCCCCAGCGGTTTAAAATAATTAAATTTTAAGTTAAAAATTAATTATTTAAAGTTAAAAAGTTTAACAGGTTATATTTATAACGTATCTCTCTTCATAAAAAAAGAAAAGAAATAAAAGATTCACGCTACGAAAATACGTTAACGAAATTTGCAACATGATTTTGGATATAGACCAGCCGTGTTTGCTCGCGTCGCTACCCAAAAGAGGAGGCGACTTGAGCAATAGAAGAATGCCATAGTTAGCAGTAATGAAAGAATAGTGGACAAGCCACGTTTACTTCCTTCACGTCCCATGAGAGGATACAGCGCTAGCTATCGAAGGATATTAAAGTGGGGAGCTACTAAAGCATGTAAACAAACAGTTTTTGGATAGCACAAACCTCGTAAGAGTAGATGGCGCTGTTATTAAAGCATAGGATATTACTTACTAACTTTGGATACGTAGACTGCATGCTCTATTGGCATGAATTTTCTCTCAGTGTACCAAAATATTTTTTTTTATTAAAGCAATATAATATTTAAAAGATTTTATCACATATAAAGTAGTGAAATATCAACAAAATCATGAAAGAAGTGTTTAAATACCTAATCTAAAATGTGGATTCGTGCAAAAATATGATGCAGATATTTGTAAATCTTATTTTTCTGACTTGATTGCATAATTGAATTCATAAATTAAGTTCTAGAATACAATTTCATAATATAAATAATAATAAGAAGTCTGCAAATGAGCTACGATCAGCCAGCAACGTCGAAAAAATGAGTTTTTTGCATTTTTAACTATGGCGCACCAACAGGAAATATCTGGAAAAATTCAGGCAAGTAATTTTGAACAAAATACAAGTTTTTTGCAAGAATTGGTCCTGTACCGCATTTCCCATGAAAATAGGAAGGGTTTGAATTTTTTTTCATTCTTTTAGGTTATATAGCATCATTAAATCTTTATGAAAAAGTTCTACGTGATTTGTAACCATTTAAGCTATGAGCACAATTTTCTTGGGGTTTTTTTATCGACTAGGTGCGGAGAAAAAAAATAAATAGTGAAAAAGTCATTTTGTCCATGCTGTGGATAGGGGGAGGGGGGTCGCGGTCTGCAAATATGACAAAAACTATTCTTTTTTAATCCGAAGTTAAAAGGTGAAACAAACATTTCAGGGACAGGGCAAAATTGACTATCTTAACGGGGAGCACCCTTTACATGCAAAGACAAGATTTTATGGATGATTACCATTTTCACTTTATTGGGCTTTTCGATTTTCAATTTGTAAGTTTCTTACATAATGTTTGAAAATTTTTTATCTTTATTTGATTTGATTATAGGATTACCTAAAAAAATTTTTTTCTTTATAACTTTATGTTTTGCGTATATTTTTCTTTATTAATAATTTTTTTTAATTTTGTATCTATTAACCTGTTTAATTGAAAATTCTAGTATTGAAGAAGAATATATTTAAAGGTACGGTTTCACGTTACTTTACCGATCGAAAATTATAATTTTATAAAATTACAATTTTTGAAATAACTATACATCAGAATGAGTTTTTTTTATAGATCACTTCATTTAATTTCAATTAAGGGCGGAAACTCCAAAAATTAGCGGAAAAAGCAAAAATCAAAGATAATCGGAAAAACGATTTTCCTAGTTCGAAAAAATCAAATTCCTCAAAAACCGTGTTTCGTAAGGAAATTTCCTATTTAGGATCATTTTATTTTTAAAAAATGAAGCATGAAAACTTGGTTTAATAAATCATATCGCAAAAAAGCAAAATTACATTTTTCTAAAAAGTTTTTCTCAGCTGTAAGAATACAATGGCCGTGCAAGAATCCATGTTTGTAGTTTCTTGGACTACGGAGAAGTTTAATTGGTTGAGGAGAGAAATGAAGGTGCAAGACTGAAACTAGAATTATAAGCCTTTTATTACCATTCAAGTTGTCGTTACAAAATACGCTTCCAGTCGCTTACTTGTGCATCGCAGGTTGCGCGTGGCGCTTACATGTATATCCTACTCATACATACATACTCTATGTCTGTGTGCCTATAGTACTCCCCCTAAATAACTATCTATGGTTATTTACCATAAAAAACATATTTTTCTTTTAATTACATAATTAGGAGGTTATTTTATTCACATGTATTTTTCTGTTTACATATTTTGTAACTTAATATATTTTGCGCTATCTATACAACTACTTACGTAATTACTTTATTTTTAACTTATTATTTATGCGATTATTCTCACACATGCGCTCACGTGCTTATATTTATTTTACAGTTTAATATACAACTAGCAAAAAATACCTCGCTCCTAACGTCGCTCGGTTGAATTTTCATATATTATATTATTATGTATAAATTAACCAATTTTAAAATAAAATAGAATTGCCGCAACTTATGAATTTTGATATTTTAGTTTTGTATTAAATTAAATTTTTATATTTTTATAAAAAAGATTAATTAAAGTTACAATGTGCATAAAAATTGTTTTAATACAAATTATATCATGATGAATTAAGAATTTGTTCTACTAAATTGCATTAGAATCAATGAAAAAATAAAATAGGAATTGATTCTTTTTAATCACGTGTTTTAATCACGAACCATGAAATAATCGAAAACGGTATTTGACGTTTATTAGAACTAACAACTGCACGGAGAAAGGAAAGTATTGTTAAAATAGGTTCTAAATCAAGTATATCTAATTTATGTACTAAGGTACTTAAAAAAAGAGTGGCGATATAATTTCAAGTAGTACTATAGCTTGAATTTCAGGGACCAATGTTGGTACTATTATATTATGAAGTAAGAGCGTAAATTTGCGATTTTTAGTGTCTTTTTTTGGAACTAAGACTGATATTTCATCTACTCGATTAAAGGGCAATATTTCGCAGAAAATATAATTATTAATCTCTTTTCGGGCGGCTTTTCCTGTAACTAAAATTAAAAATTATTAAATATAGAATTATTTACATAATATATAACACTTTAAAATTACTAATAATTAATATTTTAATTCGTGATATTTAAGGAATAAAACGATACATGTTTATCTTCCATATTCCGTTTTAAAATAGTTACTTTTGAGTTTTAAATTAATTTAGTAATTAAAAATTGATATATATATTATATGATTTACATTATATTTATCAACTGTTGAAAATTGTTACACAATTTAATGGGTTTAACGTTAATGCACTGAAAAAAAGAAATGTTAAATTCAAAGAAATATATTTTGTAAAAATGAAAATGTTTGAATCAAACAACTGATTGCTTGAAACAAACAAGACATATTTGAAATCGGTGAATATTTTTTTGAAAACAAAAAATAATTTATTTGAAAGATAAATTTATTGTTTCAAAGAAAGTTTATTTAATTCTAAAAATGCATTTTTTAAAATAAAAAAATGGAATTTTTAAATTAAATAAAAATATTTTAAAACAATTCAAAAATATCTTTAAATAAATATTTATTTAAATTAAAAAAGCTATCTTTTGAATTTAAAAAATTTTTTATTGATTCATTAGAAAACTTATTTAATCAATCGTTTGCTTAATCTAAATAAATATTCACTTAAATCAAGCATACTAAATTTAATTTTAAAAAATCTTTAATTAAATTAAAAGAATGATTTATTCAAAGCTAGAACTTAGTATGTTAAAAATTTTTAAAAATAGTTATTCAAAAGAAAAAAGGTGTGTTCCAAACAAACAAATACTTTTTTAAATCAATATTTCTCTAATTCAAAAAAAATAATTTTATTATCTTAAAGAAATAATTTTTTGTTACAGAGATTTTGGTGATTTAATCAAGTATTCAATTCTTTGGCTTAGTAGTAAAAAAGTAAAGATATGAAGTCTTTGAATTAATCAAATAAATCTTTGTTTCAAACATATAAATCATTGTTTCATACAATCATAATTGACTGTTAAGGAAATTATTTGCTTGATTAAAAGAAATTATAAAGGCGGATTTCGAGGCAGTATTTTTTCAAAACAAAACATTGATTGACAAAGTTAATCAAATGATTTTTTTGTTTTAAAGAATTCGGTAATATCATCAAGCATTCAGTTCTTTGATTTAAGACTAAGAGAGTAGACATACGAATTTTTAAATTTATAAAATGAATCTTTATTTCAAATTAATAATTATTTGTTCTATACAATCATACTTTACTGTAAAAGAAATTATTTGTTTGATCCAAAGAAATTATTGGAAAATTTGAAAAAACTATTTTTTAAAAACAAAACATCGATTAACAGATTTAAAAAAATAGTGTGTTTGTTTTAAAGAATTTGATATTATAATCAAGCATTCGATGCTTTGATTTAGGAGTAAGAGAGTAAACATGCGAATTCATTGAATTGATCAAATGAATCTTTGTTTCAAATAAATAATTATTTGTTTTATGCAATTATATTTGACTGTAAAAGAAATCATTTGATTGATCCAAAGAAATTATTGGAAAATTTGAAAAAACTATTTTTTAAAAACAAAACATCGATTAACAGATTTAAAAAAATAGTGTGTTTGTTTTAAAGAATTTGATATTATAATCAAGCATTCGATGCTTTGATTTAGGAGTAAGAGAGTAAACATGCGAATTCATTGAATTGATCAAATGAATCTTTGTTTCAAATAAATAATTATTTGTTTTATGCAATTATATTTGACTGTAAAAGAAATCATTTGATTGATTCCAAGAAATAATTAAGGAGAATATGAAAACAGTATTTTTTCAAAACGAAACATTGATTTACAGATATAAAAAAATGTTTTTTTTTGTTTTAAAGAATTTGGTAATATAATCAAGCATTCGATTTTTTGATTTAGAAGTAAGAAAGTAATCATACGAATTCTTTGATTCGATCGAAAGAATCTTTGTTTGAAATAAATAATTATTTGTTTTATAAAACTATAATTGCCCGTGAAAGAAATTATTTGTTTGAGTCAAAGAAATTATTAAGGAGAATTGGAAAACAGTATTTCTTCAAAACCAAACATTGATTTACAGATTGAAAACAATGGTTTTTTCGTTTTGAAGAAATTGGTAATATAATCAAGCATTTAATTTTTTTATTTAGAAGTAAGAAATCAAACATACAGATTCTTTGAATTTATAAAATGAAGCTTTCTTTTAAAAAAATAATTATTTGTTTTAATCAATCATACTTGACTGTAAAAGAAACGGTTTGTTTAATTCAAAGAAATCATTATTGATAATTTCAAAACGCAAATTTAATTGACAGTATCTAAAAAATTGATTTTTTTGTTTTATAGAATTCGGTTATATAATCACGCATTCGATTCTTTGATTCAGTAGAAAGAAAGTAAACATACGGATTCTTTGAATTAATCAAATAAATCTTTGTTTTAAATAAATAATTAATTGTTTTATACAACTATACTTGACCGTTATTAAAATTATTTGTTTGATTCAAAGAAATTATTAAAGAGAATTTAAAAAAAGTATTTTTCAAAACAAAATATTGATTGACAGTATCAAAACAATGATTTTTTTGTTTAAAAAAATTTGGTTATGTAATCAAGCATTCGACTTTTTAATTCAGTAGTAAGAGAGTAAATATACGAATTCTTTGAATCAATTAAATGAACTTTTGTTTTAAACAAATAATTATTTGTTTTTACAACTTTATGTGACCGTTAATAAAATTATTTGTTTGATTCAAAGAAATTATCAAGAGGAATTTAAAAAAAGTATTCTTCAAAACAAAATATTGATTGACAGTATCAAAACAATGATTTTTTTGTTTTAAAAGATTTGGTTATATAATCAAGCATTCGATTTTTTAATTCAGTAGTAAGAGAATAAACATACGAATTCTTTGAATCAATTGAATGAACTTTTGTTTCAAACAAATAATTATTTGTTTTAGAAACCGATATTTTACCATTAAAGAAATTATTTGTTTGATTCAAAGAAATCATTAAGAAGAATTTGAAAAAAAGTAAAAGTATTTTTTTAAAGCGAAATATTGTTTGACAGATTAAAAAAAATGTTTTTTTTTGTTTCAATGAATGTGATAATATAATCAAGCATTTGATTCTTTGATTTAGAAATTAGAGAGTAGACATACGAATTTGTTGAATTCATAAAATAAATCTTTGTTTTAAGTTAATAATTATTTGTTTCATACAACTACACTTGACCGTTGAAGAAATTATTTGTTTGATTTTTAAAGAAATCATTAAGGAAAATTTGAAAACAGTATTTTTTTGAAACCAAATATTGATTGACATAATTAAAAAAATGGTTTTGTAGTTTCAAAGAATTTTGTTATATAATTACACTGAGAAAAATATATAATTAAAAATTACTATATTTTTCACTAATGGGGAGACAAACTCGACATATGCAGGAAATTTAACATACTTTTATGAAAATTTACTATACTTCTACGAGTTTATGATATACGCACTCACAAAAATTGCTATTCAGTATCGTAAAAATTATGAATACAGAGAATGACACAACGAGACTGACAACGAGAACGTCAACGAGCATTTGGAAATAATATTTTTAGAATTTAAAATAATATTCATATCCATAATATTTAATACATGATATTTATAAAATCTAATATGCAGTGTAGTAAAATTTGCTAAAAGGTATAGAAAAATTTGATATATAGTATAGTAAAATTTGATGCTTTGAAATTTTACTATATACATATACTAAAATTTAACACATATCGAGTTTGTCTCTCCGATGTTATACAGTATAGTAATTTTTCATTAAGTTTGTGCTAATATTTAATCATACATTTCTCTCCGTGTAAGCTTTCGATCCTCTGATTCAGTAGTAGAAGAGTAAACATACGAATTCTCTGAATAGATCAAATGAATCTTTGTTTTGAATAAATAATTATTTGTTTTATACAGTCATACTTGCCTGTACAAGAAATTATTTGTTTGATACAAAGAAATTTGTAAGAAGAATTTTAAAACAGTATTGTTTCAAAACAAAACATTGAGAGATACAAAAAAAATTTTTTTTTTTTAATTTTAGTAAAATAGTAAAGATACTAATATTTTGAATTAATTAAATAAATCTTGGTTTCAAATAAATGATTCTTCGTTTTATACAATCGTACCCGTCTGTTGAAGAAATTATTTGTTTGATTCAAAAAAATTATTTCGGCATAAAGCTTTAAATTTCGTCTGCTTGGTGGAAACTCTTTTTTTTCTAAACTCGCAAGTGCAGAGAAGCCTCCTCAGTTCATATATAAGAAAATTGTAAAGTCAAACCTATTAACGTAACGCACTGCGAGCGATTGCGATACTTGAAACGTCGATAGGGAAACACTGATAAGTTAAGATTAGCGAGCGATAACTTTAATTATATGTATTATTTGTATTTAAAATAAAAAATATATGCTGTATAAGAATAAGCGAATATATATGAAATTATAAAGTTTCTTCTGAATATATATATATATATATATATTCATATTCTGAAAATAATTAGTATTATAAATAATACAGGTTAAAAAAAATGACAAATCCACAATCATCAATTATTTAAAACAAACAAATTTTTGAAAAATTTATTATAGTTTCAAAGAAATATTTTTTTGAAACAAAAATATATTTATTAAAAACAAACATTTGTGTGTTTCTTATAAACAATTAAAAAAAAAATTTGGGAATTACAAAGAAATATTTATTTTTCTTGAGTAAATGAGTTATTCAAAGAAAAAAATATTTCTTACAAATAAACACATGTTTATTAAAAATAATTATCTATTTGTTTCTTTCCTACAGATTTTTTAAGAAATGAGTCTTTTTTTTAAAAAAATATATATTTCTTTTAAGTAAATAATTTTTTAAAGTAAAAAAATATTTCTTACAAGCAAACAAGTATTTATTAAAAAGAAACATCTATTTGTTTCTTTCTGACAGATTTTTGAAAAAATGAGTCTTATTTAAAAAAATAGGGTCTGAGTCCCGGTCACTGTGCCTGAACCTAATTCTGTGCTTTCCATTTGAAATACATGTAAAGCACAGAATTAGGTTCAGGCACAGTAACCGGGACTCAGACCCTATATATGTTTCTTTCAAGTAAATGTTTTTTGTAAGTAAACAAATATTTGTTACAAACAAACAAGTATTTTTTAAAAAGAAACAACTATTTGTTTCTTTCCGACAGATTTTTAAAGAAATGAGTCTTAGATTCGAAAAAATATTTTTGTTCTTAAATAAATGTTTTTTTTTAAAGGAATAAATATTTCTTACAAACAAATACATATTTATTAAAAACAACATCAATTTGTTTGTATCCGACAGAATTATAAACAAATTATTTTAGATTTAAAGAAATGTTTTTTCTAATTAAAAATTTAGATTTTTTAAATTAAATATTTCGTTTTTTACATCTAAGAAATATGTTTTTAATTTTAAAAAATTCACTTCTTTGTTTTAAAGAAATCGTGTGTTTGGCACTATTGAAACACACCATTTCTTTGAAACAAAGAAATTTTCTTTCATTTTATCAAATTTTTTTTTCAGTGTAGGTATTAATTATATTGAAGTTTTTTGCTCCTAACGTCGCTCGGTTGAATCTTCTTTTATTATATTATTATGTATAAATGACTAATTTTAAGTAAATAAGAATTAATTAATTTAAGTTAATTTTGAGTACTAAATAAAATTAAAAATAATTTGATGAAACATAATATAAAAAAATATGTACACATGCGCTTAAAGTAAAAAAGCGTATAATTTATTTTATCAAGTGACTATTTCTCAATCTAGTTTCATAATAAAACAAAGATAGTACGATATTTGATATAAATAAACTGGGAACTGAGTAACAACTATAATTTTCAGACCTTAATATATGACCATGAATTTGAATTATGAAATTAATTTTTACGTGAAACATGCTAAAAAAAATTCTGTGTTTATTTCTAATAAAAATATCTTCACAAATGTATTTTATATATATGAAATACGAAATTAAAATTAAAAAACCATAAGATTAAAATACACATTTTTGGTTAATTTTAAATTTAAACATTTCAGAATAATATAATAACTATTTGTAATTACTTAACAATCCTTTTTGCATCTAATATAAAATTTTAATGAGATACAAATATTACAAAGTGTATGTATCACAAGTAAGGTTTGCATATCATAAATTGTAAAAAAATTTAGTGATTTCAATAAAAATTGATTTGGTTCAACTAAATGGTTTGTTTCAATACTCCCTAACAAATATTTATTTGAACCAAACCACAATATTTAGTTGAATTCAATAAATATTTGATTACTTTAAATAAAATTTTTAGTTTGAACAATTAAATATTTCATTAAAATCAATTTTTCACACTCTCAAAACAAGCAAATATTTATTTAAACTAAATAAATATTTAGTCAATTCAACTTGATAATTTGTTTGAATCAACTAAATATTGATTTGAACGAACTAAATATTTCATTAAATAGCAAATCCCATTCTTTTAGAATAAGCAAATATTTATTTAAACCAAATAAATATTCAGTCAATTTAACTCGATAATTTATTTAAATCAACTAAATATTTATTTGAACGAATTAAATATTTACTTAAATGACAAATCCTATTATTTAAATCAAGCAAATATTTATTCGAATCAAATAAATTCTTAGAAATAAATGTTTGTTTGGATAGATAAATTATTTGGTTATAACAAATAATTGTGTAGTTTTATCAATAAAACATTTGATTCTACCAATAAAATATTTCTTTGAATTAACGAAATATTTGGTTGATTCAAATAAACTATTTGGTTTCATCAATAAAAAATTTCTTGAAAATAAAAAAAATATTTAATCAATTGATATATTAAGACTTCTGATACATGTATATATAATTACATATATATTTTCTAATATTTTTTTTAAATTTCATTCAAACAAATAATATACTTCAATTCAATAAATATTTATTCAAATGCATTTTGTTCTATCAAACAAATGAAATAATTAATTTCAACTAAACCATTTATTTGATTTATATATATAGGTTTCGACATTAATACGCTTTATAAAGTTTATCGCACATGATACATTCAACTTAAATATCGCACGCATTACAATTTTATTATGATCTTCAATTCTGATTTTCCTTATATATCAAACTGGAAGCTTTCCAACCACTTGTGAGATTCAGTAAAGAGGAAAATTAACGACGCCACCAAGCGGTAACATTATCAAACCATCGTACTGAATTGAATTAGTTATTTTAAATAAATAAATTATTTGAATTGAATAAATTTTTTTTGTCATCTTATTAAACCTAAAGATACCAAGTTCGATCCCAACATGGCGATTTTTTTTTTTAAATTTATTCCCAATCAATCTAAAAATAAATATTTGTATTTTTTATTAATTAAAATGATTTTTAATTTTTTTTAATATCGTCTATTAATAAAAAATAGTTATTTTTAAAATAACATAAACAAATAAAAATCTTTTAGTAAAATTAATTAATACGAAATAGATTATATAATTTAAATAACTAATTTAATATTTGTACTTCAGATGTTATCAAATAATAATTTATTTAAAAAATATTCAAATAATGTTTTAAATTAAAAAAAAATTCCAAAAAGTTTAATCCAATAAATCATTTATTCAAAATATAGAAATATTTTGTTCAATTAAATAAAGTATTTTTTTATTTTAAATAAGTAATTATTTGATCTTAAGCATTTTATCACTCATAATTAATTTAGTCAATTTAAATAAATATTTTTAATTTGGATAAATAAGCCTTTTAATCTGACTAACTATTTATTTACATGTGAATAACTTTAAAAAATGAAGTTACTTGTTGTAGATAAAAGATTTTGTTGACAAAACAAAACTTATTATTTAGATCAAATAAATATTATTTGAAGCAAATAAATGAGAATTTGAGTAGAAGATCCTTTTCTTTTCATTTAAATCATCAATTTATTTCATTCAAAAAAATAATTTAGAATAAATATTCATTTCAAATCATTTTGTTCTTTCAAGAAAATAAAATAATTGATTTAAAATAAACCGTTTATTTGATTTAAATAATGATTCTGCATTATCCAACTAAATGTTGGTTAATTAAAAAAAATGCTAATTCAAATAAACGTGTTTTTAATTCAAAACTAATTTATTTTATTCAAACAAATAATTTAGTTTAATTCAATATATATTTATTCAAATTCATTTTGTTCTATCAAACAAATGAAAGATTTGATTTAAAATAAACCGTTTATTTGATTTAGATAATGATTCTGTTTTATCCAACTAAATTTTGGTTTTTTCAAATGAATGCTGATTCAAATAAACGTGTTTTTAATTGAAAACTAATTTATTTTATTCAAACAAATAATTTAGTTTAATTCAATAAATATTCATTCAAATTTATTTTGTTCGTTCAAACAAATAAATTGATTGATTTCAAATGAACCATTTATTTCATTTAAAATGATTCTGCATTATCCAACTAAATGATGGTTAATTTAAATAAATGCTAATTCAAATAAACGTGTTTTTAATTCAAAACTAATTTATTTCAATCAAACAAATAATTTAGTTGAATTCAATATATATTCATTTAAATTCATTTTGTTCTATCAAGCAAATGAAATATTTGATTTTAAATGAACCGTTTATTTGATTTAAGAGCAGGCCGGATTCGCTGTCCTTGTCTAATTGGCTTTTTTGTTATTTACTCAAGTATTAATCGGTGTATCTGCAAATTGAAGGTTAAGCGCAATAGATATTATTATTTAAAATATTTATGCACAAGAAAAAAAAAATCTATCGCTTTGTTTTTGAGAAAAGTAAGGAACGCGAAAATATTATAAACATAATCTTTTACTTCGGCGTTCCTTACTTTTCTCAAAAACAAATCGGTAGATTTTTTTTTTCTTGTGCATAGATATTCATAATAATAATATCTATTGCGATCAACCTTTATTTTGAAGATACACCGATTAATACCTGAGTAAATAACAAACAACTCAATTGTTACTCGGTCGGTATCAGGTTCTACTCTGGCCTGCTGTTAAATAATGATTCTGTTTAATCCAACTAAATGTTGATTGATTTAAATAAATGCTAATTGAAACGAACGTGTTTTTAATTCAAAACTAAATTATTTCTTTTAAAAAAATAATTTAGAATAAATATTTATTTCACATCATTTTGTTCTTTTAAGAAAATGAAATAATTAATTTAAAATAAACTGTTTATTTGATTTAAATAATGATTCTGCATTATCCAACTAAATGTTGGTTAATTTAAAAGAATGTTAATTCAAATAAACGTGTTTTTAATTCAAAACTAATTTATTTTATTCAAACAAATAATTTAGTTTAATTCAATATATATTTATTCAAATTCATTTTGTTCTATCAAACAAATGAAAGATTTGATTTAAAATAAACCGTTTATTTGATTTAGATAATGATTCTGTTTTATCCAACTAAATTTTGGTTTTTTCAAATGAATGCTGATTCAAATAAACGTGTTTTTATTTCAAAACTAATTTATTTCATTCAAACAAATAATTTAGTTTAATTCAGTATATATTTATTTAAATTCATTTTGTTCTATGAAACAAATGATATATTTGATTTCAAATAAACCGTTTATTTGATTTAAATAATGATTCTGTTTTATCCAACTCAATTTTGGTTATTTCAAATGAATGCTAATTCAAATAAACGTGTTTTTAATTGAAAACTAATTTATTCCATTTAAACAAATAATTTAGTTTAATTCAATATATATTTATTGAAATTCATTTTGTTCTATGAAACAAATGAAATATTTGATTCCAAATAAACCGTTTATTTCATTCAAATAATGATTCTGTTTTATCAAACTATATGGTGGTGATTTCAAATACATGCAAATTTAAATAAACATGTTTAAATCCAAAATTAATTCATTTTATTCAAACAAATAATTCAGTTCAAATTACTAAATATTTATTTAAATTTATTTTGTTCGTTCAAACTAATAAATTTATTGATTTCAAATGAACCATTTATTTCATTTTAATAATAATTCTGCATTATCCAACTAAATGTTGATTAATTCAAATAAATGCTTGTTTAAATAAACGTGTCTTTAATTCAAAACTAATTCATTTCATCCAAACAAATGATTCTGTTTAATTTAATAAATATTTATTCAAATTTATTTTGTTTGTTCAAACAAATAAATTTATTGATTTCAAATGAACCATTTATTTGATTCAATTAATGTTTCTGTTTTATCTAACTAAATGTTGGTTAATTAAAATAAATGCTAATTCAAATAAACCATTTTTTATATTCAAAATTAATTTGTTTCTGTTGAATAAATAATTTAGTTCAACTCAATAAATATTTATTTAAATTCATTTTGTCCTTTCACAAAAATGAATTTATTGATTTTAAATACACCGTTTATTTGATTTAATTAATGATTCTTCATAATCTCATTAAATTTTGTTTTATTCAAATAAATAAAAATTCGAATATTTTCGTTATCAATTCCAAATAAATATTTGGTTGAAGCAAGAACTAAATATTTGAATCAACTAAATGTTTATTTAAATCAACTAATCGAAATTCAAATAAATATATTGAGTTGTTTCAACTAAATTTTTTTTAAGTGTAAATATTATAATTTTCAGGGAATTCTTGATATTAATAATTTATTAATTTAAATAATTAAATATTTTTTCATTAATGACAAGTAACCTTTTAAATATAATTAAAATAATACTGTGAATGTCAATCAAATAACATTTTTATCAAAGTATATTTCAACGCTATAATTATTAAAATAAACATTTTTATTTAACTACAATCTTTTGTAATTATTATTTTTTTAATATAAATATTAAAAAAATAATAATTTTATTTGATGAACAGTTATATAAATATTATATATTTATAATTGAATGACTAAATTTATTAAATTAAAATTTTATTAAGTTATCATTGAGAGAATAAAGTATTCAAATTAGTTTTCATGAAAATATATTATTCAAAAAGTTACTTGTTAACAATTTTTTATAAATGACATACATTTAACAATAATTACATTTTCATTTGTACACATGTTGGTATTTGAATAATTTGTCATTTATATAAAAATTGTTAACAATTAAATATATTAAAATTCATTTCATTAGAGCAATAATATTTTTAATAAGAGAAACATATTAATTTTTAAAATACATCAAATTACCTCATTAGAAAAATTATCATTACATGATGAAAAAATATTTTTTTTATATCGTTTGAACATAATTTTATGAAATACACTTTAAAGAAATTATTTATCAAATTTTTTTTAATAGTCAATTATAAAGATAGGAAAATATATGAAATATGAATAATTTTTTCTTACTATGTCTGTAATTATGAATTTATATTTATGAACTGTCTAAATAGAATTGAAATTTCCCCCAAAAAAGTAAACATTTTAAAAGAAAATTTACTTATTATTTGCGAAACACTTATTATAAATGCGGAAAAAAATAATATTCTGTAATATCACTCTAAAATTTGTATTAAATATGATCATTGAAAGTACAATTAATTTATTATGTTGAATTTGTTGTCAGAGTTTGATTATATTTCACTATGAGAAGATATAAAAATTAACTGTTATATTTAACTGATGTCTTTCCATTCTATTTCTAACTTTCCATAAAAGGAATGTATTAACTCGTATACGAGTTTTTTACTGTGTATACACAGTAAAAAATTTCTCGGAACTTTACATCGCTGAGCATGGTAAGTATCGGGACCCTTGCTGAGCGTGTTAAATACACATAAAAACCGATAAAATTACATAATCCATTGTTTCTAACCTACATTCGATATAATTTAATAAAAAATATACGTTGAACGTTTATTACTCATGACACTATGAAATTTGAAAAGATTATTTGATAACTTTATGTTAAACATCAATTAATAAGGATAAAATATTTCTTATTGTGTTCAAAATGTGTTTCTACTGTCGCGAAAGTTCATGTATGTCATGTACTTTTACCGGACAGCCATGTTGATATTGACTGTAACATTACACTGCTAAGCACGGGAAAATACCGCGATCATAGTAGGACCTACTCTCAGCGATGTAAAGTTACATAAAAATGTAACTTCACATCGCTAAAACATGTAATTATTTACAGAAAACTGGTATAGTTACCAGAAAATTTTTCAAATTGTAGTATATACCATGATGATAATTTATTTAAATTTTCAAATTATTCTAATCATTAGTTTTCAAGATATTTAGATTTATGATTCCAAATAGAAAAATATTAGTAAATAATATTGGAACCTAAACTCCTCAATAACTAATGAATAGATTTATTTAAAAATTTAACTGAATAATCTTCGTGATACATATTATATGTTAATGCATCTCTTTATTCAAAATTTTGAAATACAATAGAAATATAGTCAATATTTATCGGCGCAAGTGTACTGTCCATTTTACATCTCCTTAAATAATATATACTTATAAAATTTACATAATATTTTATAAAAACTATTAAAATGATAATCATATATTTAATATTATTTTAAACTATAAATAAAAAGTTTAAAAAATTATTATTAAGGAGGTACCTTCGCTTTAGTATGACAAATCAGATTTGATCGAAACTATGCAAAATTGTTTGTTTTTATGTCTAAAATGCACATATAAAATTTCATGAAGATCCGTGATCTCGTTATTGAGAAATTAGAATAATTATATAACATTGGTTCTTATGGGAAAACGTTAATATTGTAGTTGATCTTAACGGAATGTCGGAGCTGCTGGACACAATTTTTACTTCTATTATTTTATTGATATCTTTTTTAATTGGTAATTTAAACAATTGTAATGACTTGTCCGCACTAAAGCTATGTTAATACAATAATTTTTGTTAAAATAAAAAATCATTTGGACTTGATATTTTTTTATAAGCTTGGAATGGAAATTAGATATCAAGCTCGATAAACCTAACCTCAAAATACTAGATTTCGAAAAATTTTGTATAACTTTTTATGTACGGTATTTTGGTAAATTCTGTAAGTTGTCCGCACTCAAGTTTAGTATTACAAATTTTCTTACTGTAATAAAAGAACTCGATCAAACGCACCGTTTACTCGTGAACTTAGAATTAAAATGTTAATGAATTATTTTAGAAGGTAGCGAGCTCTGTCATGCCCTTAAAATAAAAAAAACAGAATAAATGAAATCTTTTGAGGATAAACATAATATTACTGGCAACGTATAAAATAAATTTCAGAAACTTTCATTACTTTTACACGGAAATACAAATGAATAAATTATTCATTTATGTACTAGTTACTTTCTAGTTACTTTCATCGTACATAGCGGATGGTGGCAAAAACACACCGTAACCTCAAATTTTCAAATTTCGTAAAAAGAGCATGTAAATGATTTGGACAGTAAAGATGATGATCATAGCTCTTTAATTAATTTTAATTTTTTAGTTTTAAATAAAAATTATTTCTTTTTTTTATATTGATGCTAATTCTATCAAGTTTGTGAAAATCACCATACAAAACATATATTCTTGGGGAGGGGAGATATCTAGTAACTTTTAATCAAATAAGCATATTGAAAATTTGACTCGAGTGGTGGACGAACGTACCTCCTTAAATGATAACTTATAAATAGTTATATTATTTCATTAAATACATTTCCAACTTGAATAATTATCTTCATGTTAAAACTAAATTCAATTAGCATTCAATACCACAAGTTATTTAAAAAATTTATCATTTTTCAAAGTTATTAAAAAGTTATTTATAAAAAGTATTCCCATATCTAAATTTCAAAATTCTATTAATTTAATTTTTTATTCTTTACATTAGAGAATTAGTTTCGATGTGTAAATTTTCTTGTGATATCTATATATATATATATATATATATATATATATATATATATATATATATATATATATATATATATATATATATATATATATATATATATATATAGTCGTAAGACAAGATTCAACCGACCCCCCCTCAGCCCCCCCTCAAATATCTGTCGGCATAGCCCCCTCTCAAATTACGTTGTAATTCCTCTTATAAATGGCTATTCCAAAATTAACGTAACTTAGGCCCCCTCAACTCCCCCTCAATTTTTGTAGCCCACCCTCAGGCCCCCCTCAATTTGCCCCCCTCAAATTACGTTGTAATTCCTCTTATAAATGCCAATTCCGAAATTAGCGTAACTTAGGTCCCCCCTCCGCCCCCTCGCCCCTCTCTCAATTTTCGTAGCCCCCTATCAGCCCCCTCAAATGTCTGTCGGCATAGCCCCCTCAAATTACGTTGTAATTTCTCTTATAAATGGCTATTACAAAATTGACGTAACTTAGGCCTCCTCCTCAGCCCCCTCACCCTTCTTAATTTTTGTAGCCCCCCCTCAGCCCCCCTCAATTTGCTCCCCCTCTCCCTCACTTTTTATAGCCCCCCTCATTATGCCCTCCTCCCCACTATGATATTATGATTAAGTAATTAGTAATAAAAAAATATTCTTATCATTAATAATATTCTATTATTATAATAACAATTATAAGTAATTTAATATTATTATAATTAGTAATATTTTATTATTATGATTGTAACTGTAATCATTTAATATTATAAAGTTTTTTTGTATTCTAATATTGAATTTCAAAAATGAAAAAAAAAAATTATTATTATTAATATTCTATTAATATAATTGCAAACATAATTAATTGATAACACAAAGCTTCCTCTCTGCATTTTCTTTATTCAGATAAAAATATAATATTTTTATTTTTATTCTGATATTTTTATTTCTATGTTAAGTCCTGGCTTTCACCAGGAATATAAAAAGTGTATGATTTTATTATGTTGAATATTTTTGTATGATTTTAAATATGAATTTGAATTAATTTGAAATAATTAAATTTATTATTAAATTATAATTATGAAAGATAAATATATGTATAATCTAGTGGTGAATTGAACTCCACCAATATTTAATTCAGTAAACCGTTCCTCACAATTGAAATATATTGAAGAATATTTATTTAGAGTATTTGAATAGAGAATATATAAATTGAATATTCTTACCTTAATTGATTCAAGTAGATGAAGGCTGGATACAGACAAACAAAGAATAGATATAGGCACGATTTGAAATAAGACTCGAGTCGAATATAAGAAACTTTTAAGATATTTATTGACACTTGTAAAAATAATTAAATATTGAATACAATAACTTTATTAGAATTTGAATTTGAATTTGGAATTTGAATTACAGGATTTACGACTTGGTACCAACGATGATCCTGGGGTACTGCCCACTGTCGTCAATTTCAGTCGGCTTTTATAATTTTTTATCTTTGACATAATTTCATTAGGTAGAAGTGGATCTTGTTCTTCTTATAAATAATTTCAAAATGTGAGTTTGGTTTTGTAATTTTGAATCGAAGAATTTCGTTTGCTCAATATCAACTTTAAGTTTCTTTACTGCTTAGGTTAACACATTCTTTTATTGTTCGATGACCGTTTAATTAGTTCATCAATGTCATATTAATGAAAAGATATTTTAAAAATTGTAAATTAAAAAGTAATATAAAAGATACGTTGTGACGTAACACCTTGAGGCTCAAGAGATTGCATATCGGAAGGATAGGCAATCGAAAGAAAAAGAAAAACAAAACAGTTATCGAACAATTTACAGATAATTATTACAAGCTTAATTGATAAATATAGATATTTTTCTATTAGAATAGATACTAATGTACAAGGGTACGTTTTATTTCGTACACTTTGGGGCTCAAGATTTTGTTTATCGGCACGAAAAAACAAAAATGAAAATAATACAGTTATTAAACAATTTACAAAAATATCTTAAAATCTATTTAAATATTATATTAATTGAAATATTTTATTTGAATGTCTCCATACTATTATTCGATGTATTTTCCTATTATATAATTGTTAATGTATGAGTATTGGTATGGAAAAAAAAGGAAGATGAAACATTTTAAATTTGTAATATTTGAAATATATGGTTTTTTTTCTAATAGGAGATCGCTTGAAATTATTCGTGATTTGCTTATAAATATTTTTTTAATATGTTTATAAATCTTGTATTCTAGCTTATGAGAGATTTCGTAACAAAAAATAACAAATAACGTGCCATGTAAAATAATTATAAAATAATATTAGATTTGTCAAAATAATAACAATTGTTCAAGTTCAAATATAAGAAATGTTTGTTTCTTTTTGCTTTTTTTCCTTTTAAATTTCAAAAAAATAACAGTCGAATATAATTTATAGGTTCTTATAATTGTTTAAATATAAGTGAATATTCATTCACTTCATTCCCGGCTTAAGATAATTGCGCAGGTGACAACTCAGCAATAAGAAGAAAAATTTTCTAAATTCCTATTTTCATATTTTCACTTAATACACTAAATGTGGCTATATTCATTAAACCAAAAGTAAAATTCTATACGTAATATAGTTTACAATGCAAATTCTTACAGAGTTGGTACTAGTTTAGCTGAACATAGGTCTGGTATAAAATTAAAATAGCTAGATATATTAAAAAAAAAACTTAAAATTAACTAAAAATATATAGATTATAGTTATTAACAATACGAAATTATAATTAATATTAAATATGATCTAGTTATGATAATGATCTAATCAAGAGTCCTACTAAAATTTTTGTATATATACAAGTTATTGAGATTTATTTTGACATTTATGAAAAGCTATAAATTTTAAGAAGAGATCTAACATAAGTTAAAAAAGTAAATTTTATTATTTCAGTTGATTTATATATAATAATAGTTAGTAAATTTTTCAAAATTTTCTGCTTTTGTCTGTAATTTGTATGGTAAGTTTAACATAAATCTAACTTAAACGTGAACTGATCTTTGCTTGTCTTTATTTTGACAAATATGTACTCTAAATAATTTTAGAGTTTAGAATGAAGATTGAACATAGTTCTTTCATTCCACAAAGAACTTATAATAAAGTTTATCATTTTTTTTTACTTCACATAAATTGTAATTGTAAAATAAAATTTTTATAAGTCTTAATAAAGACTTTTTTATAATGATTTTTCTTTTATTTTTGTAATACGAATTCTAAATAAATTTAAAAGTTGAAATATTCATTTGAATATTGGTTCATGTTGCATTTGGATGAAAGTATCTAACTTTCCCTTTCTTTTTTTTGTAAATATATTTTTCGTGTTGAAAAATGAAATCAGTTTTACGAATATATATTAGATAATATATGTTTGTATACCTTAAATTCAGAGACAAAAGTAATTGATTTATAAACAAAAACATAAGACTTAATATACATTAATAAGTTTAATGATCATTATAAATGTTAGATTTCTTTTACAAGATCTTTATTGTTAATGAAAAATAAAAAAAATAAAAGTATAAGTAGTAAGATGCATATAAATATAATTTTAAAACTTTAAATCTTATTATAGATAATGTATATAATAATTTTACATATTTTATTTGATTATTGACTAATACTGATTTAAATAAATTGATTTAAATTTCTTAATTTTTTATTTAAAAACCATTCGTTGTTGATTAAATCAATTGTTTTAAATGTGATTGTTTCTTACTATTTAAATTGATTGATTTAAGTTGATAGAGCCCTTAAATCGACAATCTGTAAATTTACAAGCCACATTTTGAAAACTTACAGATTTTTCTTATTTTATACAAATTGTTTATCAATAAAACATAAATAATATAAATGAACTAGAATATAAAAAAAATGAAATTATAGAGATTCAAAAACTTATGAAATGTGCAAAAATTCCTGAAAAAGAGAAAAAAGGGATTAGATTTTTTTCTAAAATATTTATAATTTTTGTTCATGATATAATAGTAGAAATCAAATGTGTTTCTGATTTGTCTGAGATTATTTAGAATTTTTAATGATAAATCAAAATATTTAAATATATTGTTATTAATTATTTTTTTATTTGAATCTTGCTGATTATGAGTGAATGTGATATTCTTATTTTTAGGAATAATTTTGTTTTTTAGATACGTCTTATTATTTATTTGTTTTGGTTTTATTTTGATAATATTAGTGTATTTGATATATTTATCAAACACCATTTTTTTTATTTTTATTTAAATCATTAGAGCTTTTTGTTGTAAAGCATTTTTGTATTTTCAAAAGTTTATTATTTTTTTGTAGAGAATCATCTTTGTTATTAGTTGTGTTGTTTTTAATGAGTTTGGATATATTATTTTTGCTGGCAAGATTTGTTTCATTTAAACATAGTTGAATTAATTTATCAAGGTCTGGTCCATGATTGAATTGTAATACAGAATTATCGCTGTAAATAATTTGTGCTTCTTGTGCAAAATTAGTCTCTTGGATTATTTCAGAGTTGTTCGGTTCTGGTAAGAAATTTTCAATTATGTTTTCGTATTTTATAAAGTCATTCATTAATGGGTCAATATTGTCGAAAATTATTGGCTCTTCTTTTGCATTTTTTAAATTATTTTTACATTCTTTATTTTGTTTGAGATCAATTGTATACGATTTTCCTTTTTCTACACAATTTATTGTTTTTGTGTCATTTCTTACGGTCAAAACATATGAATGCACTGTTTCGAAATCTTCTAAAATTAGAACTTGATTTATTATAACTTGATTACTTAACAATTTTTCAGTTTGTTCAGATTCAATTGGAATACATTCAAATTCTTTTGTTTTTATATAATTTATATGAGGTTTATTGTATTTAACTTCTCTAATAGTTTTCTTGGCTAATAAAATAGTATTAGCTTGAACGTTTTCTTGATGTTCTATATTTGTTTTTCCATCATTTTCTTTTTCGTTAATTTTGATATTTGTTATATCAAAAGGTGTAGACTTTTTATCGTCTATAATTAGATTGTTCATATTATGTATTTTAAATTCTGCAGTTTTATGAGTTGACGTTTCTGGTTCATTAACAGATGTATTATCACAGTATTCTTTATTTCTATTATACGATAGATCAAAAAGTCGTAGATCACTTATTTTCTTGCAATTTTCACTTGAGTGACCTGTAGTTTCACAATATATACAATAATTTTTTTGTTCATAGTCAGTATGTTCATCATTTGGATACAGAAAATTTAATGTTAATATAAAATCATCTATATTGTTGATTTTTGCTCGATGTATAATAGAAGAGATGCTACCTCTAAGTTTCAACTTTGCAATTAAAAACAGTTTCCTTTGATCGTTAGCTAAACTTCTTGCTAATTTTATTTTATCAACATATTCTTCAGGTAATATATTTTCACCATCGAATTCTGGTAAAAGTTCAAACAAATAATGATCATCATAATCCATTATGATATTTAGATCTTAATTATTTTGTGAAGAGATTTTCATATGTTCCATTAAGATATTACAAAGTAAATGTGTAATATGATGTTAATATGCAAATGCTATTATAGATACTTTTATTATCTATCAATATTAAGCGATCCATGTTGTATTAATAATGATCTTGTTGATATATAGTCTAAACTCGTTATTAATCATAAAAATTGTTATGAATATTGCTGATCATGTTTTTTTTTACACTGTTTATAATTACGTTTTTAAACATATATATTTAAAATATTTTGAATCTTATTTAATAAATTTCTTTGACACTGACCTACTTTAAAAATAGATAAAAATGCTGACTTTTGCATTAAATTCTTTGCTTTCTTTGACCTACTGTTGTTGAAAATATTCGCGAGTATGTCACACGGTAATTTTGCTGAGTCAAAATTTTTATGAGTTCGATACTCTTTATAGTTATTTGATTATCAGCGTCTATTTTTTTTAATGCCGTTTTGTTCTGACTTCCAATACTTAATGTTGAGTCAGGCTTTTTTTTCTTATTCACCGAAACGTATTTTACTTTCAAAATTATATATTAAAAATTATGTTATTTTTACGATATTAGTGAATTGTTAATGTATCAGATTACTAATATTATAAATGCAAGAAACTTTTTAAGATAATTGATAAAAAATGACAAATGTTTTACAATTATTAAGAATAATTTATATATGAACTTATTTATTCAATTATTTTAATTGAATATAATTTTTAATCGCGCACTTCACGATTGTATATTTTCATTACCCACTATGCGTATGATATATGTATTTAAATACAATATATATATATTTTTATTAATTGACGTAATTCGCTAATAATGCACTGCGCGTATATATATTTATTTGTTTTAGATAACACTATTAATATTTAATTACACACTTTGTGTTTATATTTAATGACGCTATTCGCTTTAAATATTGCACTTCGCGTATAAATAATTTATTCAATGGACGCTATTTTGCGTATAATATTTATTGTGTTCTTGGAAATATAATATTTTATTTGACGCACTTATGCGTTTTCTTAATTCACTTTTAAACACTGTATTTATAATTGGTCCTTCATACATATTTTTATGCACTTCGTATATATATCTATATAGAGAATTTTCTCTAATGATCCCTCAATATATTCAATACGATTCCTTAATTAAAAAGTTTGTACCGGAACCAAAATGTTACGGTCAAACTAATTCGTACCGGAACCAAAATGTTAAGTCCTGGCTTTCACCGGGACTAAATAAAAGTGTATGTTTTTATTATGTTGAATATTTTTGTATGATTTTAAATATGAATTTGAATTAATTTGAAATAATTAAATTTATTATTAAATTATAATTATGAAAGATAAATATATGTATAATCTAGTGGTGAATTGAACTCCACCAATATTTAATTCAGTAAACCGTTTCTCACAATTGAAATATATTGAAGAATATTTATTTAGAGTATTTAAATAGAGAATATATAAATTGAATATTCTTACCTTAATTGATTCAAGTAGATGAAGGCTGGATACAGACAGACAAAGAATAGATATAGGCACGATTTGAAATAAGACTCGAGTCGAATATAAGAAACTTTTAAGATATTTATTGACACTTGTAAAAATAATTAAATATTGAATACAATAACTTTATTAGAATTTGAATTTGAATTTGAATTTGGAATTTGTATTACAGGATTTACGACTTGGTACCAACGATGATCCTGAGGTAGTGCCCACTGTCGTCAATTTCAGTCGGCTTTTATAATTTTTTATCTTTGACATAATTTCATTAGGTAAAAGTGGATCTTGTTCTTCTTATAAATAATTTCAGAATGTGAGTTTGGTTTTGTAATTTCGAATCAAAGAATTTCGTTTGCTCAATATCGACTTTAAGTTTCTTTACTGCTTAGGTTAACTCATTCTTTAATTGTTCGATGACCGTCTAATCAGTTCATCAATGTCATATTAATGAAAAGATATTTTAAAAATTGTAAATTAAAAAGTAATATAAAAGATACGTTGTGACGTAACATCTATATATTGTATCTTTATTTTTATTATTGAAAAAATTTATTAATTACAATAGTAAACTATGAATTACAAAATGAATTTAGCTTAATATCCATAGGTACTTTATTAACAATTGTATTTAAATAAAACATGTTTTTTTAAAATTAGAAATAAGATATTTACATATTTGTCTTAATAAAAGATATTTGGGCTTGAGACCAGCATGAAAATATATGGCTGCATTAAAAGCTTATAAAAAGATTGTTTGTTGTCGCTAAAAGAAGCTTACAAATTCATCTTCATTGTCGCTAAAAGAAGCTTACAAATTCATCTTTATTGTCGCTAAAAAAAGCTTAAAAATTTACTATTGTCGCTGAAGCGATTGTTTGTTGTCGCTAAAAAAACTTCATACAAACATATAAATTTATTGTTTATTGTCGCTAAAAAAAGCTTACAAATTTATTTTTTATAATCACTAAAAGAAACTTATAAATTTATATCTCATTATCATTGAAAAAAGCGTACAAATTTATTGTTTAATGTCGATAAAAAAGATTACAAATTCATTCATTATTGTTGCTGAAGCGTACAGATTTATTGTTTATTGTCACAAAAAAAATTTAATATAAGCATACAAATTTATTGTTTGTTGTCGCTAAAAGAAGCTTACAAATTCATCTTTATTGTCGCTAAAAAAGCTTACAAATTTATTATTGTCGCTGAAGCGATTGTTTGTTGTCGCTAAATAAATTTTATACAAGTATATAAATTTATTGTTTATTGTCGCTAAAAAAAGCTTACAAATTTATTTTTTATAATTATTAAAAGAAACATAAATTTATATCTCATTGTCGTTGAAAAAAGCGTAAAAATTTATTGTTTACTGTCGTTAAAAATGATTACAAATTCATTTATTATTGTCGCTGAAGCGATTGTTTGTTGTCGCTAAAAAAATTTCAAACAAGCATATAAATTTATTGTTTAATGTCGCTAAAAAAAGCTTACAAATTTATTTGTCATAATCGCTAAAAGAAACTTACAAATTTATATCTCATTGTTGTTGAAACAAGCGTATGAATTTATTGTTTATTGTCGCTAAAAAAGATTACAAATTCATTTATTATTGTCGCTGAAGCGTACAGATTTATTGTTTGTTGTCACCAAAAAAATTTCATATAAGCATACAAATTTATTGTTTGTTGTCGCTAAAAAAAGCTTACAAATTCATTTATTATTGTCGCTGAAGCGATTGTTTGTTGTCGCTAAAAAAACTTTATACAAACATATAAATTTATTGTTTATTGTCGTTAAAAAAGCTTACAAATTTATTTGTCATTATCGCTAAAAGAAACTTATAAATTTATATCTCATTGTCGTTAAAAAGAGCGTACAAATTTATTGTTTACTGTCGTTAGAAAAGATCACAAATTCATTTATTATTGTCGCTGAAGCGTACAGATCTATTGTTTGTTGTTACTAAAAAAACCTCATATAAGCATACAAATTTATTTGTTGTCGCTAAAAGAAGCTTACATATTTATTTTTCATAATCGCTAAAACAAACTTATAAATTTATATCTTATTGTTGTTGAAAAAAGCGTAAAAATTTATTGTTTACTGTCGCTAAAAAAGATTATAAATTCATTTATTTTTGTTGTTGAAGCGTACAGATCTATTGTTTGTTGTTACTACAAAATTTAATATAAGCATACAAATTTATTAGCTGTCGTTAAAAGAAGCTTACAAATTTATTTTTATTGTCGCTAAAAAAAGCATACATATTTATTGTTTATCGTCACTAAAAAAAGATTATAAAAGCGTACAAATTTATTATTTGTTGTCGCTAAAAGAAGCTTACAAAATCATTTTTATTATAAAACTTATAAATTTATATTTTATTGTCGCTGAAAAAAGCGTACAAATTTATTGTTTAGTGTCGTTAAAAAATATGTATATCTGTTTTTACTATTTTTAAAAATAGTTTACAAATTTATTTTTATTGTCGTTGAAAAAAGCATACATTTATATTATTTTAAAAATTTTAGTATTTTTTTTTTTTTATTTTTGCTAAAATTAATTTTATAAAGTACTTTTAAACTATCGCTGAAAAAAATTTATAAATTCATAAAAATAAAATATATTGTCATTAACAAAATATGAAAAATTATTATTGTTATTACATGTAAATATTTTGATTTTGATTTTTTGAAACATTTTAACCCTTTGAGGGGCACATTTTTCTGTAAAAAACGGGTTTTTTTGAGATTAATTGTTTATAACAAATACTTCAATTAATGAATATTTGCAATTTCTCTATAAAATCTAATAAATCAGGTATTCAAGAGTTCAAAAAGTCTTATAGATGTCTTAAAAAGGCATATACGTTTTAGAAATACGGAAAAATCCAAAACCAAATAGGTGGGACAAATACGTACCACTGCCCCTCAAAGGGTTAAAGGTGTATATAAATAATTATCATTTTAAAAATATAATTCATAGATTATATTACTTATTATTAATGAATTTTCATAATAATTTTCATCATTTCTAATACCTTCTATGTCGAAATCGACATTATTTATTAGATATTGAAAAATTTCTTGAACCTGAAATTGAAAACATTCAGGAACATCTTTCCATTCTTTATGTATATAATATTTCATATCAAATTTTTGTATTAATTCAGACCACTCAGATAATTTTTGTTCTCTTACATATTGATAATAATTTTCTTCATCTTCTACTTCTTGAAGATATTCTATTTCTTCATATTCATTAATTTCAGCATTTAAGTTAGACAATTCTTCTAATTCTTCGTTAGATACGGGTTCAATGTACATATTATTAATTGGATCCCATTCCATAATTTGCCAATTTGCGTTATTATCAACATTCAATTGTTCATTGTTTTCCATGTTTATCTAATATATAAATTTATTTTATATTAATTAAATAATAATTCATTTTATGTTTATTTTCTTATAAACTGTATTTATTTTTACAATATTTTTAAATTTAATTAACAATTAAAAATTTCTTTCCAAACAATATTTAATATTTCATATTTATTTTCAGATTCATTTTGTATGTATATTTTGTTAGGATTTTTACATCTCGACAGTGCAACGTAAGGCTGTCCATGCGAAAATAAAGGTCTTTTAATAAATAATCCAATCTCATCAAAACTTTGACCTTGAGATTTGTTAATAGTCATAGCAAAAGCTAATGTTACAGGAAATTGTTTTCTATAAAGTATAAAGGGTAAAGACGATGATTCACTAGTATTTAATGTTATTCTTGGAATAAAAACTTTATTTCCAATTTTTTCTCCAGTAATGATTTCAGCTTCAAGATTATATTTATATAATTTTATAATTTTTAATCTTGTTCCATTACATAAACCTTCGGTAATACTTAAATTTCTTATTAATATAACTATAGCATTAACTTTTAATTCCAATATGTGTGGTGGTAAACCTTCTTTTATTTTATTAAGAGTTTCTATTGGATAATTCAATTCGATATTATCATCACTTTGATCGACTCCTTTATGAGTAGCATAATCTACGCTATAATAAGTTGTCGATTCGCCGTTAAGTAATTTTAATATTCTTTTATTTAAATTATTTATGTCATCGTTATGAGCTGCTAATATTACTCGATTTATGTTGTCATTATTATTAATGTTTTTATATATTTTTAAACAAATATCATTAGTTTTCCATTTATCAGGAATTTGAAATGATTCAATTTGACCTTTACCTATTTGTAATAATAAAGAATTGAATGATTTATTATTGCAGCGGATATTTTTATTTAATTTTTTAATTTCAAATAACGGCCATAAAAAAGAATATTTTAAACTATTTTGTAATATTATATCTTTAAAACCATTTTTTATAACAGGAAGTATTTGGCGAAAATCACCTCCTAAAATTATTAATTTATCACCAAATGGTAAATCATTACCACATAAATTTTGTAAAGTTTTATTAACAATTTCCAAAGCTTTTTTTGGTACCATTGAAGCTTCGTCCCATATAATAATATCTGCATCTCGTAATTTTTTTTTGTCACTTTCTAATTTAAAGAATGTGATTTCTACATTTTCTAAATCTAAAAATAATCTAAAAGTTCTGTGACTTGTCATTCCTTTAGGTAATAAAATTGATACAATTCCAGTCCATGCCATTGATAATACTTTTTTACATTTGTATAAAAAATAATAAATTAATGTTTTATACAAAAATGTTTTTCCAGTACCACCTGGTCCATCAATAAAATATAATTTAGAGGAATATTTTATTATGTCGTCAAAAATAAATTTTTGATCTTGATTTAATAATAAATACATTCCATTAAACATATGTTTATTATATTCAATAATTTTTTAATTTTCTTCCTGATTTTCATGGATAATTTTTTCTATTGGTTCTGGTAAACTAAAATTTTTACAAGACATTTCTTCTGTCAATAAAATTTTATTAATTTCATTTAATGCTTTATTTTCTTTATCATCTTCAAAATCTTCACTAAAATATTCTTTAAATTTATTCCATATTTCATTACTTTCAATATTTTCTGATAAAAGTAACCATGCAAAATATTGACGCAACTGACTCGGTAGCATAATGGTACAAGCTTCAGAAAATATATCAAATATTTGCGAAGAACTTTCTATTAGCCCCATTGCAACTGCTGTTTCTTTAAAAGTATTATACGTTATGTTTTCGAAAGTTCTTAATTCTGTAAATGAAGTTATGCCTTTAACACGATTTAAAATTAATTTTAAATGGAATCTTTCAGTATCTTTAGGAGACACAATATTTAATCTTCCAATAGCTTTATGTTTTTTATCAGGAGTACGTTTGATCCAACATTTATTGTTATTGAATACGTAATATTTAGGTATATTACTGTATTTTATTTGTTTTGCAAACTCATCTTTAATATTAAGATTAAACCATGCAGTTAATGTTGTTTTCCATTTGTCTAAAGCTTTTGATTCTTTATTTTCTTCGAATATAATTTTTTGCTGATTTTCCGTATGAACAGCTAATCTAACAACTGTATGACTTCTTCCACATATCGGAAATTCAGATAATCTCCAAGCTGCTTCCATAGGACTCATTTATCTTCCATCTATAAATTGTGTAATTTCATCATAAGTCTCTTTTTCGTCTTTATCATCATTTTTTTTTTATTTTACAAAAAGCTTTATCTCCACCTTTATGAATATAATTATAAACATATTTTATACTGTGTATAGTAGCACATATTTCAAAATTTATATGACACTTATATTTTCTGAGTAAATAACTATTGTAAGGTACAACCATTGAATTATCTACAGGAATAATTTGTTTATTATTTTTAATTTTATAATAATGATTTTCGTGTGAATTATTTATTCGTTTATATTCCGGAAATCCATTTTTTTGAATAATAGTATTATTAACAAAATTTTTTGGATATTTTTTTGTACAAGTATTTTTATTTTTATCGTAACATGGTGAATTATTGTTATGTGGTCCATGCAACATGTGTTTAATTACTAATTTTTGTAATTCCTTGTCATCACTATTTGGAATTTCAGCTGAAACATATTTATCTATTTTTCTTGAGTTATTAATTTATCGTCAGAGTGTAACGTTATAAGAATATGAGCATGTGGTAAACCTCTTTTTTTAAATTCAATTGTGTATACATAAGCTATAACTTTACCAAAAATATTTTTTTTAACGATATCATCAAGTAATTTATTAAATTTAGTATAAAATAATATAACTGTTATATTAGGGATATCATTAGGAGTAGTACCTGCTGGAAATTTTTTCAAAACTCTTTTTAATTCTTTCCACCTTGGATTACAAGTCATAGTAATAAAAATATCAGGTCTACCAACCTCTCTATAAATGGCCATTGCATCTTGATAATGTTGTTGCATATATCTAGGACTTCCTATATAAGTTGATGGCAATATAATTAGATTACCTATTTTTTCTTTTTTCTCAAAATTATTTGATATATTACAAGCGCTATTTAATACATGGTCTAATAAGCCTTGATAACATTCAATTCTTAATTGTCTTTGATTATTTCTTAGAAAATTCATTCTATTATTTTCAATTTGAATTGCAACATGTAGAAAATATTGTTGCGTTAATCGTCCACAATATAGTAAAGGATTAAAATTAATAGAATCTGGCCTATAAGCCAATCTATATGAATAATGTTGTAACATCGTTAAATTTTCTAAAGATTTAGGACTTTGAGTATGACCAATACTCCAACCTAAGTCCTCAGATGGAAAAAGAATCGGAAAAACTACCGGATCTACATATCGAGATAATTTACTTAAATAAACATGTTTTGGTTCATTTTCTATTGTATTTTTAGGATAAATGCATAAATCATAATCTTCTGAAATTGCAGATTGTGATACTATTATAGCCCCACATTCAGATGTTAGAGGTTTAGTATAACGATGCTTGTGTTTATCATTTTTTCTGATAAAATATAATTTATAATTTGGTAAATTCTCTAAGTTTGTTAATTGATGTAAATGTTTATAATATTTAGCATAAGGATTACTATTAAATACTTTTGTTAATGAATCCAAATGATCTTTTATTAAATTTTTATTAGTATTTAATTTTTTTTCAATCGCAGTATTATCATCATAAATATAAAATTGACCACAACAAGGTTCTTGATTATTATTTGGTGTTAAAGTTTTAGGAACATAATGATGTACTTGACCTTGAAGTTTTAAATTATAAATTGATTTTTGTTTTTCATAAATTATATTAGCACTAAAAGTAGCAAAACAAAATAGGTTATTATAATACCTAATTAAATGTCTAAAAACATTATTATATAAGATTAATTATTTTAATTTATTATTATATAAACTCAAAGATGATAATTTAATTTTTCCTTTGCGACAACAAGTAATTTTTTTTTTTTTCTTCTTTCCAAAATACTGCAGAACAATAGGAACATTTAAAATCAATTTCACCAAAATCAGATATATAATCAGTTTTTTTAGTTATTATTTCTATATTATCTGTCAATTTAATTATTTTGATCTTCTTACTTATAAGATTTTTTTCTTTATTTTTTCTTTTTAATATATTTTTATTGTTTATAATTTTTTTATTAGTATTATTTCCTATAGTTACATTACTATTTTCATGATTTGTAATTTTTATTTTTTTACATGGACTAATTTCTTTGTAACATAAAAATTTACGTTTTTTATAATTGTTTACATTATTTATTTTATTTTGTTCTAATTTAAAATTAGTATTATATAAATCAATTATATCGTAATGACCATCATCATAATTTCTACTAAATAATAGTTTTAATTTCCATATACTTTCATTGTTACCAAAATAATGAATAATATTACAATTATTAAAACAAACTGTAATAAATACATTATAAATTTCACAAAAACTATATATTTCAGTATCTGTTCCATATTCTCCACATTTTGACATTAATTATTTATAACAATCCATGTTTTTAATTTCAATTTCATTATATATTCTTCCTATAATAAAAGATTTATAGCGATTCCAATCATCAATAATATTATTTACGACAATTTTTCTTGTTACATTATGATAGTTTCGATCATTATTATATAAAAAAAAGAAAAACAACGAAATAAACAATTTCCATCACCAACAGTTTCTATTTTTATACTATTTGACATGATATTTAAAATATATAAAAAATAAATTGTAACGTGGTACGCCACTATAAATAAATAAAAAATTTATTTATTGCACTTTCCCCGCTCAGCACTATGACACACCACCAACGAAGACTACCGACCCGGGCGCACGTTTTAATAAAAAGACAAATAGTTAATTAATGAGATTGTTTTTTTTTCTTTACCGGTATTACGAGACGACGACGACACATGTGTAGCAGACGCGCGCGGCGGCCATTACCAATACATCGAGAGCCCTGTATATGAACGCCAGTGCTGCTTTAGCAGCCTGTTGAGCGATAGCGTACCAACGAATACATGTGAGCGACCGCGCGTGCGCTAGGAGTCACCATACCATGAAGAAGACTTAGAAGAGAGAAGAGTGAAACAGCAATAATTTTTTTTTTTTTTTTCATTTAACGTCGCTCTATTTATGCTATCATTTGATGCTAATTAGCGACGGAGATCATCAGTGTGTTTGTGAACAAAGCACATGTAACGTACAGTGGTACTTGTATCATTCGGTCACCGAGAGCGGGATTCGAACTCTGAACCTCGAGATTACGAATCCCTCACTCTACCGACTGAGCCACTGACGATCTTGAAACAGCAATAATGAGCAAGAGAGATGGGGAGATTCACGCGCTAAGAGAACGAATCTCAAGTGCTGGCGCGTCGATCTCTCGTGCATTAAGCGAAGAGAGAGAAAGAAGGCAATGAAGAAAGATTGATGGAGAGCATTAGAGAGGGGATCGTCACGATTCTTTTCTCTTAACTGAGCCTCGATACCATACATATACGTACACCTATGTATGTGTATATGTAAGCTTTTTATATGTAGCCTGTGACGACCACTCTACGCGCAAGAAGATAGAAAAGGACAGCGAATAAAGAGAATACCTTATTAAGAGCAGGTCGTATATCTCTGTCCTTTTCTAATCAAAGAATTTATTTTTTTGCAAAAACTAATAATTGTATCAAAAAATAAGGATTTAGCCCCATCTCGTATAATAAAAAGCAAGATTTTCTTTGATGAGGAAAAATTATTTTTATCGATTTGTTTTGAAGAAAACCTTGAAAAACTTAAAAAATAAAGGTTAGGATGGACAATTCAGTTTTTCAAGGTTTTCTTAAAAACAAAGCGATAAAAATAATTTTTCCTCATAAAAGAAAATCTTGCTTTTTACTATACGAGATGGGGCTTTCTTCTTATTTTTTGCTACAATTATTAATCTTTGTGAAAAAATCAATTCTTTGATTAGAAAAGGATAGATATACTCGACCTCCTCTTAAAGAAGAGAAAGAAGAAAAATTGTTTTAACTAAAATTAAATTAAGAATTTAATTTTACAGGCATCATGAAATTATAAACGTGTAATTTGGCTTAAGAGGAGATCACGTATCTCTGTCCTTTTCTAATCAAAGAATTGAGTTTTTTACAGAAACTAATAACTTCAGCAAAAAATGAAGAGAAAGCCGCAGCTCGTAATCAAAAAAGCAATATTTTCTTTGATAAGAAAGAATTAATTGTATTGCTTCGTTTTCAAGAAAACCTTGAAAAACTTAAATCATAGAGGTTAGGGAGGACAATTTGGTTTTTCAAGGTTTTCTTGAGAACGAAGCAATAAAATTAATTTTTTGTTATCAAAGAAAATAATGCTTTTTTTGATACACGATGCGGCTTTCTCTTCATTTTTTGATAAAGTTATTATTTTTTGTAAAAAAATCATTTCTTTGATTAGAAAAGGACAGAAATACGTGACCTCCTCTTAAACAAATTAAATTAAAGTGCACACAAATTGAGCGTAAATGTGTGTGTATCAAAAAGGAAGTAAAAGAAGACCAATAAGGATCATCAAAGAAGATGTGTAAAAGAGTGATTGGAGAAAAAGAAATTAAAGAAGGACGCACAATTATGACAAGAACGAAGAAGAAGGAAGTAGACGTGGAAGAATTCATTCGACTGTCGACCTCGTGCCACATCGGACGCTATAAATCGCTGCTCTACCAAATAGTTTTTTTTTCGTGTCGTCGCTGAAATTAAAACAGTTTTTTTTTCTTCTTTCGTGTGTTGCTGAGGAGAGAGATTATTGGGAGAAAGCGAGGAGTCCAGAGAGAGAGAGACGAGCGGAGACGAATCCTTGACGTCGCCGGTAGCGACCAAGATAAGAAAGAGAGAAGGATCGAGAGACCGCCGCCATTATCGCCAGCACCAGCCTTCCACAGCCATCTACAACCTCAATTACCGTCGACTGTAACGACCTGGGAGATTGAAAATTTCAGCAACGGTAAGTGGGCTGCGCCCAGAAAATTTTGCTCATTCTCTTGTGAATCAAACGGCTCTCGCCGATTGATTGTAGAGTCAGTGAAGTAGTTTTTGCGGAATTTTCTTGTAGTGCGCGAAGTGACACGGTTATAGATTTTCTTTTTCTTGTAATAAAAATTCAAATTATTGTAACGAAATTAAAATCTCTTGTTAAGCGTGGGTAAAATAACAATCATAAAATTGTAATTGATTAATTAAGAGTAAAATTGAAAAATCTAATGTGCGTAAAATAAAACTTTTTTTATCTTGAATAATTGTAAAGCGGAATAGAATTGAAATAAAGTTGGTTGTATTATAAAAATTTTTGATTAGACCGTGAGTGCCGGAGTGTGTGTGTTACGTGAGCACGTGTTATCAGAAATAAAACCTAGACCGGTGAGACGCGTTTAAATTGCCGATTGGGCAAATAAATAGTGGTAAAATAAAAATTTTTTCTTTCGTATGTAGTGGAGAATATAAATTTAAAAATTCGTTCTGGTAACACGTGGCCGCGTATTGAGCGCCGAGAGCGAGAGTGAGAGAGAGAGAGACGCGAAGCGAACTAAATGGCCACCGGAAGACCGCCATTTTAGATTACGAATTTGTGATTTACGTATAATATATATAATTAAATTTTTTTCTAAAATTCTTACATGAATAGAGACTTTAAGTGAATTGAAAATTTTTTTTTGATTAGCATAACGATTAAAATAACATTTTTTTTTTGAGAGTTAAGTATATATTTCTTTGTGTATGGGATACGAGAGAGCGCGAATAGGCAGACATTAAACAAAATTTATTAAAACAGATTATGAATTAAAATAAAGTTTTTTTATAGTTAAGTGAAAATAAGTTAAAAGTTTTTCTGTGTGTTTCCCCCTCCCATTTCAGACAAGAATTCTACACGAATCGAGCCACCTCCCGATCCAAGGCCGCTTGAGACTCGTGCTGACGGCTAGCTAGTTGGTGGTGTATCTGGCGCCCTTAAACTTAATTCTTTTGATACACCGATTTTTGCATATGAGAATCAGCTCATGAGTAAATTAATACATTGGTTATAGAAATTTAGCAATTATTAACTTTACCGCAATTCTTGCATCGCAAAATATATATGCTTTTATTTAATCACATAACTATTGTTTTTCCTTCTTAAAAATTTTTCTTATTCTTCTTTTAGAAAATACCCTGGTAGAAATTTTCATTATAAACCGGTCATATTTTAACCATTTTTTTCAAAAATGGTTAATAATTGACCAACAATCACTAGAAAACGATCAGTTTATCTGCTAATAACCGACGGTTAATGCTCAAAAACTAGCAAAATAGAGTCAATCACCAAATAATAATTTTACTAAATATATACTTTATTTATTTAAAAAAAAATCAAATTGAATGAAAATAATCATTTTAAATCTAATTAATAGTGTATTTCTAACGGGATCAGAACAATATATTTCTTTCCTGATCAAATATATTTTTACATTGTAAATTATATCTTTATATTGTACACGTAAATAATCTTTCCTTGACCTGGAGGTCATCCTGGCCACCTGGACATCATCTCCAGGAAGAGAATGATATTTTTGAATTTTCGATTATAATACTAGATGTGCATAATACTAGGTGAGCTAATATTATAATTAAGTATTGAGAAATATGAATCACTTCCTGTAGATGATGTTCAGGTGTCAAAGATGATCTAGGTTGACGTAACATCATCTACGAAAAAGTACAGCTAATAATTAAATTAAATATTTAGAAATTCTAGTCACTTCCTGTAGACGATGTCCAGGTGACTAAAGTGACCTCCAGGTCGGCATAACATCATCTACAGGTGAGTGCAGCTGGTATTATAATTGGAAATTAAGAAATATCAGTCACTTCCTGTAGATGATGTCCAGGTCTCTAAGGTGATCTCTAGGTTGATGTAACATCGTCTACGAGAAAGTGCAGTTAGTATCGTAAAGTAGCCTTCAGGTTAACGGAACATAATTTATGAAAAAGTGCAGCTAATATTCAACTAGCATCAGAAAAATTAACCGCTGTGACACGTAAAATAAACGCACTTATTTCAATAAATAATAATGCCGAAAATAATATTACCCGAAATATTGGTGCTATCATTAATAATAACAGTAATAGAACGATTTTTTCCGTGTCTATAAAATTTTAGAATTAGTTTTAATGATGAAAACTTTTTTACGTTTTAGGGTTAGGAAACACGCACAGTCACATGTTCGCAAACGTCTCTCTCTCTCTTTCTCTTCTAATACATCTATGCGTATTTAGGCGTAAATGCCTCAATATAAATTTAAAAATGAATATTATGTGGCTAAATCAAACTAAATTTTAAAAGTTTAAATCATCTATTTCTTATATCTTAATTTTAATTATCAAAACTAGCATATGTGTACGGATATATGTCTATATACAAAAATATATGTATATATATATATATATTATTTCACTATCTTTCGATCAGTTTTTGACTATATTCATTGACCAAAAAAAAATGGTTAATAAATGATGAATGACCATTTTTAAATGGTCTATTTTCTACCAGGGTATGTATAATTTTTTTTTAAACTGCTTTTTGTGTAAATTCAGAAGTTAGATTACATTCTATTTTAAAAAATATAAAAGAAATACATAGAAATAAATTAATAAAATTAATAATAATAAGTTATTTCATAACACAAAATATTTTTCAACAATATTTTTGTTAAAAAATATTTATAATGTATCGTAATCTTCATGTATTATACAAGCCTTTCATTAAAGTTCTATTAATTTTACAGCGAAGTTAATACGTGTAATACTATGATAATGTTTTAATGAAAAATACAAGATTATTATAAAAAGTTTTTGTAATATTATCCCATATGGAAATAATTTCTGTGAAAAACTATTAATAATTGTGTAAAAATGTGATAAAATATGAATAACTGTTAATAACTATAATTTTATTATTAATATTAATTTTGTTAATGTCTCAATTGCGGTAGTTTATTACAATTATTAACAATTATTAACAATTTCTCACAAAAATTATTTTCATATGGGGTAATGAAAAATTTTTCAAGATTTTATTAAGGAGATGTAAAACGGACACTACACCTGTACTTATAGATATTAGCTTCCTTTCTATTTTATTGCTGAATTTCCAGAAAAGAAATGCATTAGCTTGTAGTATGTACCATGATGATTATTTTGATAAGTTTTCAAATAAATTCATTCATTAGCTTTTAAGATATTTGGATTCCTGTACAAAATTGAAAAATTTCAATAAATAATTTTGGAACCCAAAATTCTCAATAACTAATGAATGAATTCATTTAAAAATTTAACTGAATAATCTTTATGGTACATACTACAACTTAATGCATTTTTTTATTGAAAATTTTACTATGAAATGTAAAGATAGTAAATATTTATGAGTACAAGTGTAGTGTCCATTTTACATCCCCTTAATAACTTACTATACAGTTTTTAGACAATATTATAAAAACTTTAACGTGTCTTGTGTATAAATTTTTAGTAAAGTTTCATAAATTTTTGCGATAAAGTTATATATAACATTTTGATAAAAAATTTCGCGAAAATTTGCAAAACGAAGATAATCGTTAATCATATATTCTAAAATCTACTTAATTCTATCGTATTTCGAATGATGATAATTCTAGAAAAGCTTGAAAACTCTTAATACGAAGCTGAGCAAAAATTAATTTCGTGTTGGACGTCTCAGACGTCGAGATATAAGATCCTGCTATACGCAGTTTATAGTATTTGATTACCCCGAGAGTAGAGTGGCGACGCTTCAAGCGTCTGCATGTTTATTGCTGCTTATAAACGAAATTTAAACTTTTAAAAAATAGAATTTTGTTTTGAGTGAATCACTGAAATTTTTATTTTAAATTTCATGCAATTGTATAATTAAATTATGGTAAAATTTCTAATTTTTATTGAATCGTACAAAAAATAACGTAAAATTATTCATGTTTTTCCTAACAGTGTACAATCGAAAAAAATTAAAATATTTATTTCATTTAATTTATATAGAAGTACATCATGTAATATAATTGAAACTTGAAAAGTGTCAATATAAATTTTATAATAACACTTTATGTACTTCAAATAAAAAATTTATAACTTAGATATATCATTTATATCATATGTTTAAGAAAAAAAATATAAAAATCACTAATATGTCTAAAAAAATGAATTTATTTAATCAATGATAATAGCAGTAAAATAAAACTTTTATTTATTTAAAAAGAATTATATTATTTAGAAGTTTAGTTTACTAAAATTAAAAAGAATGAATAATTATAAAATAAAATTACTATAATCATAAATATCATGAATTTTTGTACACTTATTCCAAACAACTTGCTCTAATACCTGTACTTATTTAATCGCTATTATAGAAGTCACGTATTCAAGAATACTACAGAAATCATAAATCTCGACTCAGGATCTGAGACGCCCAGAGCCGAATTTAAAAAGCTCGATCGTGCGTTTATGCTATTACGATGATCCGTGAATTCCATATATACGAATTTCGAATAATATCAAGTTCAATTTCATTTTTATTTTTAATATTCTATTTTATATTCTATTTTTAATTTATTTCAAAAATATATAAATTTGATTCATTGTAAACTTTTGAATATCGCGTTAAACCATCTTTTTTCTATTAATTCTAATTCTATAACTTCATATCTTATATTTTTATGTATCGATGTTTTCTATTTAACTTTTTTCACATTCACAAATATGAAATTTCAACTCATTATGTCCTACTCTCCTATTTACTTTGGAATGTGTGTATTCGGGGGGTTGGCGAGCGGAGCGAGCAGGGAGGAACCCCCCCTAGTATATATATATACACTAGGGGGTACCCCCCTGCTCGCTCCGCTCACCAACCCCCGTAAATATGGGGTGATTTATGATGGATCTCCTGTTGTCATATTTCATGTATACCTTATTAATCATAGGTCACATTATATTATTTTAAATAATATTTTTTTTCTATGTATGAAAAAAAATTGATAATTCGTTTTCTAATTTTTTAAATTATTTTATTATAAATATTTTTTACATATATATGTTATACATTAACTAAAAATATTATGTTATATATTTTTAATATCTAATACTTATTTATTCTACTTTATAATATACTTAATTTTATTTAAAAATGTAATTTTACATTTAATGGTTTATCTATACAAAATACAAGACATATAGTCTTGAGTAACGACTTTCCACACCACCTTATATTTCAAACTTTAGTTAATATTATGATGAATTTCATTTATTTATTTAATTTAATTTTATGAATTTATTCAATTTTTAAATATAATTTTTAATCTATTTAATGCATTTTAATTTTGCGAAATATGGAGGTACCGTTATGGCGCGTTAGATTTTTTGATTAGTGGAAACCCTCGCCAGGAGCCCTAAAAACCACTTAGTTTTGTTGTTATATGATATCATGTTATATATTTATAGTATGATTCATTTTATGTATTGTATATGAATGAAAATATTGATATTATATATATAAAATTTAAAAATCTTTTTATTTTATTATTCAAAAATAAGTGACGTAATCATTAGTAATATTTATAAGATCATTAAGAGAAGGTCACGTATCTCTGTCCTTTTCTAATCAAAGAATTGAGTTTTTTATAGAAACAATCATTTCTTTGATTAGAAAAGAACAGAGATACGTGATCTCCTCTTAAATCATTATATTATTGTAATTTTTTAAATTTGTATATGGGGCAAAATAATACTTTTTTAAACAAGTGGTCGCGCGTGGGTCACCGATTTTGCTGGCTTTGAGATATGTTTTAGTATTATTAAAGTTAGGAATCTGTGCAAAATTTCAGCTCTCTAAGTGCAAAACTCGCCGAGATATGTCCTTTTAAAAGTCAAGAAATCGGCTTTTTTCGGCTGTTTCTCACTCTTTTTCAAAATGCTGCCAATATTCGAGTTTTTAACATTTTTTAATTCTGCAGGCAGCATTTTTTAGCTTATAAAAAGAGCTTTAAGAATTGATTTGCTGAATTTAATTTTATAAATTATGAGCCAGACGTCATCACTTTGAACAAAGCTTGTTATTTTGCTATTTCACGTACCTTTGAATGATCGTAGCGTCTTCCCCTCTCAACTTTTTATAATTCTGCGAAATGGGTTCGATTCCTCTAAAAAAAAACCAATTTTTTTTTTTGTGGCGAATTTATTTTCGTTGAGAATTGGCCGAGATATGAGATGTTAAAGATAGTGAATTTAGGAAAAATCGTGTTTTTTGCGATTTTTAAGTATCTATTACTCGGTCTTAGCAAAATATTTTTTGATGAACAAAATGTTTGAATTTAGTTTATATTATATACAATACCGGAAAAATATTTTGGTCATGATTATTTGGTTGTTTCTATAGGCTTCAAAGATATAAAAATCAGTATTTTTGCGAAAATCGCTCAAAGTTGATGCTTACGTATTATTTTGAATTTTTTACTGCTAGCGACTTTCAAGTTATTTCATAAAGAAGATAACTCCATCTTTTTTAGTTTAACACTATAAAAAGCTAGATTTTTTCCTGCTCTTTCAAATAAAATTAATCCAATTCGGATCGAATTCTTATCGACACCCTGAAAAGCAGTTTATCATTACAAAAATGGCAAAAAGTACTAATGTTAATGGAATATTCCAATACCTTTTTAAAAAATTTCGTCACATGATGGTCACAGATATGGCTACATTTTTAATGGCAATATTGTTTAAACAAATTAGAAAATTGAAAAATTGTAAATTATGATCAAGCTTTAGCTGAGTCTTTTATTTTTATTTATTTAATAATTTAATTTATAAATAATAATAAATTTATTTATTTTCCACATCATATTTCTTCTTTTATATTATTTGTTTGAAATTCTTAATTTTCAAATAAATTTTTCACTTTCATACGAATAACTTCCTTAATTAATAATTTACAATTTTCAATTTCCTAATTTGTTTAAACAATATTAAAAATTGATATGAAATAAGTTCTCATTTAGTAGATAAATGGCATAAGATTAAGCACTTTTTATGTAAAATAGACGAATAAATGTTTAAAAAAATACATAGTTTTTAATCTCATGATTTAAAGTTATGTTAATATAACAAATTATACGCATAATTAATTATTTATCATAAAATATTTAAATTCCTCGACTTCCAGCCCATTGATTTAAAAAAAATGAGATCAAAATCGGACCGTTAGAAGCCGAGATAATCGCATTTTTAGAGCGTGCTGTAGTTTTTAGATCTTAATTTTACTTTTCAACCAGCTTGCTCCATCACGTGACCGTCTACGTTTTCAACGACTTTTCGAGTGATCAGAGTAATTTTAATCGATACTTTTTATGTCTTTCCAAAGAGCGCATGTTTTAAAAACTTTTACCTAAAAAGTGCTTGAACAAATAAAGCTAATGCCGCTTTAATTGACTTTTTATTGTTAATTGTTTAATAATAAACACAAGTTAACTTTGGTGAGTCATAGCTCAAAAAATATTGAGCGGAATTAAACTTTTCTTTTTTTAAAATGAGCGCCTTTCAGAGTATTTTCAAACAAAAGTTTTTGGGTTTCATTTAATTCAAAATTGAATAAGATAATTCAATTTGTTCATAAGCATAAATTAAACTATATTTTTTAAAAACTTCCCAAGACTCTCCTAATCAACCGATTTGAATTTTCCAAAGTGCATTTGAAAGCTTTAATAGTCTGCTATACGTACAAAAATCAGCACCCATCTAAAAGCATTATTTTATTTGCAATGAAGTTTTGAAATTTTTGCATTTTTTTGCGGGACGCTAAATTGTTAAATTATTGTAAAGAAATGAATAAACCGATTCTAATAAAATTTGTTGGGCTGTTTTATCATATCAAAGAGTTTTCTGTGGCCCAATATTAGAATCATATGATAAATTTAAATAATTAAAAAAAACATTTAACAAAACATTAATTTTTTGGCAGTTTTTTCGCAATTGTTGTCTTTTTTCAACATAAAAAATAAAATTTTTTATTTCAAAAGTTTAATTTTTTATGTAATATTTTATCTAACTTTTTTTTTCTTACATTTTTCTCTAAAATCTATATTTAAGGAGCTATAAATAAAAAAAGAATAAAAAAAATCGTATTTTTCAAGATTTTTTCACTATTGGTTTAATAGCGAATTTAGCACAACTTGTTCAACTGGCGCATATCGAAATTATCATATCTAACATAATTTTGGAGACATTTAAACCAAAATTAGCGACTATATACGAAACATCCAAATCTACCCATTTTAAAACAGATCCCGCCTGTACTATACGGCAAATAGTTAAGACCGCCTCTTAAAGTGATGTAACAAGGTACATGTTTAGTACATAGTAATCGATATTGCAGTTTGCCGAATTTTTAATCTTTATCAAAAGAATTCTATATAGTACTGTAATTTATGAAAAATGTAGCCATATCCGTGACCATTATGTTACGAAATTTTTTAAAAAGGTATTGGAATATTCCATTAACATTGGTACTTTTTGCCATTTTTGTAATATGTTAAGAAGGGGCCGAACTATCTGTCTTTGTCTAATAGCGTTTTTCATCATTTATGTAAACACTATCCGGTATAATAAGAAAAAAATAGCAGCCCCCGCTAGATATTAGTATAATTAGTAAATTTTGTAATAACAACTAAATTTTTTACTGCATAGTTTTTGACTAATTAGAGACCTACTAGCAATCTAGAATATAACCTATCTTTTTTTGGTAGGTCTCTAATTATTCAAAAACTACGCAGTAAAAAAATTTGGTTGTTATTACAAAATTTACTTATTATACTAATATCTAGCGGGGGCTGCTATTTTTTCTTGTTATACCGGATAGTGTTTACATAAATGATGAAAAATGCTATTAGACAAAGACAGATAGTTCGGCCCCTTCTTAAACTGCTTTTCAGGGTGTCGATAAGAATTCGATCCGAATTGGATTAATTTTATTTGAAAGAGCAGGAAAAAATCTAGCTTTTTATAGTGTTAAACTAAAAACGATGGAGTTATCTTCTTTATGGAATAGCTCGATAGTCGCTAGCAGTAAAAAATTCAAAATAATACGTAAGCATCAATTTTGAGCGATTTTCGCAAAAATACTGATTTTTATATCTTTGAAGCCTATAGAAACAACCAAATAACCATGACCAAAATATTTTTCCGGTATTGTATATAATATAAACTAAATTCAAACATTTTGTTCATCAAAAAATATTTTGCTAAGACCGAGTAATAGATACTTAAAAATCGCAAAAAACACGATTTTTCCTAAATTCACTATCTTTAACATCTCATATCTCGGCCAATTCCCAACGAAATTGAATTCGTCAAATTAAAAAAAATTGTTTTTTTTCTAGAGGAATCGAACCCATTTCGCAGAATTGTAAAAAGTTGAGAGGGGAAAACGCTACGATCATTTAAAGGTACGTGAAATAGCAAAATAACAAGCTTTGTTCAAAGTGATGTCGTCTGGCTCATAAATTATAAAATTAAATTTAGCAAATTAATTCTTAAAGCTCTTTTTATAAGCTAAAAAATGCTGCCTGCAGAATTAAAAAAGGTTGAAAACTCGAATATTGGCAGCATTTTGAAAAAGAGTGAAAAACAGCCGAAAAAAGCCGATTTCTTGACTTTTAAAAGGCCATATATCGGCGAGTTTTGCACTTAGAGAGCTGAAATTTTGCATAGATTCCTAACTTTAATAATACTAAAACATATCTCAAAGCCAGCAAAATCGGTGACCCACGCGCGACCACTTGTTTAAAAAAGTATTATTTTGCCCCATATACAAATTTAAAAAATTACAATAATATAATGATTTAAGAGGAGATCACGTATCTCTGTTCTTTTCTAATCAAAGAAATGATTGTTTCTATAAAAAACTCAATTCTTTGATTAGAAAAGGACAGAGATACGTGACCTTCTCTTAATGATCTTATAAATATTACTAATGATTACGTCACTTATTTTTGAATAATAAAATAAAAAGATTTTTAAATTTTATATATATAATATCAATATTTTTATTCATATACAATACATAAAATGAATCATACTATAAATATATAACATGATATCATATAACAACAAAACTAAGTGGTTTTTAGGGCTCCTGGCGAGGGTTTCCACTAATCAAAAAATCTAACGCGCCATAACGGTACCTCCAAGGTTGAAAACTCGAATATTGGCAGCATTTTGAAAAAGAGTGAAAAACAGCCGAAAAAAGCCGATTTCTTGACTTTTAAAAGGCCATATATCGGCGAGTTTTGCACTTAGAGAGCTGAAATTTTGCATAGATTCCTAACTTTAATAATACTAAAACATATCTCAAAGCCAGCAAAATCGGTGACCCACGCGCGACCACTTGTTTAGAAAAGTATTATTTCGCCCCATATATATATGTATATATATATATATATATATATATATATATATATATATATATATATATATATATATATATATAAAATAAAATAATTTTAAAATATTATATTTATCTTGTACAATACTTACTTTTATAATTTTTCAATCCTGTATATTTTCTTAATAAAATTAGCTAATCTGTAAATTTTATGATTTTGATTACTATAAAATTTTTATAAATTTAGTATAATAATAGATATATCTAATAAAAATGTTTAACATTTTATATTATTATTAAATAAATCTTAAATCATAAATGTAATTAATAGTTTCAATTCAGATTATTTCAATATAATAATTGATGTATAATAATGTTTATTTGAATCTTTTAAGATTTAGAGGATTATTTTGTTATAATTTTTATTTGATATGTTTTGACTTATTTTTATATTTTATAAGATATATCATAATTTTTTTTACTATGATTTTTAAATATTTTCAATAAAATGTTAAACATTTCATATAAGTATTTAACTAAATATTAATAAAATACATTATTAATAGTTTTAATATATAATAATTGTTGGATATGGCGCAGAGCGCTAAGTATATATGTAGATGTTGTATTTCATGTAACCATAAAATTTATCCCCTCCCTTCATTTGTCAGTCTTCGACGTTCAATTCGTCTCTGGTCGAGTCTTGTCAGTCTGTCGGAGTGCTTGCCTTTGTCCGCTCTGTTCAACAATTTAGATTTTTCTCTATACAAAGCTTTTCTTTGTTTTATGTTAACGATTGAATAAAGTCTATTCCAAGTTCATTGTACAAATTAGATCAGTAATTAGAATATATTTATTTGTAATTAGACAGGTTACTTTTACATAAAATAAACTACTTAACAAGTTGCTCTATCAAATTTATGTTTCCTTTAGAAAATCACTAAATTAAACTATTTATTCAATAGGTTATGTGCCCGACCCGCTCCCGCTGCGCATAAGAGTGATTTCCTAAATTAAATTTTATTCTCAACCTCCTTATTTTATATATTCAAAAGCATTTATATATTGTGCTTAATAAGTGTGCGACTAAGAAAAATATCTCAGAAAGGAGAAAGGAGTGATGATAAGGAGAGGGAGAAGAAAGGTAAGAGGTGTACATTTATACATATAAATTAGATCGGAAAAATGAAGCACCTTTCATAAAAGTAAATCGACGGGATAGTGAATAAGAAGTGTATAAATTTAAATTAGATTAATATAAAAGAAATATTTTTCATTTTCATGAGTAAATTGACGGGATCGCGAGTGAAGCTATATTTATGGAAAATTCTCTTTATCAAGTAATAAAAGAAAGAGACAAATTTAATAGAAATATCTTTTCTAACAAAAGCGTAAACCGTTTTTCAAATTTTTATTGAGCATAGAATTCGTGAAAACTTCGCGCCGTCACAAAGAAGCTCAAGCGCTGGTGAAAAACAAACCGCGCGCGTGGGCCCATGAAAGTGAGACAGAATATTAAGAATGGATGTGCGTGCACAATCGTGAAAAATAGGGGCGACACGTTTTTGTAATGTATGTGTGTTCGCGGGTGTGTTGTCCGCTACTTGTTTAGTAAAAAGTAATATTTTCTCTGATGAGGACCAATTGATTTTGTTGCTTTTTTTTCAAGTAAAGTTTGACATACTTACAAAATCCTAAGTTGGGCTAGAGAATACGTTATTTAAGTATGTCAAACTCTACTTGAAAAAAAAGCAACAAAATTAATTGGTCCTCATCAGAAAAAATATTAATTTTTACTAAACAAGTATCGGACAACCCTTAATTTCTATCAATAATAACTAGTTTTCCCAAAAATTTACATTTTTCAATTAGAAAAGGATAGAGAGATCCAGCGTCCTCTTAGGTAAAATGAAAGAAATTAAAACGAGTGAAGCAAATTTAACTACTATGATGTTGAACAAAATTGTACTTAATTAGATATCAACCTAATAAAGAAAAATCAACAATTTCCTGGGATCGTTTCGAAGCATTAATTAGATTGCATAACAACATTCCAGGTGCAATCAAGATAAACGATGCAGATAAAAGAGATTTGTTCTATAATGCGATCAGTAATAATGTACCTCAAATACAACAAACTAACTTTTTGCATACACATAATGTGGGAAAGGATTTTGATTACGAACAAATGAATATTATATTTTACGGTTAGATGCGATGAACTTAATGGACAGAAGGTGATAAGTTTCCAGGACAAGGGAAGAAGGAGCTGCTGCCACACACACAACTCAAAAGGACTGGTGCTTTAAGTGTGACGTTCTAGGGCATCATGCTTACGAGTGCCGCAACGAGGGCTTGATGTGCTACAAATGTAGAAGGTGCGAAGGACACACTGCAGCCAATTGCCCTTACAATAAAGATAAGCCAGATGGACGAGACGATAAAAGGTATGATAATTATAAAAACTTTAGTAGATTGAACAAGAAACGTTAAAGTAATAAATCAGACAATTTTGATGAGAGGCGACGTAGGTTGGATCAAGGCAGGACAGACTATCGTTGTGAAAATGGAGGTCAGCTGATTCGGGAGTATCACAGCATATGTCAAACTAGCAATTAATTTTTGAAAACATTAAATACAGAACAACGATCAGAAATTAGATGTGCAAATAAAAATAAATCCGCGAATATAGAATCAGAGGGAGTTGGTGATATAGAATTAATATCAATAAACGGAAAGGATATAAAATTAGAAAATGTAATGTGTGCAGAATCCTTAGCTGAAAATTTGTTGTCGTTTTAAGAAGTTTATAGATCAAGGACTTGGCATTTACTTAGACAGTCAGAAAATAGAAATTTTAGATCCACGTTCCGATGAAATATTTTTATCATGAATTTATAACAAACCTTTCTGGATCATTGAATTCCAACTTAACGATAAAGCTAACAATAAGACGGACAACTCTGCAAATATAATCGCTTATATAGCAAATAATAAATATAAATACTTAACTAGAAGTGTTACTAAGAAACTAGAAAGCAGAGGGAGAGAGATACCAGCTGATGACGAAGGAGATATCTTTTAAACTACTGATGCCAATAAAACAACTAGTGATAGGAAGATTACCACGGAAATAATATCAGAAGAGAAAGACTCAGGTAAACTAGATGAGAATGCAGATAATGAAAAAGGCAATCTAGCCAATCTCTGGCATATTAGACTAGGTCATGCTTCACTGGAGTATCTCAAAGAAGTTCAAAAACAAAAACTTAGATCTGAAGGAGCTTAAAGGAATTCAATTTTATAAGGAAATATTAAACTGTGAAGTTTATCATTTTTCAGGGTTCAACAGACTGCCCTTCTCCTCAACGAGAAAACGAGCGATGGCTCCTTTGCAAATAGTACACAGTGATACAATAGGACCAATTAGTCCAAAAAGCTATCCAAAAGGCTATCGCTTTATAGTAGTGTTTTTTAATGGTTATTCTAGATTAGCTATGGCATATCCAGTTAGAAGTGGGTCTGAAGTAGGAGAGTGTCTGGATTCATTCATCATCAGCACGAAAGGCTTAATTGGAAGTGACGCAAAATTTTGCTATTTAAGATGCGATCAAGGAACGGAATTCGCCGGAGGTAACACCACAGATATATTGAAATTGGAGCAGAATTACAGATAGCTAATCCTGACACTCATCAACACAATGGAGTGACATAACGCTTCAACCAAACTATTCAAAAAAAGGTTAGAGATCTTATTTTCGATTCAGGAGTTCCAGAAAACATGTGGGATCTAGCGTTAAAAGCAGCTGTACATGTTTACAATCGCACGCCGCACAAGTTCAATGATATGGTTGCTCCTTTAACAAAACTTAATCCAGAAGATGAAATCAACTTGGTACGGCTAAAACGATTTAGATGCGCTGCTTACATTAAAATTCAAAGGAAAACTAGTCCAAAATTTAGCCCACTGGAAAAACAAGTTATTTTTATTGGTTGTACGGACACAGGATATATCTTTATTGATCCCAAAGAAAGAAAGTATCATAAAAGTCGAGATGTGAAGTTCGATGAGTCAAAAGTACTGAGAGATATTCATGCTAAAAATGAATTAACAGAATGGCCTAGTCCATCAGAAATTAACCAAGAAACTTGATTTACACAGCAAAATGAAAAGGAGAATGAACAAGAAAAACAAGCAGAAATATAGAGGGAGAACAAAAACGAAAAAGAGACAGACCAAGAAAAGAAAAATTAGAGGGAGAAATTCATCATGTTCTTTAAGCACATCTACATCGTGATCCAGCTTCATACAGAGAAGCAATGACCTCATTTGACAAAGGAAATTGGAATGAAGCAGTTAAAGCAGAATTAAACTCTATGAACAAAAATAATGTCTGGAAAATAGTAAAAAGACCGACTTCAACTGATGGTATAAGAAGTAACATTATATATTCTAGATGGGTTTTTAAACGTAAAACAGAATCAAGTGGTGAAATCAAATACAAAGCACGACTAGTCATTCGACGATTTAAGGATGAAAATTTCTACGATTTAAGCGAAACGTATGCACCAGTTTCAAGAATGCAAATAATTAGAGCATGTCTTGCTATTATTAATAAATATGACCTAGATATGTGCCAGCTCGACGTGAAAACGCATTCTTGAATGGCACTATTGATGGAGAAATTTACATGGAAATACCGGATGGACTAATAGTCACAGATGAAGTGAAAGAACAAAAAGTTTGTAAAATAGAAAAAGTCCTATATTGACTTAAGATTAGTCCAAGGAGATGGAACGAGCGCTTTGTTCAGACAGCAAACAAAATTGGATTAACAACGCATGAAATTAAACCATGTTTATTACTTGGAAGGATGGTGATTGGTTCTTAATATTATTATTACATGTAGATGACATGCTTATAGTTAGCAATGATGTAAGAAAATTAGAAGAGATAAAGTTAAAATTGATGCAAGAATTTGAAATGAAGGGTCTAGGCGAACCAAGGAACTTTTAGGAATTAAATTAGAACGAGATAAGCGAAACAAAACTCTAACATTAACTCTTGATAAGTTGTAAGGGTGGTTTTTATTTGGGATATTATAAATATATCTAATTAAATACGAAATAATAATTGGCTTATAATTCCCAAATTCTGAGATTTGCCAGCCTACAAAATTAATAATAATCATATAACAAGGGAATTAAATACTCTACCTTTAATATTCTAATCAATTATAAGATCACTTCAATAAATAAGTTAACAAATATCTAATTATAGGGAGTAAAATTCACTAAATAAACTTCAAGTAATTTAATTAAAAGAATTTAGGTTAAGTCATAGACAATTTCTTTAAATAAATCTAGATCAAATTAAAATAATAAGAAAATATTGAAATCAATTAAAATATATATATATATATTAAATTATAGAAAAGAAAATTATTAGTTTAAACTAGTAAGCAATAATAATAATCTGAATCTATTTAATATTAAATAGAAAATTGAGTAACGGATGCAACACGTGCTCAACATGTATTTTAGGTTATGTAAGGGTAGGGCTCGAACAGCAGTGCGTATCCCAGATTACGCAATTCTCCAATTGGTGGCGCTAGTATCGAGTTTCGTCTGAGTCTTTCTCTCTCTAACCTTCAGTAGGCGTCTTGTAGAAGCGAAGTTATAGCAACGAAATATATATATTTCGCATATATAAATATCCAGAAACTAAATTACTGTGACTTTTGATTTTTAATATATTTAAAATTATTTGCTTTTAATAATTTACTATCTTCACAATTGTAAGAAAATTAATTCTAAATCAAAGAAAAGTTATCAAAAAGAAATAGTTTTAAAAAGTTTATCAAACAGCTATCATTTATTAATTTATCACACGGTTAGAATTTCCACCACTAAAATGAATCTTTAATTAATACTAAGTTGATAAGAAATGGATAATTTCTTTTATATTCAATAAGACAAAAGTTAAGTAAAACAAAACTTAAAAAAAAGAAAGTTTCTAGAATTAATTATGAACTATTATTTTTAAATTATAAGTAATTGAAATTGTATTTTCATCCAATATACTTCAATAGAAAGAAATAGTCATCTTTATAGAAATTTTACTTATTAAATTGACAAATTGTTTCTTACACTTAGATATTTTAGTTTAGGAATACGAAATGAAATCTCACAATTAATTTTCACCATTTAATTTAATGACAAACTTTATCTCACTATTTAAATAAAACAACACTTTAAATTTTAGCTACGTTACAATGATGACCGCGAATTATTTCTAGGTTAGAAAACCACGTGGCTATTTATATAGCCTGCCGTGATTTCTCCGCAAAAATCTCCAAGAATTCCGATAGAAAAGAGAACTAATTAAATTTCTAATTTCTTAATTATTAGGTAATAATAGCAAATTTAGTTAATTTATACGCTATTGTCCTATTACCTTTTTCTAACAAGAGAGAGAGAATTTATGTTTCCAATTTCGCGCACTATTAGTTTCTTTTATCACAATGTTAAAAAAAAATTAATTTTAAATACAAATTATACCTTTTTCTGCTCGTTGCTATGCTCTACTTCAGCCATCATTTTATATCCTTTCAGTCCAAAAGCAACAGCAAAAACCCCGAAAATCTATATAAGTAATCTCCAAAATGGCCGACAATTGGTACTATGGACCCTTTTGTATGATGGTTATCGGTGGTGGTTGGTTTTAATCCCCACGCGACCGATTTTCAATTAACAGATAACAAAAGAAACTTAACAACGATAATTCCTAATCTTTAATGACAACCAGGAAAATCTCAACAATAAAATTTAAACAATGATAACTTTAATAAGTAACAAAAAAAAAAGATTTAGCTTTTAAAGAGAAATATTAGAATACGACTGTGCAGCAAGGCTAACGAAACGATAATGAGGCACGAAGAAGAAGGAAGCGAACGCTGAGTATCAGTGGCTTCCCCTTCTTTATTGCTCTCTTTGTTACTCTTGTTATTTTGTATATACTTTCTTTTTCTATTTCGCGACTCACTAATCAGATAAAGTTCTTTTCATCATCTTCTTCTAGTGTAGTTCGCTACTCACTAATCAAATAACAGGGTATTTCCTGTTACTAGTGTAGTATTATTACGCTTTACAGGTTACGATATCTGCGCGCCTAATTTGATTACCGTTTATCTTACTTTCTCTATGAATAATTAATTCGTTATTTCATTACAATAAAAAGTTTCATTTTTCATCAAATAACATAAACAAACATTAGTTAATAATATAAACAATAATTTCTGATTATTCATTATTTTAGGTTCGCTTGAATCTTTATTCTGTTAACGATTTTCATTTTTAATTATTTAGTACAATTACAAAGTTATTTTATTTGTTTGTACTGTAGTGCCATCTATAAAAATATACTAAAATGTCTTAACAACAAGTATATAGAAATTATTATTTAAATTATATTTGTATATCTTTAGTTTTTGCGCGCCACCTATAATGTGACTTATTTCAATTCCTATCTGTTAATCTAGCGTCTCTTTCTATTATAAAGTTTTTTATATATACGCTATCTTTTTACCATATGCGTTTATCCTACTTTATCGACTTTAATTATTCTCTCAGTCTATTTCTATATATATATATCTCTCTCTCTCTCTCTCTTTCTACTTTTTAATTAACTCTACGCGAGCGCCACAATAGCATGTTCGCGCGAGCACGTGCTCGTATATATTTTTGCCGTCGGCGCTGCTTCGCCACCTCCTGGAGGTGCGGTAGTGATAGTCGTCTGCTCGATGCTTTTGTCGTGAACCGTGAGTGACGTGTGTGCAACCATGTGTGTATATGTGCCTTGGTTTGTGTTAGTGAGTGTCTCCACATGGCATAACCTCCAAAACACGGTCCCACGTGTTACTGGTTGACGGATTTTAAGCATCAGCACCGGGAACAAGAAAATCAACAACCAGGTGGATTAGTACCCTGGGTTTTAATGGCGTGCTCCTGGTGTGTATGTGTATGCAGCGTTTGAGTGTGCGGTAAGGTAATTAACATTTTCGTTCTGTTAAGTTTCAAGAGGATAGAAAGAGATAAAAGGTAGTCTTGGAGTGAGAGAGAAGATGTGAATATAAACAACATCTTCGATCTCTCATTAAGACACGAAAAAAAGAATTTTTATTAAAAGACGAAAAAAACCACGTTACAAAGTGTATTGTTGAATTGCTGAGGAGATTGGGTTTTTCAGGGATCGGACCACAACGAACGCCTGTGGTTGCTAACCGGGTCAAATAGAATTAAAAGAGAGAGAGAGAGAAGAAAGTCCAGATGAAGGGTCAGATCGGCTGACTATGGAAAGTGTACCATATCGTAAAGCAGTAGGTTTACTGTTGTGCCTGGCAAATGCAATTAGACCATTCTGAAGCTGAATTTTTCAATATAACTATATAATATAGGAAGTATATATATATATATATATATATATATATATATATATATATATATATATATATATATATATATATATATATACTAGGGGTATCCCCTGCTCGATCCGCTCGCCAACCCCCTATTTGTTATTTAAGTTACATAATCTTTTTTTTTTTATTTTTATTAACTGTAAAAAATATAATTATCAAAATATATTAAGTCATACTCAAAAATATATTTAAATATTTATTACAAACCTATTTTTGTTTTCCTTATTTACATGATGTTATATAATAAAAGTTTTTATTGTTTATATGAAACCAATTTTCATAAATACTAATATCTTATAAATGTCCATAGCATTGATAAATTTTTTTTTTTTACCTAAATTATTAAATTTATAAAGTTTGTATTATAAATATATTTCTATATTTTCCACATCACCTAGTATTTTTAAATACCGAGGTATAAATGTAGGCGCGTTTTTTTAGTGGTTTCCCCAGAAGGCCTATTTTTACTCACATTTTTAGAGAATGTTTTTTTTTTAATGAATAAATGAAAAAAATTTTTTTATTTACATATTAAAAATAAAAAATAACTTCTTTTAAATATGTTCGCTGAAATATAAAATATTAGAAATAATATGTATATTAAATTTAATATATATATAAATATACAAAAAAATATTACTTATACTTACTATTAAACAGTATTTAGAAATTTAAAAATTTTTTAAATTCATAAACTTAGAATATTAAAAAAATTGTACCTGTTTTTATTATGACTAAAAATTTTGAAAACAGAAATTTAAATAATTTTTATGTATTATCCTTTTTTTTGTCAATATACTTAGAAATTTTTTCATCTTTTTATTCTAATTTTTGTAAATATTGTAAAATTATTTAATATAATTGTTTATAAAATTTTATATAATTTTTTACTTACTTTGTCACGGTATTCTACCGTGTTCGAATCTCGCGCGCTGCTGTAATTAATTTAACTCGGGGCGCTGTCACGAGCGCCGTCATATACTAGTGTTATAAGGCATCAATCGACGCGCACGAGAAGGAAGAGAAGCCGCGGCGCTTCAGACTTGATTCAACGGCCTACAAGCGCGCATCTTTGCTTGATCGTTCGTGTTTATTAAGCAATTCGCTGGTGTAGTGCCGTAATAATTTTGTGCAAAGGAAAAAGGAGGTCGAAAGAGACACGAGCATCTTCACCAGGCCGTGCTCTACCTACGTTGGCTGTTCACGACACGCCGCAGCGACCTACAAATTGGTTATCGTTGGGCCGAATTCACGAGCCCTAGCGATCAGGCGGAACAAAAAGAGATCTCTGTTGGACAACGTCGATCGTCGTTCGTTACCCGGAATACGAGGCCTCTGCGCGATATCGTAAGTTATTATTAAGATTTTGTTAACCAGAGGTTTCTTACCTCGAAGAAACTTCTGGCGTTGTAACAACTGTCGTGCGTTCGAGCGTACGTTGTATCTTAGCTCGCGTCGCGTCCCTCCCCATTGCTATCTCCTTCTAGAGAATATTTCTCCGTTTGATTTAAACACTTTAGTATTGCTTAAGTTTACATATTAATTCATTCGCGTTCATATATTATTTTTGTATCTTTACTTCATTGTTTTTTTTAATAAATATATTTTAATCATAAAATATTATTTTGTCTGATATAAGTTGCATGCTATGAAAAAAAAAGCCTATCCTGTTGCTTACCCCGACGCCCCCGCGGTCCTTATTTATTTTATTAAAAGATCTATATATATCCTAATAAATTTAACTGGGAAAGTTAAATTCCATATAAATAAGGAGAACTGTGCTAGCGGCATCGCGTCTCTCGATCAGGTAAGAGAGAGAGAGAGAGAGACGCACAGCAACGAGCTGACGGAAAAATACTCCGTCGCATATCAATCTAATATACTAACTAGCTTTGCCGGAGTTGTTGCTAGTTTACCATACTTGAGATAAATTCTAGCAGCTCCGTGTTTTAATAAAATTATTTAGTCTTTATAAAAAGTAAATTGGAATTAATAAAAATCTAATTATTTTGTAACGTGTAGTAAATTACCGTTACAAAATGGCGCCCAATGAATAGTTGCGTCAGCGGGAACAGGCTTTCTCGCGTTGTCGAATAAATCGAAAATTGCAAATGGCGTCGAGAGTGTAGTTACCATCGACGTAAACGGACTTCGCGTTTTCTTAAAAGTCTTTATAATAAAGATGGCGTGTTGACTATAGCAAAAATTTAATATTTGAAGTAACACGTGGTAAAATTTTTTTTTCTCTCTTTTAACAATAAAATTATTTTCGTTTGTCAAAATAAAAGTGAATAAATATTTTTTTTTTTTTTGGAAAATAATTTCGACGAATTTTTTTTACGTAATAAAAAAATTTAATAATATTAAATAAAATTCATTTGTTGTTGAATACATAGCAAAAAATTTTCGTGAACAAAATTACATATCGAAATTTTCTTTTCGTTGTAATTTTCTGTTACAAGTTGCGTCCCCACGTGTCCCAGCGAAAATTTTTTTTTTCTTGTCTCTTTCTTTGTAGGTAATGCGCAGGCGCTATTGACATAGCTTAGCGTAGATACAGAGATTAAAATATATAACTCTGTATGCTGTCGTTCGCTTTATGAGAAAAAGTGAACAGGCATTTAGAATTTATTTAAAATAGAGACGTGCATTATTATATATACCCCCCTTATCGATCAGGTCGTTAGTCATATTTCGTTGACTTATAAAGTGAGAGAGAATATTAGTTTCAGCTGGCGAGGAAGCTGAAATTAAATAAATTATTAATAATCCCTTAATGTAAAAATAATTTATTCTCAACAAGAGTAAAAATTTTTTTTTGTAATTTAATATTAAATTTAATAGAATAAAAATTAAAATAAATTTTTTTCTGAGTATACATTAAAGGATCAGGAAAATTTTTTTGGTTTAATAGAATTTAAACTACATAACATTATTTACATATAATAAAATATTTTTTTTCATGATATTAAATTCTCTCTTACAAAAAGATTGCCAGATCATAGCGTGGCAATTAATCGGCGCAGTGTGTGTGGTTGAAGAATTTAGAAATTTCTCAAAGATTTCATTTTAATAAATTTTCACTTTTTTTACACTACACATTAAATACACGTGTATAATAAAAAAAAAATTGTCCTCACACAGTTAGGTGTGCGCTTTTAACTAAAGTTTAAAAGCGCACAGGCTTTTGGATTTAGCCGCGTATTTTGAATATTTTAACGACAATTTCTAATGTCCTTGTTGTAATAAAAATTAAAATAAGTGTTGAAAATTTTATTTTATGTCGGTCAATCACTAAAATATTATTAGTTATTGCGTTAAATTAATAAATCCAAAAACCAAAACATAAAAATATATATTTTTTTCTTCTTAATTATATATACATATATTTTTTTTTTTACATCGTATGTGTGCGGCTTAGTTTCTAACCACACATATACGAACTGAAATATTATTTATTAAATATATAGCGAATATACACACACACTGCAAGCGTAGTAGCGTACTTGCGTGCGATCAGATTTAAACACAGATATAGTCAAGAAAGAAGAAAAATAAATTCAAGATGGCTAATGTACCGTTAAAAGCAAGTGCTGATGCAGCCGAAAAATGGGTAGGGTACATATCTGAGGAAGACTTAGGAATAACTCTACAGGAGTTAGGACTAAGAACAGACGGCTTTCATCATCAAAAAACCAATCGATTAATAAATTGATTAATTGGGAATTATTCGGCTTAAGAATTTCAGAGACGAATTGTAATGATGATGAATTGACAATACGTCAACAGCGTCTCAGAGTAAGAAAAGAATTTATAGAAAGAACAATATGTGAGAAGACAGGGTCAACTATTTTTGACCCTAACGTGCAACAAGATGAAGAACATGTTTTCAGTGTGCTCGATAAAGATCCTCAGATAAAGATAAACCTACAGGAGACGTTGAGAGAGGGAACGAACAAACCACGTCCTGGTGGACAGGCACAAACATCCACCAACCCTCCAAATCAAGTTACCGAACAGGAAACAACAGTGATGCAAACAACGGATGGAACACCGTTTGTACTGCCAACTGAGATGATGCAATATCTTCATAATATGAATAAGCAAATAAAAACATTGGCAGAGTCAGTAGCTGCCTTAACACAAAGAAGAGAGGAAACTCCAAATCCAAAATCATCTAGTACACGGATAAATAAGCAGCAAAACAACCAGCAAGAAAGAGATAACGATCAGAGGCCGCCAACAAGTACGAGAGTAAATTTCCAAGATACATTCAGAGTATATAATAATACTGGAAATTGCACTCTGGCTGACGTACAGGCAGGCTTACCTCCGAGTGAACTTCCAAGAGTAAGTACAGTCGGGGGAGGGGGAATCCTATTACGTCAAGCCCAATGCCGCAAATGAGCACAAATTTGCAAAATGATCGGCCTAACAACGCTAATGGAACGTTAGATATTGATCACATAGTTCGCTGATGGAACGTGACATTCTTAGGCGAAAAAGGACAGAGCATAGATCTCTTCCTGACCAGGGTAGAAGAATGCAGAACATTAGCAAAAATAAGTGAGAGTGATTTGCTATCCTCTCTTTCAGAACTGTTATCAGGCGTAGCAGCCACGTGGTACAGAAACAATAAACATTCATGGAACACGTGGGCAGAGTTTAAAGAAGCTGCTCTGCGGTGGTACGGACACAGTAGACGTTTCCAACAAAGACTGCGATCTGAAGCGAATAGGCGTACGCAAGGCAAAGATGAACCTGTACGTGATTATGTAACCTGTCTACAGGCGATCATATTAAAGCAAGTCCCATTACCAGATGTTGGACAACAGCTCGACCTGTTACATCGCAACCTCTTACCTGAGATTCAGCGCATGGTAAGGAGGGACGAGATTGTTGACGTAGAGTCACTATTAGAAAAAGCAGTCGAAGCTGAATTAACAATAGATGCAGAGAGAGCATATAGGCCTCCTCCCCTGCCAGAACATTCCTTATTGCCTGACGTAGCTTACCGTCCTGCGTCCAAGCGAAAAGAGAATAAACACCAGGTTGCCGCTATAGAAAAAAAAACGTTGGCATCTGAACAGTTTAACATAGCTAAAACGTTGATGCAGATAGTTTCTCAGTTAAATAAAATGTCCGAAAGGATGGACAGGCAACCGGCGGTTCCCAATATAAATCAGTCTGGACAAGCTTCGCCAAATAGCTCGATGGTGGCTCACGGTAGTGATCGGAGATTACCGTATAAGAGCATTATATGACCCAGGTGCGTCACGTACAGTCATGAATTCTACAGGTTTACAGTTGGCTGCAGCCTGTAATGTGCCATTAATACCAGCTACGGACAGATTTTCCAAAGTAGCAGATGGTAGGTAATGCTCGATAGTAGGTTATGTCGACTTACCTTTTACAGTAGGCGGAGTTACAAAGACGATCCGTTCTGCTATTATGCCTAGCTTAGATGAAGAATGTTATCTAGGTGGCAATTTTATACGAGCGTTTAAAGCTATTTTCGATCCTTGCGAAAATAAACTCTCTTTCAAAGGAACGAATGTGAGAGTGAATTTGGAAATCGCAGCACTTAAGCAGTTACATGTTGCTAAGCTAGGATCAGTTGGTTTAGCTGACGTATCAGCAGCTGATCGGGCTCGTGTAAAAAGTTTAGTTACAGAAATATTAGGAGGAGATGATACTCCTATAGGCTGCACAAGTTGGATCGAACATGAGATCGATACAGGTTCTGCACGCCCTATCAAACAGAAATATTATCCTGTTTCTAAAAAAGTCGAAGAATGGATGCACGAGCAGGTTAATGAAATGCTAGCTGCAGATATAATTGAACCTTCGATGAGCGGCTGGTCAAGCCCTGTAGTTCGAGTTAAGAAACCAAATGGCAAATTCAGGTTCTGTATTGACTTTAGAAAAGTCAATGCAGTCACAAAACCTGATGCGTATCCGTTGCCAAGAATGGATGATATCTTGCGTAAATTGCAGAAAGCAAGATACATCTCCACAATGGATTTAAGCAGTGCTTATCATCAAATTAGGATGAAAGAAGATTCACGTGCTCAAACGGCATTTACGGTACCTGGCATGGGTCTTTACCAGTTTAAACGGATGCCGTACAGCCTTAGCCACGCTGGCGCCACCTTTCAGCGATTAATCGATAAGGTTATAGGCCCAGAACTCGAGCCGTATGCATTCTCGTACTTAGATGATATCATCGTAGTAACTGAGACGTTCGCTGAACATATAAAATGGTTAAAGAGGGTATTACTGCGAATAAAAGCAGCAGGCCTCACGATCAGCCATGAAAAGAGTATATTCTGCCGAGAAGAGGTCAAATATCTCGGTGTTCTGGTAAACAGGGATGGATTTAAGCCTGACCCAGATAAGATAAGACCCATCGTTGAATACCCAGCTCCTTAAAATCTAAAGCAGCTGAGGCGTTTCATGGGCATGGCCTCGTGGTATAGGAAATTCTTGAAAAATTTCGCCACGTTAGCAGAGCCATTAACCAGGCTCACTAGAAAAGACTGCAGATATGCATGGTCAAGCGCTCAGGAAATCGCTTTTGACCAAATAAAAGCTTTAATAGCATCTGCTCCGTTATTGCATCGACCGCAGTTCGATTTGCAATTTGTTATACAGACAGATGCTAGTGACACAGGCCTAGGAGCAGTATTTCTACAAGTAGTCAACGACGAAGAGCGAGTATTGGAATTCGCTAGTCGTACCATGTCCAGTGCAGAGCGAAACTACAGCGTAACAGAAAGAGAATGTCTAGCTGTTATATGGGCTGTCAAAAAGTTTCGTTGTTACATTGAAGGTTATGACTTTAAGGTCATAACGGATCATAGTAGCTTACGTTGGTTATGTAATTTACATAATCCAACGGGCAGGCTAGCGCGTTGGGCGCTGGAGCTGCAAGGGTACTCTTACACTGTTGAGCACAGAAAAGGTGCATTAAACTATGTACCTGATGCGTTATTACGTATGCATGAAGACTCAGTAGAATGCGACACTCACTTAAGTGCACTAAGTTGGGCGTCGCAAACCAAGGATGCGTGGTATAAGTCTCTGCTTCAACAGGTTATGCGTAACCCTAACGACTATCCAAAATGGAAAATAGTTGGAGGTCAATTGTACCGTTATGTACCGGACAGGTTCACTGAGGAAACGATGGGAGACGATGACGCATGGAAACTCGTTGTTCCCAGCGAAAGTCGAGCAGAAGTACTGCATGAATGCCACGATTAGCCGACAGCTGGTCACTTAGGCCGTGATAAAACAGTGGCTCGCGTAAAACAATATTATTACTGGCCTTATCTAGAGAAAACAGTGTCACAGTATGTTAAGAGCTGTGAGATCTGTGAGCAGTGCAAAGTCGAACAAAAACTACCTGCAGGTTTAATGGGTAAAAGAGAAGTTTCAGGCCTATGGAAAGTTGTCGCCGGAGATGTAACAGGTCCATTTCCAAGAAGTAAACGTGGATATGAGTATGCTTTGATTTTCGAAGATCTATTCACCAAATGGGTGGAGTGCATACCTATTAGAAAAGCGAATGCCTCCACGATCTCAAAAGCACTAAGAGAAAGAATTGTTTTAAGGTTTGGTGCGCCTGAGATCTTCTTATCTGATAATGGATCAGAGTTTAGGAATCAAGTAGTAGATAAATATCTAAATGAAGCAGGTATTTGTCATAATACTACTCCTGCGTATCATCCGCAGGCTAATCCGGTAGAAAGGATAAACCGGACGGTTAAAACCATGATTACTGCATTTATTGATGAAAATCACCGTTCTTGGGACGAAAAGTTACCTGAAATTATATTTGCATATAATACGGCGAAACAGAGTACAACTGGCACGAGCCCTGCGTAGTTAAATTATGGTAGGCAGCCGATACCTCCGAGCTCACTGAAAAGAAAAGAAGATAAAGCTGCTCAGGAAAATGAACGATTACAAGAAGTAACGAACTGGCAAAATCGTGTAAGCAAATTACCTTTGCTACATGAACAGGTAGTAGATCGTGCACAGTCTGCGCAACAGAAGCAAGCTGATGCATATGATCTTGGTCGAAGAGAAGTAGAGTATACCATTGGAGATTTAGTATGTAAAAGAAATAAAATACTCTCTTCGGCTGCCCAGGGTATTGCAAGCAAGCTTGCACCAAAATTTGTAGGCCCGTATGTGATTACAGCTAAATGTGGTTCCAATACGTACAGATTGATAGACCAAGATAGCAATGCTTACGGCCCTGTTCACGTAGAGCAACTAAAACCCTATATAGCACGGCAAGAAGACGAATCACCATCTCAACCACCGGTGGAATCAACACATGCGAATGAGACGATAAGCGACCCGTCTCTTGCGAGCGACGCGACTCCGTGTGCCGACGGAGACTCAGGCTCAGGTTGCGTGCGACCGCCTGCGAGCGGTGAGACTCCCCAACTCGAAAAACCGAATAGGAAACGAGGTCGTCCGCGTAAGGCCGCCATCGTAGTAACCCGTACCGTAAAGCGTATGCGTCAAACTGAGCCTGAGCAAATCAAACGTAAGCGTGGTAGGCCAAAAGGTTCTACAAATATACGGCGTAGCGAAAATGTAATCGAATATTCGCCGAGAAAAACTAGAATGCGAACCCGCGCGAGTAAAAAGTAACCACCTGAGAATACTAACAAACAATCCTTTCTTCCTACTAACAGATGGATCCTCAACGTCGTAAAGGGATGGAAGACCTTATCGCCTTCCTAATCTCCAACGCTGCGGATCTGAAGATTAGGGATTACCTGCTGCCATACGCCGAATTCCTGCGAGACCAGTCAGAGACTGAAAGGATCCAGCGGGAGATAGAGAAGGAGAAGGAGAGAGATAGCCTCCCGGCATTGACGATCGAGGAAATACCACGGGAGCCGTCGCCGATCAGGGTTAAACCAACGCCCAAACGGCAAGTGGTCAAGGAAGCCTCAAGGCCCGGTGCGTCGCAGAGCCAACCGGCCTGCGACCCACGATCAGGCACAAAGCCTTCCGAGGAAGAGTCATCGATGGCAGAAGAATGGAAGGAACTCGAGACTGAGTTAAGGAGAGTGGCTCGTCAGTCTTCAGTGGCGTTTGACGAGGAAGCTGAAGCTTTTGCTTGGTGGGACCACTTTGTCGAACAATATGGGTTGGAAGCGTCTGATCTTGTGAAAAATTGGCCGACCATCGTTAAAGATAGAAGGCAAGAGGTGGCAGCTTTGCTACGAGCCAGGCGTGCTAGATTGGCCAAGATCGAGGAAGAAAGAAAGAGGAGAGAAAGAGAAAGAGTTAAAGTCCGCCAAGCAGAGGAAGAAGCCTCTCAAGCCCTAAAGAAGGCATATGAAGCCGCTGCCAAGGCAAAAGCGGCCCACGAACGGGCCAAAGCCGACAAAATGATGGCTGAACTGAGGCTGGAGAAAGAAGAAGAGGAGGCAAGGCGAAGAGCCCTAGCCAAAGACCAGCCAAGGTGCTACATTTGTAATCATCCAGGTGTAAAAAGATCGTACCAGTGTCCTCGTCGTGCTGAGCACCGAGAATATATGTAATATAATTTAATATTTCTTTTTGTAATTATTGACTACACCTTTCCCATTCCAAATCCTTCAGCGCGTTAACTGAGAGCAGCAGAATCAAGGTATGCTGCGTCTGGCGGAGGGGTGTCACGGTATTCTACCGTGTTCGAATCTCGCGCGCTGCTGTAATTAATTTAACTCGGGGCGCTGTCACGAGCGCCGTCATATACTAGTGTTATAAGGCGTCAATCGACGCGCACGAGAAGGAAGAGAAGCCGCGGCGCTTCAGACTTGATTCAACGGCCTACAAGCGCGCATCTTTGCTTAATCGTTCGTGTTTATTAAGCAATTCGCTGGTGTAGTGCCGTAATAATTTTGTGCAAAGGAAAAAGGAGGTCGAAAGAGACACAAGCATCTTCACCAGGCTGTGCTCTACCTACGTTAGCTGTTCACGACACGCCGCAGCGACCTACAAATTGGTTATCGTTGGGCCGAATTCACGAGCCGTAGCGATCAGGCGGAACAAAAAGAGATCTCTGTTGGACAACGTCGATCGTCGTTCGTTACCCGGAATACGAGGCCTCTGCGCGATATCGTAAGTTATTATTAAGATTTTGTTAACCAGAGGTTTCTTACCTCGAAGAAACTTCTGGCGTTGTAACAACTGTCGTGCGTTCGAGCGTACGTTGTATCTTAGCTCGCGTCGCGTCCCTCCCCATTGCTATCTCCTTCTGGAGAATATTTCTCCGTTTGATTTAAACACTTTAGTATTGCTTAAGTTTACATATTAATTCATTCGCGTTCATATATTATTTTTGTATCTTTACTTCATTGTTTTTTTTTAATAAATATATTTTAATCATAAAATATTATTTTGTCTGATATAAGTTGCACGCTATGAAAAAAAAAGCCTATCCTGTTGCTTACCCCGACGCCCCCGCGATCCTTATTTATTTTATTAAAAGATCTATATATATATCCTAATAAATTTAACTGGGAAAGTTAAATTCCATATAAATAAGGAGAACTGTGCTAGCGGCATCGCGTCTCTCGATCAGGTAAGAGAGAGAGAGAGAGAGAGAGAGACGCACAGCAACGAGCTGACGGAAAAATACTCCGTCGCATATCAATCTAATATACTAACTAGCTTTGCCGGAGTTGTTGCTAGTTTACCATACTTGAGATAAATTCTAGCAGCTCCGTGTTTTAATAAAATTATTTAGTCTTTATAAAAAGTAAATTGGAATTAATAAAAATCTAATTCTTTTGTAACGTGTAGTAAATTACCGTTACAACTTTTATAAATAAAAAATAGTATTTCTGGAAAATACTTCTTGCAATTTTTATTTGTAATATCAATCATGTATACATAATTCACACATATATTTTGTATAAAAATAAATTATTTTTTAATTATTTATATTTGTAGTTAATAGTGTATAAAATTTAAAAATTAAAAATATTAAATTTAAATTTTTAAAAATATAATAAAAAAAATTTTTTAATATAAATTTATATTATAAAAAATATAATACCTTTTTTAATGTTTTTATATTATAGAAACTAATCATAATTTTTAATTTATACATCAAATTTTTTTTACTGCAAATAAATATTTTATTGTTATAAAAAATAATTTTATAATTATGAATTTTCAAGTAAAATATTATTTACGTGATTCTTTATATGCCTTTTTAAATGATGATTCCTTGAAAATTTTTTATTACAAATAAAGCATGTAAATTTTTGTTTCCTGTGCTTAGCTAATACATATCTTATTAAATTAGATTTTGTAATAAAATTTTTTTTACAATAAATACATAATTCCTTTTTTTGTTCGTGAGTTCTTTCATGTCTTCTAATATTTTTAATTTTAATAAATAAGCCACACGTTCTACAACTTATAGTTTTAATATAAATTCTATTTATATGTATTTTTAAAAATTCAGATGAAGAATAAGAATTTTTGCGGAACGGGCATTGAAATACATCCATTTTTCCTATTAATATTAAGTTTAAATATTAATTTTCATTAAATAATAATTATGAAAATCTTGGGAAACATTTTAATTATATTTTATATTATGGGGATTTATAATTTTATTTAAATTTAATTTTATTCTGTTTCTATTATATTTAGAAAAAATAAAATATAATAAGCATAACACATTTCATAATTTACATCAATGACTTTTTAGGGGCCCACCTTTGCTTTATTTAACATTTTCATTGATTGCAATTGTCTAATGTAAAAGAGAAAGAAAGAGAAAGAGTCTACTTACTCTTTACTTAGCTGCCTACCCGACACTGAAGTGGCTTTTGCTGATCGCTTGCCCTACGCACGCACTTATCTTCACAGCGAAAGATTTGTTAGCTTTTGTCAGCAAAAATCGCATCATGAGTAACGCGGTTCACGAAACAGCTACCACTCCGTTATTTTCGACTAACTACTTTCTGACAGCTATGCAGAAACTGTTTTAGCTTTCAATTTAATTTAAAACAAGTTTTACAAAAGAAAAAAATCTTCAATTTTAGTAAAATAAAAATAAAATACCCTTTAAGTGAATCAAATTTACACAACAAAATGAAATTTGAAAATCAATTAATCTTTAAAATTAAATGAAATGAATTAATAAAAATGGTAAAAATTTAAATAAATTATTTATTGAAAATTTTCGTCCAAACAATGTTATCTATTTTTAATGTATCATCTAAATTATTTTGAATATAAATATTATTAAAAGATTTACATCTTGACAAAGCAACGTATAATTGACCATGTGAAAACAATGGTCTTCTTATAAATAAGCCTACATCATCGAAACTTTGACCTTGTGATTTATTTTTAATTATTGCAAATGCTAATATAATTGGAAATTGTTTTCTGTAAAGAATAAATGGTAATGAAGAATTATTTCCTGTATTTAAAGTAATTTTTGGAATAGAAACTTTATTTCCACTTTTATTGCCTGTTATTATTTCAGCTTCAATATTATGTTTATATAAATTTATAATTTTCAATCGTGTAATATTACATAATCCTTCGGATATACTTAAATTTCTTAACAACATTACTATAGCATAAACTTTTAAAGTTAATTTATAAGGTGGTAAACCTTCTTTAATTTTATTTAAAAATTCTATTTGGTAATTCAAATAAATGTTATCATCAGTTTGATCAACACCTTTATGCGTAGCGTAATCGATACTATAATATGTTTCAGTTTTTCCATTCAATAAATTTAATACTTTTTTATTTAAATTAATAATATCTTCATTATTAGGAGCTAATATAATTTTTTCTTTGCCACAATTTTTATTAATATTAGAATAAATTTTGGAACAAATATCGTTAGTTTGTAATTTGTTTGGAATTATGAAAGGGTTTATTTTGCCATCACCAATTTGTAATAGAAATTAAGCAAATTTTTCATTTTTTAGGTCAAATTTTTTTTGTTAATTTTAATATACTAAAAAACTGCCATAAATATGAACTTTTTATTGTTTCTTCTATAGTTGAATTTCCATTTCCATGTTTAACAACTGGTAAAAATTGTCGAAAATCACTCCCTAAAATAATTAATTTTCCACCAAAAAGAAAATTATTATTGCAAACATCTTTTAATGTATTATTTACTATTTCTAATGCTTTTTTTGGAATCATTGATGCTTCATCCTATATTATTATATCAGCTTCTCTAAATTTTTTTTCATCTGATTCTAATTCTAAAAATGCATTTTCAATTGTATTTAAATTTAAAGGTAATCTAAAAGTCTTATGACGTGTCATTCCTTTAGGTAATAAAGTAGATGCAATATCAGTCCAAGCCATAGACAGAATTTTTTTATTAATTGATATAAAATAAAATATTAAAATATTATATAAAAAAGTTTTTCCTGTTCCTCCAAGACCATCAATAAAATATATTTTGTTATTATCTTTTTCAGTTAAAATTTCAAAAATTAATTTTTGTTCATCGTTTAATTTATCATACAATTTAAAATTTTTTTTGCTTTCTATTTCATCATGATGATTATTGTTCAGAGTAATTAAATTTATTTTTGGTTCAGTTAAACCAAAATCTTTACAAGACATGTTCATTAATAAAAATATTATTAAGTTCAAATAAAGCATTATTTTCTTTATTTTCATTAAAATCTTCAACAAAATAATTAGTAGTGGAGGTTGGCGCGCTTGCGCACAGGGGGCTTGCAAAATTTCCATTTTACCATGTTTGATGCTATTAATTCTTTTAAGCAATAATTGTACATCTTATAAAATTTATCATAAAAATTATTAATTTAATATGTTTGTTCTATATATTTAAAGTAAAAGCAGTAGGTGCAAACAATAAAAATTAGCACAGACTCTCTCCGTCTCACTCTTATACTCGCACATCAAGCATAAAAATCTACGTTGTGCTGTGCGACTCACAACGAAGATGAATATATGCGTATACTATATCATAGTATACAAGTAATTTGTTATCCTCGTTACAAGTGGTACACTTGATTCATTAGATACCCATTATGAAATAATTCAAGTAATAATCAAAATATTAAAAAACATTTATCTAATTTAAAATATAAAAATTATAATGTTAAAAGAACATTTTGAATTTAAAATAATTTCAATGCATTAATATGTTTTACAGTTTTACTTAGTAGTGGAGGTTGGCGCGCAGGGGGCTTGCGGAATTTCCATTTTACCATGTTTGATGTCATTTATTCTTTTAAACAATAATTGTACATTTTATAAAATTTATCATAAAAATTATTAACTTAATATGTTTGTTATATATATTTAAAGTAAAAGCAGTAGGTGCAAACAATAAAAATTAGCAAGAAGCTTTTTAAATGATGGGATTTGAATGAAATTGAGGATCAAAGAGGATGAGCTAAGGAGCAGCTAAGGAAGAGCAACAAAAACATAAAATAACGTAAAATAACGTAAAAATAGGGAAAAAAAAGAGGATCAAGATTAGGTAAGAGGACGAGGAAAAAAAGAGAAGGAAAGGACCTTGGTCGTAGAAATTTTCCTTACAACTATATAATATATATATATATATATATATATATATATTTATATATACGCTATTTTCGGCGATTTTACTTAATTTTTACTTAACACATACAGTGTTAGTAATTACTTTTCCACACAAAGTATCTCACTAGAAAGAAGACATACTTAAATAACGTATTCTCTAGCTTAATTTAGGATTTTGTAAGTATGTCAAACTTTACTTGAAAAAAAAAGCAACAAAATTAATTTGCTCTCATCAGACAAAATATTGTTTTTCACTATAGAAGTTGCGGACAACCCTTAATTTCTATCAATAATAACTAGTTTTCCCAAAAATTTACATTTTTCAATTAGAAAAGGATAGAGAGATACAGCGTCCCCTTAAATAAAAATAAAATAAAATTTATAAAGATTATATTTAAGTGTTTAATTTTGATTTAACAAAATTCAAGTTTAATTATTTGATTATTAAACTTCAATTTAGTTTTTTCAAAATGATATTTTTAACCCTATACTTCAAATAAAATCATAAAATTAATAATTATTTTATATGATCAAACTTCACGATGATTACAGGATAATAAGCTAATTGTAAAAAAGATATTACCTATTTTTCATCTATCATTAATCTTAAACTTATATGTTATGATATATCGTTATATAGAAAACTTAAAATTAGCTATTACCAAGTTCACTACAAGCTTAAATTCAGCTAAATTCAGCTCATTTCCAGCTATTTCAAAGCTTAAATTTAGCCTAATTTAGTTATTTCTAAGCTAATTACAGGCTTAAATCCAGCTAAATTTAGCGCTATAATGTAGTTCCAAAAATAAGGAGCATATTTCTGACGACAGCGACGACAGCGGTGATATACTTTTAATAGTATAGAGAGAATATAATAAATAATAAATAAATCTAATATAATAAATATATAAATAAATCTAATATGCAGCTAAAATTCAGCTTGAATCAAACCAAAATTTACCTAAAATTGCTTAAAATTAATATAAATTTTAGCTAACTTTTAATTAAATTTTAGCTATTTTCCATCTAAATTTTGTATAAATTTAGCTAATTCTAATATTAAGTTTAGCTATCTTTTGATTTAATGTAGCTAACTTTTATGTAATTTCATTTGACTTCAGCTAACTTTAAGCTAACTTTTAGTTAACTTTGAACTAACTTTTAGTTAACTTTTAGCTAAATTTTAGCTGAATTATGGCTAAATTCTAGCTAATTAACGACAAATCGAATTCTTATACACGGTGCGAGCAATATCGGCGGTAAAATCTTTTTATAATATACATATTAGAAAATGAACCGGTTATCATTGTATACATTAAAAATGTTTAGAATATATTATTTCCATACGTATGAAATTTGTCTGATTTCTAAAAAAAAGAATAAAAAAATATTCTTCTTAAATATAAGGTGTATTTTTCGGTTGTATTTATGCAAGAAACAATGAAAATAATTATATTTTTAAATTGTATGAACTAATAAAAAATAATTAAAAGATGCAAGTGTTGAATAAAAATATAATAATCTTCCCATTTGTAGCGTAACTATATATGGATTAAAATTTCATTTATTGCAATAAATGAATTGAAATCCCAGGCGGAAAAAATAAACAAAACATCTTAGATCATTCCAAAAGTTATTGTAAGAATCTAAAAAAAAGAAAAAAAAAAAATGAAAACAAACTGAAACATTTTGATAAATTTTTTAAGAATTTGGATAAAAACACTTAGAGTATTTTGTTCTATTTTCTTTCACTTTCAATCCTTGTGTTTCAGATTTTCGTATAGATTTTACAGTTATTTTCTTGATTATTCAAAATTTTTCAGAAATTTTTTACAATTATCGAGAGTTTATCAGAAACTTTTAAAACTCCTCTGAAATTTCTAAATTTTTTCAAAATATTTTCGAACATTGTAAGAATTTGGACAAAACACTCAGGGTATTTCATTTTTTTTATTTCCTTTTATTGTGTATCGGGTTTTTTTTATAAATTTTACAGTTATTTTTTTTAAATATTTCAAATATTTTGGTGTCTTTCAGAAATTTTGACACAATTTTTTTTTATTAAAAGTTCTAAAGTTTTGAAGCTTAAAAAATTTAAAAATGTTTTCTTCTTGTGCATTTGAATAGACACATTTAATTTATTCGAAAATTGGATTATAATACGAAGATTCGAATTCTATAGTTACTCATTTAAGATTTTTATAGTATTATTTTTAACATCACTGCTTTCATCACCCCACATTAGAATAAAGAATGATTATGAGTCATCATTTGCATAAAATGACAATATTCAATATATTTCAAATTTCGAAGTTCGCTTAACAGCGTAAGAAAAGCGCCAATGTGAACCTGACAACATTACCACGGTGTTCCTAAACGAACTTCAATTAGGGAGGGGGGATCAAGAGCGGTCTTATATTATTGTTGGATTTGATTCTAGAATACTTTAGAAACAATTAAAAAAAAGAATTGAAAACATTCTTAGAACCGATTTTAATTTGGTCACCTTTTATGACGATTTTCCCAAAAATTTGATAAAACGTATATATAACCGAAATAAAATATGTTTTAATTTTTTAAATCTAAATATTATATAATGAATGTATTTTTAAATAATTTTTAATGTATCTAATTTTGTTTGTATAAAATATTACGTTGAAAAAAATAGTCTAAGCTCTTAGAACGCTAAAAGGCTGATTCCATTTCAAATCGAACAGTCAGTATACACTCAAGTCACCAATTACTGCACTAATGGAGTATGTTATTCTACCCTAAAAATAAGGGTATACGTATTTTTTTATTTTGCTGAAATATCTAAATTGCATCAGATATGCACTTTTGAAAATTGCATACAAAAACTAAATGTTAAAACTGAAAATGTTGAGGATAACTTTAGAGGGCTATCGTTTTACCAATTTTCAATGAATTTTGGTAAACCTTATTTTGTTTTATTATGTTTAAGCCCTCTTTAATTCAGTGCAAGAAATTTCAAAAATGACTAAAAAATGACTAAGATATGTACATTTTACCAAAAAATGCACTTTTTATGCACATGCATTTTTCTCGAAAAACCCATTTTTTTTTTTTTTGCTGAAATTTTTCGTGCTCATAGAGGACCAAATTACCTATCTAATGGTACTTGGTTGATCCCGTACTTATTTATTTGAAGCGAGAAAAAAAATTCACAAATTTTATTGGTGAAAAATTTTTGTATATACGTTCGGAAATTTTAAGCAATGTAGATTTAAACACTATCCTTCTTTTAGCATTACCCAGGAACAACGACGTGGACGTAGAAGGTTTCTGTTTCCTTCGGGGTGCTTTTTTAAAGTGAGTTCCCCTTGCTTCTCACTGTTGGGATGCGTCAAAAATATAATTATAAATAATTACTTTTTTTTATTTTAGCACTTATTATTTTTAGTTCTAAGTGTAGCCTTACGACGTTTGACTTTTTTTTTCTTGTCTTTCACTTTAGTCAGTGCATGTATAGCTGTTCTGCCAACAAATATATGCGATTTCAATTTCCCAAGTTGTTTTAACCACATATGACTTTTTTGAATTCCATTATATTTAGGAACTGTACTCCATTCAATATTTTTTTCTTTTCTAAATTTTTAAATCTCATTTATTGGTAATAATATGATTTTGATTGCACTGGTGTACTTTTGAACCCAATTTATAAAATCGTCAGCATTTTGTATCGATTCTTCATGAACTCTTTTTAAGTTATGTGAAGTAGCATAATGCTTTAGAAGCCCACCTATTCCATCAACGACTCCTTTCCCATGACCAGTCGCAGAAAATAACCATTTCATTTGATAAGAAAAATGTTTGGATTCATGTAGCTAAAAACGATTTTTAAATTGGCTTGCAGCTCCATCTGATATAATAGTGACTTTAGTAACTAAATCATTTTTCATAAGATCGATAATTTTATTTATTGCTAATAGCGCATATGCAGTATCATGCTTTTTGTCGTCACTAACGATTGCAAAGCTTTGCGTTATCTCTCCTTGGTAAAAGACTGCAGTAAAAATAGAAATTTGGTTATTTACCCAATGATTTCCCTGAACCGCTTTATTATTTATTACAGACCAACTTTCTGCAAAATCAACGTGGATAATTAACTTAATAGGATCAGCTTCACCTTCTTCTTTTTCTTTTTTTATAGCTTCACGTTGAATATTTTTTATGTATACGTGAGTACTTGCTTTTAGTGCGCAGATTGAAAATTTTTCTTTAAAAACTGATAAGCTTACTGTTTGTTTGATAAGATTACCATTATCCCACAAAGCAAACGTAATTTCATCTTCACAATTTTCTTTCAGTTTTAACAATTTTAATGTGATACCCTCACTACCGGGGCAATAATTGCATTCTTGCAAGAAACACGAATCAGATGGTTCAGAACACAACATTGCGTTAGTTATTTCTGAACGAATTAAATCTAATTCAGAATTATTATCGCCTCTAAAACGAATTAAACTTGTAAGAAACAGTTCAAAATTTTCGCAATGTACACAAAGACAAGTTTCCTTCACAGGGCTTGTTAAGACGAAACTTGGTCTTAGACTATAGAATTTCGATTTTCCTATTTGTAAGTTTGGATTTTCTTGTCTTAATTGACTATATGTTTCTTTTAAGCTTCGAGTAAGAAACCGTTTAACTTTTTTAGTTTTTGTATTATTAACTTTAACAGTAACAACATCAGATTTTTATTTTGCTTAATTTTGAAGGTAGTAGAGTTAGAAGTTTTATTTTCTCCGAAACAGAAGAACATTTTTTTAAAGCCTATTTAAAATTTTCTACAAATTCGTTCCAATAGTTTTCAGTCGAACTTTTGTCCGATTCTATTGATTCAACTGAAATGCCATACGCATCTTCTAATTTACTTCCGACAGTAGCAGAAAAAGCTGAAATTAAAGATTTTTTCTTTTTAGATACGTAATTTTCTGTTAAATTTTTAGGTATTGCAGTTTTTCTTTTTAGCGGCGAGACGCATTGAGGTAAAATTGTATTAATACTCTCGTTTAATTCCTGTATTCGTTCGGGTGTCTTGGGGATAAAATCATCATGTTTTCCGCTAAAAAGTTCAGTGATTTCATTTTCAGATGTAAATTCAAGATCACTTAAAATCATTTTTGATATGCGTTCATGGCAGTTTTTGCATACATTAGTAGAGGGCAGTATCTTTAAATCTGGATAAAGCTGTGCCAAATTAATGGCCAAATCTTCCAACGGTCTAAAACGTGAATTTCTGCTTTTATAAACTACCTTCTTATGCATTTGAAAAAAATCGGGACATCGAATTCTTGTAGAAGAGTGAATTTCGGACATCGTAATTGCAGAGTTTTGTTTACTTTTTTACAAGTCCGAAAAGTACCTTTCAAAGCAGACGTAAGAATAACTAGCTTGTATATAACAATTCTAATATGCTGTTTTGGTTACGCGAGGTATTTGTCCGCGAATGAGCCTCCTATTGTCTGTACATCGAAACATAAATAATATAGATATACACGAATAGAATTATTATTTTCCATTTTTTAATATTTATTTTTATATTACGAATTTATATATATATATATATATATATATATATATCACTATTGATGATATATACATACATACAAAGGTAACCAAATAATGAGCGAAGCATGCGACAGCGTTGGAATGAACATTGCTTAAGACTTTCGAACGTATATACAAAAATTTTTCACCAATAAAATTTGTGAATTTTTTTTCTCGCTTCAAACAAATAAGTACGGGATCAACCAAGTACCATTAGATAGGTAATTTGGTCCTCTATGAGCACAAAAAATTTCAGCAAAAAAAAAAATGGATTTTTCGAGAAAAATGCATGTGCATAAAAAGTGCATTTTTTGGTAAAATGCACATATCTTAGTCATTTTTTAGTCTTTTTTGAAATTTCTTGCACTGAATTAAAGAGGGCTTAAAACGTAATAAAACAAAATAAGGTTTACCAAAATTCATTGACAATTGGTAAAACGATAGCCCTCTAAAGTTATTCTCAACATTTTCAGTTTTAACGTTTAGTTTTTGTATGCAATTTTCAAAAGTGCATATCTGATGCAATTTAGATATTTCAGCAAAATAAAAAAATACGTATACCCTTATTTTTAGGGTAGAATAACATACTCCATTAGCGCAGTGATTGGTGACTTGAGTGTATACTGACTGTTCGATTTGAAATGGAATCAGCCAAAAATAAAAATAGTTAATATTTATTTCAAATTAAAAACTTAAATTTTTTATATATGAAAGAAATTTTTCAAAATTTGTGCGTGGAAAACAGTTTCTCATGCTCGTTTTGCGTATGCAAAACATACAAGTTTTTATAATGTGCGAAACATGTTTGCCATCTTACTTTTGTTTTAACAATAAGTTTCACAATCTTTTCGCAGACTTGAAGTCGATTTTTATATTACAAATCAGGTCATCTTCACAGGAAATTTTCTTATCGCTAAACTTTCGATAAAACATAAAATATGAAATTAATTATCCGAATCCTGTTATTAACGGGATGTAAAATACTGACATTACAGTTTTCCAAGTTATTGGTTCTTAACCTTTTAAGGACGGGACTGGTCGATATATCGACCACTTAAGTATCATAATATTTTTGAGTGATTTTAAGGATAATATTATGTTAAAACACTCAAAAATATTATGATACTTGAGTGGTCGATGTATCGACCAGTCCCGTCCTTAAAAGGTTAATGAAAGATTTTTAAAAATATCTCTATATTACAGTCTTCTATTTCTACTAATAAAGAGCCTAATATAGAGATATTTCTGGAAAATTTTTGAATAAAAAAAAATTTGGAAAACTGTAATATCGGTAACTATGTAGAAATCATATACCCTATTACATCCCCTTAAAGTCTTTTGGAAAAATGGATCCAGTTTTTTATTTTATTTTTAAATTAATTTAATTCAAATCTTATTGCGTTTATAAAATGAAAAAAGTTTTTGTAAAATTATTGAATTTGATTAATGACATTGAAAATTTTTTTTAATAAATATAAACTTTGAAAATTGATTGATACACAGTAAAAAATTTTGTGTAATTCGTCAAATTTTTTGTTTCCATTTATAATTTTTTATGTGTAATATTTTAATAAATTTCTTGAGTTGTCCGCACTGAGGATTAATCTTATAAATTTTCTTTCTGTAGTGAAAGAATACGATTCGACGTACCGCTTACTCATGAACTTTCAATAAAAATATTATTGGGAGGGGATAACTACGATATCCTCTTGATGTATTAAAATATCGAAGTAACACGGTAGTCAGGGGAGCAACGATAACTGACACATCGACCCCACATTTTCTAATTTTAATTATGAAATTTTCACTCTACTTAAAGTTTTTATTTTTACGATTTTTATGTAATGATTTCAATAATCTTTAGTTTAAATGGTTTTAGTTTTTTAATTTTAGTTGAATATTCAATGTTTCTGTCTTTTTATTTACTTTATTGACACATGTGCAAATCATTCAAATCAATATCATTAACTTTTTTAAACATAATAATGTAAGGGAAAGGGGGCTAAATTTCGGACACTTCTTTGAGAGAAGGTTTCTTCTTCATTAGTACAGTAATTAATACTCTCATCTGTCAAGTTGGCAGGACAGCTTTGCCCTATCGTGATTGGATGATTGGCGGCAAATCTATGATTCGCCAACAATCATCCGTGACTTGAAAAAATTTGCCGCTACTTTCCTTCCTGCTTAAAGTGGTAGTACTGATAAGTTGACATCAAATTAATAGGACACCCTCTGTAAAATTATAAAGGCGTTGTCGTAAATACTTGTAATTAGGCTTATAATTTTTCGCGTATTTGCCGCTGCAAAGATATGATTTCCCAAATTTGAAATATTGCAATTCAGGTAATTTGTTAAAAACAAATAATTTGAAAAAATTCAAAACTTAAAAAAAACATTAAAAAAATAAAAAATATTTTTGCATTCTTTTAACTTTTTAAAATGTTAAGCACACTCAGATTTTTTTTCCAGTAACGCCTTATTCTTCAGAAAAAAATGATTAAAATTTAGCAACAAATTAGAAAATTTTGAAAATTTATTTTTGGTAACGTAATAATTTTTTCCACACGGCGTGCGGGAAGTTCGATTTCCCACACGATTTCCCGTACGGGAAGTGCTCTATTCCTGCACGGAAAAAAACGTGCGGGAAAAAAATTCCCACACAGAAAAAAGCGTGCGGGAATAGTAAATTACGTAACGGGTATAGAAAGACTTTATTTACGAAAGTTTACGGCTTGAGCCGAAGGTGAGGGTCGTAACGAGTTTCATAAAGAAGCCTTTCCATACTAGTTGCATAGTGTATTTTTCGCCATGAGAGCCAAAAAAGAGCAACGAAATTGCGATTTTAGGGTTGGAATGGCGAAAAAAATATTACACTGACTTTAATCAATTGTAATAACATTAAAATTAATTTTAATTAGACAGGCCTAATGGCTATTTTTATAAGTATCATACAAAACAATCAGTGACAACAGTGATTTGATTAATTTGTGAAAGTGCTTACCATAGAAATGATTTTAATAAAATGAAAAATATTAAATATGTTGTTGATTATCTGGTAATATGCCCGAACATAATATGCGAGACATAACCTCAAAATCAAAAGAAAAGCACATGTTAAACGACGTGGCGAAGAGCATAATCACTCATATTGAGCTTAAAAAATTAAAAGAAATTAGAAAAGATGTATTGCAAAAAATGCACCACAAAACTATAGAAAAACATAACTCTACAATCATAGATGAAAATAATGATATAGACACAATAATAGCAGAAAATATATTACTGAAACAGTTAGTAACAGAATTGCAGGATTAAAATCAGTTACAAAAAGAAATGATAGAACTTTAAAAAGAAAAAAGTGCAGAAAACTTGACAATCAAGAAATTATAAGCCGAAGTGATAAGTGACATTAAAACTAAACCAAAGAGAGTACCTTACATAATGGTAAAAACCAAAGATGCTAATCATTAGGACACAATTAATTTACTAACAAATTGTCTAGTGAAAGAAAAAAATATACAAAAAAAATGTATATGAAGTCAATTGTATGAATATTGAAAGTGTTGAAACAATAGAAAATGTTCTTACAAATAATTTAGATAACTGTGATATTCAAATTAAACAACAAAATAATCCTAAAATAAAAATCATTGGAATTGACAATGCTACAAATATGAACGAAGAAAGCATGGAAGTAGATATTAATAACAGAAATTTCAGCAATTTTAATAATGCGGGCAAACTGCTGCATATGCATTTTGATAAAAAGAACAACACTACTACGGTGCTAATGGAAGTAACGGCTGAAATATACAAGAATATAAGAGAAATTACCCTGGTAGGAATTTTCAGCATCTTTTGACCAAGCATAGGCTATTTTTTATCAATTCGGCCAAAAATTGCTAAAAATCATGGCCAAATACCCTGCTATCTAGCGACCTTCCATGGTGAAAAATTGACAAAAAAATGGTGAATATATTTAATTTTACTATAATATTTTAATTGAAAAATTAGAACTTTTTATTTTTAAAATAATAAATTATTTATAAATTATAAATTAGTAAACAATAATATCTCAATATATTATTTATTTTAGAATAATTCTTAAAAAGTAAAATATTATTTTTCGCATCATTTGACATTAGAAAGAACATTACTTAAACTTGACGTTTTTGTATACTTGGGCAGAACAGGAATGAACTTTTCTTTTAATATTTTCAAAAGATCATTAACATGCTTATGAGCAATATTTGTTTACTACAACCCACTCTTGTAATTGTTTGATTTATTTAATATAAGACTCATCAAAATTCATAGTTTCATTTTTTTGATCACTAATTTCGTTGTCACACATTGAGTCTTCATAATTTTCATTAAAAAAATCATTTCAACTTCTTCAGTATATATTTCAAGACATTCATCTAATTCTTGCAAATTATTGTCAAATTCTTCTTTAAACGATCTTTCCAGTATAAACTCTTTATAATTTAAAATTAATGGATCAATATGTTTAGCATCCTTCTTTTCTGTATATTTTCTTTTCTTATTCGACATTTTCACTGATTTCAATATTTACTAAGCAAAATAGGTTACGATCATGCTTTTCTGCTAACATCTGCTGTCGCTATATAAATATATAACCTAACAGCTATACTCCACGCAAAATGTTTGCAGCACTATACTATCTGCTCACGCGCGATAAATCAAATAACTCATTTATGAAACAATAAATAATATATATAATTACATTGAAAGAAAATCGAAGATTAGTTAAAATAGTATATATATGGGACGTTTCACGTCAACTCACCTAACAAAAAAATAGAATTCGTCGAAAATCTGTGAAAATGTTCTATTTGATACCCAAAATATACAAAAAAAATTTTAGAGGTCCAGGTCAAAGGGGTCAAGATTTAAACGTGATGGAATTTTTCGAATTTTCCAAATTTTTTGCTAAATAAATATTTTAATGAATTTTTTCCTCAAAAACTATCAATTTTTCGTTAAAACTTAATGGAATACTTTTTTTTGGAAATTAGATGTAAAATTCACCTGAATTTTTGCAAATTATAATATACTGATTTTTATGCTTACTTGATCGATTTAAACATACTATTTAGTATATCTAAAAATCGAGCAGGTTAAATTGGCTTTTTAAAGTCTTATTTTTTCGTTTTTTATGAGGAAAAAATATACGAAGCCTCCAGTTGGGCAGCCTTCTCAAAGTTACTTAATTGTGCAAAAATGTATGAAAAAATCGTTATTTTGGATCAATGATGAGATTTGTGATTTTTTTTCTGAAAAAGTATTGATTTTTGGGACAAATGTATAAAAATGTTTTTTTTTGTTAATTATATGTAAAATGTATGTAAATTTTTGTAAACCATTATTTGCTAAACATCACAAATTATAAATGAAATTTTGAAATTTTAAAATTTATTTTTTGTTAAATTTTTAATTTATATGGTTCATAATGTCTTAAATTACAATTTGTAAAAATATGTTCATATTCTTCACATGATTTCCAATAAAAAACATTTTCATACATTTGTCCCAAAAATCAATACTTTTTCAGGAAAAAAATCACGAATCTTATCACTGATCCAAATAACGATTTTTTCATACATTTTTGCACAATTAAGTAACTTTGAGAAGGCTGCCCAACTGGAGGCTTCGTATATTTTTTCCTCATAAAAAAACGAAAAAAATAAGACTTTAAAAAGCCAATTTAACCTGCTCGATTTTTAGATATTCTAAATAGTATGTTTAAATCGATCAAGTAAGCATAAAAATCAGTATATTATAATTTGCAAAAATTCAGGTGAATTTTACATCTAATTTCCAAAAAAAAGTATTCCATTAAGTTTTAACAAAAAATTGATAATTTTTGAGAAAAAAATTCATTAAAATATTTATTTTGCAAAAAATTTGGAAAATTCGAAAAATTCCACCACGTTTAAATCCTGACCCCTTTGACCTGGACCTCTAAAATACTTTTTGTATATTTTGGGTATCAAATAGAACATTTTCACATATTTTCGACGAATTCTATTTTTTTGTTAGGTGAATTGACGTGAAACGTCCCATATACATATATATATAATAAATATATCTAAATTTTAATGATTAAGTTCCAATTTTTCAACGTTAAAATTAAATAATTCACCATTTTTTCGACAACTTTTTACCAGTGACTGGCTAAAAATTGACTAACCAGGAGAGGCTATGAGCTTCGGGTCACAGATCTTGATGAAACTTTGGGATATATTTTTAGGTACCAAAATATGAGTAAAACCAGAGCGGTACGGTCTAACGCTTCGAAAAACTGAAATTATAGGCGTTTCTAGTCTTATTTTAAGAAAAATTAAAAAAAAGCTTCTAATTAAAATGTGAATAATTCAGTCTAGAAATGTCTTTAATAAATTTACAGGGACTAAAATAAAAGTACACTGTGAAAAAAACTTCATCAGATCAACTGAAATGTTATTGATTCAACAGATCTGCTGTTAATCAATAGCACGGCTGTTGATATAATTTAATAACAATTAACATAAAAAAAACATAAATCAAAATAAAAGTATGACTAACATTTCAACAAAATTTTATGAATTGAATCAATAAAATGTGCATGCTCAAAATAACTGATAAATTATTTCAATACAAATGTTTCAATCTAATTATATCAACAGCACGGTTGTTGATATAATTAAATAACAGTTAAAATAAAAAAAGCCTAAGTCAAAATAAAAGTATGACTTACATTTACACAAAATTTTATAAATTGAACTAATTATATGCACATGCTTAAATTAACTGATGAATTATTTCAATACAAATGTTTCAATTCAATTATATCAACAGCCCTACTGTTGATATAACTGAATAACAGTTAGCATAAAAAAACATGAGTCAAAATAAAATATTTATCATTTATGTCGATGATAAATTTATTTTATAAAGATTTTTATGTTATTCAATAAGTATTTTCAAATCTCCCGCTTTTCAAAACAGTTACATTTCGATAGTACAATAATAGATGGCGTATTTCTTGTAACCCGCTAGTGGTGAAATTGCACGTCAGTTAGTATATAAGAACGAACGAATTTATTTGCTGTATGTATAAATGGGATGCGATGCGATGCATATCGATTATTAGCGAGTGATGTTAGATTTTATTTGTAAATATCAATAGTGTAGTGTGAAATATTGAAGAAAATGTTAAAAAATTTCACTTAAGAATTTGTAAAATGATCATTGTTTATAGTATGAATTATGTGTTAATTAAGGGGATGTAAAATATCGACATTACAGTTTTCCAAGTTATTGGTTCTTAATCCAAGATTTTTAAAAATATCTCTATATTAAAGTCTTCCATTTCTACTAATAAAGAGCCTAATATAGAGATATTTCTGAAAATTTTTGAATAAAGATAAAAATTTTGGAAAACTGCAATGTCGGTAACTATGTAGAAATCATATACCCTATTACATCCCCTTAATATCTAGAAATTGGAACACTGTGAGCTGTAAGTTTCAACTAAATAAAAAAGTTTTTATCATCTTTAACCTTTAGAGGGTCGGAGTTTTGAAAAATTTGAAAATCGAATTTTTCTATAGGAATGTGGACTAAGGTCCCTGAGTTAGAGCCAAACTAAGTTGCGATGTTGGTGAGTCAGACCCCTTACGCCTAGAGGCGTATTCCGGCTCTCTAAAGGTTAAAACTTATTTGTTTGACACAATAAAAAGTAACAGCTATTTTGACTTACTTTGCTGTTAAATTAAAGTTAATTTTAAATTGAATCAATATTACGATATCCATCAAATTAACAGAACTCGTCTGTTAAATGAATAGAATATTTCATCGTGGTATATTAACAGAAGGATTCAGTTGATACAATCATATTTTTTTCTTAGTGTAGAGAAAGAAAGCTTCAATTTGCCGTTTTCAGGATTGAGAAATAATAATTAGAACCAGAGATATGTTTGTTCAAAGTTAAGCAGCAAGAAAGTACCAAAGATCACTGCCCTTCAGAATTTAGATGATTTTTGGTACTTTCTTGCTGCTTAAGGGTATGGTTTCACGCTACTTTACCGATCGAAAATTATAATTTTATAAAACTACAATTTTTTAAAAAACTATACATCGGAATGAGTTTTCCTTTTATAGATCACTTCATTTAATTTCGATGAAGGGCGGAAACTCTAAAAATTAGCGGAAAAAGCTTTAATCGAAGATAATTAGAAAAAAAAATTTCTCAGTTCAAAAAAATCAAATTTCTCAAAAACCGTGTTTCGTAGGGAAATTCTCTATTCAGGATCATTTTATCTTTGAAAAATGAAGGGCGAAAACTTGGTTTGATAAATCATATCGCAAAAAAGCAAAATTACATATTTCTAAAAAGATGCGATTAGCTGTAAGAATACAATGGCCGTGCAAGAAGCCATGTTTCATAGTTGGCATCAATGCTAATGTATAGTTTGGTACGCGCCAACTTCAAATTAGAATTTTAAATGTAAATTGAATTTGTTTTATATGTACAATTTCTACAAATGAACACTTTTTCAACATAAAACTGTTTTATTTTATTTAAAACATAAATATGTAAAAAATTTAATATTATAAGAGAGAACAATATAGTTTACATCATTTGCGAACTCATTATTTTTTTTTTAATTTTCATTATAGCAAAATAAGTAATCTATTCGTTTCTTTGTTTGGAACAAAAATTTTTTTTGAATGACTTTATTGAATTAGCGAAACTTTGGCATATCCTAACCTTTTAAGAATGAAAATATGTTTTGAAAAGCGAATGATAAAGATTACTTAATTTTATTGCTAATTAATAATTAATAATTTTATTATATAATATAATCTCATCAAATATTATTTTATATTATCGTTCTTTAAAAATTAACAGTTGTAAATAATTTTATTAAGATAAGCCCATATGGAAAAAATTTCTGGAAATAATTGTAAATAAGTGTTACTAACTGTAAATAACTGTAAATAACTATAAATATACAGTCGTTTGTATTTATTTACAGTTATTTACATTTATTTATTTTTTTTACAATTATTCACATTTATTTACGATTATTTATATTTTTTCATAGTTTTTTACAGTTTTTTGAAAAAATAACATTTAGTTAAAATGATAAGTATTATAATGCATAAATAAAATTGAAGTTTTAAGGTTCAACATGTACATTTATTTATGATTTAATTTATTTACAAAATTCAAAAACTAAGCATTCATTCCTACCAAATTGAATTCTTTGTTAAATAAAAGAAAGTTTTTTTGCAGTTTGTGTTTTACGGAGAGTTTTGTTCATTTATCTTTAAAAAAATTTTGTCAAAAAAAAATATATTTCAAAATCTTTTCTATTCTTTTTATATTTATGTTTGATTGATAAATCTATATATAACATGAATGTAAAATTTAAATCCTGATTTTTCAAAAACAATATTATGAATTTTATTTTATACTCATTACACTAAGATTAAAAAAATTAAGTGATTTTTCTCACGTTTTTTCAAAGTCTTATCTCAATAAAATTACTTATGACTGTTTATTTTTCAAAAACCATAATTATCAATAAAATTAAGTAATCCCTATCATTCGCTTTTCAAAACATATTTTCATTCTAAAAAGGTTAGGATATGCCAAAGTTTCGCTAATTCAATAAAGTCATTCAAAAAATATTTTGTTTCAAACAAAGAAACGATTAGATTACTTATTTTGTTATAATGAAAATTTAAAAAAAAATAATGAGTTCGCAAATGATGTAAACTATATTGTTCTCTCTTATAATATTAAATTTTTTACATATTTATGTTTTAAATAAAATAAAACAGTTTTATGTTGAAAAAGTGTTCATTTGTAGAAATTGTACATATAAAACAAATTCAATTTACATTTAAAATTCTAATTTGAAGTTGGCGCGTACCAAACTATACATTAGCATTGATGCCAACTATGAAACATGGCTTCTTGCACGGCCATTGTATTCTTACAGCTGATCGCATCTTTTTAGAAAAATGTAATTTTGCTTTTTTGCGATATGATTTATCAAACCAAGTTTCCGCCCTTCATTTTTCAAAGATAAAATGATCCTGAATAGGAAATTTCCCTACGAAACACGGTTTTTGAGAAATTTGATTTTTTCGAACTGAGAAATTTGTTTTTCTAATTATCTTCGATTAACGCTTTTTTCCGCTAATTTTTAGAGTTTCCGCCCTTCATCGAAATTAAATGAAGTGATCTATAAATGGAAAACTCATTCCGATGTATAGTTTTTTAAAAAATTGTAATTTTATAAAATTATAATTTTTGATCGGTAAAGTAGCGTGAAACCATACCCTTAACTTTGAACAAAAATATCTCTGGTTCTAATTATTATTTCTCAATTCTGAAAACGGCAAATTGAAGCTTTCTTTCTCTACTTTTATTTTAGTCCCTGTAAATTTATTAAAGACATTTCTGGACTGAATTATTCACATTTCAATCAGCAGCCTTTTTTTTTTAATTTTTCTTAAAATAAGATTAGAAACGCCTATAATTTCAGTTTTTCGAAGCATTAGACCGTATCGCTCTGGCTTTACTCATATTTTAGTATCTTAAAACATATCTTAAAGTTTCATCAAGATCTGTGACCCGAAGCTCATAGCCTCTCCTGGTAAGAACGCTGGCCAATCGTTAATCCTTTCACCATTTGAGATGGCGAATTTTCTACCAGGGTAATAATAGAGTTTTTGTTGGCCATCAATGCTGTAAAGCTTGTAAACATTATTTAGTCTTATAAACATTACTCCTTGTAACAATTGTGGTAGATACGGACATAGTGGATCAAAATGCGAAAATGAGACAGTATGCATAAAGTGTGCCAAAAAGCACGACGTTAGTGAGTGCAATAATGCCAAGATAGAATATGTGAATTGTGTATATAATAATTCAAAGTATAAAACAAGTCTACACATGGATCATTTACCATCAGATAGAATAAAATCCGCTATACAAAAAAATAAAATTAAAAAATACATAAATTCAACTGATTATTCAATAGTACCTACCTTACCGACGTGGGACGAGTCAAGAGAACTCAGAAGAATAGCATGAGAACAAAAAAATAAGCAAGATAATACAAGAAAAGTAAAAACAGTTAAAAGCTTAATTGAAGGCCCGGATGCAATAAGGGCATTTACGCTCGGAGCACGCAAAACTGAAGTCACTTGGTAGTAAAAATTTCATTTTCTTCAAATAAATTTCAAAAAATTTGACGTTGTAAAACTCATCATGCCGCATCTTTTTTATATTAACAGTTTTTTTATAAAATTTTTATTTTTCAAGAAAAAAATTAAAAACAAGAAAATTTTTTACATTAAATTTCAATACTTTTTTAAACTTAAATCGTTGTAATTCGAGTAAATATTAACCGATTTTGCTGAAATTTGAAATATATTTTCTAAATATCATAGCGAAACTTATGATAATTATAAAAAATGTTAATTCTCAAATTGTTAGTCGCAATTGTTTATTAATTAATACAAATTACAAATTGTGCGTTTATAATGTACTCGAGAAAAAAGTATCGAGGGAACTTTCAAGTACAAGAAACTTGTAGCGAGAAAGTTTTTGGTTTTTGTATAAAGAAGATTTGTGGAAAGTTTCAAATCGATTGATAAATAATTAAAAAAGATATAACAACATTTACAAGTAGCGCGCATGCGGTCGAGCGCTGCAGTTTTCTTATAAGTTAGATTCTCAGTGAATATTACGTCAACTGAATGACTCTTGGTAATATTATTTGGGAAAAGCAATAATACAAATACAACAATATGATATTTATTAAAAGTAAATAAACATATAAATAAACAAACAAATAAATAAATAAACAAAAGTCTGTAATGTAATTATTTAATAATTAAATAATTACATTACAGATTTTTGTTTAATACTGATTTTTGGATTGTTTCAAAGGATTTTTTTTTTATTTTGTCTATTAAAATCTTTTTTTCTTTCGCATTAGTAATATGAGTTTTCTAAAAACATAAAGTGTAATATTTTTAAACAATATAATGTTGGGATTTATAATTATAAAAGTAAACATATATGCGTGTGTACGTTCACTCTTCTTCTATATAAACATTATTATGAATTTTGTTCGTATATATATATATATATATATATATATATATATATATATATATGATTTAGGCAAGTGTTGTGGTCTTAACATATAGGAATATTTTGCTACCAGTCTTCTTTTGTTTAACGTTTAGACTTGTGAAATTGTACACCATGGGGAATAATGGAATCAAAAAACGGTCAAAAAAGAACAAGAAATGATACATCGTTCTTTTCCGACCGTTTTTTGATTCCATTATAAGTATAAAATAATTTTCATTCCTCGTGATGAACAATTTTACAAGTCCAATCGTTATACAAAAGAAGACTGGTAGCAAAATATTCCTAAAAGTGAACGTACATACGCATATATGTTTACTTTTATAAATATAAATCCCAACATTATATTGTTTAAAAATATGACATTTTGTGTTTTTAGAAAACTCATATTACTAATGCGAAAGAAAAAAAGATTTTAATAGACAAAATAAAAAAAAAATCCTTTGAAACAATCCAAAAATCAGTATTAAACAAAAATCTGTAATGTAATTATTTAATTATTAAATAATAGATAGATATAGATAGATATCAATTTATTTTGTAAAAGAGTACAAAAAGGCATGTAATACATCAAGCAATAAATAATAATTCTGTATAAAGTATTGCACATAATATGATAAGATATCACAGTCAAATATTAAAATTAATATATAATACTGTATCAGTAAGTCACTATGTAAAAGCGATATCACAGACTACTCTAAATACACGCAGAAAGCATGAAAACATAAATTACAATGAAAACAGTCTTAAATATCTATCAGTCATGAAATTAAAATCAAATTAAAATCAAATAACACAATTTAAAAGATAAAGCATAAAGCATAGTCATGACATCAAATAAAAATAAAATTGGACAAAACAATGCAACAATAAATAATAAAAAATAATATAATAATAAAATTCAAAGAATAAAAACTTGATACCGAAGATGTCATAACTATTAATAAAAAGAAACAGAATCACTCATTCTTTCTGCATTCATTCAACCATCATTTGCGCTAATAAATACATTCACACCTTAAATCTATATATAAGACAAAACAAAATAAATTAACATAAAATTAAAATACTTAAAATTACGATCACTCGAGGTCGAGTAAGCACCTCCTCAAAGCCGATTTGAACCTGCCGAGCGATGGAAGATTTTTTATATCGGCAGGCAGGGAGTTCCAAAAATGCGCACCTTGAACTTGAAAGGAATTTCTTCCAGTCTCAGTACGCATGAAGGGCACCGCGAAGTCCTTAATCTCTCCCCTAGTGGCTACCCTAGGTACATATCTAGTAAAGAGACTCACTAGATACTCTGGAGTATTCATGCGCACGATTTTGTACATAAGTACAGCCATAAAATACTGTCTCCTTGAATCAGTACGCAGCCAACCAAGAGCAGCTCTATAAGGAGAGATATGATCGCCCATTCTCACACCCATTACATATCTCACACATGAATTTTGTAGTCTTTGTAATTGTCTTCTCAACCCCTGCGAAGCATCGAGCAAAACTACTGAGTAGTAGTCGAGGTGCGGAAACAACAAGGCGGCTGCGAGTTGTTTACGCAGGGCCTCAGTGGTGTACCGACGGAAAAACCGCAAACTATACATTACCCTATTAAATTTTTTAGTCACCATATTAATTACATTACAGACTTTTGTTTATTTATTTATTTGTTCGTTTATTTATATGTTTATTTACTTTTAATAAATATCATATTGTTATATTTGTATTATTGCTTTTCCCAAATAATATTACCAAGAGTCATTCAGTTGACGTAATATTCACTGAGAATCTAACTTATAAGAAAACTGCAGCGCTCGACCGCATGCGCGCTACTTGTAAATGTTGTTATATCTTTTTTAATTATTTATCAATCGATTTGAAACTTTCCACAAATCTTCTTTATACAAAAACCAAAAACTTTCTCGCTACAAGTTTCTTGTACTTGAAAGTTCCCTCGATACTTTTTTCTCGAGTACATTATAAACGCACAATTTGTAATTTGTATTAATTAATAAACAATTGCGACTAACAATTTGAGAATTAACATTTTTTATAATTATCATAAGTTTCGCTATGATATTTAGAAAATATATTTCAAATTTCAGCAAAATCGGTTAATATTTACTCGAATTACAACGATTTAAGTTTAAAAAAGTATTGAAATTTAATGTAAAAAATTTTCTTGTTTTTAATTTTTTTCTTGAAAAATAAAAATTTTATAAAAAAACTGTTAATATAAAAAAGATGCGGCATGATGAGTTTTACAACGTCAAATTTTTTGAAATTTATTTGAAGAAAATGAAATTTTTACTACCAAGTGACTTCAGTTTTGCGTGCTCCGAGCGTAAATGCCCTTATTGCATCCAGGCCTTCAATTGATAAACTAAGTGAAACGTCTAAATGATGGAATAGGTGAACTTAATAGAATATATACGGAAAGAAAAATTGTATAATGATCTTGAGACTTTTAATAAAGAAAGAAAAAGTAATGATAGTTAGATTCTATATTTGAATATTAGAAGTTTAAATGCTTATTTTGAGAAGTTACAGATTTTTATTGAAAGACTCAAGATCAAGCCTTGTATTATTAAAATAATAGAGTAATCAAAAAAACAGGCGCATCATCGAACAAATTAAAAAACAGGAACTTTGTCAACTTAAATTTTGTTAGGGCAACGGAAGAAACTACAAGTAAAGATAAGGATCTTAATGTAAAAAAGTATAGACTTATAGAAGGTCTTCACAGAAATAGACAAAATTGCCGAAGGAAATGTTAAGAAGATGAAGATGATGGAAGCTCCAGGTATGCCTATGCTGCACTTAAACAACTATCGTATGATCTACGGAGATATCAACTATATAGGTTCGAATATGGCAATATTCTATTTTGATATAGGTATAAGAGGGAAACAAATTTTTACAAACTGTATGTATTCTTTGAAACATCAACCACCAGATAAAGATATTGTGATTATAGATGATATTGTATTTACATCACTATGTAAGTGTGATTCGTTAAATCAGCATAAAGAAATGTTTCCAGATTATAGAGTAACTTGTGCTGCGGGTCTAAGATGTCCAGCTAGACTCAGTAGTATGAAAAGAATGCCCCATGCAAGAGATGGAAATGCGTCTCCTGACGTAATGCTAACAGTAAAACAAATGCTAGTTGGGCATTGGTAGTGGGATTGTTTGGTATGTTGTACAGGTTTCTTAATCAGAGTTTTTTGAGAATTAATAAATATTATTTGTACTAAATCTTTGAACAATACTGTATAAATATTATTTGTGCTAAATCTATAAACAATACTGTATAATAGAATGTTGTGAAACAGAATAAGTGTTATTTTGTATTATTTCTTTTTTTTAACATACAGAATAACAGAATAATAGATTCTTATAATATAATAATTAAGATAATTTAATATTGTTAAATAAATCATTGTTAAACTGATTTATACATAAATTTATAATTATATTTAACATGTTATGCAGTGTACTGGTTCTTGATAATATCAGAACTAATTCAATCCAGAGTGATAGTTTGTGTGAGTGTGAGTGGGCCTGATGGTACGGAGCCGTGTTAGGAAGTCCAGCATGGATCCGTGCTGTTAGTATGTATGAAAGTGAGTTAGTGTGGTTAGTGGTTATAGCTGTATTGGATACAGCATAACTAACTGATACCTTATTAATCCAGGTCTGCGAATAAGAAATGTTTTTCCCCTGCAGGGTTGCGGCGTTCGAGTATTTTGTTATGTAATAAAACTGCTATGTAATAGCCTGTAATTGTTATATGTAACTCTGGAATAAATGAATATAAATATAAATATAAAATAGAAAATATAAATGATAAAATTTCTGAAATTCTTATAAAAAATATTTATTTAATAAAGCCAATATGCCATGATGCGTATTTGTTATCAAAGTCGATAAGATTGATGGAAAACATTAATTTAAAAAATTATAAATAAAATGAATAGAATGAAAACATGAAATAAACAATGCCTTTTTCATGGCCAGGAAGCAGCAAATTGAAAGCCTAGATTGCTTGGAAATCAATGAGTTTTTGACGAGTTATTAAGGGTATGTGTACTGACATGATGTCTACTAAAGAACTGTATTTTAGCCGAAATATGATCGCAGCTGATTCTTTGAATGCACTGAAAAAAAAATAAGTAGATGTTGATTGGTAGACTCTAGTAACAAATTCTTATAAGTTTATTTAGGTATTTTTAATAGCTAAAAAAAATAAAAATTCTTTTTGAGTTAATTTAACATTATATCACTATAATAAATCCATATGAAAAGTATTAATCAATTTAAAATTGAAATTACTTAAAACTAAAAGTTTTTACAATTGATACGATCAAAGTGTGGTTATGATTCTTTACATGAATAAATATTAAAAATTGTAAATACTTTCGACATAAAATTTTTTTAATTGTTATTTTAATTTAATAATAAAAATTATTATTTTTGTCTGTTAAACAAATTAAATCGAACTAAATAAAACTGCATGAATTGAGTCCACCAAGCAACGTCTACTTAAGTACAAACCAGAAGTTTCTTATTTTTTTTTAAGTGTGTATGAAATTTTTAAAGAAAAAAACGGTTATTGAGGGTAAGTACACTTAAATAATGTCTCAAAGAAAACTGTATTGTAGCCGAAATATGGCTGCGGCAAATTCTTTAAATATAAGCATTTTTGGAATCAGAAAAGAGGCAAATTTAAAGACCAGTCCCGTTAGAATTCAATATGTTTTCAACGAGTTATTAAGAGTATGTGTGTTAAAATGATGTCCCAAAGGAAACTGTATAGTAGCCAAAATATGAACATGGCAAATTCTTTGAATATATGCATTTTTTAAGCAGGAACGCGGCAAATTATGAGCCTAGTTTCTTTAAAATATAACCAATATTTTACGAATTCTTAAAACTTTATGTACTGATACGATGTCTAACAAGAAACTATTTTACTAGACATATTGCCATGGCTGACTCTTTGAATATGTGCTTTTTCAAAGGCAAGAAAGCAGCAAATTAAAATCCTATTTTTGTTGGAAACCAATAAGTTTCTGATACGTCTATTACGCTGGCGCAGCGATTTGAAAATGCGACGATCTAATCTATACCATATTTTGTTGCTAATTTGTTGCTAATTTGTTACGCCAGAACCGATTTTGTTACTCCAGCTATTTCCGGGAAATCATAGCTGTGCTAGCGTAAATCTTACGCTAGCATGACCATTGCTGTAACTTTTTTTTTAATCAAGATATTTTAACGATTTGAACGGGATATTTTGTTGCTGATTTATTGATGAAAGATAATATATCGCTGGGTTTCATAAAATCAATATTTGACTAGATTACTAATATCATACCTTAATAAAAATTCGATATTCACTTAATTAAATGGTACAATAAAAATTAGTACAGAATATTTTGTTGCTAATTTTTTGCTAAATTTTCCGTCCAGAAACGATTTAGTTGCTCCAGCCTTTTCCGAGAAACCATGGCTGTGCTAGCGTTAGTTTTACGCAAGCACGACCACTGATGTTACTTTTATTCTAATTAAGATATTTTAACAATTCCATTATATTTTACTGTTAGTTTGTTGCTAATTTGTTACGCAAGGATAGATTTTGTTGCTTGAGTCGTACCCGAGAAACCGTGGCTACGCTAGCATAAATTTGACGCTAGCATACTGCTGCTAGCTGGTATACTGCTGGATTGCATAATATTAATATTTGACTAAATTACCAACATCCTTCCTTAAAAAAATTGATAATTCACTAAATTAAAGGGCGGAATGAAAATTAGTAAAGAATGTTTTGTTGCTAATTTTTTGCTGGCATTTCTGTCCAGAAAATATGTTTTTACTTCAGATGTTACCGAGAAACCATGGCTGTGCTAGCGTAATTATAAATACAAAAATCGTTATCGAAATCACGATTTTAGCATACAAGCGAGACTGTATCACCTTTTGTACATTTCATGTGAGCCCATTCCTTATATAATAAGTATTATACCTATTATCAACAGTATTAATATTTATCCTGGAGGTTTGTTGATATTTTCCCCAACATAGCCATTTTTTTAAAAACATTAAAAAAAACATATAAACATGATACATATAATATTAATGCGATTAAATAACATTTTAAACGTTGAATAATATAAAATAATTTTAATATCATTAATTATAACAAAAGAAATCTAAAACAAATATTGACGTATGTGAAAATTTTATATTACCTGTCAAAAAAAACTGTATTCTACGTCTCTCCTCTGCGACTTCGTGTGCGGTACAAAATATGTTTACATAATAGAGGATGTTGTAACACACTGAAAAAACTACGGTAGGACTGCTCTCTCAAAAATTAAATTGTTTCCAAGCTTGGTTTTAAGCATGGTGTTTGCCTGTTTTGGGCAATGATCTTGCCCAAACAGATAAACCCGCACGCTCAAAGTCACTGTCGAGCAGCACACTCTCTGAAAAAGTTTTAATATCGCCTTCTATAATAACTTCGCCTGCTGTAGTAAGTAACCCCCTCAAAAGTGTCTAGCAGTTTACTTAAACACCGAGTGACGCGTTGGTACTGCTTTTGGGTCAGCTGCCTTCCTACAGTTTTTTCAGTGTACACGAAGACAACTATGGTACCTCTAGGACTGTTCGCGTCGCTATATATTGAGTGTTATTTACCCCTTTTACTCTTAGCTTTGGCCTCCCGTACCATCAAGATTATTAAGTTCAATTTTTAAAGGAATTCATTCATTAGTTATTAAGAATTTTCAATTTTCGGTACAATATTGAAAATTTTTTATGTATAATTCTGGAACTATAAATTCTAAATAACAAATCAATGAGTTCATTTTAAAAGGAGAAGAGTCTACAAAAGCCGTTTTCTGGACACCTGTAAAAAAATATCCTTTTTTTTTTAAATCTTTTGTAGAGCTCGGTGGTGTAGTGGCTAAAAGCGCGGGACTTGTTGGCGCGAGATCGGTCTCAGTCTGGTCGCTATTTTTACTGGCTCTGCCGTAAGTTGACACCACGTTAAATAATATTTTGCTATCTTAAATATTAATATTTAAATGCAAAGGGCAGTAATGCTCGTTAATTTGGTGAAAAAAAAAGATAATGGGAACATTTAAAATCAACCGCATTGATTTGGTGCGTGCGCTGAACTTTGTGTGTGTGTCTATTTATGCATGCATACATGCATAGATAGATCGTATGAATTTTAAAACCACCCACTGTGCCACCAGAATTTCTCAAACTTATGGAGACTCCCATATCTAGGCAAAGTTCGGCTCACGCTCTAAACCAGTGCGGTTGACCTTAAAAATGTTCCCTTTATCTATTTACACCAAAAAATGAGCAGAAAAAGGGGTATACTTTTTCTACAATTGGTCAGAAAATTTATGGACCCTTCTCCATCAACTGCATAATCTTCATGGTACATACCACAAGCTGCAATTACTTTCTTAAAATTTTGCAAAAAAAACAAGAGATAGGCAATATCTACGAGTACAGGTGCAGTGTACGTTTTAAATCTACTTGAAAAAATTAGTAATTATGTGACTTTTTAATTAGTAGAATACCATATTAAATACCGTAGTAATAGTTCTACATTAAACTTACCTTAGCGTACGCATCTCAAGTCCTACAGCAAATAGCCAGAAAATTGAAAAAATATTTCGGAGCTTTATGTCACTTGTAGGAACAGATACCAATTTTTCGCGATTTAGAGGATAATTTATGAGAGAAACATATCAAATGAAATATATCGTTTTTAATTGATGAAAAATTTTAATTGGATAAAAAGTTACAGTAGTAGCCGTACTAACGTTACATTGACGCTAATAAAGACATGGTTACTCAAGAATAGCTTGAGCAACTAAATTATTTTTCAATTCAAATATCAGCAACAAATCCGCGAAAAAATATCCTTCATTAATTTTTTTTCTACCTCATCATTTACTTAACATTCAAAATTTTCCATAGTATCGGTATTGGTAAATTATTCAAAAGTTATTATTATTAAATCTAGCAATATATTATTGTTTATCAACAAATCAGCAACAAAATATCCTCTATTAACTTTTATTTCAACTTTTAATTTAGTCAATTATTAAATTTTTCTTAAGAGATGGCGTTAATAATCTAGTCAAACATTAATATTATAATATCTAGCAATATGCAATCTTTCAGGAACAAACCAGCTGCGAAATATGCCGCTCGAATCGTTAAGATATCTTATTACGAAAAAAAGTTATAGCAGTGGTCATGCTAGCGTAAGATTTACACTAGCTCAGCCATGATTTCTAAAAAACAGCTGGAACAACAAAATCCTTTCTAGACGAGAATGTCAGCAATAAACTAGCAACGAAATATTCCCTACCAATTTTTATTTTGCCCTTTAATTGAGTAAATTTTCTTAAGGTATAGTGTTAGCAATCTAATCAAATATTAATATTTGAAAATCCAACAATGCACCATTTTTCAGCAAAAAAATGCCGTTTAAGAGCAGATTGTGTATATCTGTCCTTTTCTAATCAAAGACTTAATTTTTTTGCAAAAACTAATAATCGTAGCAAAAAATAAGGAGATAGCCCCATCTTGTATCATAAAAAGCAATATTTTCTTTTATGACAAAAAATTATTTTTATTGATTCGTTTTCAAGAAAACCTTGAAAAACTTAAAAAATAGAGGTTAGAATAGACGATTCAGTTTTTCAAAGTTTTCTTAAAAACAAAGCGATAAAAATAATTTTTCCTTATAAAAAAATATTGCTTTTTATGTTGCAAGATGGGGCTTTCTTCTTATTTTTTGCTACAATTTTCAGGTTTTGCAGAAAAATGAATTTTTTGGTTAGAAAAGGATAGAGATATACGATCTGCTCTTAAAGCGTTAAAATGTCCTAATTAGAAAAAGGTTACAGCAGTGGTGGAGCTATCATAAAACTTACGCTAGCATAGCCATGATTTCTCGGAAACGGCTGAAGCAACAAAATCTATCCTTGCATAGCAAACTAGCAACGAATCAGCAGCAAAATATGTTGATTAAATCGTTAAAGTATCTTAATTAGAAAAAAAGTAACAGCAGTAGTCGTGCTAGCGTAAGACTTATGCTAGCACAGCCATGGTTTCTCAGAAACAGCTGGAGCTACAAAATCGTATCTAGATGCAAATGTCAGCAATAAATTAGCATGAAAATATTCTCTTCTAATTTTTATTATACTTTTTAATTTAGTGAATTATTAAATTTCTTAAAGTTGGTGTTAGTAATCTAGTCAAACACTAATATTTTAATAGCAATAAACCATCTTTAAGCAACAAATAAGCAACAAAATATGCCTTTAGAATCGTTAAAATATTTTAATTGGAAAAAAGTTATAGCAGTGGTCGTGCTAGCAGGAACTTATATTTGCATAGCTATGGTACTTCGGAAACGGCTAAAGCAACAAAATCGTTTCCGGAAATGCCAGCAACAGAATAGCAACAGAATATCCTTTACTAATTATTATTCTACCCTTTAATTTATATAATTCACAAATTTTTTTAAGTATGGTATTCGTAATCTGGTCAAAAATTAATATTCTGAAATCCAGCAATATACCATATTTCAGCAATAAATTAGCAGCAAAATATTTTGTTTAAATCGTTTGAATATCTAAATTAGAAAAAAAGTTACAGCAGTGGTCGCGCTATCATAAAACTTATGCTAGCATAGCCATGGTTTTTCGCAAATGGCTGGAGCAACAAAATCTATCCTTGCGTAACTAATTAGCAACAAAATATGTTAATTAAATCGTTAAAATATCTTAATTAAAAAAAAGGTAATAGCCGTGGTCGTACAAGCGTAAGACTCATGCTAGCATTGCCATGGTTTTTGGAAACGGCTAGAGCTACAAAATCGTATCTGGACGCGACAGTCAGCAATAAATTAGCATGAAAATATTCTTGACTAATTTTAACAACAAAACCATTGCATGTGTCATTAAATCAAAAATAATGCTACGCCCAAAAAAACCAAACAGTAAAATTAGAGAATTATAAAGTGACTAGCGTCCCCCGACTCGGCTTCACCCGCGCAATAGTTTAGCAGAAGTCGGTAGGTATAGAAATAGAATCTCAAAAACTATTATTTATTAAATCGTACTCGTACAAAACTTCGGAATACACAACATTTTTTGTTTGTGAACCATGTGATAATAGAATGAATTTTCATTTAAAATAATTTTTTTTTGTAAACAAAATAAGGATTGAAATTTTTTTTTTATTTTTCGATATATGTTCAATTTAGTACCAATAAGTCAAAAAATATATTTAAATTGACGATAGAAAATTTTTTTAGCAAATCAATATCGTGAAAGAGATATTCATTAATAAATATGAATGTTCAACAATGATAGGGAATAAGTGCAATAAAAATTTATTGCCGATAAGCTGTTTGCATTATCCTACCGTGCTAATCTAGTAGAGTGAGCGGTAAAACAGGTCGCTACCTATTGAGAAGTGAACGAAGTGTCATTTTTAATAAAAAAATCGTAAGCTATTAAAATTAAAGTGACATGAAAAAAGTACAAAATAATTTAATTTTTATCTTTAAAAATGACCAAAAATGAAATCAATTAAAAAATTTTTGAAAAATAATTACATTAAAAAAAAATTTTTTTTTTCCATAATTATGTCGATTTTAGTAAACATAAACTAAAAATCACAATTAAACCTTTAGCACTTATTTATTGAAAAATGGCAAAAATATGAAATTGAAATAAAAAAAATTTTTGAAAAAATGATTTCATTGAAAAAAATTTTTTTTTCTTGAATATGTAAATTTTTGTTCAAACTAAAAATGACAATTTAACCTTGAGCATTTTTTCTTGAATAAAATCGGTAAATGTATATAATATTGAAAAAATTTATTTTTTACGAAAATTTGCTGAAATATTTGTTTGAAAATATCACAGGATGATAAAATCAACGTTATTTGCGATTGTATTAATAAATGAAAAAAAAAAATTTATTTGTATAAAAATGACTGTTTTGTAAACATCAAATTTCTTGAAAAAGTAATTATTTATATAGCCTATGACACTCGTCACATTATAAAAAATTTAAATTTAAAATTTGAAAACGATCGGTTCAGTAGTTTTTGAGATAATTGAGAACATTCAAACAAACGCTGTCCTTTTATATAATAGTAAGATTACTTTTTTAATCAATAATTTCAATAAAATAATTATAGACCTAGATCTTAACGCGTAGGGAATAGGGACTACTTTTTTTCGGCGTTCTGCGGTCAACATGCTCTATCCTTGCTACTTTCCTTGGTTGCCCAATAGGTGGCGACCGATTTTGTCTTTCACTTTATTAAACTGGTACGTTAGAAATACTTATACACCTATGATATTCCGTAACTTCAACACAATAAATTTTTATTGCATATTCTCTAATCACAGAGTAATATTACCTCGGATTATTTAATGAAATATTTTCCTATTTCATTAGGCAGAATCAAAAATTAGACAATTTTTTTCAACTTTAGAAAAAATTTTATATCTTATTCAAGGAAATTTTTTATCCCTCAAATATTTATTGGCTCATACATGAGAAGTTAACCCTTCATGGTTAATAAAATAATTTTTTTGACACTCCGTGCGAGAAGCTCGATTTCACGCACGCTGTACAAAGTGACACGTGCGAAAATGGAGCTTCTCACACGTCGTGTCAAAAAATAGTGTTCGATACTCGTGCGAGAAAGTGATTTCTTACTCGTGTGACCTTTTCACCCTCGCTTCGCTCGGGCGCAAACCGCCACACGAGTAAAAAATCACTTTTTCGCATTAGTACCGAAATATACTATAAAAATAACAAATAATCATGTATGATTTGCGATTTTTTCTAAAAATTTTATTCCAAATATATTAACAGAAAATATAAGATATTTGACCCGCTTTCAAATCACGTTAATTTTATTCCAAATACAATTTCTCATAGATTTTTCAAGAAATTTGATGTTTACAAAACAGTCATTTTTATACAAATAAATTTTTTTTTTTCATTTATTAACACAATCGCAAATAACGTTGATTTTATCATCCTGTGATATTTTCAAACAAATATTTCAGCAAATTTTCGGAAAAAATAAATTTTTTCAATATTATATACATTTACCGATTTTATTCAAGAAAAAATGCTTAAGGTTCAATTGTCATTTTTAGTTTGAACAAAAATTTACATATTCAAGAACAAAAAATTTTTTTCAATGAAATCATTTTTTCAAAATTTTTTTTTATTTCAATTTCATATTTTTGTTATTTATATAGCCTATGACACTTGTCACATTATAAAGAATTTAAATTTAAAATTTGAAAACGATCGGTTCAGTAGTTTTTGAGATAATTGAGAACATTCAAACAAACGCTGTCCTTTTATATAATAGTAAGATAAGATAAACGAAAAATCAGCTTATGTATTAAACAATGCATTCGTAAATAAAACCTACTCAAGAATCGCATATAAAATATGAGACAGCGGAAATATTCAACACAAGATCATGAATGTGAATATATAGAAAACATCACAGAAAGTGAAGAGCTTAAAAGCACAAAAGAGTTCCACAAAATTGAAAATGTCCAGTCAAATCCTTCTACAAAAACTATAAAATTTTTTGTTATCTAGAAAATACATAAAACTAAGAACAAACTCCATAATATTAAGGGGACGCTGTATCTCTCTATCCTTTTCTAATTGAAAAATGTAAATTTTTGGGAAAACTAGTTATTATTGATAGAAATTAAGGGTTGTCCGCAACTTCTATAGTGAAAAACAATATTTTGTCTGATGAGAGCAAACTAATTTTGTTGCTTTTTTTTCAAGTAAAGTTTGACATACTTACAAAATCCTAAATTAGGCTAGAGAATACGTTATTTAAGTATGTCAAACTTTACTTGAAAAAAAAGCAACAAAATTAATTTGCTCTCATCAGACAAAATATTGTTTTTCACTATAGAAGTTGCGGACAACCCTTAATTTCTATCAATAATAACTAGTTTTCCCAAAAATTTACATTTTTTAATTAGAAAAGGATAGAGAGATCCAGCGTCCTCTTAACATCAGATCAAATAATCTTTCTAAACCTCGCTCAATTAATTGGCAGTAACATCAGCAGCTAAAAATAAAAAATTTATTTAGTGACAATAAAATCAACTATGTAAGTTACAAAAACGTCCAGAAGAAAGAAAGTATCGGATCAGGACAGGCTAAACCCACGGCCTCTGAAAGATAACAAAAATCATTAAACTCTAGCCCGGGTTCATATAAAATTATCCATATAATTATGGGAATCAATCTAAATGGTCGTTTAAAAATCTCTTCAAGATCGGATCAAAAACCTGAAGGGGAAGATATACGTGAAGTTAAATTTTTGGCAAACAACGTGTATCAATATCTCAATATTGACCAAAAACAAGATAAATCAGAAAAAAGGTACTTTTTACTTAGAGGAACAAACGATATCATATCTTCGAATGACTCTCGAAAAAAAGATTCTTTCTTACTAAAGAAAAATATAAACAACATAAAATTGCAAGAGATCGAAGGTAAGAAAAAATACAGACAAGTACTAAAATCACGTTCATCATTATAAGAGTTAACAAACATCCTCTTATATATCTAATTATAGAATACATCAGTCTTATGGCCTGTGATTGGAGAATAGTTAATAACCAACATGAATCCATACAAAAATAAATCTCATAAGTCTCGTGCATGAGTTCATTTTTATTTATACCTCAAAATTTTACTTTCAAAACTTTTTACTATTACGCTAAATTTCGTGTTGCTCTCTTAGGAATTCATTTTTATTTATGGGGTTACTACTTTATAGCCTTAGGATATTTATTAACAAAATAAATATACGTGCAAATTTATTAAAAGGGTTGCATAGCAAAACTAATTACATATGAATATTAATTCTTGAATTAAGGGGACGCTGTATCTCTCTATCCTTTTCTAATTGAAAAATGTAAATTTTTGGGAAAACTAGTTGTTATTGATAGAAATTAAGGGTTGTCCGCAACTTTTATAGTGAAAAACAATATTTTGTCTGATGAGAGCAAATTAATTTTGTTGCTTTTTTTTCAAGTAAAGTTTGACATACTTAAAAAATCCTAAATTAGGCTAGAGAATACGTTATTTAAGTATGTCAAACTTTACTTGAAAAGAAAGCAACAAAATTAATTTGCTCTCATCAGACAAAATATTGTTTTTCGCTATAGAAGTTGCGGACAACCCTTAATTTCTATCAATAATAACTAGTTTTCCCAAAAATTTACATTTTTTAATTAGAAAAGGATAGAGAGATCCAGCGTCCTCTTAAGTAATTTAACTGTATTACTAAAAACTACCCTTAGATTGTCCTACTTATCAATAACAGTTACTAATATTACTAAACTTCGTGTCTTTCGAAATTTTTGAAAATATTTTTCTGTTACTATTATTTCTTTCGGAATCATAGATTTTGTACTAGAAATCTAATATTTTTACATCATTTTCATTGGAAAATTTATCCATTAATAACAAAAAATTTACGATATCAAACTATGAATTAAATAACTTCTCTCATCCCTAGTTAAACTGTCCTTTTTTTTATTAACAGTTTTTATTGCACATAAGAGTGAAAAGTATTAATAATTATTCAATTTTACAACCTTACTCGAAATACGCTTCCCCAAATTATATGTTTTGACCGCTTATACATTTTAACTACCTTTTCTCGATGTTACTACATTTGTCATTGAATTTGATCGCATTAAACTTTTCAATTATAAATTTTTAATCATACATTCCCAACCTATTCTTAGAGAAAATTATAAATATAAAACTAAAATTCTTAATTTAATCAATCACATCAGATCTTCAAAAATACCTTTTAGCAGATAACACCTATTTCCAAAGCTGTCTCACAAATAGAAAAACACTCCTATGCTTTCCAGATATACCCATATCTTCACCTTCAAACACCCCAACTTGTGAATACCTACTACACTCTCAAGCAACAACCCAATCCTTAAAAATATGTGACTTAATCCTAACCACCAATCACATGCCTCACTGGATTAAATTAAAATCTACCGAAGAGTGGCTCTATTCGACTCTAGAACCAACACCCATTTGAATTTCTTGCAAAGAAAAACCTGAAACCACCATCAGCCTCTATGGCACTAGCATTCTTACACTACATGGTAAATGTATGGCGCACAATAAAGATGTTACCTTGTTCGGAGTAAATACGATTAAAACAAAAGAAACTTACCTATACAACCCAAATATCACCTACGATATCCCTTCTTTATTATCCTTTCAGCAACCAAATACTTTCTTCACACTATCCAAGGAATTAGATTCAGAAACCACTATCGAATTAAAGGAATTAATACAAAATACCAACATAATTTCACTAAAGGAGATCACAAAATTTAAAGAAATAGCCACATGCCACCACCAACGGAACCGTACTTACACATAGATAGCCACACGATTTTCCACAAACTTAATGACTGATTCCATTCAGATTCATGCAGGCCGTCACTGATCAAATTTTTTTTTGCCTTCTAATTGATTAAAACACCTTTCGAAATGTATATGAAGATAAAATTTACTTTATAGGGAGTGACATATGCCACCGCTAGATAGCGACGATTCACTTTTTGCATTCTCATTAACGACTTGACGCATTCAAGCATATAAGACAAGTGAGATCAAAAATAAAATTGTCTAACAAAAAATTTTTTTTTGCTTTGTCGGAGAACTAATTAATAATAATGGCATCACTGGTTTTTAAGACTTAGTGCAAGGATTTGAAAGAAAGGCACAAAAAAATTATTTACGATTGCTCTAAAAATCTGTTTAGAGAATTAGGTGATCTAACGGAGTCTTTAAAACGCTTGTATCCGATACTTCTTTTTCTAGAAAGGATAAAGTATGTCCTTCATGTTACAGAATATTTTTAGATGAACTGAAAATACACCTATTTCATCTACCTCAAACAGGCAACAATCTTCGGAAAAAGTTTTTTATGGTAAGGCTGTAATAGAGCAGTTCAATCAGACTTCAAGTATTTTGGAATTAAAAATTGTACCAATCAAAATGCCTCAGAGTATCAATATAAAAATGCGAAAATCCTGTGCTCTTCGAAAAATAAAATAAATAAACGATGCATTTGATTCACAAATAGCAAATTAAATTATGAAAGTCTACGATATAACGGATTTGCCCACATTAAATGAAAATAACGAATATGAAAAATATGATAAATGGCTCGAAAATATTAAAATTGCTTTAGATACTTGTTCAAATTTTCTTGAGAAAGTGCGTTTATTAAGTCTTATACCAAGCAACATTTCCAAAAATTATTTATAATCAGTTTTATCAAATGTAACTGTTTATATGATTGATTAAGCAAGATTATTGGTAAATAATAAAGATATTTACAAAAAGCCTGAAAACTATTGTGGCCATTCTTTGGATAGTGAAATTATGACAAGAGTGAAAAATTATTATTTGCTCTATGATTTCAATTGTTCTCGTCAAAGTGCAAATAAAAGTGACACAATATCTATTGAAGAAAATGGTATAAAAACTAAAAAAGTTGTACGCCTTCTTACGCGAAGCATAAAAGAAAAATTTATTTACAGAAGAAAATTCTGAAATTAAAAATTTGTAAATCAATACTCTATGCCTTAAGACCAAAGTGGGTTATACCCCATCCACCAAACAATTCGTGTCTTTGCGTTTATCGCGAGAACCTGAAACTTACGTTGGGTGCTTTAAATAAATATAAAAACGAGAATAAACATGACATTGCGGATTTGAAATTGAAAATAAACTCTTCACTTTTTTTTCAAAAGATGATATGAAATGTGCACTAAGAAAATTTAAAGAATGCCCAATTGAAGATAGTATTGATTTAAAAGTGATTTCTTTGACAAAAGAAGATTTACACGAAGAAATAACATTATTAAACAGTTTTATTTTTTATCTTACTTGCCTTATATGCTTGAATGCGTCAAGTCATTAATGAAAATGCAAAAAGTGAATCGTCGCCATCTAGCGGTAGCATATGTCACTCCCTACGAAGTAAATTTAAATCGTGGGCGCGAAATTCAAACTGAATAAAATAAAATTTTAATTATCAACAAAAAAATTTCTATTTTTATAAATTTAAAATCATTATAACTTTGATCCTAATTGATAAAAAAATTTGGTCGAGGGTTTATTTTAAAGATTTCTGTTAATATTTTTGATAAATTAATAAATCAAAGCAGAAACGAATTGTAAAAAGACGTAATAGTTGGAAAAATGGCATGATGCGCCATGGTATCAATGCTTTAAAATGGAAAATATAAAAAAAACGTTTAAAAATCTGTTTAAAAAAAAAAGCAAAATAGCATATTCTCACCTATCCTAAAAGTTAGTATTTTTTATGTATAAAAACATATAAAAATTTCAACAACAAAAAAATATAGTTTTTGAGAAAATTGCTTTTGAAAAAAATCGCTTTTTTTTGGCTTTTCATTAATAACTTAGAGAGATCAACTTGTATCGCAAAAATCGAAACGGCATTTAGAACTAGACTAAATTTCGCACATTTTCATTAAAAGAATATCCAGAAAGGTCAAAAGTTGACAGAGCTACGGCTATTTGAAAATTGAGGTTCATTTTCAATTTTTTAATTTTTAATTTTACACTCAACACTAAATACGCTGTAGCGAAGAAAAAACATATTTTCGAGCGTTCTATGAGGTAAATTTTGTCTTCATATACATATTGGAAGGTGTTTTTATCACTTAGAAGAGAAAAAAAAATTCGACCAGTGACGGCCTGCATGAATCTGAATGGAATCAGTCAGTAATAGGAACAGCAGTACTCATTCCAATCTGAAAATGTAATTCCTTAAAATGTAAGCAACAAACTCAACATAGTCGAAAGATAAATAGTATTGGATTGCAAGAATGTCCTTTAAAACAACCAGAATCAATATGTTATACTACCTATGCGATCTTACAACCTCTCTAACCTTCAGATACTGGAAATCTTCAAATTCCAACCTATGCAATCGAAACTCAGATGTCACACCTCATAAAAACGGAACTCTAAAACGATCCTTCTCTGCAGCCTCTCTGGATGCTGATTCGCCACTGCAGAACATCACCTACGCGTAATATTAATGAAAGCAACAGCGTGACGATTCTATCATCACTTTTCAAAGAAGATTTCAAACAAACAGTTCAAGAACTTAAATCATTAACTTAAAACATTACATTTAATATTTTTATAAACTATAGCAATATTTTTTTTTTTTGTTTAGCTCACATGCATTTTCGAAATATTGTAAACACCGATACTATATACAATCCAAACCTTACAAATTAACTACAATTTAAAATCAAAATATTTATAAAATAATTGAATGTTATATTTTCTTGTAATTAATAACGTATTTCTTTTAGTGCCGTAAATAAAACAAAAAAAAATAAGAGAATATTTTTTCATTTAATTACCACATTTATTTAAGATTATTTTCTCTTCAATTTCAATTTTTGTTTTTCTTTTTTCTTACTGAAACAAATACAATATTAACATTGATCCCAGTCGATGTATATAGTTATAATTTAACGATTACAAATCTAAAAATTAGTAACAACCTTCCTACTTACCAGGAGAGGCTATGAGCTTCGGGTCATAGATCTTGATGAAACTTTGAGATATGTTTTTAGGTACCAAAATATGAGTAAAGACTAACTAACGCTTCGAAAAACTGAAATTATAGACGTTTCTAGTCTTATTTTAAGAAAAATGTAAAAAAAACTTCTAATTGAAGTGTAAATAATTCAGTCTAGAAATGTTTTTAATAAAAAGTATAGCTGGATAAGTACGTTAAAATGGCCTGTCCTTCGATTTTTTACAGAATTACAACTTCCTAGTTAATTTAATATTATTTGTGATATCGTTGTGTGTTCTATTAATACAAATTTTTATTTTCGTTTGGTGTAGTTGAGCATATCGTCGGGTGAGAGGAAAAAGATCGTAATTCAGCCAAGCTCAAAAACGTAACAACTTGGCTTCGGCAACTAAGAAGTTGTAATTCAACTTAGCGTATGAAAAAATTGTAACTCGGGTTTGGCCATAAAAACGTTATAACTTTTATGCTTAAACATAGGAGTTATAATGTTTATTTATAATTACTACTTTTTCGAGCGCTAACTTGAATTAGAACGTAGAAACCAAGTTTATACGTTTTTAAGAGTTTAGCTAAGTTATGATGTTTTTCCGCCAACCCGACGATATGTTTAGTGGTTTTAGCCTATTGCATATGACTGAAAATTAAATATTCTCATTATTTTATTTTCAGAACAAGAAAATAACTATATCGACATAAGTGTTTTTGAAATTTTTGAATGATTTTATATTTTATGATAAACTAATTAATTGCCATTAAATAATTTTTATAAATGAAAAATTAAAATAATTTTGATTTTTTTTCCTTTTTTTTGCGTGAAGTACTCGATGGATATGTTCTAAAATTTGCACGATCTATTGATTTGCTTTTTTATTTATCAAATAACCTTTTTTTCATTATATTATTATTTTTTTTAATGCCGAATTTAATTATGAAACTTTATTAAGATAAGCTTTATAAAAATATTAGGAAATATTACTGGTGAATCATTTTTTATATTAGAATTACATTTTAAAAAATAAAGTCTAATTACTCGAACTTAAAGAACTCTAAAGCACTGCGCTAAGGCAGTTGACAGCGTTTTTTATTTTATTTTTTTCGCGAATATACTCTCACTCATTTAACAGAAACGTGACTTACCATTATATCTAAACGAATTAGTTGGTAGATAACTTATTTTAAAGGTTAGTGTTTAGCTTTTCATCAAAAGCACTGTGTCAAATATGGAAAATGTGAGTTTTTATGTTATTAATAATATAACATTTTTAAGGAAAAAATGATGTTTTCAATAAACATTAAGTCAACACCTTGGATCATTACCGAGATAACGTGAGATTTTACGTCGTATGCAATATCAAAACGCGTTTTTTGAGATAAGTTTTCGACATTTGAGCAATATGTTGTGGAAAAACGTAACCAAAAACTCATATCAAAGGGTATTTTGGGTCGCTGAATTCATTTTTCATCATAAATTGTACTTTGAAATTGTTTAAATAATCTAAAAATCCCAAAAATGAGAGGGAATTTGAGTTTTTCATCGTTTTAACTACTTTTCATTCTTTTAAAAAATCTGAAAAAATTTATGGTACTAAATTCAAATAAAAAGAAGACTTTGAGGTGAACTAAAAAAATCCAAACAATAGTTTTTTTTCTACGCAACTTGGAAATTTTCAAACCCATTTTTAGGTTATGTTTTGGTTTTAAAAACCCCTAAAAATAATAAGCTTATGTGTGCATTATGATTCCCTTTAATCTCGATTTCGAATCACCCAAATCGGTTGAAAATTCGCGGAGATACGCTTAAAAAACTGAAAATCACATTTTTTGAGGTTAGGAAGTCAATTTTGAGTCCAGCGAGCTGTAACTTTCAGGATCGGAGTTTTTTGACATGATAAGTAAATAGGCCAAATTCTAAAAAAATCAAAGGACAGGCCATTTTAACGTACTTGTCCAGCTATACTCTTTACAGGGACTAAAATAAAAGTACACTGAGAAAAAAATTTCATCAGATCAACTGAAATTTTATTGATTTAACAGATCTGCTGTTAATCTGACAGAATTCTTTTGATATAACAGAATCTGTAAGTACCAAAAATCATCTCAATTCTGAAGGACAGTGATTTTCGAAACTGTCTTGCTGCTTAACTTTGAACAAACATATCTCTAGTTCTAATTATTATTTCTCAATTCTGAAAACGGCAAATTGAAGCTTTTTTCCTCTCCTTTTATATTAATCCCTGTTAATTTATTAAAAACTATTCTAGACTGAATTATTCACACTTCAATTAAGAGCTTTTTTTACATTTTTCTTAAAATAAGACTAGAAACTTGTATTTGAAGCTTTCACGGTGAATGTTAGACATTGTTGGAAGGTTTTTTTCGGATTTTAACCGTGTAAGTTGTGGTTTGGGATATCAAACCACAACTTACACGGTTGAAATCCGAAAAAAACTTTCTAACAAGACTAGAAACGTCTATAATTTCAGTTGTTCGAAGCGTTAGACCGTCTCACTCTGGCTTTACTCATATTTCGGTATCTAAAAACATATCCTAAAGTTTCATCAAGATCTGTGACCCAAAGCCCATAGCCTTTCCTGGTTAGTTCAAATTTATTCAACCGTTATATGGGCAATTTTCAAAAACTTTTTCATTTTGGTCACTTGTGATTCTTTTTCTGATTTTCGTCATATGAAGGACCCATGTATGAATTATTTGCCTTTGCATATCAGTTACAGCACTGGCTTATTCCTCCACGGATACCTGCTTCGATAAACATTAGCATGTTAATGTCTGTAAAAATTACCAATTCTACCTTCGTCATTTTAAGTGCTGTTGAAAACGTTAGGCCTGGAGTTGTGTAGAAATAAGCAGGACATAAATCGTAGGCTTTAAGAGAGGTCTCTCGGGAACTTTTGAAGACGTCGGCCAATAGCAGAACATCGGTTTTTAAATATAAATACGAATACTCTCCTAAAGTTTTTATATTAAATTCATTCCAAACTTGAACAGTGCGCTAATAATCTTCTTCAGCTATATGAGAATCCGTTAGTTCATTGTAGAAGGCCTTTTTTCTGGTAGTTTTGTAGACATCAATTTATCTAATCCATCTACAAAATTGTACGGAGATATACCTTTCTGTCTAAAAAGAATTATCTTAGCATCTGTAAATCCATCTGTTTGGAATCCTCTCACTGCTATTGGCACGTTTTCTAGATACGATGCAAGTTTCTCCAATGATGATGGTAGAAAACGCCAAGAATCTATAAATCTAAAATTGATATCGCTGTTATCCATATATTTTTGTGATGTATAAAATACATCACCAGTAATAAAATTTAAATGGATTATTTATTAAATATAAAATATAAATTTAAAACAAGCATAGATATTTTTTAATTTAGAAATCTTATGTTTTATTTTTAATTTCTTTAACATGATTTGAAGCATAATAAATTAAGGAATGTAAAGGAGGGTTGAGAAAACTATAGGGAAAGATCAAAAGTAAAAATAAAGTAATTAAAAAGTGATTTAAACAAAACGAGAGCGTATAATAATTGAAATAGAAAAAAAAAATGATGAAAGGAAGAGAAGGCATTTATTATAAGTTAAAAGCAATGCAAAAACAGAAGTACAGCAAGAGCGATCAGCTGTAGTGATGCACAAAAGAAAGAAAGAGACAGAAAATCTTGATCATACCAACAGAAAGTGAGGAAGGTTACACGGACGCGACGCATATACGCAAAGACACACACACTAGATTCTTCAGTGGCTCAGGTTAACAATTAGAAGAAACATCTTCCAAGAGCACAAATTTAAATTAATAAAGAGAATAAAACGTCAACCAAGTACTAGGTTAGGGCGCTACAGTAGCTCTAGCAAAGTATACACGCATGGTGCACACTACACCGCGACCAACCCAGAGATACTTACGATACTAAAGACGTGCACACACACTAATCAACATATTTAAAACTTATATACCATTAACAAAGCGGCAACACGAAGTTGGAAACGACGCGACAAAGCAGAAGTTAACATGGTGGCACCACGAGAGTGAGAAAGATGAAAAGAACAGATGACTTGAAGTTATATACGCAAAAAGTATGAGCGCATATACTATACATATGCACAGTCGCGAAGAAGGGGAGCGGCATATAGTGAAATACGTATGTAAAACACATAGGAACGTACTATAACATTTAGGCTATGAATAAACGAGAAGAATAAAAGGAATATACGTGCATACAATTAAAGATTCAAGTGACGCGCCATTTTCATTTGTGATTGTACACACATTGATATGATCAACCAATGAGAGATAGCTATGAGTAGTACTCTTCGATAATGGATGTTTCTACTACGTGAAGCAACATAGCAACTTCAAGTACAGTGTGGAAAATACTGGAATGATACAGATAGAAGATCCGCGACCAAGAGTCGATTACGCAATCGATAGAAAATTGCAACTGAAGAAATCAAAGTAGAAACTGAGACGCGATGCGATACAAGGAAAAAAGATAGGGCGCAGCTAAGTGCAACAAGGATAGATAGCGAGAAGTAACAAAGACGAACTTCCTTCTTCTTCAAAGAGATGATTCTTGCATAAGCCGTCATTGAAAGCACACGTACAAATAATTCTTGACTGAGCTGCCGTTAGAAGCACACGTGCAGAATTTTCTTAAGATTCTTTAATTAAAAGACAAGTTAAGAACCTTTTCCTTTTTGAATCAACTATTGCTTCCTTCTTTTGTGTATCTTTGGGCTTTTAGAAAGAAGTCGTCAGCCATTTGAGAAGGAAAAAATTGAAAAGGCAGGGAGAGTTGTAAGCCTGTCTACGAGCGAAAAAAGGGATCAAGTGTCCAGCAACCGACCACGAGTTAAGCGACCATATCACCATCTCCAGCTACAACAGCGTTTATCTCCGGAGTCTTCCTAAGTCCTCGACTTCTTCGCCGCTTACTTTATTTTGGGTCTACTATAAGTTAACGACACGACAGTAAGTGAAGTTTCTTCAAGCGAGTTAAGCCAGTAAGAAATAGCAAACTTTAGTTCTGTTGGTTTTTCCTTTTATATTCTTCAATTCTTGTTAATAAGATTTTTTATATAATAGAGTCTTTCTTTATTTCAATAATGAAAATTGCAAATGAATTAAAAGCCTTAAGAAGGGGCCGAACTATCTGTCTTTGTCTAATAGCGTTTTTCATCATTTATGTAAACACTATCCGGTATAACAAGAAAAAAATAGCAGCCCCCGCTAGATATTAGTATAATAAGTAAATTTTGTAATAACAACCAAATTTTTTACCGAATAGTTTTTGACTAATTAGAGACCTACTAGCAATCTACAATATAACCTATCTTTTTTTGGTAGGTCTCTAATTATTCAAAAACTACGCAGTGAAAAAATTTGGTTGTTATTACAAAATTTACTTATTATACTAATATCTAGCGGGGGCTGCTATTTTTTTCTTGTTATACCGGATAGTGTTTACAAAAATAATGAAAAACGCTATTAGACAAAGACAGATAGTTCGGCCCCTTCTTAAAGCCTGAAAAAAAAACCTGAAAACAGGTAAATTTTCATGCAACTTTAAAGAAAACGCACAGTGGGCAGTGCAGCGAAAAAGATCTGCCCTTTTCCTCTCTTTTATGAATGGGAAAATTTTCCTCCACCCCAAAATAGTACATATTGTGGGCTACGCTCTATCCTTTATTTAAAAATAAGAAGAGAGAAGGGACAGCACTTTCTCTTTATCCCCAAAAAAATAAGTATCCAATACATTTTTTTAGGAAGGGTAGACTCATAAGTATTTTAAATCAGCCGGATTGTAAAACACTTAGTGGAGTGAGAGCAGTGTTTTATCCTTTTTTCTTTTTTAAACAGTGCGGAGAAATTCATATTTATTTCAAATGACATGGATTCTAAAACACTTGGAGGAAAGAAGGGGTGTGCCAGAATCCGGGTATGCCAGAATGCCTATAGCTAATCTACTTACATTCAAAGAATTTGCCGCAGCCTTATAATAAAGCATATACACGTTTTCCTCATTTTTTTTAAGTTAATATATGAGGATATTGTCCTCTATATAATTTACTTTTTTCATATGATAATGTCAGATAGATTCTAGCCCTGTTCCCGTTTTACACATTATATCAGACTAGACCATCTGACACATCATACTGAAAACTTTGACTACCGATGGATAGTCAGTTACTTTTGTGACCAACAATCAACTAATACCCAATAAGGTCGGATTTTTTTTTAAAGTCGCGATATAAGTAGCACATAAACTAATTTTCTTTCGAAAAAAAGTCAGAGGTACCTGGTCAGAATTCGAACTCATGCCCACCATATTGAAGGCAAGAGCTCTATCCGTTACAATACCACGCTCTCTTACATCACTGCGCTCTCACATGTTTCCCTCACAACAACACATTTAATTATTGATTCTGTCTACAGTGGCCATATTTTAGATAAAATACAGTTTTTTAGTATACATCTGGACTCATGATTTGCCGCTTTCTTGCTTCGAAAAATGCACACATCCAAATAATTAGCCACGGCCATATTTCAGCTAAAGTACAATTCCCTTGTAAACATATAAGTTCACATGTCCTTAATAACTCAACAGAAAACTATTAAATTCTAAAATAAAAGGTTATTAATTTTCCGCTTTCTGGCGATAAAAAGTGCTTACATTTAAAAAATTAGCCGCAGTGATATTGCTAGTAAAATACAATATTTCGATAGACATCATATCGGTACAAAAAATTTTGAGAACTTGTCATATACTTGTTATATTTTAACGGAACAAGGCTTATCGTTTGCCTCTTTTCTGCTTTCAAAAATGCATACATTCAGAGAATTTGCCGCAGCCATATTTCGGCTACAATGCAGTTTTTTTGTAGACATCATTTAAGTATACATACCCATGATAACTCATAAAAAAGATATTAAATTTCAACAGAACTGGGTTTTTGATTTGTCGCTTCCTGGTCATAAAAAAGCAAATATTCGAAAAATCAGCCACGGCAATATGTCTAGTGAAATACAGTTTTTTGTTAGACATCATAATAAAGTTTTAAGAATTCGTAAAATATTTGTTATATTTTAACGAAACTAGGCTTATAATTTGCTGCTTTTCTGCTTAACAAAATGCATACATTCAAAGAATTTGCCGTGGTCATATTTTGGTTACCATAAAGTTTCCTTTGAGACATCATTCAAAAACACATACCCTTAATAACTCGTTGAAAACTTATTGAATTCTAACAAAACTAAGCTTTAAATTTGCTTCTATTCTGCTTCCAAAAATGCATATATTTAAAGAATTTGCCGCGGCCATATTTCGGCTACAATACAGTTTTCTTTGAAACATCATTTAAGTACACTTTCCCTTAAGAAGGGGCCGAACTATCTGTCTTTGTCTAATAGCGTTTTTCATCATTTATGTAAACACTATCCGGTATAACAAGAAAAAAATAGCAGCCCCCGCTAGATATTAGTATAATAAGTAAATTTTGTAATAACAACCAAATTTTTTACCGCATAGTTTTTGACTAATTAGAGACCTACTAGTAACCTAGAATATAACCTATCTTTTTTTGGTAGGTCTTTAATTATTCAAAAACTACGCAGTGAAAAAATTTGGTTGTTATTACAAAATTTACTTATTATACTAATGTCTAGCGGGGGCTGCTATTTTTTTCTTGTTATACTGGATATTGTTTACATAAATGATGAAAAACACTATTAGACAAAGACAGATAGTTCGGCCCCTTCTTAATGACCGTTTTTTGCTTAAACAATTGCATACATACTGAAAAAAAATAAGCTTCTGGTTTGTACCCAAGTAGATGTTGGTAGACACAAGTAATGCAATTTCATAAATTTATTTAGTTTAATTTAATTTGTTAAACAGAAAAAATCATAATTTTAATTGTTAAATTAAAAGAAATAATACTAAAATAACAATAAAAAAATTTCTATGTCGAAACTATTTCTAATTTTTAATATTTATTTATGTAAAGAATCATAACCTTTGATCGCATCAATTGTAAAATCTTTTAGTTTTAAGTAATTTCAATTTGAAATTGATTAATACTTGTCAGATGTCTCTATTATAGTGATATAATGTTAATTTAACTAGAAAAGAATTATTATTTATGTTTTAGCTATTAAAAATAACTAAATAAACTCATGAAAATTTGTTATTCGAGTCTACCAAGCAACATCTACTTATTTTTTTTTTAGTGCATTCAAAGAATCAGCTGCGACCATATTTCGGCTAAAATACAGTTCTTTAGTAGACATCATGTCAGTACACATACCTTTAATAATTTGTCAAAAACTTATTGAATTCTAAACAATCTAGGCTTCCAATTTGTTGCTTCCTATTCATGAAAAAGGCACTGTTTATTTTATGTATTCATTCTAGTCATTTTAATTATAATTTTTTTAAATTATGTTTTCTATCAATCTTATCGACTTTGATAACAAATATACATCATGGCATATTTGGCTTTATTAAAGTGATGTAAAAGGGTATATGATTCATACATATTTATCGACATTGCAGTTTTACAAATTTTTAATTCTTATTAAAAATTTTACCAAACATCTCTATATTATGCTCTTTATCGAATAAAATTGAAGACTGTAATATGAAGATATTTTTAAAAATTTTGGATCAAGAATGATAAATTTGAGAAACTGTAATTTGGGTATTTTACATTCTCTTGAGTAAATATTTTTTATAGGAATGTCAGAAATTTAATTGCTTGATGTTTATTATTCATCAAAATAGTTTATTAGAAAATTTTATTTTTGGTAAAATTATATATTATGAAGTAATTTGAGCACTTTTCAAAAAGAGTTTGGGTTATTATTATGCTTTAATTTTAGATTTTAAGAAAAAAAATTATTTACGTTACCAAAAATGAATTAAAAAAATTTTTTTTTGTCATTCTAACCCCAAAATTGCAACTTTGTTGCTCTTTCTTGGCTCTCATAAAAAAATACGGTTCGCAACCGGTATGAAAAAGCACTTTTACAAAAGTCGTCACGACCCTCACCTTCGACTCGAGTTATGAACTTCTCGTTTCGTAAATAAAGCCTTTTCATACCCGTTACGAAATGTACTATGATTTGTTGCTGAATTATAATCATTTTTTTCTGAAGAATGAAGCGTTACTGAGATAAAAATCAGAGTATGTTTAACATTTTGAATAATTAAAAGAATGCAAAAATATTTTTTTTTTCATTTTTTTCTAAGTTTTGAATTTTCTTAAATTATTTGTTTATAACAAATTACCTTAATTTCAATATTTCAAATTTGGAAAATCATATCTCTGCAGCGGCAAATATGTGGCAAATTATAAGCCTAATCACAAGTATTTACAATAACGCCTTCATAATTTAATAGAGGGTGTCCTGCTAACTTGACGTCAACTTAGCAGTACTACCAGCTTAAACAGGAAAGAAAGTCGTGGATAATTGGCGGTAAATGGGCGGAAAATTATAGGCTTGGTTCCATTTCGAAAAGGCAAAGTTGTCCTGCCAACTTGACAGACGTTGGAATTTGTCTAATAAAGTTTTCACTTTCATATTTGAATACGTACGTTATCTGTCGGATTTATTCACTTTATTCTACAGGATCTACTGATAAATGTCGTGGGTTTAGTCATACCAGACATTTCAGGTGCAGAACTCCTGCGAGAAGTTACGCTAATGAATTGAGTTATTTTGTATTCTTGGTTAAGAATAATGTAACTTTAAACTATCAGCTGATGCAGGCCAGTCTGATCAGTATTGTGTTGTATTAGATTTGTTAACGGTAAGTGCACGTGTTTAATACACATAAAAATATGTGAAATTCACAGATATATTGTAATATTAAGCCCTTAACTGATAAGGCTTTTATAACTTTTCGTGCCAAAACTGGCAGCTACAAATACTATGTTTAGGTATACAAATATATGGTTTTTAGAGATTTTTGGGCATGCTGATTCCATTCTCATCATTATTTTCACAATAAAAACTATGTACATATGTGATACGTAGCTAATTTTGACACAACTTTTTTTGTGCATATATGTTACATAGTCAGTTAAGGGGTTAGCCTATTGAAAATAACTACGTCATTTGGCGTGTCAGGAATTGGGACGGAAAATGACGTCATTTTTGTAATACTTATGACGTCATTTTTTTACACAAATCACGCAATCACATGATGTCATTCAGCGCGGCAGGAATGGAGAACTGAAAATGACCTCATTTTTGTAACAACTATGACGTCATTTTCTATTACAGAATTGACGTAATTGAATGACGTCATTTTTTATGGCGAGAACGGGTACAGAAAATAACTTAATGAAATGATGTATTTTGTATGCCAAAATATACAACGAAAAATGACGTCATTTTAATTACACAAGAGACGTAATAAAATGACGTCATGCAGTAAAGCAGGGGTGAGAAAGCGAAAAATGACGTCATTAGTATTACAAAAATGAAGTGATTTTCCATCCCGATTCCTGACACGACAAATGACGTCATTCAATGACGTGATAAAAAGACGTTATTCTTTACAACATGGTAAATAAATATATTCACCGCTACAAATTATAAAGAAAAAATTGAAAAAATTGATATCTACATCGAGTTAAATCGTATACAGTGAATTAAGTGAAAAAAAATAAATAAAAATGACTATTGACTGTTGAATTTTGGGAATTCAAGAGGATTTTAAATTATTTACTACACTGAAAAAACGCTGGCATATCAATTATCCCAGTGCATACGTCCTATGCGAAAAACAAGGTAAAATAGCGTTTGGCGATTCGGCACGACTACCTCCCAAATCGGCACTGCTAACGCTTCCCTGCAAAACAAATGCAGTTCTTACGAATATTTTTACTGCTGCCTCTTTTTCGGTATATTTCTTTTACCGTCATTTAGTTTAAGCTGAACCTCGGATTTTTTAATAGAAAAGTTTATGAAAAAATTCGGTTTTCCATTGGAAATTTACTCTATTTTTACATGTATAAGTCAATTATATTTAAATCAGTAAATGAGTGTAACATTTAATTGACATGATAATACAATAGTTTTTAAGAGTTTAACCTTAAAACCATTTTGCTTTAATTATCATATGTGATGTATATGTAAGATCAATGTTTTGATATTATTAAAATTACTTATCATTTCCTTAAGTTAATTACTATTTAGTAATAAAATAAGTAATCTTTTTTATATATGTAATCTGATACTAACGATAATGAATTCTGTGTGTTAAATAGTGATGATTTATGCAAGCTTCTCAATAATCAATCTTGCTTGATTGATTTTCTCTGTAAATTCAATTTTGAAAAAGGACAATTAACAAATTAACAAACGCCTATAAAAATGATATGGTATAAGTAATGGAATGTGAGGATTCATCTAGTCAGATTCCTTCAACACAATCAAATTTCACATCAGAATCCACGCCCAGCTTACGAAATTCCATCTCACAAGACTCTTTTTCAGATTATGCGGATCTCTCACATTTAATAGGCTTATTAAAACATCTAACTAATTTTGTTATAAATTTTTAGGTTATAAACAATTTTAATATTTACATTTATGTGTATACATATATATATATATATACTAGGGGGGGTTCCCCGCATACTCCCAGAATACACATATTTCAAAGTAAATAGAAGAGTAGGACATAATGAAGCTAAATTTTATATTTGCAAATGTAAAAAAAGTTCAATAGAAAACAGCCATACATAAAAATATGAGATATGAAGTTATAGAATTAGAATTAATAAAAAAAAGATGGTTTAACGCGACATTCAAAAGTTCACAATGAATCAAACTTATATATTTTTGAAATAAATTAAAAATAGAATAGTAAATAACATTAAAATTTCAAGTTATGATTGTATATAATAATATTTAATAATAATTATGAGCGAATAATAAAAAAATAGAATAATAGAATAATAGAAAATTATGATTATAAATAAATATTTTTATCTTCTTATGTCCTAAATTTTATACATATTGAAAAGATACAAAGAAAACGCTCCCTTTCTGCATTTTTTATTTTTGGGCTTGAGTCCAACATATATAAATATATGGCTGCATTAAGAATGTTTTTTTTTATTGTAGCTAAAAGAAGCTTACATTCTTATTTTTTACTGTCGCTAAAGAAGCGTACACTTTTTTTCATTGTCGCTAAAAAAGCTTACAAATTTATTTATTATTGTCGCTGAAGCATACAGATCTATTGTTTGTTGTCGCTAAAAAAATCTCATATAAGCATACAAATTTATTGTTTATTATCGCTAAAATAAGCTTACAGATTAATTTGTTATTATTACTGAAATAATTTTATAGACTTATTTTTTACTGTCGCTAATAGAAGCTTACAAATTTAAATTTCATTGTAGTTATAAAAAGCTTATATATTTATTCTCCATTGTCGCTAAAGAAGCTTGTACAGTTGCTTGATATTTTTACTAAAAAAAAGTTTAAATAATTTTAAATATTCATTTAATATGTCGTTAAATTTCATTGTCGCTAAAAGAAGCTTACAAATTTATGTTTTATTACAAGCTTACATATTTATTTTTTATTGCTGTTCAAAAAAACTTATACATTAATTTTTTTTGTAATAAATCAATCTTATTTTATATTTTGTATTTTAACTATCATCAATTTGTTTTTCTGTGACTTGGAAAAATAATCATTTTATATTGAGAATAATGTATTTATTAATGTAATGAAATAAAAATATTAAATTATTTAATTTACCTTATTTAAAATTATTTCATTTGCTAATATAAGTTCTTCCAACTCCATGTTTTCATCATTTGATACTTTAGTAAATTCCAATCTTTTTTCTTTTAATATATATGTAATATCTATAAAATTTTTAAATATATATATATATATATATATATATGTATATATATAAATATACATGAATATTTTCATAAGTGTATATGCATATAATATATTATTATAATTGTTTTTACTATTTTATTCTATTTTTCTAATAATTTCTAGTTTTGTTCCTCTTACCCAATTCACATATTCATTTTCTAATTTATTTAATAAAATGTCTAATTTATATTGTCCATCCGCTATTGTTCCGATATATTCTGATTCATTTTTTTTATGTTTTTGTGCAAAAGAATTTTTTAAATACCCTTGTATTTCTGAAAAATTAAAAATTATTTATATTATTATATTTTTTTTTCAATAATATTTAATTACTTATTAATCCAGGTCTTAAATTTATTTCTTCGAAATTTATTTTAATTGGTTTGTTATTTTTCAATGTATTGTATTCGCCTAAATGAATAATATTCAAATAATATTTTAATGTAAAGTCATATATATTATTTCCTTTATTGTATCCTTTTGCTTTTGATACATTAACATTCTCTAATAATATTTTCTGAAATATTAAAAAATGTTTAATATTATGTTGTAATTAATAATATTGTATATTATAAAAATTTACTTCGTTTAATTTTAGATTTTTCTTGAATTTTTCAATATTTTTATCATAAATATTGCATTAAATTCTGAATCCTTCAGAATTATTTATTATGAATTTCAAAATCCTGAAATCAGTTTGTTTTTGTTTGTTAACAAAAGTTTGTTCTTCGGAAATTTCTTCAATATATGCAACCAGAGATTTATTATATGTAATCAAAAATATTTATAACATATATTATATTTTTGATTTTTTCAATGAAGTTTTTAATACATACGATGATTGATCTCCTATTACGATTTTAGTTTTTAAAAATTCCGTTGACGAAAACGGTATTTTTTTTTTCTTTTTCTGAAATAGATAGATATAGATAGAAAGATATTATTTTATTTTGTAAAAGAGTACGAAAACGTATAATACAATTTGTAAATATAAAAACAATAAATATTGCACAAAATGTTATAAAAAAATATAAATATATATATAAATGTAAATATTGCACAATTAATATCACAGTTAGTCACTAAATCTAATAATATTGAAGAAGTCATAAACAAAAATAAATAAAAGTGATATCAGAGAGTAATCATACAATACACGCAACAAAAATAAAAATAATCATATAAATAAAAATCAGTCATACAATATCTATCAGTCACAATATTAAAATTTAAAAGAATTAAATTTAATACATAATAAAATAAAATAACAAGCGTACGCAATAACATGAAACGCAGTCAAAAATAAAATCAAATAAAAACTCTCACTCACCAACCATTCAGCCAACACTCACACAATAAATACACTCACACCTTAAGCCTATATACAGGACGTTACAAAAATAAATTAAATAAATTAACATAAATTAATAGTAAAAAATATTAATCTAGGTCAAGCAAGTACCCTCTCATCGCTGCTTTGAACCTGCTGAGAGATGGAACATGTTTAATCTCAGCAGGCAGAGAGTTCCAAAAATGCGCACCTTGAACTTGGAAGGAATTCCTGCCAACCTCAGTACGCATAAAGGGCACCACTAGATCCCTGATTTCTCCCCTAGTAGCCACCCTGGGTACACATCTAGTGAAGAGAGCCATTAGATGCTCCAGAGTATTCATGCGCACGATCTTGTACATAAACACAGCCAAAAAATACTGTCTCCTCGAATTAGTACGCAGCCAACCCAACGCGACTCTATAAGGAAAAATATGAGCTCCCATACTTACAACTAATATACATCTCACACATGAATTCTGCAGTCTTTGTATTCTTCTCTTCAAGCCCTGAGAAGCATCGAGCAGAACCACTAAACAGTAATGGAAATGCGGAAACAGCAGGGCGGTCGCAAGTTGTTTACGCAGAACCTCCGTGGTGTACCGACGGAAAAACCGCAAAGCGTACAACACTCTATTAAATTTTTTTGTAACCATATTAATGTGAGGCTCCCAAGAAAGCTTAGAGTCGAGCACAACACCAAGGCTCGTTACAATGTCAGAGAAAGGAATGCTGACACCTCCCTCAAAGTCTAAAACTAAATTTTAAACATAATTGCAATATAAAAATTTATAAATTGAGGCAATTTTTTTGACTTTGAAATTGGCTAATTTATACATATAATAAATAAAAATTTAACCAAGCGACGTTAGGAGCGAGGTAAATTAAGCTCGTAGATAATTTAATTAACACCTGTTGTGAAAATTTGGTAGGATTAAACGAAAAAGTTAATTTTAAAGCAATTGAAGCATAAAGTAAAGGTGATACGCATTTTGAGCATATGTGTGTGTAGTGAAAAGGAAGTGACGGAATACGAAAGAAAATCACCGAAGCACCCTAAGGGTAAAGGGTTACTTGATAAAGTAATCAATAACTTACCTATTGAAATGCATATTCCTGGATATTAATATTGTGGTCCTGGAACAAAACTGAAAAAGCTTCTAAAAAGAGGCGATACAGGTATCAATCCACTTGATCAAGCATACAAAGAACATGATATATCTTATTCTGATAAAAATGCTGATTGAAAAGTAGCTGACATAAAGCTCGCTGATAAAGCTTGGCAACGTGTTAGAGCCAAAGATGCAAGTCTTACCGAAAAAGCAACTGCTTTTGTTGTTGCAAATGCTATGAAATCAAAAGAAAAGACAGAAATGAGTGTCAAATTGGGCAAAATTAGTAACTGCAAGTAAAAAATCATTAAAACCAAGTAAACATTCTCGCAAAGTTATTCAGTCCGCCTTAAAAGGTGCACGTGATGTTCTTAAGATCGTTGCCGGTAAGAAAAAAAGTATCATTCCACGTATTCCACCTGTTCCATCAAAAATAGGTGGCGCTCTGCCTTTTCTCATACCATTGTTCGCAGCACTAAGTGCAACTGATGCTCTGGTTGGAGGAGCTGCTGGAATAGCTAAAGCAGTAAATGAGGCTAAAGCTGCACAGAAAAATTATGAAGAAAGTAAGAGGCATAATAAAACTATGGAAGCTATTGCTCTAGGAAAAGGTCTCTATCTTAAACCATATAAAACTGGAATGGGATTATTTATAAAACCTCATATCGGTCATGGTCAAGTTGAAAAAAAAAAACTTCGATTTAACTTTGCCAAATTGTGCACTGACTGACTATGATCTTATAGAGTATGCTCATATGATGCAAATCCGATATTTTCGAGGTGTTTTCATGAGAAATAATCTACCTTCTGATGGCCCATGGCATAACGAATCTGCCATAGTTAACTTAGATGATTTTTAAACAAAGGCACTCACTGGGTATGTTATCGAAAACGAGGTTCTGAAGTGATTTATTTTGATACTTTTGGTGATCTTAAACCCCCTATAGATATCATGATATATTTTAACGTGAAAGAAGTGAAATACAATTATAAAAGATATCAGAATTTAGACTCATTTATTTGTGGACATCTTTGTCTTCAATTCTTGCGTGAAAGACTATAAAAGAAGAGTTTTCAGACAAGCAGGATCATTCTTTTTTAAACAGTCTGAAAGATAGTTTCACTTTGAGTCTTTCAGGCAAATCTTCTATCTTAAAAGCGCAATATTTTCCTTCAATAGAACTTACAAGGAGAATGCATTGCATTTGGGTCTTGGATTTTCTTCTAGCTTTGGGATCTTTTTTCTTACATAAAATCATGAAAAAAGCCGCGTCCATTCGGTCCAACGCTCGATTTTTTCTGAGTTATGAGCAGTTTTGTCTGTTTTGTTAAAAAAATTGTATCTGCTTTATAAGTTTACAGTTTTCGAACTATTTATTCTAGAAGGTTTTTACTGATTGCATATTAAAGTTGAGATTAAAACCTTTCGATTTAAGAAAAAAAATGTGTCCAAAAAGCTCAAGTTGTTAAAAAGTTATGAGCGAATAAAAATAGCGCAAATAAATGCAACATTTTAGTCAGAAATTCATTTCAATTTTCATCCCTCCATAAGTTTTTAACAACATGAGCTTTTTGGACACGTTTTTTTAAACCAAAGGTTTTAATCTCAACTTTAATATGCAATCAGTAAAAACCTTCTAGAATAAGTAGTTCGAAAACTGTAAAATTAGAAAGCAGATGCAATTTTTTCAACAAAACATACAAAACTGCTTATAACTCGGAAAAAATCGAGCGTTGGACCGAATGGACGCGGCTTTTTTCATGATTTTATGTAAGAAAAAAGATCCCAAAGCTATAAAAAAATCCAAGACCCGAATGCAATGCACTCTCTTTGTTAGTTAAACTTTTAACATTCAACTCGATTCCCAATGTTGACGATTCGAATAATGAACTTTATATAAACGGAGAGAAGATTATTACTATTTCTACTGACAGTTATGAAATCGATGCTATTAATCAATTTTCGCAAAAAGATTTAAAATCTAAAGAAATCGAGTTTTCCTTGAAAGCTAACAACAATACTCTCAGAAGTGAAATTGATTGCAGTCATCAGATAGATCTTAGACCTTACGATTCAATAGACCGTCTTCTCGGTTTCACTCGTCGCGTTCTTCATGAAAACATTCATCACAGCTCTAATTTACCTGTGAAGATATTGAAAATAAACGCACTCAGAGTAGAGTGTAATATTACTACAGGTGCTTACATCAACGACAAAAAAGTTCACACGATCCATGAGTTTTTCCGAAAAGTTTCTCCAAGATATAAAATCATAGAAGTTCCATCGCATGTCATGTATTTACCACTCAATGTTAAGAGTATAGATCATCTTCAAATCCGAATCGTTAATCAAGACGGAAATTTAGTAAATTTCCGAGGAGAGGAAATTACTATTAAACTTCACATAAAATCTGTATAATGGAAATCGTTTACAATTTAAGTGTGCATATAAGTCAGCCATCATGTCAATCCACCATCAGTCGTCCAAAGGTACTCAAACTGTTAACACGAAAGAGCATCCAATTTCTCAAAAGCATAGATCTCAAAGTACGTGGAAAAAGATCAATTGTATCATTCTCTGCTGCTTCCAGAAAAATGGACGAAATTCTAAGCATTCAATCAGGTGTCGCATTCGATGAGTCTATTGCTCATTATAAGGTTTACGCACATCAACCGTACTCCACATTAAGTTTCAATAACAGTGATGAAATTCGTATTTCTATTCAGCATCAAGATTTATGCCTCTTAACATCATATAGTTACATCCATGTATGTGGAAAATTATAAAAACCAGATGGACAAGCACTAACTAAAACTAATTTTGTTAACAATGACATTTGTAATCTGTTTGATGAAATTCGATGTGAACTTAATGCTTTAGAGATAGATAAAAGTAGTCATGAAGGGATGCACTTCATTTAATCCAAATCAGACTATAACATTAGAAAATGCAGGCTGGCTCGGTGTTGAAGAAGGAAACAAAACAATTGTAGATGATCATGGAAATTTTGACGTTTCTATCCCTCTAAGTATGATTTTAGGCTTCGCAGAAGATTACAAGAAAATTGTTGTTAATATGAAGCATGAACTCATTCTCACAAGATCAAGAAATGACCTGAATGCTATGATACAGGAAGGTACTGTAGCCAACAATGTAATCACATATGAAAATTATCAAATAAAAATATCAAAGATAGTGGTTAATGCCATATGTTATTGCATCAGATAAACAAAAAATCCAGCTGTTAAATTTAATTAGCAAAGATAATCCTATTTCTATGCGTTCTCGTTCTTGGGAGTTATTTGAATATCCTCTTCTTCCAACAACAAATAAACACGTCTAGACGGTAAAAACTTCAAATCTATTGGAGAAACCACGTTTCGTGATTCTTGGATTACAATCGGGAAAAAAAGGTTCAAAAACTAATAATGCCAGTCGCTTTGACCACTGTAATATTAGTAATGTGAGACTTTTCTTGAATTCGCAATATTATCCGTACAACAATCTCAATCTTGACATATCTAAGAATCAGTTTGCTATTCTCTACACGGAAAAAAATTTTATGTTAAATCAAATACAGCTTGTGAAGTAATTGTAGACGGTGAAGCATCGCGTTAAATCTAATGAAAATTGCGATAGAATTTACTGCAGTCTCGAGTTGTGATTACTGTAGGGCAGTGAAGTTGTGCGTATATCACGTTTTATGTTTTATTTACATAAATTTATCGTTAAATGACTATTTGTGTAGTAGACAGTTCTTAAATTTATCGAATGTCAGTGATGAGGTAAAGAATTAAAAATAGCTCAAACTTTCCCATAAGGAAATAATTTCTGTGAATAACTGTGAATGAGAGTAAATAATTTTAAATAATTGTAAATAACTGTTATTTATGTCTCAATTCTGACATTTTTTTACACTTATTTATAGTTATTTACAGTTATCAATAGATATTTACAATCGTCTCCAGAAATTTTTTCCTTATGGGTTGGTAAAATAATCTTATAAATTGCCATGATATATATAAAAATTTTGAATTTCTCATTTCTACCTGCTCAAAAGTTATGTAAATAAAAAAAAAGTAAAATAAATTGAAAATTATGTGGTTTTGCAAAATTTTAAGAATTTATTTTTAATATATAAAATGCTTTGGTGTATAGTTCTGCACATAAGATTTATGTTCTTGAATTTGTATTAATTATATCATTTTAATTAATACAAATTCAAGCCATACATCTATGAACTATTGAGGTTTATCGAATTAGTTAAGTTTTTAAATTAAATTTTAAATACAGTATAAGATCTATAATATATTATAAAATAAAATTCATTATTGAAAGTATTCAGTAATTAAAGAATATTGCGAATTTTAATTATTCTAGGCTTACATGTTAAATTTTATATTTAAATCACAATTTTTTTTATTTATTAAAATGTTAACAAAACTGTACATACATCTGTGTTTTATATACATAACCTTTATTATCAATGTTAAACATTCTTAAATTTCTAATTTATTTATTTATGTTGACTTCATTTTCTAATAGCAATATAAAAATTTTGAAACAAAGCATTTACGAATACGTATACTTATGTAAATGTTAAAATCAAGGTACAACATAAGAGTATTATTTATACATTTATGAAACGTTATTCAATAAGTGAATTCTACAGATAATTTCTGTTAAATATAAATCACTACCCCTTGTAGAATTTACAGCAGCTCTGTGCAGCTAAAGCTACTGCAACAGATTAGGTTAAGCTCACTTGATATGCGTTTACTACTCTGCTGCAATTTTTTTTTTTTTTTTCTTTTTATCTGGTTCGCCCTATTGTCCCGGTGCAGCCTCTTGGCCAAGCTACCGACATCCTTGACCACCTCTGTGTTAGGATGTTTGCCTACCTGTTTTACCATAACTATGTATCCTGTACCTATGTTTCCTACCTATTTTCCTACCTATTTTTAATCTACCCATTCCCGAGAAATCACAGACTGCCGCGTTTCTAGAACAGTCGGTAAGTGAATTTCTATGGTAGATTCCTGCATTTACCCAGGCCTAAGCCTGTAACGTAGGAAAAACTCCCCCAGGAGAAAACCTACGCCAGGAATATTTACCCATCGCGCTCAAAAGTTCTTTTTCCGATGAAAAATTTCTGAAAAAAATTTTAGGTGTTTTCACCGGGCATCGAACCTCCGACCACTCCGAGCGAATGTGTAGAGACCGTGTAAGGCGTATTAGCCGGTTACGCCACAGACGCTCTTTACTCTGCTGCAGTTAAATATATTGCAGTTATTAGTTGGATAAATTTTTTTCTGTGCATGATATGTATGCTAATTTTCAGTTAAGCTATTTGGGAAGAGATCCACAGCCATTATTGACAAAGTCTCAGTTTATCAACTTTGAACCACTCACAGTTATTGACTGTTCACGACAAAACGAATCTCTAAAGAGCGCTCCTGTCGATGTTTGTCTAGAATTTGAGTCCTAAACCGACTTTCTAGCTGATACTTCAGCTTATTGCATGATCTTATATGATTGCATCGTTCAGTACAATCCTATTAGTGGAGATGTTCGAAAGTTTGTCTGAATTATCTTCACTTTTACGTAAAAAAATTAATATTTCAAAATGGAATATGCGGTAGACATGATTGGTTTTAAGCAAATGGGTGGTGAATATGTTCTAAAGGAAATAGCAATCATTCCTCTCAACGAGAGTGGTGATCCCATCGTTCATCTGATCAAAAAACCTTTTTCATGGAAAAGGCTCTCTGACGAATTGCAAGAAGAAAACATTCGCCTCAAACATAATCACGGAATAGCTTGGAATACTGATAGGCTTGACTACTCTCAAATTGCAAACTTACTTCGTAAATTTTTATATGATGCTACTAAAATTTTTGTTATGAATGAATTCAAACGAAAATGGTTTTTACGATTCAAGTTTCCGGCTTATAACATCAATCAATACGGCTATCCATCAAACCCATCTTTTAAGTGTATTACCACATGCACAAACCATAAACCAATTTATAAAACTGTCTGTGCACTACACAATGGCAATCTCATGAAATTATTCTATCTCTCACAAGATCACTTGTAAGAAAAAAAAATCAAAGAAAAAAAATAATAGAAAAAAAATAGTAGAAAACGCTGTAGGCATTCTGGATCCCGTTCGGATTCTAGATCACTGAGATGATCTACAATGCGTACGGATTCTGGATCATTTTGAGGAGAGAGTCATTAGTTTAACGATTGAATGAACGACCGATTTGTTATAAACGATTATTTGAAAAAAATCATGAAATTCCACGTACAATTTTTTTTTCTTTCGACTGTGAAACAAGGAAATCGTTCACAACGAACCTTGAAAAGTGAATTTCTAGCGTCCATGATGTCCGAGCTAAAAGATGGTGTGAATTTGAATGCCTTAATTATTTTCTGAAGGTCCAAAATGGTGGCCCGAAGAAAAAATCGAAATCTTCAAAATTCTATCTTCAAATGATTTTTTTTCTCTAAAACTATAGATCAAATCAAAAAATTCCTAGGAACAAAAAAGCCTTAAAATTACTCAAAGAATACACTCTAATTTTTCCAGGATTTTTTAAGCAATTTTTTTTTCCGAAAATTCGAAAAATCAAAGATTTGAAAAATTTCATCAAAAAATTTGAGGGTTTTCTTTGGGTGATTTCAAGACTTTTATTCTGGAAAATTTTTTTATTTTTTCTACAGTTTTCAAAATAAAAAGTAATGAAGATTCCAAGAATACTAGACTATAGGATTTAATGATTTTTCCGATCAAATTGCAGATGACGCTAATAATAAAAACAATTTATTTTGAAAATTTTCACGTATAAATTGAGTCTATAAATAAATGTGAAAAATAATTTTATTTCTGACAGTGGCACTCGCACTATGTTAGATCCCTACATATAATAAAATTTTTTCATTCATTGGTAGGCTAACTTGCAAAAGGAAACATTGTACAAGGTTTATAGACTGTACATCATAATTATTGTGATACGTAATTGTTTTCGGTTATCTTCTTTTCAGTAATTTTTTTTTCTCTGAATCGGTAAGTATATTCCTCTTTTATCCTTATCATCAAGGGCAATAGTATGTCTAGATCAAAAAGAGCAAAACGGAATTGTATTGACATGTTCGAAGCAGAGGAAGCGGAAGATGGAACATCTCAAGCTATTTTCTTGCCTTTTAACGATTCGGGAAGTTCAGATAGTGAATCGGATTCAGAACTTGATTGTTTTGTAGATAGTACTGAACAAATCCCAAAACAGAGTTACAGTAAGATTCTCAAAGAATATGATGATAACCAATCTAAACTCGAACCAAATTATGTGTATGAATGGGTGATAGGTGAAAAACGGTATGAAGCGCCTTGTAATAAGTTTCTTCTTTCAGATACTCTGAAAAAAGAATTGCAACAACTGTCAGCTGTTGAATTATTTGAATTATTTTTTTCTCTCGAATTGCAAACATAAATCCAGGATAGTACACGCAGGAACGGAATTGACATAACTTTGAATGAGTTACAATTATTTTTAGGAATAATTATCGCTTCTATTGTCAGCAGTCGAAAATCAGAGAGAGATTACTGGAGCACTAACGAAATTCTTTGTTGTGAACCAATAGCATCAGCGATGAGTAGAAATGACTTTCTAAAAATAAAACGTTACATAAAACTGAGCAAACCTGAGGATGCTAATAATCAAGATAAAGTTTGGAGAGTAAGAAACGTTTTGGAGATTTTCCGGAAAAACATAGCTCAGTTTGGATTTTTTTGCGCAGCTTTAGCTGTTGCCGAGATGATGGTGAAATTCCATGGAAGGGCACCTGCTTTACAATTCATGCCGAATAAACCCGAGAGGTTTGGGATAAAAATGTGGGGTATCTGTAGTATTGAAGGTTTTTTGTTTGATTGTGACATATATTGTGGGCAGGGCTCCCACATTTTTTCTACAGATGGAAAAATGAAGTTGAATAAGTGTTCCTTGGGTAGTCGCGTAGTAATGCTTATGGTACAAAAACTTCTCACTTCGGTCGGCCTAAAAAAAATCATTGATTATCATCTTTACTTCGATAATTATTTTAGTAATCCAGATCTCTTGGTTCATCTGAAGAAATTGGGCTTGATAGCGACGGGCACCGTGAGAATGGATAGAGTGAAGGAAAAAAATTATCTCGATAAAAAAGCTGAACGAGGAAGTTATCTTGTCAAACACGAAAAAAATTCTGGCATGAATTTTATTACAATCATGGACTCGAAACCCGTTTCCATTATTTCCACAGCTGCAGGTGTTACTCCCTTGCAACCTGTCAGTCGTTATTCGAAACGAAATCACAATAAAAATGAGATATCGTTGCCAATTGCATTTTCTTTGTACAATCGCAATATGGGTGGAGTTGATCTTCACGATGCACACTGCAGCAATCTGCTTCCAGGTATTAGATCTAAAAAGTGGACTTGGGCGATGCTATGTAGATTGATACAATCATCTATAGCAAACGCAACAGTATTATATAATTTATTACATAACACTAAGAAAGGAACTAAAGAGATTTCCTTGGAACTTGCAGCAAACTATCTGTCCAAAGAAAAAATTCATAAAAGCGTTGTTGCAGTTAATAAAAGAAACTGTGAAAATATGAAAAATTGTGGTACAAGAACTCAAAAAATATGTGTAACGTGCAACGTGTACTCCTGTTCCAACTGCTTCCCCACATTTCATAAATGAATCTGTAATTCTGTAATTCTGTAATCTGAAAAAAATAAATTAAAATACAAAAAAAAAAAAAAAAAAAATGACTGAATTATCGTTCACCTCCTCGTGGTAGAGTCGGGCAACAGCCATACTTTTGTTGGCAAAGAAACGTGAAAAAACATTTTTTGATGAAATTTTTCAAAATTTTGATTTTTCGAATTTTCGGAAAAAAAATTGCTTAAAAAATCCTGGAAAAATTAGAGTGTATTCTTTGAGTAATTTTAAGGCTTTTTTGTTCCTAGGAATTTTTTGATTTGATCTATAGTTTTCGAGAAAAAAAATCATTTGAAGATAGAATTTTGAAGATTTCGATTTTTTCTTCGGGCCACCATTTTGGACCTTCAGAAAATAATTAAGGCATTCAAATTCACACCATCTTTTAGCTCGGACATCATGGACGCTAGAAATTCACTTTTCAAGGTTCGTTGTGAACGATTTCCTTGTTTCACAGTCGAAAGAAAAAAAAATTGTACGTGGAATTTCATGATTTTTTTCAAATAATCGTTTATAACAAATCGGTCGTTCATTCAATCGAAAAACTAATGACGGAATCAAAAAGAGGACAAAATTTTACACAAGAAAATGTTCTTCCCGAATTTTTTCAGCACTTATAAACAAATGAAATCTGTCGCTCAAAAAAGCGTCCGTCGAGTAGCCGTTTGGGCGCTAATGGGTTAAAACGTACTTAAAATGTTTTTTATTTAATTTGTAGCCAAGATAAAATTTCAAAGTTCAATCGATTTTCATTGGATGGCTAAATTTAAATGTTTGCGAGTTAACTAATTGTATCATTTATGTTAGTTTAATAATTGAAAAATATTAAGCTTATGTTAAACATTGATATTTTTGTAATACTAATTATTATTTAAATTTTCCTTCGCTATTAAATTACTGTTGACATTTCTTGTACTTGATCCAAAAAAAATTTTGTATCATGGCTGATTATCCACTAACAGAAATTGTTGATATGATATTACTTTTAGGAGAATGTCACAACAATTACGCCGCTGCATCAAAACTTTATGCCGAACGGTTTCCAGATAGAAGACATTGCACTGATATGACAATAAGAACTTTAACTGAAAGGGCTCGCCAAGGGCATCTTGTTCGCCAACGCCAACATTATGATTATGAAAATAACGATGTGCGAACATTAACAATTCTTGCAGCTGTCCATTTAGATCCGCACATTGGTACTCGACAGATTGAAAGAGAAACGGGTATACCGCAAAGTACAGTTTCGAGAATCTTATAATTTTTAAATTATCATGCTTACCATCTTACTCTAACGCAAGCCTTATAGCCACGTCATTTTTCAGCGCGAATAAATTTCTGCTAATGGGCTTTGCGAATCATACAAAATGATCCCGATTTTTCCGATATGTACTTTTCTCTGATGAAGCTAAGTTTTACAGTGACGGGCAGCTGAACAAACATAACTGTCACTATTGGTCGTACGAAAATCCTTACTGGTTCAGAGTTGTAGACCATCAAAATCGATGGAGTCTGATGGTCTGGTGCGAAATCGTAAATGGGTATTTGATTGGACCATACTTTTTTTATCAAAATGTAGACAGGTTTAACTACTTAGCATTCATGAGGGATCACTTACCTGGTCTGTTGGAAAATGTTGACTTGGCGACACGACAAAGAATGTGGTTTTAACAAGATGGTGCTGTACCTCATTTTGCACTTATTGTATGGGAGTTTTTAAATAACCGTTATCATGGCAGGTGGATTGGACAGGGAGGCACAATTGAATGGCGTGCTTGTTCACCAGATCTCACATCACCCGACTTTTTTTGTGTGGGTACGTGAAAAATATTGTTTTTGCACAATGGCCAACAGCGAGAGAGGATATGATGGAACGAATCCGAAAAGCTTGCGCAGCCATTACTCGAGAAACATTCCTCAGGACTGTGGACAGTTTTGAAAGACGTATACGTTGTCTTAAAGCCAATGGAGAAAACTTCGAACAATATATCTGTGGCTAATCGCAGCTTTAGTGAGAGGCAAGGAGATTCACGATAATCTAGCACCCCGACGTGAGAGGCAAGGGGACTCACGATAATCCAGCACCCTAAATGAAACGAAACTTACTACGTCCACGTCGTTGTTTCCGGATAACTCTAAAAGTAAGATAAAAAAACTTTTTTTTTTACTTTTTCCGTACTAAAAAATGCCACTCACCACTTAATAAGAATCAAGAATTGAGAAAAACGTCCTTAACTGACCGTGATACGACCTTTTAAAGGTTAGGTTGAAAAATCACGAAATCTCTATGGTCATGTAAAAAGTAATATTCATTTAGGACCTACTATCAAAAAACAAAAATTGCAGTTGAAAACAGGGTTTATTGATAAAAAATGTGTTCTGACCTTCAAATAACCTCGAAAATTGATCTCAAGGTCAAACTTATCAAAGTAATTTACACTTTTACCATTTATTGATCCTTCTAAAGCATCATGACCGGTAATGTTACCCATAAAATCACGTCATTTTCGAAAAAATATCTCAAATCGATTTTTCAGACATATAAGAAATTTAAAATATATGATAGTTATCAGATATTACATTAGCTATGAAATATTTAAATTTTTGTTATAATAAAGTAGAAATTAAAGAATTTTCGTTAAGATGAACATGTGCCTATTTATAGTTCTTTAGAACAATGTTAATTTGTATTATATTTCATAAAATTTTTTCTTATTTATGATATAGCTCCGAATCTATTAAACGTTAGTGCCTACAATTTTAGTTTTTTCCACATTTTTATGTAAGAAAACATCATGTATATATGCATAATAAATCGATACTTTAAATTTTGCGATACAGTTGTTTTTGTTTGGCATGGTATTTAAATTGCTTAATTATTTGTATGTTATAGCAACAAGTTACAGCGCAACTTTAAGAAACTCATCTAAATTTGAAATATTTTAAAATACCTAGTTGAATTTAACGCGATGGAGGCGCTTCGCTGGATCGCGTTCGCCGCGACCTGACCACGCACTCAGATGCATGCAAGTAAAAGCTCTATATTTTGATGAGAAATGAACTTAGAAACATCTTGCTTAGCTCAAAATGTTTGTTTTAATTTGTATTATAGTGTCTAGTGATTTTAATAGAACAATTTTAATTATAAGGCTGATTCCATTCAGATTCATGCAGGCCGTCACTGATCGAATTTTTTTTTTCTTCTAAGTAATAAAAATACCTTCTATTATGTATATAAAGATAAAATTTACCTCGTAGAACGCTCAAAAAAATTTTTTTTTTTTACTACAGCAATTTTAGTGTTGGATGTAAAAACGAAAATTCAAAAATTGAAAATGAACCTCTACTTTTAAATGACTATGGCTCCGTCAATTTTCAACCTTTTTGGGCGTTCTTTTAACGAAAGTGTGAGGAATTTTGTCTTGTTTAAAATACAATCTCGATTTTTGTAATACAATTTGATCTCACCGAGTTCTTTACGAAAAACCGAAAAAAGCGATTTTTTTCAAACACGATTTTTTCAAAAACTATATTTTTTTTTTTTTGAAATTTTTATATGATTTTATACATAAAAAATACTAACTTTTAGAGTAGGTGAGAATATGCGATTTTGCCTTATTTTTTTTAACAGATTTTTAAACGTTTTTTTTATACTTTCGATTTTAAAACATTGATACCATGGCGCATCGTACTATTTTTCCAACTTTACGTGTTCTTACAACTATTATTATGCTTTTATTTATTAATATATCAAAAATATCAACAATAATCTTTAAAATAAACCCCGGATCGAATATTTTGATCAATAAAAACCAAAGTTATGACGATTTAAGTTTTAAAAAAAATGCTGAAACTTTAAATAAATATGATATTTACATTGAGGAAACGCAATTTTCGTTAAAGATTCAAATCTGAAGATATAAATTTTTTAATTTAAAAAAAAAGTTATTTTGATGAAAGAATATATAACCATTTATCCTCTTTTTATGGTACATTATTATAATAAAAATTTTTTTTGTTAAAGAATATAATTTTTTTATCAGTTTGAATTTCGCGCCTAGAATTTGAATTTATTTTGTAGGTAGTTGACGCATGTCACTACTAGGTGGCGATGATTCGTTCTTTGCATTCTCATCAACGACTTAACGCGTTTAAAAATATAAGAAAAGGAAGATAAAAAATAAAGTTGTTTAAGAAAAATTATTTTTTTCGATCTGTCATTGAACAGAATATCAATAATGGCATCACTGATTGTTAAAATGAAGTGCAAGGATTTAAAAGAAAGGCACAAAAAAGTTGTTTATGATTGCTCCAAAAGTCCGCTTAGAGAATTAGGTGATCTAACGGAGTCTTTGAAGCGCTTGTATCCAAATACTTCTTTCTCTAGAGAAAATAAAGTATGCCCTTCGTGTTACAAAATATTATTAGATGAAGTGAAAAATGCGCCTATTTCATCGACTTCAAGCAGTCAACAATCTTCGGAAGATTTTATTCATAGTGAGGCTGTGGTAGAACAACTCAACGAGACTTCAAGTAATTTGAAATTAAACATTTCACCAATTAAAATGCCTCAAAGTATCAATATCAAGATGCGAGAATCTTATGCTCTCCGAAAAAGAAAACAAATAAACGATGCATTTGATTCACAAATAGCAAGTAAAATGATGAAAGTCTACGATATAACGGATTTGCCCGCATTGAATGAAAATAATGAATGTAAAACAAATGATAATGGCTTGAGAATATTAAAATTGCATTAGATAATTGTTCAAATTTTCTTGAGAAAGTGCGATTGTTGAGTATTATACCAAGTGATATTTCCAAAGATTATTTATCATCAGTTTTACCAAATGTAACTATTTATATGATTGATCAAGCACGATCATTGGTAAATAATAATAAAATTTACAAGCAGTCTGAGAACTATTGTGGACATTCTTTGGATAGTGAAATTGTAATGAAAGTAAAGGATTATTATCTGAACGATGATTTTAATTGTTCTCGTCAAAGTGCGAATAAAAGCGATACAGTATCTATCAAAGAAAATGGTATAAAAACTAAAAAAGTCAAACGCTTTCTTACGCGAAGTATAAAAGAAATATATCAATTATTTAAAGATGAAAATCCTGAAATAAAAACAAAAATTGGTAAATCAACATTCTACGCTTTAAGACCGAAGTGGGTTATACTAAATCCACCCACCGATTCGTGTCTTTGCGTTTACTGCGAGAATCTTAAACTTATGTTAGATGCTTTGAATAATTATAAAAAAGAGAATAAACAAGACATTGCAGATTTGGAATTGAAAATATGTTCTTCACTTTTTTGTTCAAAAGATGATATGAAATGTGTACTAAGAGAATGTAAAGAATGTCCCATTGGAGATTCTATTGATTTACAAGTAATTTCTTTGACAGAAGAAGATTTATATGAAGCAATAATTTATGGTATTTGGGAAAAATCAAATTTACTGAATAAAACTAGCACAATTGAAAATTTCTTAATAGAGCTAAGAGAGCGCGCTCTCACTGTAAGAGCTCATAAATTGGTCAAAGAAATTCAACGTATAGCAATTAAAGAGGTTAAACTTTTAGCGAAAAATAATGACTTCCAATTAGTTATTCATGTCGATTTTGCAGAAAATTGGACAGTTCTGCTTCAAAATGAAATTCGAAGCTATCATTGGAGTAAAAACCAAATATCAATATTTACGTCGGTATGCTATTTTGGAAATGATAAAACAGTCAGTTATATCACCGACTCTGACGATATCAAACATGATTCGTCTCATGCCCTAATGGCTATAAATTTAATCATCGATAACTTAAAACAAAAACATACTGCGCAAGATCTTGATGAAATCATAACCATTTCCGATGGAACTGCCAGTCATTTTAGAAATAGATAACAATTCTATGAGCTTCAAAACTCAAAAATAAACAGAAAATGGCTTTTTTCTGCAACAGGTCATGGTAAAGGCGCTTGTGACGGTATTGGTGGTTTAGTTAAACATTATGCTACCACGCATAATCTGTCCAAGAAGAGTGCAGATTTTATTAGAAACGCTGAAAATTTCGCCACTCACGTATCAAAATATACTCCGTCGATTAACATTCTTGTTATCCGCAAGGATGAGTTAGAAGTTTTTCGACTGACAAAAAAAATGGATTGGTTAGGAAATGCAAAAAAAATTAAAGGTATCCAAAAGATTCACTGTTGGAAAAGTGAACGAAACCAAATCTACACTGCCAAAACTTCGAGACATGAGTGGCAAGAAGTAAATTGGAAGGTTTTATTCAAATTCGGATTTTTTTATTCACATTAGCTCTCAATTCATTAGTGTTCTTTCTCAATTGTATCGCATATTATTTTTTCATTGAAAATAACCAAATAATATATTTTAGTATTTAAAAAACTCACCTTTTCAAAATTCAAATTCAAAATTCAAAATTCAAAGTAAATATATTTATTTAAAGTTTCAGCATTTTTTTTTAAACTTTAAATCGTCATAACTTTGGTTCTAATTGATCAAAATAATCGATCCGGGGTTTATTTTAAAGATTATTGTTGATATTTTTGATATATTAATAAATAAAAGCATAATAATAGTTGTAAGAACACGTAAAGTTGGAAAAATAGTACAATGCGCCATGGTATCAATGTTTTAAAATCGAAAGTATAAAAAAAACGTTTAAAAATCTGTTAAAAAAAATAAGGCAAAATCGCATATTCTCACCTACCCTAAAAGTTAGTATTTTTTATGTATAAAATCATATAAAAATTTCAAAAAAAAAATATAGTTTTTGAGAAAATCGTGTTTGAAAAAAATCGCTTTATTTCGGTTTTTCGTAAATAACTCAGTGAGATCAAATTGTATTACAAAAATCGAGATTGTATTTTAAACAAGACAAAATTCCTCACACTTTCGTTAAAAGAACGCCCAAAAAGGTTAAAAATTGACGGAGCCATAGTCATTTAAAAGTAGAGGTTCATTTTCAATTTTTGAATTTTTGTTTTTACATCCAACACTAAAATTGCTGTAGTAAAAAAAAAATTTTTTTTGAGCGTTCTACGAGGTAAATTTTATCTTTATATACATAATAGAAGGTATTTTTATTACTTAGAAGAAAAAAAAAATTCGATCAGTGACGGCCTGCATGAATCTGAATTGAATCAGCCATAAGTAAGTTGAAAATGCTTATAAACAAATACTTCTCCTAAACGAGTACTTTTGGCTGAAATTTTAATTTGAAACTAATATAAACTTGTAATAAATTAGAATAATTATTTGTGATTGAGTTCCTTTTAAAGCTTATAATTAAAGCTTCAAAATAAGAGGTCGTAAAGCTATTTATTGTTAGAAGTGTAGTTATGACCCGTTAAACGCTATAGTGAAGCGCTGATTTTCGACGAATTAAACAAAAATAGCAATATTTCTGCTATTTTAAAAATATAAATTTCTTTGTTATTTCATCGGGAAAACAAAAGTATTCAATAGTATTTTTATGCTACGTGGGGTAAAAATGCCGACCTACAGTGTCGCATTTTTATCCCAAGTGACATATACGATTTTTTTTCATACTGGGCTAAAATCACGTACAACTTAGACTTATTGATAATTCATCATTATTGAAAAACCAGCGCGAAAAATCATCTGCTACTCTCGGCCGAATATGTTTCCTCTTTGTCTGCTACTCTCTCACTGATGATAATTGATTAAATAAATCATTAATATATCATTATAATGCACTCTTATTATACTTTTATTATAACACACTATAGATTATAATTCATAAAAATAAAACAAATTAATTAATAAAACAAAAAAAATAATTCTAAAAACTAAAAAATTAAATTACACAATCAATCGCATCACACATTTCAACTTTTTATAATAAAAAATATTTTTTACAAACTTTTCTATGATACATATGAGAGAGTCTATGTTTGTTACCGATGAATAGAACAGGATGGACTATAATACATATAAAAGAAAGAGAAAGAGAGAGAGCAAATGTTGTTTTCGATGAATTGAAAAGAATAGACTACAATATACATGAAAGAAAGAAAGAGAGAGAGAGAGAGAGAGAGAGAGAGTTGATGCTTATAACCGGTAAACAGAAAAGGCTAAGTGTATACTCCCCACTCTTAAAACGCACGTAAGAGATTCGAGAACAGAAAAATAAGTCGGAGCGTGTGCCGGCCTGAAAGCATAAATTTTTATTGCTTGCGTTCGAGCAAATGACGTGTTTTTAGCCAGGGTATGAGAAAACAGTACCTTATGCACCAAGTACATTACGCACGCGGTGCATATAATATTTTATAACAAGAGGGGTACTTTTCAACGGTAGACTTTCAAACACATTGTTTTTGTCCAATCGTGGTGGTTCAGAAGAAAGACTCGAAGGGCGTTCGTTTGTGCGGCGATTATACAAAATTAAATGACGCGGTAAAGCGGTCCAATTTTTCATTAGCCAAGGTCGACGTAGCACTAGCAAGTTTAAAAGGTAGTAAGTATTTTCCGAAATTAGACGCTAAAGCAGGATTTCATCAAGTTAAATTGGATATTGAGAGTCAGAAGTTAACTACGTTTATTACGCCGTTCGGTGGATTTATGTTTACTCGACTATCATTTGGAATAAATTGCGTGCCGGATTATTTTTCGCAATAATTTGCAGAATTATTTCGCGACATAAAAAATATAACGGTGCATGTTGATGACGTGTTAGTACATACTTCAACAATCAATGAACACGAGGTAATTTTAAACGAAATATTCGCAAGACTTCAAAAAGCAGGTGTTACACTTAATAAAAAAAGTGTGTTATTCGTATTCAGGAAATCGAATTTCTAGGTCATATTGTATCTCATAATGGGGTAAAAGTACATCCTAAGCGTGTGTCTGCTATCTTGGAGTGTGTATCCCCTCTTGATAAACAGGCTCTCATGAGGTTTTTAAGCTTCGTTAATTACGTTAGCAGATTCGTTCCAAAGAAATCAGACGTTCTTGAGCCTTTAAATTCTCTCTTAAAAAGTGACACTCATTTTGTATGGACGGATGTGCAAGAGAGAGCCTTTCAAGAAATTAAATCGCTCATCACTCAGGCTCCAATTCTAGCATTTTTTGATTACAAAAAAACTATAATCGTTCAAGCCGATGCGTCCAGTTATGGTTTAGGAGCAGTGCTAATACAGGATGATACTCAAGTTCATGAGATAGTAGCATATGCATCAAGAACGCTTTTTGCAAATAAAAAAAGATTCAGCCAAATTGAAAGAGAATCTCTGGCGTTAGCGTACGCGTGTGAGCATTTTAAAAAGTATGTGACAGGAATTTACATAGTCTTGGAAACAGACCACAAGCCCCTTATACAAATATTAAAAACAAACCCGCTGGATGACCTCACCCCTAGGTTACAGAGAATACGTTTTCGTTTAATGAGATATAACTACTCTATAACGTTTGTACCGGGGTCGCAGTTAATACTCGCAGACTGCTTGTCACGCGCGCCAAGTAATTACCAATCGAACGTTGAAGACGAGCTGGCCGAAGAGCTAGAAAGTTATGCGCGGTTTGTGATCGCTAGTTTACCAACGTCAGTATCGATGCTTGAGAAAATTCGTAAAGAAAAAAACAATGATATCATTTGTAAAACTCTCATAGAGTACTGCAACCAAGGCTGGCCGTCAAAAAAGAATTTAGGAAAGGGTCTCTTACCGTATTTCAAATTTAAAGATAACATATCATTTACAGAAGAGTATTTAATGTATAACGCAAGACTAGCAATTCCGCCGAGTTTGCAGTTAGAAATTTTGAAAAAAATTCATATGGGTCATCTAGTTATAAGTAAATGTAGAGCTTGTGCTCGTCAATCTGTGTGGTGGATCGGGCTTAGTAAACAGTTAAAAAATTTAGTTGAATATTGCCCCAAGTGCGTCGAGCACCGTATAAACAATAAAAAACCATTTGTTCAAGATGAGATTCCGGATGGACCATGGATAAAAATTGGCATGGGTTTGTCCAAATGCGGTAAATGGTACTTAGTCATGGTAGATTATTACAGTAAATACTTAGAAATTCATGAATTAACTGAACTTACTCAGAAAGTGATAATGAAGAAATGTCAAGAAACATTTGTTCATTTTGGGATTCCTCAAATTGTACGGTCAGACTGAGGGAAGCAGTTTGAATCAGAGCTCGATAAATTCGCAAAAGAGTATGAGTTTACTCATGTACCAAGCTCACCTTATTATCAGCACAGTAATGGCGCTGTTGAAGCAGCCGTAAAAATCGCAAAAAATATTATAAAAAAGTGCGACGACATCCAGCTAGGATTATAAGCTTACAGATCGACTTCTTTGGAAAACAGTTTCAGTCCAGCCGAACTAATGTTCTCAAGGAAAATCCGCTCTAACGTTCCCTTCCCGCCATCTAAGCTTAAATCGTCAGTGAATCACAAAAAAGTCACTATGTTTGAGCGAGAAAGAAAAGCGGCCCAAGCAAAACAGTACGACAAACGGCATAGAGCAAGCCAACTATCTGATCTGTTCGTAAACGATAGCAACGGCATAGAGCAAACCAACTATCTGATCTGTTCGTAAACGTCTGAGTTATTGATAAGCGTGTATACGGCAAGGTTATACAAAGGCTCGCTTCGCCTAGATCGTACTTAATTTAAACGGAACAAGGCTTAGTAATTAAACGCAATCGATGGCATTCAGTCCCGGCTCCTTACAAATCACCGAGGGATAACGTTTCTTATAACAATATACCAGCTGATTCAGAAGAGAACAGTAATTACGATGATAAAAATTTAGAAGTGGAAAACGCACATTCAAACAAGCCGAGTACGCGTGCTTTAGACAACGAGATCGACAACGAAGAAGACCAAACATCAGTCAATGAAGGAAGATCGAGCAGACCACATCGAAACTGCGGACCACCAAACTTCTATGGCAACGTGGTCACTCATTAGCTTCGATTATGATTCTCACGTGTGTCCGGGTAAAAAAAAAAGAGAAAGAGGATGATGCATGTAATTGAGATATAGTTCCAGATTTCAAAGATTATCTACATTGTGTTATTATTATCTATATAATTGTAACTTTTTATCAATCTTGTAATGCCTTATAAGCTTTGTATTCTATCATACTTTTATTAAATAAAAATAGAGAGATGTTGTGTGTGTGCGATCTTAGCGCCACGCAGGCGGCGTTTCTATGAATGTGTATTAATCCAACGTACGGCAGTTGCCGGCGAGCCTGCACGAGCTAAGCACGCACTTACAGAGTACGCTTCTCGAGACGTGTATCATAACCTAGCGTGTTATATTATTTCGTCCTGTGTCACTTATACTACATAAAATAATAGGTAATATGCAAAATTTGAGGCATATTTATCTAGTTGTTTTCGAGATCTAATTGGGTAAATGAATACACACACACACACACACACACACACACGCGCGCGCGCGCACGCACGCACGCACACACACACGATGGATGTTGGGGTGGGTCAAAAAAATCATAAACAACTAAACTAATTTGACAATATTACATTGTCGTTTAAACGAATTATTACGAAAAGAGCCGATCATTTTTTAATATGAGCTCAGTCGGTGGAGCGTTGGATTCGTAATCTCGCGTTTCTGGGTTTGAATCCCGCTCACAGCAACCGATCGATAGAAGTACCACTGTACGTTGTACGTGTTTTATTTATAAACACACTTACGAGTTCCGTCGCTGATTAGCATCACAAATAGCATAAATATATTAAAGAAAAGAACAAAAAAAAGTATAAAAATTCTTAGACTGGGCAGAGATTAATATTTACCAACTAAAATTTACCTTGCATTCATGGCATTTTTATTGCATTTAATAATAATATTGCTAATATATAATTATTAAAAGTATGAGATTATTTAAATATCTAAGTACGCACATGTTTGTAAAAATAACAAACTCCGCGTATTAATTCAATAATAATTTTTGTGTTGATTTTTAAACTATACAAAAATTTGACGAATAACATAAATTTTTTTATTGTTTATGAACAGATATACGTATACATCTGTGGATATATCTTTATAGAATTACTTTATATAATTTATCTGGTAAATATTTAATTAAGTATTTTTATTAGTATGTAAGTTTATACCAGCATATGTACAGGTTGCATTGTCTACTTCTTTCTCAAGTATGAGGTTATTTGAATAACTAAGCACACACATGTTTGTGAAAATAACAAACTCCGAGTGTTAACTCTACAAAAATTTTTGTGTCGACTTTAAAAATACACAGAAATTTTTAAATTACAAAAATTTGACGAATAACACAAAACTTTTTACGGTGTACTAGATGATTAGAGCCGCTGTGGCTCAGGGGCTAGGCCAGTCAGTAGTCGGTGATCATGAGAGAGTCGGTAAGATAGAGTGCGACCACTCAACTATTACAAGTTGAGTCTGATCACTATGCTGGGAGGGCATGAGCTCTCGATGCGCCAAAAAAGTGTGTCTGAGTGAGTCTCCCGGCTTGAAAATAGGCCAGCACAATGAGAACAAACATTCTGGGGTAAAAAAGGTAGGGATTCCTCTTAAGAAAAAACTTTTTTTTTCATTACAAGGATACTTGAATTTAAAGTTAATTTGTTAAATAATCGTAATCAGGGTGCCAAAGAAAATTTAACTTTTCTACATTTTATCAAAAGCAAAATTACGTATTTATAGTATTAAGTTTATTGAGTGTCAATTCAATCACTTATAACGATTGTATGTGAAAATAATATTATTATGATACAATTATAGATAAAAATATAATATATTAAGTGAAACAAAAATACAAGTGGAATATTCTAAAAAATAATAAGACGTAGAAATATAAGAAATATATTAAACTGAATGAATGAGTCAGTAAGAAAGCGCTGATTAGACACTCGAAATCAGCTAGCAACAAGTCGTGAACGGAAGAAATAATGGCGAACTAGCCGACAAGTTAAGACCTGTCGAGAACGAACAAAGTAAAGCATGGAAATTCAGAAGCTACAAGGAGGAAGCTTCTAGAAGAATAAAGAAGTAGAAAACAACGAACTCGCCAGGTATAAATACAACTGGATGAATCACGCCGCGGTTTATTAGGCTACTACTCGGAGAGACTTTTTGGGGCGAGAGACCTCTGGTAGTGTAGGACCGGGCGCCTCAATAAAGCACGTGAGTCGTCCCGTATTGAGCATAAGGGTCTGAGACCTTTGTCACCGAGATCGTGCGTTCATTACGTTCGGCTGATGTATACACGAATTCAGGTTTGCCCGGGTTTATGCCTACAGTCTTCAAAAGAAAGGTCTCAGATCTTTATATTTAAGGCAGAACGCCTCATCAAATCGCTCCATTGATAAGAGTTCCACACCTCAAGATTCACAAACGTCTCTCGTCCCAAAAAGTTTCTCTGTGTAGGCTGTAGCGCACCAAGAGAGATGTAGACTACTAGAATCCGTCCAGAGCATAGAAAAGCACAAATCCACGATCGATGCAAAAGAGACGTACCAGCGACTTTAAACCATCAGTACATTAGACATCTTTCTCTCTCTCTCTCTCTCTCTTGCGAATAAGATAACAATAAGTCAATTAGTTTATTTTAAATATCATCTTATTTAATTATCTACCTTCACACAAATTGATTACTTGGATTAGCCAAGCTTAGTCGTGATAACAAGATATCCACAATCTAATTAATTATTAAACGTGAAAACGTAACAACAGCTTATAAAATATTTATTTATATTTTTATTTAATATTATTAATATATTACAAACCATACTGACAATTAATAAATAAAACATGATTTTTTATAATCCACGCAGGGAGAGCTATTCGAGTTTATTATTTTTTATTGGTTCAACTATGTAAGCGTGAAAATATGAATCAAAAATTATTTCTTCAAAAAGCGACAGGTAAAAATATATTTCCCATTTTAAAGTAACTATTTTAATTATTTTCCCAGATCGTGTTTCACTATTCAATAAATTAACAACTACCATACTTCCTATATTATATTTTACTCCACAAATTTGCACTTCTTTATCCAATAATCTCTTTTATCATCTTTTTCCGGTTCATTGAAACAAGTTTAATTCTTGCTGCTGTAAGGAGAACCAAGTTTTATCTTTTCCATAAAGTTTGCACAGTGCATCATTTGACAAATTTTTACGGTTATTTTTGTTCCAATTGTTTCCAACAGATTTTCGTTGCAACTGATGGATTGAGCGGTAGATTTCATAATACGGTAAATTTGATTCGTATCGCATACTCCAAAAATTGACGAATGATCCATTCTTCAGCAATAGACTTGGATAATGCGTCAAGTGATGAAATTTGGGTTTTAATTTACCATAGAATTGCTTGTATAATGAATTAAGATTTTCTATATAACTATTTGAACGTGGTGCATTTTCACGACTTATTCTTGGAGAAAGAATTAGGTCCATTAATTGGCGTAAGCTTTTATATAAAACCCAATGTGGATCGTCTTTTTATAAATCAAGTCACCAATAATCAAAGCAAAATTTTGAACTAAAGATAGAATTTTTTGCTGCAGACATTTTTAATTCAAGTTTATTTTTTAATCGGTCAAGTGTAATAATCGGTGGTTTGTTTAATTGATCATTTAAATTAATATTAAAACTTTGAATTATGGTGTTTGATGCTTGAAAAGTAAAAATTTCTTTTTCGAAAATATACGTATAAATAATCGACCTCATCGCATACATGCATACGCCTACCGTGACATTCTCTGTGACATGAAAACCGTTAACTTTGTTGAAAACGCATTCTTTTTTGTTACCTCTAAAATGATCATTTGTGCATTGAATGTCTAGTCCATAATTACTTCTTGAACGCAATTTTGATTCATCTCCAACGACCCGTTTTGACGATTGTTGAGACGTAACTTTACAACAACAAAAAAAATAATTAGCCTTAAACGATTCAACAAATCGCATACACTGTTCAAGCCTAGATTGTCTCCTAATACTAACATCAGTAGAAATTTAACATTTTTAACAAAACCATTGATATTTATGCAAATTCCGGTAGTTTGCAGAAAGTTGAGTTTGTCAATAAATTTTTGGAAAATACTTTGATTACTAACTTTCTTTTGTCCTGAGCATGAAACAGTATGCAACAGATAATATTATCTAATCGTGATGCCATGTAGGGTTGTAAGCACGCAATCGAAGCATATACAGCTCCAAGTTTATTATCTCCCGTTTGCCTACCTAGTGGATTTTTTATTTAAGAAAGAAGTTCGAATATTTAGATTTCCATAGGTCAGTCTGTATTATGTTAGTTATAATATTTGTTTCATTCCACAGCGTTCTACAATAATTCAATATTTGGTTAAATACACCAGGAATTTGCAAAAAATTTTGAGGCTTTTTTTCAACGGGATATACAGAGCTTGTAAGTTTTCTAATACAAACATTGGCACATCATCGACTATTTTTTCTGTAAATGTTTTACCAATTGTAAAATATTCATAATCTATTAACCCTGGTTCTTTAGTAGCTGAAATCTTTTATGTTCGGTTATAATACTTTCAAAAATGTTTCTATGCTTATCTATCGAGTTTTTAATTTTTGTTTTAATCGAACGCAAAATCTTCTTCTCATTTAAAATATATATTATATCGCGTTTCAAAGAAGGCTAATAAATTTCTCGTAGAAAAGTATAAAAATAATTTACAACAATATCAACTATTATTCTTGGTAAATTTGTATTGCTGTATAATGATAAAATAAATCTTAACAAGTGATTAAGAATAAACATTAAATCCATTATAATTATTTTTAAAAAATTACAATTATATAAATAACGATCAGAATTAAATTAAATTTATAGATTAATGGAATTATTGAAACTGAACTATGTTATTTTTTTTAACCACTGAACAAAATTTAGTTACCCAAGGACTACCTTTATTATGATTGAAATTATAAATCGCTTTGTCGATAAAGTTCCATACGAAATCACAAAACAATGGAAAAGTATTTAAAGCAGTTAAACATTTGTAACACGCTTCTACCGCACAAAGCATGTTTTCATAAAAAGATTTTTCCTTATTTAAAATAAGATACGTTTGTACATTTTCAAGAGGTCCAACAAAAATTATATAAGGGTGAATTTGCTGTTTTAGATTTTTTAACTGGTTTTGAAAATTTTGTTGCTCCTCATCTTGATTTTGAGAATCCTGTATTAAAATATTTATTAATAAATTACTTATTTAAATAAGACATTGATTTTTATCAAAATTAATATTATTTTGTATTGGTAAATAATTTTGAAGATTATTTTCATATTATTAACTATATATGCAGAATAAAGCATTGAAGCATTTGTTGTTTAGTCAGTTTAAGGGCATGACCGAGCTCGCTACCTTTTAAAATAATTCATTAATATTTTAATTCCAAGTTTACGAGTAAACGGTACGTTAGATCGAGTTCTCTCATTACAGTAAGAAAATTTGTAATATTTAACTTGAGTGCGGACAACTTACAGAATTTATCAAAACACTGTACATAAAAAGTTATAAGCAATTTTTCGGTATAAAGTATTTTGAGGTTAGATTTATCGAGCTTGATACGTAATTTCTATTCCAAGGTTATAAAAAATAACAAGTCCAAATGAATTTTTATTTTAACAAAAATTATTGTATTAACATATCTTTAACATATTTTTAGTGCGACGAGTCATTACAATTGTTTAAATTACACCGCCACACAAAAAAAAGTGGTCTGACATCGGAACCAGACCACCCTACCCGTATGTTTTTCGGGTCGCTGAATTCGAATTCGGGGTCGGTTTGACCCCATCACGTCAGGGTCAAGGTCAGTTCAAGGTCAAATCGAGAAGAAACGATTTATGCCGAGAAAAGTGCCATACCTTTATGTTTTTCGAGTCGCTGAATCCGAATCCGAGGTCGGTTTGACCCCATCACGTCAGGGTCAAAGTCAATTAAAGGCCAAATCGAGAAGAAACGGTTCATGCCGGGAAAAATGCCATGCCGTTATGTTTTTCGGGTCGCTGAATCCGAATCCGAGGTCGGTTTGACCCCATCACGTCAGAGTCAAGGTCAGTTCAAGGTCAAATCGAGAAGAAACAGTTTTTGCCGAGAAAAATGCCATACCTTCATGTTTTTCGGGTCGCTGAATCCGAATCCGAGGTCGGTTTGACCCCATCACGTCAGGGTCAAGGTCGGTTAAGGGTCAAATCGAGAAGAAACGGTTCATACCGAGAAAAATGCCATGCCGTTATGTTTTTCGGGTCGCTGAATCCGAATCCGAGGTCGGTTTGACCTTATCGTTCACAGTTTTGCTACAATTCATATAAAATATTAAAAATACCGGAACAGTTTTTTCGTCATTATTAGGTTACATTTGCATGTATTTTGACGTGGTATTTTGGTTACTTTTTATCTTTCTTGTAGTTTTATGAGACTCAAGTCTCTTCTAATCAAAGCGCTGGATATTGCAGTTGAGGAAACTGCTTAATCCTTCTTTCGCTTGTAACGTTCTCTTTTGTTTTCAAAGGATCTATGTAGTGGATTTCTAATACTTTTCGAATTACCGTTATCTTCAGTGTCTCTTTTTAATAGCCAACAGTAGTCTGCCATCATATTTACGTCCCATTTTCCTTGCCAACGCTGTTCGACTTCTTTCAGATCTTGATGGAAACGCTCACCTTGCTCTTGGCTGTAATCGCCTAAATTCTCTGGAAAATAGCTAACATGAGAATCTAGGAAATGGAGTTTAAGATTCATCAAACATCCCGAACGCTGAATGTTACTTACCATATTTGCTACGATGGCTTCAAAGTCTGCACTTTTCTCATTTCCAAAGTTTCGAGCAACATTTCGAAAACCAAGCCATGCAGCTTTTTCTAAATCGTTCATTGTATTTATAAAATGTTCATCGTAAAATAGTTTTCTGATCTGAGGTCCATTGAATATCCCTTCTTTCAACTTAGCTTCAGTCAATTGAGGAAATTGATTTGTCAGGTATAGAAAACATAGTCCTTTCTTATTTGAAGCCTTCACAAATAGTTTCATTAACCCGAGTTTAATATGGGGAGGCGGAAGTATCTTTGTTAAAGTATTTGCGGAATGTCTCCTCTCGATTCCTGTAGAAAGTTGACTTCGTTTTCTGTTCTAGCATTCCACGGCTTTTCAGCTCCGCAGCCATATACTCAGAAACATCTTTGGGTAGACACATGTTTCTGATAAAATCGTTCAAACTGTCCTGATTAAATAGTTTTGCAGGTTTATTTTTTGTCCCTTTTGGAATATATTCCTCATCTCCATCTCCTTGTTCCCAACTGTCTTCAAGTTCTTCTTCACTAACTACAATTTCTTCTGTATCTGTTGCTTCAATACTCGTTGAAGCTTTATTCATTGAAGTGCTGGTATTCATATTTTCAATATTGGACTCCCAAATATTTGCTGGTACAACAGAAGACACTATTAAGTAACATATTTTTGATTTTGTCTTCGCATTGAATCCCTCTACCGCTGTATTGCAAAAGTAACAGTCTTCTTGTGATTCAGGAATAGACCATATTGGTGAGCTGTACTTTAAAACTTTATTGTTTTTCTTTTCATTCCATTGTCTCAGTATGTTGTAACGTGAGCAGCAGATACTATCTGGAGCAAACGTATCATCTTGACTGGAAAGTACACTCTTATAACATTCACGATGTATACTTCTACATTTATTAGTCATTTTACTGCGCAATTCGCTTACTTTATATCTCCCGCAAACAAAACAGAACATATTCCTATCGCGACAACAGTCATGGTTGGTTGAGCCATAAGTTGTTCTTGTAGCCTCATACTCCTTATCAGCCAAGTCGCCAACCAATAAGAAGCTGTGGTTGCTTGATGACGACGCCTGCGGGCCCGCTTTCTCACCCAGACCAGCCGCCGATACTGGGGTTCTGATCCCCTGTATCGTAATAGGTAATCCACCCGTGCCTGCCATGACGGCATGAAAGCCGTGATCCAGGGACTTAGCTGGATAACGTTGCAATTCCGTTGCCCGCTGTCACCGCGTGGAGGTGCCCTGGATGCAGACACAGGGGGCCATTCAAGCGGACGAGAACATCAAAACAAAAAAGAACGTTACACTGAACAAATAACATGGTTGATTCAACCACGCATCTGTTCATACAACTAACTTATGTTTGTTTTAATTCATCTACACAGCTATCAATTCGGCTGAATGTTGTCTGTTAAAATGCGATAGCAAAAGTGCTAATAAAAAAGTGCTAATAAGCTTAGTGCTAGTGCTAAGTGCTAAGTGCTTATTTGTAAAAGCTTTGGATAAGGAAGGACAATGTTTTCTATACCTGACAAATCAATTTCCTCAATTGACTGAAGCTAAGTTGGAAGAAGGGATATTCAATGGGCCTCAGATCAGAAAACTATTTTACGATGAACATTTTATAAATACAATGAACGATTTAGAAAAAGCTGCATGGCTTGGTTTTCGAAATGTTGCTCGAAACTTTGGAAATGAGAAAAGTGCAGACTTTGAAGCCATCGTAGCAAATATGGTAAGTAACATTCAGCGTTCGGGATGTTTGATGAATCTTAAACTCCATTTCCTAGATTCTCATGTTAGCTATTTTCCAGAGAATTTAGGCGATTACAGCCAAGAGCAAGGTGAGCGTTTCCATCAAGATCTGAAAGAAGTCGAACAGCGTTGGCAAGGAAAATGGGACGTAAATATGATGGCAGACTACTGTTGGCTATTAAAAAGAGACACTGAAGATAACGGTAATTCGAAAAGTATTAGAAATCCACTACATAGATCCTTTGAAAACAAAAGAGAACGTTACAAGCGAAAGAAGGATTAAGCAGTTTTCTCAACTGCAATATCCAGCGCTTTGATTAGAAGAGACTTGAGTCTCATAAAACTACAAGAAAGATAAAAAGTAATCAAAATACCACGTCAAAATACATGCAAATGTAACCTAATAATGACGAAAAAACTGTTCCGGTATTTTTAATATTTTATATGAATTGTAGCAAAACTGTGAACGATAAGGTCAAACCGACCTCGGATTCGGATTCAGCGACCCGAAAAACATAACGGCATGGCATTTTTCTCGGTATGAACCGTTTCTTCTCGATTTGACCCTTAACCGACCTTGACCCTGACGTGATGGGGTCAAACCGACCTCGGATTCGGATTCAGCGACCCGAAAAACATTAAGGTATGGCATTTTTCTCGGCAAGAACTGTTTCTTCTCGATTTGACCTTGAACTGACCTTGACTCTGACGTGATGGGGTCAAACCGACCTCGGATTCGGATTCAGCGACCCGAAAAACATACAGATATGGTGGTCTGGTTCCGATGTCAGACCACTTTTTTTGTGTGCTGGTGTTATCAACGTGACACACGTAATATACGTGCGTTCATATGTGTTAACCGAGGTGTATATACGTGTATACCGAGCTATTTTTATACACGTATGTCTCGTTGCCTATGCTCGTATAGCGAGGCATGTACACACGGGTAAATAGCGCGGCATATACTAGTATACTGAGCTATTTTTATACACGTATGCTTCGTTTCCTATGCTCGTATAGCGAGGCATGTACACGTGGGTAAATAGCGCGGTATACTAGTATACCGAGCTGTTTATACAGTGGTGTATATTTAGCGTGGTTAATATGCTAGTATACCGAGCTATTTTGATACACGTATACTCCGTTGCCTATGCTCGTATAGCGAGACATGTATGCGCGGGTAAATAGCGCGGCATACTATTATACCGTGGTGTATATTTAGCGTGGTTAATATGCTAGTATACCGAACTATTTTTATAAACGTGTACCCCGTTGCCTATGCTTGTATAGCGAGGCATGTATACGCGGGTAAATAGCGCGGCATGCTAGTATACCGAGCTGTTTATACCATGGTGTATATTTAGCGTGGTTAATATGCTAGTATACCAAACTGTTTATACCGTGGTGTATATTTAGCATGGTTGATATGCTAGTATACCAAACTATTTATACCACGGTGTGTATTTAGCGTGGTTGATATGTTAGTATATCGAGCTGTTTAAACCGTGGTGTATATTTAGCGTGGTTGATATGCTAGTATACCGAGCTGTTTATACCGCGGTAAGTATGCACATGTCAATAGCTTGGTTATCTATGCATGTTTGCGTACTAAGATTATTATGCTGAGGTGTGTGTGCGCGTGTTAATAGCTCGGTTATTTATACATATATGCATACCGAGGATACTACTACAAGCTTATATCTAGCTATTGATACGCGTATACCAGGTTATATATAATCGTATACCGAAACATGAATGCACGTGTAAATAGCTTGATTATGTCTAATCATACTATGCATATAATGGTATATCGAGTCAAGAAGACACGTGTAAATAGATAGGTTATATCGTATCATACATGCACGTCCAATGCGATTGACGCTAGAGCTATTTCTGAGAACTTGAATGAAATATAAGTATATCGAAGATACATCTTTTAAACGCTTAGTTTTAGCAATCGGATTTGAAACCACGGGATTTTTTACGAGTGTGAATAATTAATGCAAGCTCTTTTCGCATGCATAGTACATTTGCTAGAACGATCTTCGGTTAATATTAAGTATTTTTATAATTAATGAAACGGTCACAAAAAAAGCTACCGTGCAATAATGAACTGTTTACTCGCTATCTCTATATGGCTTGTTATACGTATTTACTCCCATTATATATAAAATACTTGACAGATAAAAAAATATCAAATGTTTATTCTATATAGTATGGTTGATACAAGAATAAACATGAACCAAGATTCAGCATACTGGAGCAAATTTTACCGTTATTAATTTATCACAGGTAGCATTTTAAGTTGCCGAACTTCCATGCTACTGTGAATACAGCCTATGTATTTTGAGCCGCTGAATCCGAATTTTCAACTTGCATTTCGCGCAAGTGGTCGAGTAATTTGTTATAAGCAAATTAATTGTTTAAATGACTATAGTTTATGAACTACAATATATGCAGTGATTTTCTCTGCGGAAACTTGTTCTTTAATAAAAAAAATAAAAAAACAGGAGTGGCAGTCGTGGGGACTGGCCGACAGAAGCTATGCTTCCAGTATATATACATAGAAATTAGGAAGTGTGACATTTGCAAAATTATAATTAATTTTTTAGTGAAAACGTTATTTTTCATTCGATGTATTATGTATTTAAAAATATATTAATAATGTAGTTTTTTATTAATATCAATTATTAAAAAAACATATATTTAGGTAAACGTAATTTTCGTCATGTGCATTGTAAATAGAAAAATACAAAAAAACGTTATTTTTTATTTGATGTATTATGTATTTAAAAATGTATTAATAATGTAGTTTTTTATTAATATCAATTATTAAAAAAACATATATTTAGGTAAACGTAATTTTCGTCATGTGCATTGTAAACAGAAAAATACAAAAATTTTATTAAATTTTATTAAATTTTCATTTTTTGTTATTAATGTAGTAATTAAGGCGACTACGGAAGTTCGGTTCGATTTCATTTTGTAGTTTACAAATTACTCTTTCAGTTTCTAAAATTTTTTGAATTTTTTAATTTTCCACCATTTATTATAATCCGTAGAATGGTGGAAAATTAAAAAATCTGAAAAATTTTACATATTGAAAGAGTAATTTGTAAACTCAAAAATAAAACCTAACCTAAAATACGAAGTCGCCTTAATAACAACTATATAAATATGCACATATTAATTAACGGAGGAAGATAATGAGAGAAAATAAAAAAATTCTTGCCAAAAAAATATATTAAGATTATAATATTATAAATACAAACGCATATTTTCATACGTATACTAATTTTAAAATTTAAATTAAATAAATATTATTTACATAATTTATTTATTTAATCATCGTATTCTACGTCTATCCTTCTCTGTCCGCCGGCTTTAAGAATTGACTCTCTCCCTCTCTCTTTCTTTTTCATAAAGAATAGAGAGGGTTGCGTCTATCCTTCTCTGTCCGCCGGCTTTAAGAATTGACTCTCTCCCTCTCTCTTTCTTTCTCTTATATGTACAATAAAGGTAGCCGCGAATGGAGGGGGCTATGTCTAGCCTTCTTTGCCGGTTACAACAAGGCAGTCTCTTTTTCTTTATCTTTCTTATATGTATATACATGCATATTCTTAAGCGGAATGGGAGAGAGGGAAAGAAAGAAAGAGAAAAAAGAATGTTTGTATGTTGATAGCAATAATGGCATCCTGTGCCGTATTCGTTCATTCACGCTGGGTGACATTTGGGACTGTCGATTTTTATACATTTAGTGCCCCTGCCGTAACGTCGCGTAAGAAGCATAGCTTCAAAAAATCGTTTATGTCGCATGTCGATTCGATAATTAGAACCAGAGATATGACAAATATATTGCAAAAAAACATAGAGACGTAGCACGAGCGCGGAACGCCCTGGTGAAAAACCTTATAATTCGACTACTAATTAATATTTTTTGAAGTTCAACATGTGTTTGAAAAAGCTCAGAGTCTCAGCTTTAATGATAAATTGTTATATATTACTTTCAAATGTTGATAAATGAGCTAAAATGATTTGAAGCAGAAAAAATTTTCAATTTTTAAGAATTTTGTTTGTTTATAACGAAATAATATAGGTTAGCGAACAAAATATTTCTATATTTTTTATATAGAATGATAGGAAACTTCATCTAGTTTAAGAATCTGTCCAGTTTTTAATTTAAGGAAATAGAACCTGAGATATCGCTAATTGAAGCTGTAGCGCCAACTCCTTGCAATACATTAATCTTTTCAAAACATTAATTAACAACAAAAGCTGAAATTGGGTCTAATGTTTATTACGCTATAACTTTGGGAAAAAATAATATTTTGACATGCTGTAAGTACTATTTCGAAAGGATTTGAGCTCAGCTTTCATTTAAAAAAAGTTTCATGCTCCTAAGTATCAATGCTAAGGAACTATATGCGTTTGAAAATCTAGTAACTTTTTTAGTGATATTCTTTTATTGCCTGTAACTAGGGAAATATTGAGCCTTGGGGTCTAAAATTCTATTTCCTTTCATATTTTGACATCTGAAAACTTATCCTAAAGTTTGAGCAAAATCCGTGATCCGGAGGTCTGATACTCTCCTAGTAAGTTCAATATTTTTGGATATTTTATTATAAATCACTAAACAAAGAAAATTCCAGTAATTAGATTATTTCTCTCGAATCTTAGGATAGAAATTAAAATTTAAAAAATCAATCACTATTAAAATTCCACTTTTTCACTTTAATGACTAACCAGAAAACGAATGTCTCTAATAAATACAATTTACCAATCTTGTTAAATTAATTCGACCCGTGGCTATCTTTATAGCCTGCCGTGGCCTTCTGCTAGGATCTTCTTATATAAAAATAAACCGTTAATTTTTACGCACAAAAAAGGAATTTTCTCTATCCCTTAGGCGAAACCACGCGGTTCCGCCAAGCCTTTACACTAGAAGAAGTAGCACTTTTAGCTACAGTTGGAACGACTAACGCGCCTCCTGTCGGCGCCTTCCGTGCCTCACGTTAAAATATCTCTCGAAGAGAAACATAGACTCGACCTAACCAAAACTGTTGCTAAAAGCCGTTGCCTCGTGTTTATGATTGTATTCTGTCTTTGTCTCTCTCATGACAAAAAAAAAGACAGACGATATATACGTTGCGCTTATAAATTAAAACGAATTGTATTCTAATAAAATATGATTCTAAACTTTAAAATCTTATATCATAAATAGTGTCGCGTTATAATCGCGTTATAAAAAATGTACAAACTCTTTTTTTTCATTTTAACTCAAATAAAAAAATAATAGAGGCTTGTGTGCGTGTTTTTATGTGTTTCTCTCTCTCTTTCTCGTTCATAAAAGAGGATTCTTGTGCGGGTGTTTTTCATGTGTCTTTTTTTCTCTCGTGATTTAGGCTTGTGCATGTGTTTTTCTTTGCTGCCGCCGCCAGCCTTGTCGACGCTCGTTTCACTCGCGTGACAAATGCTGGGCGGCAGCAAAGAACAACACATACACGCGCTAAAACAAAAAAAGCAAATATAATTGTTAATTTATATAACAATTATATTTACGTGGTTTCGCCTAGCAAAAATTTACATTACTTTGGCAATAGATAAGTACATATTATTTACAGTACAGCACATTTTTAAGATTAAACCAATACAATTTTATGCCAATTTTCGCACTTTAATTTTATAATAATTTACGCATGCGCGCAACCTTCTAACTACCTATTTAATATACATACATATATAACTCAACGAATCGAATTTCACTTATTCTTAATTAAATGATCTTAATATAATTAGCAATAATATAGGCTATCCAAACACCGTGTGACACTATGAACTGTGGTCTGGAGTCATGGGGAGAACTGAATCACGAAATCTTTTGTAGATCAGATTCAGTAACAATATTGATACCATCAGACTTGTCATCCTTACGAGAGTAAATACGCCCTTCTCGAACCCAAACAGACTTATGATTAGCTTCTTTAGCTTTAGCTTTTGCAGCCATTAGCAAATTATGCACAATCGTCGGCAACATCTCGAAAACATTCACAAGATTTGAACTCTTGACGCCCTCCATCAAATCCGAGAACTTAATTTCACCATGATCACGTTTCACCTTCAGTATATAATCACGTATACCAGCCGATTTAAATTTAACAATAAATGAAAAAATAGGATTTGGAGTTTCTGCTAGTAAGCTAGCATCTTGAGTTTGTTTTTTTGCCTGGAATAATCTCACAGAAAGCACATCGCCACAGACAGCGCCCAACTGTAACTGTTTAAGGATGGAATGAGTCACCACCAGCAACGAGGCTGTACACGATATAGGAATGCCAGTAACCTTTATCTCTGCACTGGGTGAACCATGAGCATACAGATCCTTAAGCTGGTCAACCTCATTGCGTAACTCTTATTTGTCCCTCTCCAATTCCTCAATGCGCTTCTCCTGACGATTTAACGCAGCATCCACATCCTTAATCTGCGTTGAAAGCTCGTCAAACTGCTCATTGAAGTTCTGATGAAGGTCCTTAAAGTTATTATTTACCGTCTGAAAAAACGTGGCAAATTGCTGTGCCGACGTAAAGCTTTCCCAGCCACTAGGCAGACTCATCATATTATCACTTAATGTACCGTTATCTACAGTAGCAATCGTGGCATCGCACAAATCAATGCTAGTATCTACAATATTATTTGATTCTCTAGCGCAATCAAAAGAATTGGCGCGGTCTCTACCTCCAGTGCCAGACTTAGTTTGGTTAATTACAGCATCATTCTGCTGGTGCGCCAAGGGTCTAAAAGAATAGAGACAGCAATCGCCAAGTGCCTTACTCTTAATATAACCCGGGATGCAGCCAGGATGGAATGAACGATGACAAAAAATACACTGTTTATAACTAAATACAATATTTTTCCTACACTTGTAGCACTTTTTTGATATCTAAATAAGTAGTTAAGAAAATTAAAAACAAAAAAGAAAGAAAAGTATAACACTCTATATAAGTGAAACGCGCATGCGCAGCTCTACTCTCTCATTCTACTTTAAACCGGAATAATTAGAATTACGCGCATGCGCATGAATTTTCATGATCAAAAGCAGTTACTACATAACCCAAATGAATATTAAATACAGTGCGTCTTCACATCAATAATTGACTGTACTTAACCCTTTACTGCAATTAAAATAACTCTATTAGGGAGAGAGTACGCCGCTTTAATGCACATCACACACACATTCTTCATGAATCACAAATCTCTATTACAAGTTAATATTTGGTTGCCATTATTATATTACTAATTCACTATCAATTAGTAAATGTGACCGCACTCAGTCGAACAAACCACTAGAAGTACAGTAATCTTCAATTCAAGCATTGTTGTATTCGTAATGTAGTGAATGACTCCTTATACCGACAAGCATACGGTCACTAACTGTAACAAGATCAAGCAACAAACCAAGCCAAACAAGATGGATGAAAAGCGGTCGAACAGGCAACAAAAAATAACAAGGCAGTAAAACAGACTCCCTGGCTCTAACAAATGTCAAGCCGTGCCGTTGATATTCACTAAGCGCGAGCTAGCAGGAGCCTGAGCTGCCTGAGAGAGAAAGAGAGAGAGAGAGAGAGAATCTAACCTCTAATTTTCACCCTGAATTAGCAAGTCGCACACACAAAAAAAAAATTATTGTTATTTAAATTATTAACTATTTGGTAATTAAACCTTATACCTTACTACCGCTATTTCCCTGAGTCAAGGCGTCCATCCTCCGTAATATCCTTTCACGATCCTTCTAGTGTAAGACAAGAATAAGAAAATGTCTGCCTTCTCGTTAACGATTTTAGTCTGGATAATTCTATCTGCTAGGCTCCTTAGTACACCGAGAGAAAATCGCGATAACAATTTATAACTTTGATAACAGCAACAAAAAAAATTAAACTCCGTATAACAATCTACTGATAACATTAATAATTTAAACTTCAATAACCAAGAAAAAGAAAATTTAACAATTGATCAAAAAGAAAGTTTTTAATAAAGCTAATATGAACGTCTTAACTACACGGCTAATCCAACGACAATGAGGCACGAAGAATAAGGAAACGAACAATGAGCGTCGGTTGCTTTTTCTTCACTATTGCTCTCTTTCTTACTCTTATTTCGTCCTATCTACTATCTCTTTCTACCTCACGACTTCCTAATCAAATCAGTTTCTTTTCGTCAATTTATTCTACTTACACTAGTGTAGTCTTACTACTCGCTAGTCAAATTTGGCTTCTCATTTCCTATACTAGTGTAGTATTTTCAAGTTTCGCTTATTGCGCCCTATGCACGCGTGATTTGATTAAATAAAAATTAGGTATTAAATATAAATTTATTAAGATTTTTATTTCTAACAAGCATTAAATTTTTAATTATTTATTAATTAAATTGTTTAGATAATTTTTACCTCATTAATATTTAATTCATTTAAGATTTTACAATGTTTTTTTTTATTATAAAAAGAGAAAAATATTCGTTAACATACAGCAGTGTCACTTATAAAATTAAAAGATATTTTTAAAAAGAAATTATTTAACCTTGCGTTCGAATTTACGTAGTAAATTCCCTCTAAATATATATACGCCTACAATATTTTAAACGTAATTAATTTGCCCCTTCTTTTATAATTCAGTTTTTTTATTTATCCAATATTTTTTTACCATACGCGCGTTAATATCCTACTGTATCGACTTCTCTCATTACATTAGTATTTTTCTGTTTCTCTCTCTTTTTCTTTCTTTTGACTATACTACGCGAGCGCCACAGTGATTTATTCGCGCGAGCACGTGTTTATTCTTTTTACGTCGTTAAAACCACTCTGCTGCTTCCTAGACGTAATATGACCATCTTCTGCTATTAGGTATCGGTCGCGCTACTTGCTGATTGTCTGAGTGCAACGGTGAGTGTATCTGTGCATAAATTTTTCACAGTCAGTGCCGTCAGCCGGTAGTCCAATACACGTGGCTACTTAGCAATGGACCATATGATCAGCTGTGTACATCCAGGGCTTAGCACCAAGAACACAACAGAATTATTTCTCTGTTGGTTTCTCACGATGGCCCTGGCTTCTGTCACGAGTGTGATGATTATAATTTTAGGAATCCACATACTCGGAGAATCATGTATGATTTTTCTTTAATAAATTTTTAATAGAGAATTATTTTAAATTAATAAAAACGAAAAAATTTATTGTGGCGTGGAAATACCACGTCACAACGTAACTTGGGAGTTCGAAGAATGAATACTGGATTTAGAATTTTTGGTGCTCCCAAGTTACGTAGATAAGTTTATGTATTTGTAGACCGTATGAAGAACTATAAAAAGGATTTTTCAAAATTAATGATATATTGTAAAATTTGGCCTTTTTGCCTCGGTTAACCCTTTGATGTCGGCAGCGTTAGGCTTTTAGAAGATGCTGGATATCGGTGACTCTTGCAGGCCAAAGCTCGAGTTGACTTACATACTTAGCTAAGACTAACCTTACTTTATGAAATTAAGAAATTATTGTAATGAAAATGATAGCAAGAAAGTTATGATAAGAAAATTAACTAAAAGAAATTATTTGTAACTCAATATTTACTTAAAAAAAAGAATTAAACGTAAATAATTAAAATTGTACATAGTGAGAAAAAAAAATTAAATATAAATAATCAAAATTGTACAAAGCTGACCTATTCTTACATACTAACATGACAATTTTGTTTTTAATTTAAATTACTTTTCTTTGCATTTATTAATAAAATATAATAACAGCAATCTATAAAATAATTACAACGCTGGCAAAAAAAATAATGAACGAAAATTAAATTTATTTTCATTAGATAATGTTCCGTGCGTCGGAAAAGAAAGAGAAAAATTCTTAGTTGTCTTCTTGGTTTCTCGGTGGCATGACTTCGTATTTGTTGGCTGTAACAAATAAAACAGAAAAAGATACAACGGTTAAGAAGAGGCCGAACTATCTGTCTGTGTCTAATATCGTTTTTTATCATTTATATAAACACCATCCGTTGTAACAAGAAAAAAATAGCAGCCCCCGCTAGATATAAGTATAATAAATAAATTTTGTAATAATAACCAAATTTTTTTATTGCGTAGTTTCTGAATAATATGAGACCTACCAAAAGAGATAAGTCATATTCTCGATTGTTAGTAGGTCCTATATTATTCAAAAACTACGCAATAAAAAAATTTGGTTATTATTACGAAATTTACTTATTATACTTATATCTAGCGGGAGCTGCTATTTTTTCTTGTTACAACGGATGGTGTTTATATAAATGATGAAAAACGCTATTAGACAAAGACAGATAGTTCGGCCCCCTCTCAATAATTACGCAACAATATAACTTTGGTGGGTAAGCTCGCGAACTGCTTTACTGACGGTAGTCAACACGAAGTTAAAGCGCGGCCGGTATCGCAGCCAGGTAACCCTCTACGCCATGAAGAAAGAAAAGGGGAGGGAGGAGATTTTTGGTCAAAGACCAATGGAGGAGTCTACCTCAATCGGAGATGGTGAAGGCAGAGAACAGGAGTCTGTGTCGGGCAATTCCACCCTCACACTGACAGAAAGATCGGAGACTACGTCGCGCAATCCCACCCATACGTAGCTGGAGACAGCAATATAGGTAAGGATCTCTCTCACTGTGTCGAGCAATCCCACTCTTACACAGCGAAAGGGGAGAAAAGTTGCCTCTGGCTCGGTAGCTTGCTTTATATATTCCCCAGAGTTCGCTATTCTCGTCGCGGGAGTAGCGGCTGAGCGCAGGTACTATGTCTAGCGCGATTTTTAAATCGTCGCAATATATTTTACTATCTATCTTTGGGGTTTATCTACCTACAGCCTATTTGGCCTAGTAAGTGACACCTCGATCACCTTTGTGTTCCGGTGTTTTCACGTTCGAAACCATACCTCAATTTCCCTAACTTTGAGCATCGCTCATACCCATCCTTTTAAGTGCATCGGGAGCTCAAACAGCTAGCCGGCAGAACAGCCGAGCTCAACTATAATAGTGGAGCAGTCGCGTTCTGCCTTACCAGCCCTCGAATGACTTTCGTCGATTTTTGTTAAAACCGAAAAAATTCTCTCAGAGGTGGTCCACCGTGGTGTCAGTGAGCTCGGTATATTTTCCACTTTCAATATTTAAATTAAAAAATTGAGAAAAAATCTCGATCGCACCGGGATTTGAACCCCGGCCCTCTGCGTGAGAGTCAGATGCTTTAGCGCCTGAGCCACCGCTGCTCTGCAATATCTTTTATTAAAAATAAGTAAATAATGGCATTATGCATATTTTAAACATTTTATTAAAGTAAAAACAAAATTTTTAATATTAATAATATACTAGCTCGATTTACCTCGCTCCTAACGTTGCTCGGTTGAATTTTCATATATTACTAGGGGTGGTACCCCCCTGCTCGTTTCGCTCGCTAACCCCCCTTTTGAATTTAATACATAGATTTTATAATGTATATAATCCCTTGTAATAATTTTACATTCATATACTTATATACATTTATACATTTTTTATATTTCAATAATTAATAATGTACACATAATATAAAATATAACATATGATATAAATATTTATTTATAAAAATATAATCATACAAATATAATTTTAGATTTTCATTTTCATTATTATTTTTTATAAAAATTTTTTTACAATTCTTTGATTTTGATAATACAACATATAACTGACTATGTGAAAATAAAGATTTATTTAAACATTTTCCTACTTTTTCGAAACTTTGTCCTTGAGGTTTATTAATAGTCATTGCAAATGCTAAACAAATTGGAAATCGTCTACGATATAATATAAATGGTAATGAAGTATGTTCTCCTGTATCTAAAGTTATTCTCGGTATGAATACAGTAGAACCTTTTTTACAACCTGTAATAATTTCAGCTTTTACATTAAATTTAAATAAATCAATAACTTTCAATCTCGTACCATTGCAAAGTCCTTCACTTACACATAAATTTCTTAATAACATTATAATGCTATTTTTTTTAAGAATTAATTTGTGTTTTAGAAATCGGAAGTCTTAATGAATTTAAATAATCAATTGGAAATTTTAATTTGACATCTATTTCAGTTCGATCAATACCTTTATGTTTGACATAATCAATACTATATAAATACTATAGTACTAAATACTATATCAATACTATAGTATGTCAATGCATTTGCATTAATTTTATTTAATACTTTGTCATTAATATTATATATATCTTCATTATGAGAAGAAAGTACAATTTTATCAGATGAATCTTCGTTTACTTCTATATTGTTACCATAAATTTTTGTACATACATCTTTTGTTTTCCAATCTTCAGGAATTTTTAATGATGTAATTGACTCACTTCCAATTTTTAATGAAAATTTTGAAAAATTATTATCATTGTTTCTCATATTTTTGGTTAATTTAAAACTTTTATGATAATTAAAATCAAATTGACCTGATTTATCAAATTTTGAGTAAAAAATTAAAAATTTAGCTAAAATTCACAATAAATTAGCTAAACTTAGCTAAAAAATTAAAATTTTAGCTAAAATTAATATAAATTAGCTAAAATTCTCAATAACTTACCTAAAATTAGCTAAAATATTAAATTTTTAGCTAAAATTGTCAATAAATCAGCTAAAATTAGCTAAAAAATGAAATTTTTAGCTAAAATTCACAATAAATTAGCTAAAATTTACCATAAATTATCTAAATTTATCAGTAAAAAGGAGGAGTTAAGAGGAGGTCACGTATCTCTGTCCATTTCTAATCAAAGAATTAATTTTTACCACAAACTAATTACTTTAGCAAAGAATGAAGAGAAAGCCGAGAAACATTTTCTTTGATGAGGAAAAATTAATTTTATTGCTTTGATTTCAAGAAAACCTTGAAAAACCAAATTGTTTACCCTAACCTCTATGTTTTAAGTTTTTCAAGGTTTTCTTGGAAACGAAGCGATAAAACTAATTCTTTCTCATCAATGAAAATATTGCTTTTTTTTATTCGAAATACGGCTTTCTCTTCATTTTTTGCTAAAATTATTAGTTTTTGTAATAAAATCAATTCTTTGATTAGAAAAGGATAGATATACTCGACCTCCTCTTTAGGGAGAATTTTGAGAGCGGCAGCGGCGAAAATCTTTTATTTTTCTATATTATGAAAGATTTTCGCCCCTGTCGCTGCCGCTGTCAGTCTCTCAAAATCCTCCCTTAACTCCTGCTTTTTATTGATGAATTTAGCTAATTCATGGTGAATTTTATCTAATTTATCGTAAATTTCAGCTAACTAATTGTGAATTTTAGCTAAAAATTTCATTTTTTAGCTAATTTTAACTGATTTATTGAGAATTTTAGCTAAAAATTTAATATTTTAGCTAAGTTTAGCTAATTTATTGAGAATTTCAGCTAATTCATATTGGTTTTAGCTAAAAATCCAATTTTTTAGCTAATTTATTGTGAATTTTATTTAAAATTTTAATTTTTTCACTCAAAATCTGATAAATTAGGTCAATTTGATTGAAATCATCATAAGATTTATTTTTCTTCTTATATTATAAAAGATTTTAGAAATTTACAAAAAAGAAAATATTTGCTTATGCCACATGAATGAAATAAAGACTGAGCCTTTGAAGGTTGGGAGGTGATTCTCGGAGCATAATGCGAAATAAAGATCGGTTGGAGATAGTGACAATCACAGCGTCTAATATATGCTGTATAAATAAATATTTATATCATATGTTATATTTTATATTATGTGTATATTATTAATTATTGAAATATAAAAAATGTATAAATGTATATAAGTAAATGAATCTAAAATTATCACAAGGGATTATATAAATTATAAAATCTATGCATTAAATTCAAAAGGAGGGCTGGCGAGCGAAGCGAGCAGGGGGGTATATATTATAAAAAGATTCCGCCGCCGCCGCTGCCGCTGTGTATAAGAATTCGATTTGTCCTTGGTTAGTTAGAATTTAGCTAGAATCTAGCTAAAATTAAGCTTAAAGTTAGCTGAAAATTAGTTAAAAGTTACCTAAAAGTTAACTAAAAATTATCTGAAATTTATATCAATTTTAAGCAATTTTAGGTAAATTTTGGTTTGATTTCAGTTGAATTTCAGCTGCATTTTAGATCTATTTATATTACATTTTCTCTATACTATTGAAAGTATATTGCCGCTGTCGTCGCTGTCATCTTCAGAAATGTGCCCCTCATTTTTGGACTTACATTACAGCGTTAAACTTAGAATCTTTTTACTACTAGACTGACATTTAATAAAACGTTTATAAATCAATTACTGACTTTATTCTCTATTTAATATTATAATACATATACACGTAGCCTTCATAACACACAACATTTAATTATTAATTCTGTCCTGGTATAAAGCTAGGACTTCACAGATGATTAGATTCATTAAAAAATCATTGAAGATTTACCTCAAGAAAACTTTTGAATAATTAATATTTTTTAGTATTTTTTAATAAAAGTTAATGAAAAAATTGCACATTCTTAAATATTTTTTAAAGTTATAAAAGCAAGATGGTTGGCGCGCTTGCCCCCTAGTAATATAGAAAGATATTATGTATAAATTAGGCAATTTTAAAATGAAAAAGAATTGCCTCAACTTATGAATTTTGATATTAAAGTTTCATACTAAATTAAATTTTTATATTTTCATAAAAAAGAATTAATTATAGTGACAATATGCATGAAAATTGTTTTAATACGAATCATATCATGATGAATTAAAAATTTATTTTACTAAGTTGCATTTAAATCAATGAAAAAATATGATAGGGATTCATTCTTTTTAATCACGTGTTTTAATCACGAACCATGAAATGATCGAAAACAGTATCTTACGTTGACTAGAACTAACAACTGCACGAAAAAAAAGTACTGTTACAATAGGTACTAAATCTAGTATATCCAAGATTAAGGTTGGAACTTAATAATCTTCAATATTCACAATATTGAGATTCGTGTATAAGATTCGAATTCATGAACGTGATTTCAGTATTGAGTATAACTTAGAACTCGAATAGTTTTACTTGGGTATCAGCAGTTATTTTTGTTCGGTGGGATGTAAAGTTGAAAAATGGTGGAAAATGGATGTGAAATAAGTAGAAAATGTGTGTCATTAAATACAAGGGTGAAAAATCAGAGTTCTATGGGTAAGATATAGGAGGTTAACGACTAAACTTTAAAAAAATTATATTATATAAAAATATCTATATCTCTTCATATTGTATAAATTTACCTGAAAATCAGCTGAATTTATTAAAAAAATTAGTTCAATTATACAAAATTTTTGATAAAAATTGACAAAATGTCAGTCAAAAATTAGCTGATTGAGTTAAATTTAGCTGCATTTAGAGATACGCTGTCAACAAAAAATGTTCTCTTCTGTCTAGAAGCTAGTCAAGTGTAGATTCTCTGATTATATTATAATTGAAGTTTATACTTTAAAGGAAAGAGAAAATTGAGAAGGGTTGCTGTAGATGGAGAGGGTAAAAGAAAAATAAAGGAAGAAAGAATAGAGTGGAAAAATATAATAAAGCAAAATATAGGGAAATATAGATGAAAAGAGAAATACATATACTAAAGCCCAAGTAAGACCCAAAAATGAGGCTCGAAAAAAGTGCTTGTATATAATAACTACTCATTATATAGGACTCAATAAAAATTGCTATTCTTTTTACGAAAAAATGCGCAGATTAGTAGAAGCCAAGAACTGTAGAAAAAGGTAGTTTCACTTTTATATATAATAACTACTAATTATATAGGAATCAATAGAGAAGGCAAATCTTATTATAAGCAAAATTACACATACCCTTAGAGCATATATACAATGGAGGAAGCATGCCGTGTTAAAGAGTGGTGGCAACTTTAGGTAGAGAGATAGAAAATATTAACTTACATCCTATCTCTCTCGCGTAACGCTTCCGTAAGCGCTGGATCAGAGAGACAGTATAAAAGTAGTTATTCTCTTTCTCTTTCACATCATCGTTAAAATAGCCACCACTTTTCCATATAACATGCTGCCTCCATGTATATATTCTTGAAGCACATACCTAAAAATGACACGAATCCGAAGAACCAGAGATTCGTAGAAAAAGGTGGTAAATATTTTAATTACTATAATATTTAAAATTCAGCGAAAAGTAAATTAACTTTTGAATATTGAATTTAAATATACGTTATTTTATATGTAAACAAATATTAAAGAAAAGTTTAAGTTTATTATACATACAATACAAGGCTAAGTTTAAATATGCCATATAGGGAATGTCATGTAGTTCTGTTTGATTAAATGTATATAATTAAATTCACTGGGATTCAATAAAGAGCAAATATACGTAGTTTAATGTTTGAAATAAAAATAGCAAAAACAACAACAAAATAAATTTCAAACATAAATTTACTTTATACTAAAAATCAGTGAAAATAAATAATATGAAGTAATGGAAAAGAATCAGGAACATTAAAAAAATAGAAAACTTAAGCTTTGTTTCCAAGAATATTTCACTTTAAGTAGTAAATTTTTCACCTAAGGGAAAAAAGTAGAGAATGTCCTAAATTGTATGTAAACTGTAAGGCATAATTCACAAAAGTTGAAAATTAAGCTTGACTTTATAGGTGACCGTGAGTAACACGTATGATTTCGAACTCGAGTATCGTTTAGATATTGAATTTAGTAGACATCGGACAACAAAAGTTTAAAATGTGTAACGAGTTACGTGTAACGTGTAATATTATTGAAGAATGGCTCTTATGTTTAGATTCTTGACCTTAATATATTATTACGGTCAAACTAATTTGTACCGGAACCAAAATGTTAAGTCCTGGCTTGCACCAGGACTAAATAAAAGTAAATAAGTTATTTATTTAATTTATATAAATTTATATATGAATTGCGTTCTTTTGAAATATTTGACTTATTTATAAAAATGTAGTCATAGAGATAAATATGTATGAATTCTAGCGGTGGAAAAGCTCCACCAATATTTAATTGAACGAAATCGCACTCGCAATTGAAAATTATTAAAGGATAATTTCAATACTTTCAAATAAAAAGTTTATTAAATAATTATATATTCTTACCTTGTAGTACTTGTTAAGTAGATTGGTGCTGGGTATGATGCATGATATGTAAATAGATCCTCGAGGTTTATTAATATCTTTTTAACACTTTTAATACAATAGATTTTTATTTATTTTTATTTATTTATTTAAAACCAGTACAAAATTACATCGATTCATCCGCGCAAATCCCACAGAGATAAACATAGTTATCTGTTGGTGGGGCTGGTTACATAATTACTTATATCTAACTTATATCTAAATATATCATTTATTTATTATATATTTTATATTTCAAGTAACAACAATCTAGTTTATACTTTATAATTTTCCCAGTAATGTTATTTATAATATTCCCAAAATTCAGAATTATATTATATTTTTTATTTGATATTTCATTCATTGCACATTAATAACAATCCATTTTTTCAGTCTTTTTTTCACATTTTTAGTTTGTATCTGCTTTAGGTTAATTGGAAGACTAATAAATAGTTTAATTGCTTTGATATAACTACTCTTTTCACTAACAGTTTTTTCTCTTTTTGGTATCTGTATACTTTTATTTCTTGTTACGCTATCAGATGTCATAAACTTATTTTTGAGACTTTCATAGTGGTAGTACAATGCTTCCACAGCATATATTTGATTTATATTCAGCGGGTTATTAATACTTACAAATGTATTCTTATTAACTATCTTTAGTAATCTTTTTTGAATATTTTTTAATAGATTTAAAACATTGGAGTATGCACCTCCCCATGCTATTATTCCATAACTGACGACGCTGTTAAACAGTGCATAATATATAATTCTTAAAGCTTTAATGTTCATGATTTTAGACAATTTATAGATAACAAATATCAAATATTTGGTTTTTTCTGTTAGATAATTTATATGTTTCTCCCATTTCATATTATAATAAAAAATAATGCCAAGATATTTATAATCATCCACTCTATTTAATATTTTTGTACCTACACTTATCTCTAGTTTCTTTGGTACACTATGACTATAATTTCCAAAAGTCATATATGTAGTTTTATCTAAATTTAGCGATAATTTGTTCACTGCAAACCAATTTGACATAAACTTTAAATCCTCATTCATTTTTCTTTCTATTCCAGTCCATGTTTCATCTTCCACTATTATCGCTGTATCGTCTGCGTATGATATAACATTGTCTTTTAAGAGGAGGCCGTATAGTTCTATCTTTGTCTAATCTAAATTTTTGTTATTATGACTAAATTAAATATTTTTATACAAAAGTAAGGGCAGAGCCCAATAGATTTAAGGATGAGCAGACGATTCTATTCTATGAAAAAATATAAAATTTTCATTAGTTTTCGAGTGAAGTCTGAAACGGAAAAAGAGTTAAATTTGATTGAAGTGTTCAACTCTTTTTCCGTTTCAGACTTCACTCGAAAAGTAATGAAAATTTTATATTTTTTCATAAAATAGAATCGTCTGTTCATCCTGAAATCTATTGGGCTCTGCTCTTATTTTTGTATAAAAATACTTAGTTTAGTAATTATAACGAAAATTTAGATTAGACAAGGACAGAACTATACTGCCGCCTCTTAACATATCATTTACATATAGTATAAATAGTAATGGACCCAAAATTGTTCCTTGTGGCACCTCCGTATTTAGGGTCATGTTGTTACTAACACTACCATTAATTCTAACTCTTTGCTTTCTGTTTTGTAAATAATTTGTTATTAGTGAATAAGCTTTACCTCTAATTCCATAGTTATATAGTTTTTGCATTAGGATCTTATGGTTTACTGTGTCAAAAGCTTTCGCCAAATCTAAAAATGCTATGGCAATTGGTTTACTCCTATCTAAATTTTTATATATAACTTGTGTTATCTTATATATTGCATCCTTTGTGCCCTTATTTTTTACAAAACCATATTGATTTTTAGCTAGTATATTGCATTTATCTATAAAGTTATAAAGCCTTATATATATAATTTTTTCAAAAATTTTGGCTAGGTTAGATATCAAAGATGTCTATAGTTCTCCGCATAGTTTTTGTTATTGGCTTTGTAAATAGGTATAATTTCTGCAACTTTTAACGCATCTGGCCATATATCCTTTTCTATACATAAATTGAAAATGTAGACAAGCGGATTCAATAAGAAGCTCGTTAAGATCTTAATTGTTTTGGCATTTATGTTATCAATACCATCATTTTTTAACTTCATATATCTAATAATGTTAGATATCTCATAACTATACGTTGGTTGTAGAAAAATCGATTTATTATTCATTTCAGACAATCTCAGCCCAGTATTACTAGAAGGCTGTTGAATTTTTTCACTCAGTTCTTTGCCAATATTGCTGAAAAATAAGTTCATTGTACTCGCTATTTCTTTAGGGTCTTTAATTATCTGTTTGTTTTTATCATGAATTTGTGTGATTAATACTTTTTGTTTTCCATTTTTGCCTAATTTTTGGTTTATTACATTCCATAGATTCCTGATACTGTTGCTATTTTTTTCTACTTGTTGACAATCATACATCATTTTTGCATTCTTAATAACTTTGTTTAATATTTTTTCGTAGTTTTTGTATTCTTGTTTTGCCCTTTCATTATCTGGTTGCATTTTCCATATTTTGTACAATGATTCCTTTTTATTACAGGAGATTATTATGGCTTTCGTAATCCAACCCTTTCTTGGTTTCGAATTTGCCTGTCTTTTATTAAAGTTTTTAGTTATTGTTGATCCTTTTACACATTTCTTTACTTTTGCAATTAGTGAATTCATAGAAATGTTTGGATCATATATCGTCTGTATCTCAGTCCAGTTTTCCCTTGAAGCCAGTCTCTTCAAACAACTGTAATTTATGCCATTCACCTTTTTATTCCAGTTACTATTATTAAATTTTTTGACTGTTAAAAATAATGGATAACGATTAGTTATTGTATTAAGTAGTTTGCATGTTTTAGTTTTTATTGTTGAAGTTTTGATAAATATGTTATCTATGCAGGATCCATCATTATTTGCGTTTATGTTAGCTGGTCTAGACACTGTTTAAAAACCTAGTGTATAGCCCTTTTTAAGAAGGTTATTTAAAAACTCTTGGCCAATGGTATCCAGATTTAGAATATCGATATTAAAATCACCTATTATGAAATGGCTTTTAAAATTTTGTTTTTCTTTCAAAAATTTATTTAGATTCATTGTGAATTCCGTTTTAGCCATATCGTGTGATCTATATAAGGTAGAAACTTGTATTTCTTTCTCATTTGCCACTTTAAAGCATGTATTCAAAATTTTTAGTCTTCCTATCTGTAATACTTCTGTATGTTCATTTAGATTATCTGCTATGTATACAACTACACCATCACATTGATTAATCTTACTACTGTTGTAATATATTTTATATCCTGGAATTGAGAAAAATTTGTAGTAATCTAATATTCTTGTTTCAACGCATACAATCATGAAAGGCTTAATGTCAAGACTCTCAATAAGAATTTGTAATTTATTAAAGTTGGCATTTAAACTTCTAATATTTATGTACATAATATTTTCTTTGTTTGTCTTAAAAAATCTATTTATTTCATTGTATGTTTCACAAATATATTCTTGTTTTATGAAATCATTTTGTATATTTTTAATTATTTCTATGTTGTTATTCATAATTATTTTACGGAATTTATTGAGTTGCTGGATAAAGCGGACCGCAGGGAAGAGATTCTACTTCTAATTGTCATTACCTTCTGAGGTTTGTCTTTTACAACGTTAATATTATCTACATACCTTTGAATCGTTGGACTCAGCGGATAATCTGTGCTATTTATACATTTTTTAATTTTATTTTTTAACACTTGGCAGCTCTCACTATCATTCGCTACGTGTTGCGTATCATATTTGGTTTTGAATTTCTCGTTGTGGTATAAACAGTTGACACAGCATAAACTTGTATTTGCTTTACAATTAACTGAGTTGTGCGGGCCTGCACACTTTAAACATATTTTTTCATCATTGCATTTATTTCCATTGTGTCCAAATCTACCACAATTATAACATGGCCTAACGTTGATATCGTCATACACTTTGCAATTTTGATCCCCAATGAAAACTATTTTTGTTTTCTTTTATGTATTTGTAAATTTCCGAGGATACCTCTATTAAAATACTTGTCTGTTTACTTTTTTCATTCTCATAGTGATGTAATACTACACGTTCTGATTTAAAATTTTTAAAATTTCTTTCATTTATGTCAGCTTCTAAAGCTTTTTGGTCCAATTTCTCAAAGTTATCTACACCTACTATCTTCATTCTTGGTTTTTTAATTTCTTCTTTTTCAATTTTGCAATATGCCAATTTCTCTTTTAGGGTTTTTTTAGCTTCACTCATATTTGTTTCATTCATACAGTCTATATGTACTTCATTGTCATTCTTAAAAAATATCTTTTTCGTTTGAACAGTTTTCTTTTTGGTTAAGTAGTGAGTAACACTCTTCTTCAAATCGTTTGCATCGTCACTATTTTTCTTTTTGATTATTATTTTTGAAATTCTTTTTGGTTTTGCCTTTTCTGTTGATACTACTTTAGCGTATGTTGGTTTATATGCAATTTCCTCCGTTTCTTTGTTACTTTTAAAACTTTTTAGTAAGTTATTTTTTTCTTTCATTCCAGTAACCAGCTGTTTCGATAGAGCATTTTCTAATTGTAATTTCTCGATATCAGAGGAACGTGTTTCGTCTAAATCCATATTTTTCGTATTATTAATAATGTCACTTAAGTATTCCTCTCTAATTTCTTCCGATTGCTTCAATTTAATTTGTGCTATTATTTCTTTCATGTTAGAATTTATTGTTATATCCTCTGTTTTTGAGGTTAGGTTCAGTCCTGGATGCTCGGGACAAATTACAAACACATCACTAATTTTTTTCATATTATTTAATCTTTCAAAGTCACTTTGATGATACACACTTTTGCATATTAAACAAACCACTGCTGTTACTTTCTGTTTCGGATGACATTTATAATATATTTCCGCGCCCGAATCGGGAGGATGTTTTCCTCCCGGCGCCATCTTGCCTGTGTTATACGCGTATATATTTTAATAATCGAGATGTATACATATGTAGTATTAACAATTGCTTTTGAAATATAGAACTTTACGGGCAGTGTAAACTTGTTACCAATAAGAAACCCGGGGTAATGTCTGTTTTTCAATGGTTTCAATTTGGTTTTTATACTCATATTTGTTTATAAGATTTATTATTTTTTTCATCAATTTTCAGGATTCATTTAGTAGTAATTTCAGGATTCATTTAGTAGTAATTTCGAAATATACATTTTAATTCTTTTCTTATGATCTACTTAATTTCGCTTGATAATTAAATAATGCGGCTGTTCAACAACTGAGGAATTTTGATTTACCAATGTTAATAAAAAAGATACGTTTATGACGTAACACCTCGGTGCTCAGGAGATTGCATATCAGAAGGATAGGCAATCGAAAAATAAAAGATAGGTCAATTATTGAACATTTACAGTATTACGATTAAAATCTAAAAATTAATCAGGAACTGAATATGTATATATTTTTTTATACATATTATAATTTTTTTTAAGTGCCGACAGAAGAATACGTTTTTATGACGTTACACCTTTGGGCTTAAGGATGTTGCTTATTGAAGCAAAAGCAACATAAAAACCTGAAAACAGTTACTTATTAATAAATCTTAAAAATCTATTTACAATTAACATGGATTAAAGTTTTATACAATTATTCGGGTTTTTAATTTGTAAAACATAGGTTGATGACATTGTAATAACAATTCAGCAAAGTCAACAAAAAATGTATGCTGCTGACATGTCTATAATTTTTTTTTTTTTTTTTGTTACCATTAGTTTTTGTTGTTCTTTTCGGGTATTTAAGAGCTTGTTTTTATTTGTTTTTTAACAATCATCATCATGTATTCAAGAAAACAGTTTACCCGAGTTTGTGTAAGTATCTCTATTATTATCTTAATATTACGATTACAATATTATAGTCTTATTCATATGGAGTTATATATATATATATATATATATGGGACATTTCGCGCCAACTGATAGAGCAAAAAAATAAAAATCGTTGAAACTCTAAGAATTTATTCTTTTTGTTACGCAAAATCTGTAAAAAAATTTTCAAGGATCTAGATTGAAAGGATCGAAAGTTACAGGACCTTGAAATTTGAAAATTTTTCAAAATTTTTAGAAAAGTCCCAACTTTATCATTTTTTTACTGAAAATCCTGATGTTTTAGAGAAAAATGCATAATGACACTTCTTGTTGTAAATGAAGAAGAGAGTTAGCAGGATTTTTTACAGACCCGAATCTCGCAATTTTCTGATTGGCTCTTATATGTAAAACATGGTTATTGAAATTATTTAATGTTTGCCGCTGCCAAAATTGGCTTTCAAAGGCTTATTTTTTTCTATTTTTTATTAACTTTAAAATAAATTTTGGGTCGTGTAAGCAAAAGTCACCAATAAGAAGTTATCACAGTTTTAAATATACATTTTCATGTAAAATTTATTTTTCTTATTGAAAATAGCCTGTCATATACTAAACATAAGTATCTGGTTTTAATATTCAAAAACTATTAAAATAAGTTTAAAAATAATTTAGTAAAATGTTATTTCTCAAATATAAGCTTAATTATTAATTAAATAACACTCGTTATTATTATAATTACAATTAATTTCAAAGGAAAATAAGAGTTATCTCAAAATCAAATTATTATTTTTCAATAAAAATTTACTTATTTTAAAGAATTAATTCATCAATAAAAAAGAATAATTAAATAATTACTATTTTCCTTACCTTAACTTTCTAGAAAAAGTACCTGTTCAATAGAAAATGATGATAGAATTTTGGAACACACACTAAATGAATTTTTTGGGGATGATTATAAACAAAAGCTTTCTGACTACCCATCTTTATTTATTTATTTAAATATATATTTTTATTTTTATTTAACTGATAGAAGTATTCTTTAACTCAAAATACTATATATTGAATGTTAGTTTATAACTTTTTATGCATAGTATTTTAACGGCAGGCCGGAGTAGAACCTGATACCGACCGAGTAACAATTGAGTTGTTTGTTATTTACTCAAGTATTAGTCGGTGTATTTTCAAATTAAAGGTTGAGCGCAATAGATATTATTAGTATGAACATCTATGCACAAGAAAAAAAAATTCTACCGTTTTGTTTTTGATAAAAGTAAGTAACGCCAAAGTAAAAGTTTATGTTTATAATATTTTCGCATTACTTACTTTTTTCAAAAACAAAGCGATGGATTTTTTTCTTCTTGTGCTTGAATATTTGTAATAATAATATCTATTGCGCTTAACCTTCAATTTGCAGATACACCAAATAATACTTAAGTAAATAACAAAAATCTCAATTAGACAAGGGCAGCTAATCCGGCCTGCTCTTACTGGATCTTTTGAGTTATACGCACTTAAGTTTAATCTCATAAATTTTTTTACTGTAGCGAAAAACTAGATTAAACGCACCGTTCATTGATAGACTTGGATTGGAAATATTGTTAAAAGGAGGAGTTTTGGTATGCCCTTAAGATCGTTACATATGAAAAGTAAATAAGATGTGAATTACCAGAAAATTCTCTTAGTTTTATAAATTGTTTTTTTTTCAGAATATTATGAAGAACAAATAATAAAAATATAGTTCAAATTATATTCATTGGGTGGAGAAAAAAAATGGATTTTGATCCATGAACAGCTGTAGATACAGCTGTTAAAATTGCTGAAACTGGATACACGCAGAGAAGAATGGTAAGAGTTTAGAAGATCTTAGTTTACATTATGATATGACAGTTGAAAATTCTTTTGTCGATATTGTTTAAATTCTTTATTGTGTAGATTCTATGGATCCAACGTATATGGAAGGCAAATACTGTCTTATTGATTATAAAAGAGTTCTTGATGATATATTAAATCTACATCAACGTACAAAATTGAAAATCCATTAGACAGCCCTAGTATTATTAAAGTAACCCCTGAACTTTTGATGTCAGAGAAATATTCTTATGTAAGTTAAGAATTTAAGCAAGAATCAGCTCAATTTTTGAAAACAGTTGCAATCATAATTGCTAGGATTAGACAACATATTAAACCAGATGTCCCAGTTTACAGGTATATTATATGTTTAACTGTGTCACAACTTCTTGAATTTATTCATACAAGCAAGAAAAATATATGATAAGATATATTAGCTGCACAAAGTATTAGAGGACCTGGTACTTGAATAACCTTGAAAACTTTTCATTTTGTTTGTGTAGCACCTATGAACATTACTCAAGATGTACCTTGTATTAATGAAATTATTAATGCTAATCTAAAAATCAGTATTCTAATCATAACAGCTCATTTAATGTAATTCATTGTAATAAAAGCCTCTATCATTTCTTTTAAGCGTATGTTCCAAAATGATATCATCATTTTCCATTTTACTGATACTTTTTATAGAAAGTTAAGGTAAGGAAAATAGTAATTATTTAATTATTCTTTTTTATTGATGAATCAATTCATTGAAATGAGTAAATTTTTATTGAAAAATAATTATTTGATTTTGGGATGACTCTTATTTTCCTTTGAAATTAATTGTAATTATAATAATAACGAGTGTTGCTTAATTAATAATTAGGCTTATAATTGATAAATGACATTTTACTAAATATTTTTTAAACTTATTTTAATAGTTTCTGAGTATTAAAACCAGATGATCATGTTTAGTATGTGACAGGCTATTTTCAATAAGAAAAATAAATTTTACATGAAAATGTATATTTAAAACTGCGATAACTCCTTATTGGTGACTTTTGCTTACACGAACCAAAATTTATTTTAAAGTTAATAAAAAATAGAAAAAAATAAGCCTTTGAAAGCCAATTTTGGCAGCGGCAAACATTAAATAATTTCAATAACCATGTTTTACATATAAGAGCCAATCAGAAAATTGCGAGATTCGGGTCTGTAAAAAATCCTGCTAACTCTCTTCTTCATTTATAACAAGAAGTGTTATTATGCATTTTTCTCTAAAACATCAGGATTTTCAGAAAAAAATGAAAAAGTTGGGACTTTTCTAAAAATTTTGAAAAATTTTCAAATTTCAAGGTCCTGTAACTTTCGATCCTTTCAATCTAGATCCTTGAAAATTTTTTTACAGATTTTGCGTAACAAAAAGAATAAATTCTTAGAGTTTCAACGATTTTTATTTTTTTGCTCTATCAGTTGGCGTGAAATGTCCCATATATATATATATATATATATATATATATATATATATTCTTTTATTATTATTAATATTACCATTACTATTATTATTTATGTATTAAAGAAAAAAAAATTTTCTGTGTTTTCAGTTTGCGGATCGGCAGCTGAGACGTTTGTTCCGGCTAATGGACCGTCATCAAAATGATGAATGGTGGTCTAGATCTCGACGTGATTTTGACGTTTGGGATCTTTTTTCCCTGTTCAGGAATGAAGAGCGCACCGTGATTGTCAGAGGTACACAGATGCGCATACAGGTGTTCCAGAACGATTTTTTCCTATACATTGGCGATCTGTTTATAACAAGAGGCGAGTTGGTCTCACAACTTCCTGCAATGGTGCACCATAGGTGGGTCCCAATAGATTGCGAGTCGGTTTTTGACCATGGAGAGCGATGGGATCAGTTTTCCTCTTTTTTTTATGTATGTAGAAAAAAAAATCTTTTGTGTTATAAAAAGAATAATGTAATTGTACAATATAATTTCGATTTTCATAATATATCTATTTTTACCATAACCTGTTATTTTTTTACTTTCCAACTTTTCCTTTTCATATTTAATATTAATTAGATATAATAATTAAATTCTAAATCCTAAAAGAAAATATCTTAATTAATTTAAACATTTATAATCTCTAATACTTAATTGATAAATACTTTTTTTTTTAAAGCATATTAACTTAAATAAATGATCTAGATTTTTCTTATTCAAGTCTTATTAATTTTAAATAATTTAATTCATTTCAATATTTATTAGTGTGTTTTCCTTTGCAAAAATATTATGCTAAATTTCAAAATATTTTTTCTATGCTACCTTTTTTATTTGCTGTATTTCAAGTAATCAAAACTGTCTTATCGTGATGACAAATTCTTTCCATAAAATTTTTTTTTTCTTAAAATTAGAATATTCTGGTTAATAATGTTGACACATTATATAGGTGAATGACATATTCGCTTAGTTTTATTCACCTCTCTCCGCGCCGAAGTTAATTTGCACGCGATTTAAAAAATCTATTACAAAATTCTGACGTAAAACTTTTAATACAATTAATATTTTTTGTTTTTTTTTCTTAACAATTATTAACATTGTATAATTTAATCAATTTACAATCTATTTTTACGCAAATAAGTTGTTATAAGTCTAAATAAATAACTTAAAAGCCTGCTTTAGTTTTTAAAGACTTATATATATGTATCTGCCTTATCGTCTATATATATCAATATATATATTTTTTTAAATAAAATTGAATGACATTAATGGGCTTATTCAAGATGTATGAAAATACGAAATTTGTATAGTTAATTATTTTAACTAGTCTCGAATAATATTATATACTAGAATCTCTTTTTGTTCTGGTGGCTTTGGGGCTGAGGATTTATTTGTGGGAGTTATATATGGTGACTTCTCTGGTAGAGGTGGGGGGTTGGTTTAGGTAATGGTGTAGGGTTTGGTTTAGGTAGAGGATGCTGAAAAATAGGTTGTGATATATCTTGTTTCTCAATTTTTACTCCTTGTAATTCAATTTCTTCATACTTGGTTTCTCTTTTTGTTCGATTATTTTTTAAAATAATCATTAAACGAGTAATATAACTGAAAATTGCTTCCAATAAATTAATAGACCTTATGATTGTGTCCATAGTAAATTTAATTATTTGAATAATAATTAATATCATTATTATGGCTGAGCTTATGGATCCAAATGTTGTTAGTTTATTTATGAATTTATTCTAAGTATTTTCTGCGATATGAGATAATGTATTTTCTGTAAGTAGATTATTTAATAGATCTACTTGTGTGTTTTGTTCTTCCTGTATTCCTCTCGCTATAGCATTAAGTAGAGCTGCTTTTTCAAAAGGAAACATGATATGTTGTTGTAATTCTTGTAAATCATCTTGTGAATATATTCCGCTTGTTGTCAACGTTGTTATTTTTTCTGGTGTCCATGATCTTTTTGTATCTGGTTTTAAAGTTTTTACTATATTCTTTGTTGGTCTTGGTTTTGGTAGAAGATTTATCCAATCTTCTCCGATTTTGTAATATTGCGGGATTATTGAATTACAATTTATTTCTGATCCTGTTTTCAGTAATATATATGTTTTTGATGTTTAAAACCATGTTTCATTTTTTGTTGATACAGGCAATTGTATGTAACATTTATTTGTATGAAATACTGTACTTCTACTGGCGTACATTTTATTACATGTACTACTTCGCCGGCAAGTTTAGCTATATATCCTGGTTTTTGCATGATGTTAAAGGCAAATTCGTCGGGAGCTATGGATGCAAGGGATAGAGATTCATGTAGAATTTTTTTTTCAAGTTCGCATTTTTCTTTTAAAATGTTAAAATATAAATCTGTGAGATCAGCCCTAAAATGTTTTTCAATATATACAAATTTTGAGTTTATATATGTAAATAAATCTAATTTTGTTACATCTTTTTTTATCGTATTATCGTCGAATAATATTCTATTATAAGATATATCTAAAATAAATAGTTTAGGGTGTTCCGTTTTTGTTAATATTCCATTGCAAATTATTACATTATTTAAAGTGGGCAAAGAAAATGTTATTAATTCTGTGTTTACAGTATATACGGGATTTTGATTAGGTGAATTAATTATAGTTGCAGGGCCTCTGTATAAAGTCTCATATTCTGTTTTAAAACCCTCTTCTGTAGGTAAGTGTGTCCAAAAAGTATAGCCTGCTTGTGAATCAATGCAATGTTGATCCGAAAATTTACATACTGTTCCCGAATTTAATCTAATCTTATCGTTTTTTAGACTTACTTGAGCATATTCTTCTAATAATGTTATTTTTATAAGTCCCTGCACTACTACGTTGTCCCAGGATCCGAAGTTGTCTGCGTACGATGCTCCTGTGCATGTTTTATCTTTCACTGAGCCTGCGAGATCTATTCCTATTGATTCTATAGAATTTATTTTAAGATCAGCTATAGTATGAATATTATCTTATTTAAATATTCCTGTGTCGTGAATAAATTTGCATTTTTCATGGTTAATTTCGTACAGATATTCTTGCAAAGCATGAGCAGTGGATCCAAGGTGATTGAACATTCCGCAATGAAAAACCGTTCTTCGAATTTCTATTTTACATTGTGTAACCTTAATTTTTTTAAATTCCGCTATTTGTAATAATTCTATTGTAAAATTGGTCATTGTAATATTTTCTTGCTGAAAATTACATTCTCCTGTGTCTAATAGTGAATATGTAGTGATGATAGGGTCCGTAGATTCGCAATTAAATCCAATAATTGCACTATTTTCTCTAACAATAGATAATAAAATGAACAGCATTTTTTTCTCTCTTTTTCTTTTTTTTCTTTCTGAAACATAAAATAATATTAATTATTTCGTTCATGTAAAATTAATTTATTTGCATGAACTAACTTTGAACCACCCTTAAACTCTATAGAGATATTGCTATTTTCGTGGACTCTTATTACTTCAAAAGGTCCCAGGTTTTGATTTTTTTCTAATTTACCTGGTTTTGGCTATTTAATAAGCCATACTTTATCACCTATTTGAAATTCTACAGAGTTTATGAATCTATCGTGATATAATTTAGACTTTTCTTTTGATAATATTAAATTTTCACGAGTTATTTTTGCAATATCTTTCATATTTATTAATAATTTTTCTATATAGTCATTAAAGGTTTGTAATTTTTCTGATGATTTTAAAGGTTCACTAGATAGTAATCTAGCTGGGTAGGCGAAAACTAGTTCATGTCGTGTAAATTCATGACTTGAATGAACACTATTATTATAGTTAAATTGTGCAAGTTCAAGCCAATCATCCCATTCTGATTTTTTATCAGCAAAATTTTTTAAATATTCACATAAAGGATGATGAGCCCTTTCTAATGAACCATTAGATTGTGGATAAAAAGCAGTAGTTTCGATTTTTTTAAATTTAAATCTTTTCGAAATAGCTTTTATTAATTTGCCTGTAAAATTTGCACCTTTATCTGTAAGTACTAGTTTTGGTGAACTAAAAATGCAAACAAATTTTTTTATAAATGCGTCAGCTACAGTCTCTGCAGTTTGATCTTTCAGCGCGTCAACTATTAAAAATTTTGATAAATGATCTTGAATAGTTAATATATATATTTATTATTATTTTTAGTTATATTAAGAGGTCCTGCTATATCTAATGAGATTTTATCAAATGTTTTCTCTGGAGTATCTGTTATTATCATAGGTTGCTTTGTTTTGTTCTTTTTTAATTTATTTCTCTGACATATTTCACAGTTTTTAATACGATTTTGTATATTGATTTTAAGATTTTCCCAGAAATATTTATTTTTAATTCGATTATATGTTCTATTAACTCCCGAATGACTTCCTAAACTTGACGAATGATATAGTTCAAAAATTTTATTTCTTCTTTCCTTTTCAACATATTCTGTATTATTTAAGCAAATTATAACTTTTATACTTGTATTTTTAAAAGTATTGTATAATATATCTTCAATTTCATTCCAATTTATATTTCAAATTTTTATATTTTTTAATATACTAAATATAGTACAATTATTTTCAATTAATAAATCTTTTAACGTGTTTAAATTATTTATTAATTTTTCTTTTATTAATATTGATGATTCTTTTATATTTAAGCACATTATGAAAATTTTTCTCTTTTTATAATTTATTATTTTAATCTAATCATCTTCTAAATCATTATTTATATTAATATTTTTTTGTGTAAAATATTCATCTTGAATCTCATCCAAAGATATCTTTTCATTCGTAATTAAATGTAGAACATTATCTTTTCTACTTTGTATAGAATTTTTAGAATATATGATAGTATTAGATTTATTTAAGTATATATTTTCTTGTATTTCTTCCTGATTGTCGACAGTTGTAATTTCCTCATTTGGTATATTTAAAATTTTTTTCGGTCAACCACGTTTCTTTTTAGTACGTATACATTCCTCATTTAATTTGTGTATTTTCACTTCGTTTGTTGGTATGTTTGTTAATTCAACATTTGCTTCATTTTCTTTTGCTTTCTGTGCTCTAGTTATAACATTAATTTCTATAATATCTATTGGGTTTCTTGATAATGCATCGCTGTTTACATTCATTTTCCCGTTTTTTTATAAATTATATTAAAATCATATTCTGCAAGTTTAAGTCTCCATCTTTGAACTCTGTTTTTTTATCAGATGATCTAAATGATAATAATGGCTTGTGATCTGTTACTATTGTAAATTTATTCCCATATATATAATTTCTAAATGTTTCTATTCCAAATAATATGCCTAATGCTTCTTTTTCATAAGTGTGATATTTTAGTTCAAGACCTTTTAATACTCTAGAACCGTATGCTATGGGTTTATCTTTCTCGATTTCACCTTATGATAATATAGCACCTAATGCATATCCTGATGCATCTGTAGTGATTATAAATGGTTGATCTAACTGTGGAAATTGCAATAAAGGTGCAGAGCATAGTGTGTCTTTCAATTTATTAAAAGCCTCTTGTTTCTCTGTATCCCAAGTAAATTTTACGTCTTTTTGTAATAATAAAGTTAAAGGTTTTGTTATATTAGCAAAGTCATTAAAAAATTTTCTGTAATAACCTGGTAAACCCAAAAATTCTTTAATGTTTTAAGAGGAGGCCGTATAGCTCTGTCTTTGTCTAATCTAAATTTTCGTTATTATTAATAAATTAGATATTTTTATACAAAAGTAAGGACATAGCCCAATAGATTTAAGGACGAGCAAACGATCCTATTCTATGAAAAAATATAAAATTTTCATTATTTTTCGAGTGAGGTCTGAAACGAAAAAATAATTGAATTTGATAACTGTTTTTCCGTTTCAGACCTCACTCGAAAAATAATGAAAATTTTATATTTTTTTATAGAATAGGATCGTTTGCTCGTCCTTAAATCTATTGGGCTATGTCCTTACTTTTGTATAAAATTATCTAATTTATTAATAATAACGAAAATTTAAATTAGACAAGGACAGAGCTATACGGCCGCCTCTTAAACTGTTTTTGGTGTTGGAAATAATTTTACTGCATCAATTTTTTTTTGAATTTGCTTTGATACCCTCTTTACTTATAATATGACCTAAAAATGTTACTTCATTTTTTATAAAATCGCACTTTCTTGGTTCGAATTTTAATCCGGCTTCTCTTAATTTTGTAGCTACTAGATTAAATTTAATATTATGTTCTTTTTCTGATTTCGCAGCTATAATTATCTCATTTTATATAAACATGACATACTTTTTTTATTTATTAACTCACCAAGAGCTGTATTTACTACCCTCATAAATGTTCGTGGTGAATTTGTTAACCCAAAAGGTAATACCGTAAATTCAAATCTTTCTAAAGGGTGTACACTAAAAGCTGTTTTATGTATGTCTGATTCTTTTATTGGTGCCCACTGAAAAGCTGAAACTATGTCTACAGTAGTAAAATATTTATTTCTGCCTAAATCATCAAAAATTTTAGTTATAGATGGTATTAAATAAGGATCTGGCATAGTTTTCTCGTTTAATTTTCTATAATCTATAACTAATCGCCATTTTTCTTTTCCATCAGGACCTGGTTTCTTCTTAACTACAAATGCTGGAGCGTTATATGCGCTTTTAGATGGCCTTACTAGATTATTATCAATTAATTTCTGAATTTCCGTAATAGCAATTTCTCTTGATTTATGTGGCAATGGAAATTGTTTAACATATACTGGTCTATTATCTGTTAAATTTATCTTATGTTGTTCTAAATTTCATTTTCCAATATTTTCTCCTTCTATCCAAAATATGTCATTATTTTCTAAAATTAAATTCTTTATATTTTGTTCTTTCTCTTCACTTAAATGATTTAAACTTATTTTACTTAATAATTCCTCTCTACGATCTATTTTTTCTTCACATATATAACTTATATTTTTATGCATTAAGTTTTTTTCAAATTTATGAAATTCTTCTTCATGATTATCTAATATAAAATTTGTTAAAATATCTTTTTCCATAAAATATGTAAGAAATTGTTTGTCTTTATTATTAATGTTAAAATTTGTGTTTTCTTCAAGTTTTAATAGAAATTGTTCATATTCTATATTCTTGTTGTTTTTACATTCATCTTTTTCTAGAACATAGTTGATTTCTTTCATAAAATTTTCAATATTTTCAATATTTTTACTATATGTGTTTATTGTCTTGCATTAGCATGATATAATGAAAAGCGTTATTAACTGCTGTGTCATTGATTTCGATATTTTCTGTACATAAGTTTATCAATGAATTTTTGTCGTTTTTATAATCTGTTTGAATAAAGAATTTTTTACCATTTATTTCTAGATATCCCTTGTCTAATCTCAAATTATTTTTTCTCGATACATCTATGCCTAAAATACCATCGGAAAATTTTTCAGATGCTACGTGGAAATTTGTATACGAATTATTAATAAGAAAGGTAATTAAACCACATGTTTTAACCGGAATATCAGTAATATATTTTAATGACAAATATATTTTAATATTATTATTAATAGAATTTTGTGGTACTAATTTTTCTTTTATGATGTTAAGTTGGGCACTCGTATCTATTAATAATTTGCATAAATCATTTGTATATGGATTTCGTATCTCGATAAATTGTAATGTGTCACCTAGTTTAAATATGTAAATTGGTATATTATTATTATCATTAATGTTTTTAGTTTTAAATTGTATATTTTTTCCATTTCATTGTTCACTATATTTTTTTCTTTATGTAGTTTTACTGTTGTTAAATCATTTTTTATTTCTGGTTTAAATTCCATTGCATTATGTAATGTTTCTTTTTGTTCAATAATTTTAGCGTACTCATTATTAGTATCATTTTCATTAAACCCATCACATACTTCGAAATCAGAATTCATTTCGTGTGTTCTTGCGAAAAATTGAATATCAACATAATTTTTGAACGACTTTTGTTGTGAAACTCGTCTTGTGCGCTCTTTCCAAGTCGAGCTTATGCGTTTTCCTATATATGAACTGATGTGTTTAATTTAGCTTGACATTCTTCCTCTGTGTGATTTATGCTTTTGCAAAATGTGCAAAATTTACTTAGCTTCCTTTCTATATTTTTTAATGTAAAGCATGAATTAATCCTAATTTTTTACAATATTGTCATTGTATATTCTGATTTGCGTTTTAAGGTTTTTTGTATTGTATTTTCCTACATTCTCCTATATTATGCCCTCTATTTTTGCAATATTTACAAAATTTCGTTTGAATTCGTTGTTTATATGAATTATTATTTCTATTATTTCCTACAAACATTTTATTTTGATTAAAATTATTTTGACCGTTGTTATTAATTCTGCATTTTTTACCCGAGTGACCCCATTTGTCACATGATTGACATCGTATTTGATTATCTGGTTTAGCCTGATTTATAAATATCTTAAATTTTTCACAATCAATAGTATTGCGTTCACTGTTACACAGATTGCATATTTGCGTAGGTATATTACTTTTTTCTGTAATTTGATTACAAAAGTTAGTATTATGTCCGTTTTTATTGCATTTCAAGCATAATTCATATTTTTGTATGATTGGACAGTGGCTTATTTGATGATTATTTTCCTGGTAATATTGGCAATAATATTCATTATCTTCTAAATATTTACACATGCTTTTTGAATGTCCTGCTTGATTACAGAACTTGCATATTAGTATAATTTTATCCTTTGCATTTGTGCATTTAAATGATGGATGAGTTGGCTGTTTGCAATATGTGCAGCCTGCATTGTTGCAACACAATGCCTCATGACCTATATCTTTACATATTTGACAGCATTGAATTTTTTTAGGTTTATCTTAAAAAATTTCACTATACATGATTTTCTGTCTAGATGAATTTGTCTTTACCCTAATATTCTTCTGTTTCTCCTGTTGTTTTTCAATTTCTATTGCTTTAATGGTTACACTTGAGTAATCTGCTACCTCTCCCAATTTCTATATGATTTCATTTTTTAATCCTTGTTTAAAATATTTTAATGTATCTTTAGCTAAATCATTTGTAAAACTTTGATAAGCATCTGCTAATATACCCGCTTCATTTTGTTTCTCATCTTTAATTTTTAATGTTAAGAGGAGGTCACGTATCTCTGTCCTTTTCTAATCAAAGAAATGACTTTTTTACAAAAACTAATAACTTTATTAAAAAATAAAGAGAAAGCCGCATCTTGTATCAAAAAAAGCAATATTTTCTTTGATAAGAAAAAATTAATTTTATTGCTTCATTCTCAAGAAAACCTTGAAAAACCACCTATCTTTTGCAATTTCTAACGCATCTATGTACTTTTCCAAAGGTATGTTTTCACCCGTAAACTCAGGTACTAATCTTGACACTTCTTTTAAAGAATATCCTGAAGTATTTGCCATGTCTGTATTATTAGGTAAATGTATCTTGTTTACTGTATTATCATTTTTATTATTATTATCAAAATTTATATTTTCTAAGTTTTTAATACCCTCTATTTCGTAATAACTCTACTGTTACATAGAAAATTCCTGTACGTCGTTAATTGTTTCGTCAATAGTTGTATTATTTTCTGATGAAATTGTCACGTTTTTGTCTGTTGTATTAGTACTATCAGCTAAAGTTATATTTTTACCGTTCTCAATGCTTTTTATTTCTTGATATCCTGTCTGTTCAGATGAAAATTCCTGAGTATCGTTGAGTGTTTGATCAATAGTTGTAATAATAATAATATTTCTTTATTCTAAACATAGGAAAAGTTTTTACATTTGTTTGTGTGTATTGTGTTATTTGTGTTGCGTTTGTGTCTATTGTTCTTTTGTGTTATTCTTATTTCAAAACTTTAAATTTTTCTATTCTTTATCAAAACATTTTCTCAAATTACATTAAATTAATCACAGTTCTTTCTTTATTTTAATTATTCGTATTTAAACTTAAATTTCACTTTTGATCATCACTTCTACACTTCTTTTTTGTTTTTCTTTTCACTATCCTTCTTGATCTTTCTTTTCTTTTCTTTCTTCTTCTTTACCCATTCTTAATTCTTAATCTTATTCTCTGCTATATTCTTTTTTATATTCTTTTTCTTCTCTTTCTTTTCTGCTTATTCTTTCACCTCTTGTAAGTGGCTCATCAACTTTAAAACCTCTCTTTGTTCTCCACTCCCTAAACTTTTTCAGTAAGTATTCCCTGTCCTCTTTCATTTTAAATATCAACCAAAATAGATCTTCTCTATCACTTTTTTGGAAAGCTTTCCATTGTGTCTTACCTATGGCTGTTACTAAGATTTCTTTTATATCATTTACCTTTTTTCCATCTTCTAACTTTAGCAGGAGTACTCTGTCTCTCCCATACTTTTTACATAATTCCTCCATATTGGATAGCCTTTCAATCAAGTCACCTTTCTCTTGTTCGCCTTTCTCTTCTTTTCTACTTTCTTCTGTCTTCTTTGTTTCTTTGCATATTTCTTTTATTTCATCTATCTTTACTTTTATTTCAGATATTTCTTTACTTACTTTTAGCTCCTTATCACATAGTTAATTCACTATTTCTTTGATACTTTCCTTTTGTTCATGAACTCTCTCCAAGAAGAAGTTCTCTGGTTCCAAGTCCTCCACATTCTTCTCTATTCTTCTCATTCTCATACTTGACCTTTCTATTTTTGCAACCATATTGTCTATCACTGCTTTTTGCAATTGAAGTTCTCTTTCCTAATCTTTCACTTTTTCTTCTAACTTATATAATCTTTCCTCTTTTATATCCTCTTCTTTATCTTTTTCTACCAATCCTTTTTCTTCATCTTCACTTTCTTTCGAGCTTACTTTTTAATTTTTTTCACTATTCATTTTCTTTTTTTTTTCTACTTAACCTATAACTCTTTTCTTTTTATTTCGGTTATTTTTCCTTTATTTTTTTTTATAATTTTTGTCTTTACTTTGTTTTTGCGGTCTTAAAGTTCTTCTTATTTTTACTTATTTTCTTTTTCTTATTCTTTCGTGCTCTTTACCTTCTAAAAAATTCTATCTATTTTGCGACCACGTGTTCTCTTCTATTTCTTTGCTTCTGTAGCCACTCTGTTTTGCCTACTAATATTTTCTTCTTTATCTTTTCGTTTTCACTAAATTCTTTCCATTCCTTCCAGCTTTTCTCAGTAGATGGCGTTTCCTTCTTTTTCATCTTGTTTCTCTCTCTTAGTTTCTCAATCTTTCCCTTAGCTTTCTCAATTTATTTTTCTCTTTCTTCTTCTCTAATATTTTCTTATTTTTCTTATACTTTTTCTTCTTTTTCTTTTTCTTTTTCTTTTCTTTTTTCATCTTAAACTTATCTTTGCTTTTTCTTTATTCTTCTCCTTTTCTCTTTTATTTCGTCTCATTTCTCATTCATCGCTATCTTTTCTTCTTCTTCTCTTTTCCAATCTACTTTTGCTAATCTTGCCTCTATGTTTACGCTTTCTTTCATTATGTCCATCCAGTTTAATCCTTCTACTTTAGTATATTTGCACACTTCAAAAATATGTTTTAATGTTTCACCTTCTTTATGACATAATCTGCATTTTCTTGCTTCTCCACTCATCCAGAATTTATTTTCTCTGCATTCATTTCCCAACCTGTATCTAGCTATTTTCTTTATGTTATTCCTTCTTGTTCCATCTTCATTAATCAAATAATTTTGCATATCCATCCATCCCTTTCCTATTATTCTTACTTCTTTTGTATATTTAGATTTTTCTAGTTCGCTCCAATTTTCGTTCCATTCTATTTCTTTACTCTTTTCTTCTATTAATTTATGTAGTTCTTCTCCTTTTTCTATTTTATTATAATATTCCTTTACAGATAGACCTCTTTTTTTCTAATGCTTTTCTTATATAATCGTCACTTTTGGTTTCCTTCTCTACATTCTTTTCTCTTCTCCTTTCATTATTTTTGCTTTCCTCCTTTTTTATGTACTCCTTCTTATTTTCTTTCCAACATATCTTAATTAAATCTTCATCATTGTATTTACTAATTTTTTCATCATATTTTATCACTCTCCCTATTGCTATCTTTTCTATACTACTTCTTTTCGTTTCTATCATTATAGCATAGTCTGGTGTATTCCTTTCTAGACCCAGGGTCCATTTTATATATTTTTTCTGAATCTTTTCTATCTCATCTCTTCTTTTCCATCCCCATGTTTCTACTCCATACATAAATATACTTTTTATAAAAGAGTCAAAAAGCTCCATTCTTTTTTTGCAATTATTTTCAAAAAGTCTTTCCGCTATGCTCCATTCTTTTCCCATTTTTTTATTTGCCTTCATCTTTTGTTCCTTTATATGGTTTTCATCCTTGTTGTTTCCTTGTAGCTTGTATCCTAAGTACACAAAAGATTTTACTATTTCTATCTCTTTCCCTTTCCACACATATCTTTCTTCTTATCTTCTTCCACCAGCTTTTCTAAATTCCATAATTTTTTATTTCTCTACATTTAATGCTAGTCCTTTCTTTTCTATGTATTTAGTAAATCTTTTCATTAGGCTGCTCATTTTTCTTGCACTTTTAGCCAGTGACGCAACATCATCTGCGTATGATATGGTATAGACCTTATCTTTACCTATTTCTATTCCTCCTATCTGTCCTTCTTTCATACTACTTTCTAGATCTGCAAATCCTAAATTAAATATCGTTGCACTAAACGGGCATCCTTGTCTTACACCCTTCTCTATTTTAAATTCTTTTGTATATGTCTCTCCTTCAATTCTTACTTTTGCTCTAGTTTCTTTATATATCTTTTCTATATTTTCTCTTATTTCCTCTTTTATCTTTAATCTTCTCATTGTTTTCCACAAATCTTCCCTATTTAGGCTATCGAAAGCAGCTTTCATATCTGCAAAAAACACAACTACTTTCCCTTTTTCTTTTTTTATTTCTTTTCTTATTATTGTTTTTAAGCAGTATATCGCATCTATTGTTCCTCTATTCTTTCTAAATCCAAACTGCGTGTTACTTAGCATATTCTTCTCTTTAATCTCTACTTCTATCCTGTTTCCTATAATCTCTTTAAATATTTTATAACACGTGTCCATTAGGGTTATCCCTTTATAACTTTTTGCTCTTTTCGCATTACCTTTTTTAAATATTGGGTTTATTATCCCTACTTTCCATTCTTCTGGCAGATCTTTACTTTTCCAAACTTTATTCATTATCATTTTTAGATCTTTTATTATTAGATTTTCTCCTTTTTTCCATGCTTCATTTGGTATTTTACCTCCCCTTGTTGCCTTTCTGTTCTTCAGATTTCTTATTATTTCTCTTATCTCATCTTCTGTGATCTCCAAGTATTCAGTTCTTTTATTTTCTATTTTCTCTTTCCTTTCTTTAAATTTATCATTTTCCTTTTCAATTTCATTCCTAAAATTTTTTATCCACTCTTTTTCTTCTATTCTTTCCCTTACAATATTTTTTCTTTCCTTCTTTTTATTCACTTCTTTCCAGAAAGCTTTACCTGTTTTATCTTTTTTAATTTCATCCAATATATCTAATCCTCTTTTATATTTCTTTTGCTTTATTAGCTTTTTATATTCTCTTCTTTCTTTCCAATATTCTTCTCTCTCCTCTTCACCCTTGTTTATTCTTATCAATTTATTCTTCACTTCACACCTCTTCTTTTCGCATTCACAATCCCACCAGTCCTCTACATCTTCCTTTTCTTTTATCTTTATAACTTTCTTATACATTGCTTCTCTACTTTTCTCATTTCCATTTAAGTCTTTCTATTCGTTTATTTTCCTTTCTTTTGCAAGATTTTTTCTATATATTTGCACTCCTTTTTCACCCCATATTATTGCTTCTTTTTCTTTAAATATTTCCATTTCTTTTGCTCTTTTTTTCCATTTTAAATTAACTTCTATAGGCATATGGTCTGATTCTATCCTTTTTATTACTTTCATATTTTCTACAATTTCTTTCGCTTTCCAATTAGTTATTATATAATCTATTACTGACATACCTGCACTGCCTACATAAGTCCATTCTCCTTCCTCATCTCCTTTTGTTTTCCCATTTCTTATTTCTAGTCCTGTCTCTGCTAACCAATCTAGCAGATCTTCTCCTTCTTTGTTTATTGTTTTATCTCTTGATTTTCTCGTTTCATCCTCGTCCATTCTATCTTTCATCCTTTCTTCTGATCCTACTCTTGCGTTCGAATCACCACATATAATCAGGCTTTCATCTATATTGTCCTCTACTAGTTTTTCTAAATCTTTCAAACTCAGCCTTCTTTCTTCTCTTAAGTATACTGAGGCAAATGTCATTTTTTCCCCTCTATATCTTATCTTCATACTCACTATACCATTATCTTTTTCATTTGCATTTGCTCCATTCCATATTATTTTATCAACTAAATCTTTTCTTATTGCTACTGTCATTCCTCTTTTTGCTCTTCTCTTCTTGTGCACTCTTTTTGCCCAGCTATTCTTTGTGCAGTGATATTTTAACTTTCCTTTTATAAATTTCTCATTTTTTTCTTCTATCCATGTTTCCTGTAGAGCTATTATGTCATAATCTCTTATGTATCTCCAAAATTCATTTCTTTTTTTTATCAATCCTGCAACATTCCATGATACTATTTTAGTCTTTTCTCTTTTCTTTTATCACTATTCTCATTTATCCTCTTCCCCTTCTTTTCCATTGTCTTTATCTTTTTGAAACCACTTCTTTAGCCTTTCGTTCCGTATCCATACTTTATCTTCTTTTTCAACTCGATTATAGTATTTTTTTATTTTCACTCCCTCTTCTTTTAGTTCTTCTGCTTTTTTACCTATTTCTCTTCTGTTTTCTCTTTCTTTTTTTTGTTAGCTCATTATCTATATAAACTTTTGTTCCTTTTAACTTGCTTTCATTTTCCATTATTTTGTCTTTTGTCAAGCTATCTTCACATTGTACTATTTTCTCCATCATATTTCCTTTTAAATTCCATACTTTATTTATTCTTACCTCTATCTGCATATTTTCCTGAAACCATTCTTCTAGATCCTTTTTTTCTTTACATTTATTATCTATATTCCCTTTAATTATTATATTATTCCTCTTTTATTTCTTTCTTCCCTTTCCAAAAGCCATACTAACTCCTCTTCTTTACTCTCTCTTTCTCTTTTACCTATTTTTTTATTTCCATTCATATTACTCTCGCTTGTTTCATTTCTTTCTTCTTTTTCATTTCCCATTTTTTCTCTCATCGCAATCAACTCACTCTTTAGTTTTTTTTCTATTCTTTTCTATTCTTTCTCTATTTTTTCCATTCTTTTGTCATTTTTTTTCCTTCTTTCCTCTTGTTGTTTTCTTTCTTCTCTTTGTTCTTGTAATTGCTCCTTCCACATATGATTGCTTTCACTCATCATTTTCATTATCTCCATCATCTCATTAATATCCTTATTCACTCCTTCCCACTTCACTTCAGCTTCTTCTATCATCTTTTTGATCTGTTCTAAATTCTTCTCTATGCTCTCTATTCTATCCACTTCTATCTTTTTATTCTGTTTATCTTCCTTCATACTTCTTTTTTTTTACTTTTCTCTATCTTCAGGACTATCTTAACTTCTTTTCCTTTTCTCACTCTCTTTACTATTAATGCTTTCACTGTCTTCCTGACTACTTGAGTAACAGTCACTCTCTTTGTTCATTCTTTCACTCCTTATCGAGTCAGTACTTGCTGATCTTGATCTTTCCCTTTTTATTGCAAAATTGTTACTCTTCTTTTTCGTTTCTATAAATTTTGTTTTACCTATTTAAAATGTTTTCATTACTTTCTCTCTTCCTCTTTCTTACAGCCTCATGTGGCGACCTAACCTATAATTATCCTCTTTATAAGCTTTCTTTTTTCTCTTCCTCTTTAAATTATTCCTTTTCACTCTTTCTTATATCTCTTCTCTCCCCTTTATACTTTCAATTTTTATACTTTTTCACCAATTACACCTTCTATAAATCGATTTTTTTATGTAAATACTTTTTCATATATCAATATATTACTCTACTCTTTTTCGCCATATTGACTTATCCCGATTAATAGTTGTATTAGTGTCTGATAAAATCGTTACGTTTATCGCTAAGGTGTATTTTTGTGTAAAACTGTCGTCTTTATTTTTATTATGACTTTGTTTCGTCTTAGTAATTTGTGGAAATGTTTTTGAAATTGTGCCTGTATATTTATATAATAGTATAGTTTGTTCACTTAAATTATCTGTATTGACATTTGATTGAACGCCCGTAATTATATTTGAGATATTATTTTCAGATGTTTCTTCTAAAGTTGTATTTCAAGCATTACTATGAACTGTGTCGTCTAAGGTTTTATTTAAATTGTTACTTTCAATTGTTCGATCTAAACTTTTAGTTGGAGAGTGTGTAATTTTTGTACTTTTTTCAAATGGATTAATATTTTCATAAATATGTTTTTCTGTTTTTTTCTTGCTCTGTTGAAACTGTTTGTTTAATATGTTTTATGATTCTTTCACGAATAGCATTAATATTTTCGTCTTCTTTAGTAGGTATTTTAAATTTTCGACAAATTTCAGATAATTCTAATTTAGAGTATGATATTACCCACTGTGTTTTTCCTTCTTTTATATAATTTGTTATCTGATTAAAATTTATTTTACTCATTTGAAATCTTCATTATTTACTTGAAAATGAAAAATTTTTATGTATTTAAAATATTAAATTTTGTAAGTAAAATTGGAAGTTTAAAAATTATAAATACTGCTGATTGTGTTTCTTTTTTTTTTTAATGCCATTTCTAAGCAAAGAATATTACATACGTTATTAACAATTCTTTGACACTGACCTACTATTCTTACATAGAAGTAAAGAATTTTGCCGATCTATGTTTTGAATTTTGATATTAACTCACTGCTGTTAAATCTACACGAGAGCGTACGGCAAAAAATTTTTGCTGAGCTTGTATTTTTTGTAAGTTCAATACACTTGCAATGTTTTGATGACAACTGTCTATTTTTTAAATGCAGTCTGTTTAGTTTATTTTAGTATTTTTAAATTTAATTTTATATTCTTTTCATAAAAAGAAAATTAATATGTTTTTAGTATTATTTAATATAACTTAATATTTTAAATGATATTGAATTTTTACTGTTTAGTCAACTTTTCTTTTTATTTCTTTTATTGATCGTGAACTTGAAACTTATTTCACTATTCAAATTAAATAATTATGTGAAAATTATTGATATATGTTGTAATTTCTCAATGCACTAAATAAATGATATTATTTGAAATCAGTTTAAAAAAGAATTTGCAATTTTTCACTTGATTTCTTATTTATAATTATTCTTGCTAAAATAATTGATGTATAGATTTATTTATTAATTTAATGATTTCACATTTATTTTTATTGACAATTTTTTTATGTAAATTGTATTATTTATTTGATATATAATTTTTAATCGCGTACTTTCGCGCATATAGAAATTATTTCAATTACGCACTTTGCGTATAATATATTAATTTTATCTGTATAATATTTTTGTTTTTAACAACACTATTCGTATTTAATAATACACTTCGCATTTAATATTTTATTTTTAATAACACTATTCGTATTTGATAATACACTCCACGTTTAATATTTTTATTTTCAATGACGCTATTCCTATTTGATAAACCACTTTGCGTTTAATATTTTTATTTTCAATGACGCTATTCGTATTTGATAATACACTTCACGTTTAATATTTTTATTTTTAATGACGCTATTCGCTTTTGATAATGCACTTCGCGTTTAATTTCATGTATATTTATTTGATTTGTGCCTTTAATATATAATATTTTATTTGACGCACTTGGCGGTTTATTAACACACTTTTGAACACTGTATTTATTATGAGCCATTTGAATATATTTTTATGAACTTTATATATAAGTAAGTGAAGAATTATAAATTTTCTCTGATTATCCTTTAATATATCCAATACGATCCTTCAATCAAAAATTTGTACCGGAACCAAAATGTTAAGTCTTGGCTTGCACCTGGACTAAATAAAAGTGAATAAGTTATTTATTTAATTTATATAAATTTATATATGAATTGTGTTCTTTTGAAATATTTGACTTATTTATAAAAATATACTCATAGAAATAAAGATGGATGAATTCTAGTGGTGGAAAAGCTCCACCAATATTTGATTGAACGAAATCGCTCTCACAATTGAAAATTGCTAAAGGATAATTTCAATACTTTTAAATAAAAAGTTTATTAAATAATTATATATTCTTACCTTGTAGTACTTCTTAAGTAGATTGGTGCTGGGTACGGGCAGACAAATGAATAGGCACGATATGTAAATAGATCCTCGAGGTTTATTAATATCTTTTTAACACTTTTAATACAATAGATTTTTATACACGTATATATTTTAATAATCGATATATATATATGTAGTATTAACAATTGCTTTTGAAATATAGAACTTTACGGGCAGTGTAAACTTGTTACCAATAAGAAACCCGGGGTGATGTCCGTTTTTCAATGGTTTCAATTTGGTGTTTATACTCATATGTGTTTATAAGATTTATTATTTTTTACATCAATTTTTATTTATAAATTTTCTTAAATTTTGATAATATGTTTCGTAATGGTTTTTAGGATTCATTTAATTTCAATTTAAATACACAATCATAAGAATAAAATAAAATATTTTAATTATCTAAAAATTCGAATATTTTAAAATAATAAATCGACTATTTGCAATTACTCAACAATGCTATTTGCATCGAATGTAAATTCTTAATGAAATATAAATATTGCGAAGTGTATGTATCACAAGTAAGGTTATATTATACTTAATTTTATATTTGTTTTCTTTATTCTCATATTATTGATATTATAATTTATAAATGAATTCTTAATATTAGTAAAGATATATTGTTTAAACAATTTAAATACTTTTTATTGACGACAAGTAACTTTTTAAATATTATAATATTTGTATTAAAACACAACTGAAAATGTCAATCGAATAACATTTTCATCAAAATAAATTTCAACGCTATGATTATTAAAATAAAAATTTTCATCTAACTATCATCTATTGTAATTATTATTTGTGTAATATATATATTTAAGAATAATATATTTAATTAATAATTATTCCATTTCATAAAAAGTTGGATAAATTTGTATATTTATAATTGTATAACAAAATTTATTCAATTAAAGTTTTATTCAGTTATTATTCAGAGAATAATGTACTTAAATTAATTTCATGAAAATACATTAGTATTTAAAAATTTACTTGCAAACACTTCTTCATAAATAACATTCATGTAACCTTAATTACATTTATATATATATATATATATATATATATATAGATTGTAACGTTTGGCTTCTTGTCCACGGATGAACTCGTTGACGTGTCGTCGGCATCAGACTTTTACTTTTACCTGAGGGTGGATGATGGAGATGGTCGGTCGGTGGTTCGCGGAAGCCAAAGTTCAGAACTTACAAACTAAATTGATTTTACTGAATTTAATGATAAATAAAAATTGAATTTAATAATAAAGATAAAAAACTGAATTTAATAATGAAAAGTGCATAAACGTTTAACGGTAATTGATATTAATAAAAAGGTAAAAAAGAATTAACTATTGGATTTAAATAATAATCAGTTAAAATGAAATAAGCAAGCGTAAAATTAAAGTGGTAATGACGGGGCGGATTTACAGGAAACGTTTAGCGGGACTGGTAAATGAGTATGAGTCGTGCAATCTCATATTTTTCACAATAAATATTCTTTGCATTTATTGATATGACTCAAAGCTAGTACAAGGTTAATGATCAGATAGTAATCTCGGAAAAATAAAATGACCGGGAGCGGTGGCGTGCAAATAATCAAAACAAACTAAGACTAAGTTTTATTTTTAGGCGGTCGGTATTAATTTTTACTGGAGACGCGGCTTAAACAAAATTATACTTATTGATAATTTTTTATCGGTATCGGTTACAAACTAGAGCAAAAGAAAAATAAACTATTTACAGGTTATGACATTATCAGCTGTCGGTCCAAGAGAGTAATCTCCAAGAGAGTGGAGAGGGAAAGGTACACTGTGAAGCATGCAAAGTTCTCCCCCTAGTACATGCTCACAGCGGAGAGGTTGGATAAGCTCTGATTCGAACAGGCCGGCGACGGCTCCTATAAGCCCTGGGGCTCTCTATTCCCGTTGCGGGAGTGACGCCTCGTAGCGGTTGAGCGTAGAACCCGGTTTAAGCGCGATGCTTAAAAACCGCATCGTCGCAAATATATATATATATATATATATATATATATATATATATATATATATATATATATATATATATATATGTACGTGTGTTCGTATTCATATGAATTTTCATTTATATAAAAATTGTTAAGAATTGAATGTATTAATAACAATTTCATTGAAGCAATAATATTTTTACTAAGAGAAACATATTAATTTTTAGAATATATCTAATGAATTTATTTGAAAAATTATCATAACATAATATAAAAATATTCTTTCTATTATCTTTTCAACATTCATTTTACAAAATACAATCTTGAAAAGTTATTTTTTTAATATTTAACTTTTTTTTTATAGTCAATTATAAAGATAGGAAAATATATGAAATATGATTAAATTTTACTGATTATGTCTATAATTATGAAATCATTTTTATGATCTGTCTAGATGGAAGTAGAATTTCCCATAAAAAAGTAAACATTTCGAAGAAAATTTACTTATGATTTGGAAGACATTTATTAAGAATGCGAGAAATAAATAATATTCTTTAAAATCACTCTTAAATTTGAATTAAATATAATATTTGAAAATTACAATTATTCCATGAGATTGGAATTATTGTCGAAGTTACATTATATTTCACTCTAAATAATTTATACTTATAAAATTTACTTAATATTTTGAATAAACTATGAAAATGATAATTAAATATTTAATATTATTTTAAACTATAAATAAAAAGTTCACATAATTAATAACTTATAAATCGTTGTATTATTTTACAGAATACAATTTCAACTTAAATAATTAACTTTATGTTAAAACTTAATTTTATTAGTATTCAATTTTATTAGTATTCAATATTATTGATTTTTCATCATTACTGAATCATCACAACGGGTCAGTGGGACGTTCTTTCCACCCAGAATGATGAAAAATCGTAAATTAACCTCAAGAGAAAAGTGCAATATCAATTGCTTGCGTATTTGCGATACCAGATCAAATCACAGTTTTATTTCATGTGATATAGAAACAATGAATATGAAGGTCACCTCTTTTGACAACATTATAAAAGTTATTCAATTGCAATTATATTAATATTTTATAAGAATTTAAAAAAATGATTATATTTTTTTCCATATAAATAATATATAATAAAATCGAGATATAATTCTTAAAATTGCACTAAATTATTATGTTAAGAATCGAAAAATAATCCTTTCACAGATTTCAAAAGCAATTCCTAATAATTGATTAGCGCAACAGATAAAATAACGTTTATTTCTTTAAAAAAATGGTAACGGTATAAAACTAAAAATGTAGCAGTTTTAAGAATATAGGTCAAAATAAAAAAAATGCTTTCACAGATTTGATACTTGAAAATTTAAAAAATATTAAAATGGTTGTGGCTCTGCTTCTATGATACCTACAGACTTTTAATAGGGCTCAAATTCAGGAATTTGATATTAATTTCGATTTTTCGTAATATATGAAAAGTTTTGTATCACCAAATTGGATCAGTTCAAGTCAGAAGTAGTAAGTGTATTAACTTATTTAAAATGAAGAATACTGCATTTTTGATGATCTGAAGAAATTTTCTATAAGGGAATCGTTGTACATGCATATAAATACTTTGAAATGAATTTTTGTGAAAATTTTAGTTGGTAGAAAAAAGTTATAGACCCTCAAAAATGGCAAAAATTGCGATTTTTACAAAATGCTTATTTTTTAAATAAGTATATATTGGCTTCCTTTGCACCAACATATACTTATTTTAAGTTTTCGACAACTCAAACTAATTCAAAACATCAAATGAGGTTTTTTAAATTATTAATGGTTCAAAGTCTCATACTTAATATATATTTTAGAAAAAATTTTTTAACAAAAAACAAAACCGACTTCAGAAAAAAATTTTTTAACAAAAAACAAAACCGACTTCAAAAAAATGCACTAAAAAGTTACAAATAATTTTTGATCTTCAATAATTATACGCATACTACGCATCTAACTCAACACATGTGTAGCAAACATTTTATAGATTATCTAATCATTTGTAAACAGCACCAACAAATTATATTTTTTTTTAATTCACAAATTATATTTAATACATTTTTTATAAAAAATAAAGTATTCACGCATTTTATTACATTTATCCCAAATAACAGTAAAAAATATACTTTAAGGAGATGTAAAACTGACACTACACCTGTACTTACAGATATTAGCTTCCTTTCCATTTTATTGCAGAATTTCCAGAAAAGAAATGCATTAGCTTGTAGTATGTAGCATGATGATTATTTAGATAAATTTTCAAATAAATCCATTCATTAGCTTTTAAGATATTTGGATTCCTGTACTAAATTGAAAAATTTTAATAAATAATTTTGGAACCCAAAATTCTCAATAATTAATGAATGAATTGATTAAAAAATTTATCTGAATAATCTTCATGGTACATGCTACAAGCTAATGCATTTTTTTACTGAAAATTTTGCAATAAAATTAAAAGATAGTCAATATTTATGAGTACAGGTGTAGTGTCCATTTTACATTGCCTTAATTAATTTTTTTAGGTAATTTGATGATGGAATTCATTGTGATTTTATAAATCCAACGTAAATTTATGGATATTTTTAAGCAATCAAAATAATATTTATATAAAATTAAATTTATTTATGTTTTTCATTGCAACCTATAAATTAACTCTGTTCACTGAATAGAATAGAACGTGAGAAAGCAGACCGAATCATCGTGGTTTTAGACTGAAACTGTTAGTTTATAAGCTCCAAACTCTTTTATTCTGTTCATGCGCGTTCGCTTGCCATTAGAAAATCAATAGGTAGAAAGCGGAGCATCCCCCTGATGGATAATTAACAGTACTATTATATAAATGTGCATATTCATATTCAATGACTAACCGCTAGAGGGCTACCACGCTTTTTATAAATTGACTTTCTTATGGCAAGTAAACGCGCACGGAAAGAATAAAAGAGTTTAGGGCTTATAAATTGACAGTTTCATTTGGTCTAAAACGACGATTATTCCGCCTGCTTTCTCACGTTCAATGAATAGAGATATTTTTATAGATCGCAATGAAAAACATAAATAAATTTAATTTGAAAACAATATTATTTAATCTCTTAAAAATATCCATAAATTTACGTTGGGTTTCTAAAATCACAAAAAATTTCAATTGGATTCCAATCATCAAATTACCTAAAAATATTACCTAAAAAAAGTACCTAAAAAAATTATTTAAAAAAATCACCTACAAAAATAATGTGACAAATAAAAAAAAAAATCATGTAAAAATATTAGGTGAAAACTTTACATATAAAAATCACATATTATTTTCAATAGGGACATAACAATACTAGGAATATCGAAAATAACATAGGATGTATATATAGTTTATGTCCTCGAAGGCCGTATTCGTGTCAGTATGTAAAGAGCATGCTAAATTTGTATTGGCATCCCATATGTCTCAGACGCGCTCCTTGACTTATTGCAAAAATTATATGTCTTCCTGAGACATATTGAGACTCAATATGTCTCAGGAGAAATCAATATGGCATCACCGATCCTACTATGTTTCGTTCAATATGTCAAAGAGCAATCATATTGAACGTAGGTTAGTGAAAAAAAAATGACTCGCGCTTCGACAGCAGCTATACTCATTACAAAATGTCAATCTAAGAAACAAAAGAAAAAATCAATAGAACTGAAATTTAATTGTAAAAGTATTGAAAAAAAGATTAATATTTTCAACTAATAAGTTATATTTCCTCATACGGCCTACTTCGGACATAAAATCATCTATGTCCTTTGGCCGTTCATTCAGGTGGAATCTGAATCTCGAACAATGTTTGCCACTTGAGCAGAAATCTACCTCGGGCGCGCTTCGCGCGCCCTCAGCAATTTCAGCTCAAGCGACAAACATTGTCCTCGATTCATATTCCACCTGAATACGGCCAAAGGACATATATAACTATTATCTCTCACTCTCCTTATGGTGGCGGTCTTACACATGTGTATGGCGTTATTCTGTGTGTGTGTGTGTGTGTGTGCGCGCGCGTGCGTGCGTGCGTGCGTGCGTGTGTGTGTGCGCGTGCGTGTGTGTTTGTGTGTGTGTGTTGTGTGTGTGTGTGTGTGTGTGTGTGTGTGTGTGTGTGTGTGTGTGTGTGTGTGTGTGTGTGTGTGTGTGCATGCGTGCGTGTGTGTGTGTGGCTTATATATTGCTTGTATATTTATATTGTGAATAAGAAGTTACATAGCTATGCTACTAACGGTAACGTACGAATTGATGTTAAATTTGACGACCTCTAAAAAGGGTTGCGAATTCTATAATTTATGCATTGTAAAAAAATCCGCTTGAAATTCACTCGTCAAAACAAGTTGTCGTGGGTTATAGTGATTAAATTATGGCGGTGGTCGGGATACATTTCTGATTATTTGAGTAAAGCGTGAGCCACCTTTATTATCTCAATTTAATCTCAGGATTTGCAAAAAAATGATACCATTGTCAAGAATTTGGAAGGGAAAATTTGCTATGTGTGATATGATGTATGGCTGTGTCTCATTGGTCACACACCCATTTTTTACAATGTAAAAGAAGCGACATTTAATCGGTCTAGTCACAGTTAAGTAACCGACGGTGACAGCAGTACCAACAAATAACAGTTTACAAGAGGAGCTTAAAATAGTTATTTGGTAACGACTTAGCATATTTAATAAAACAGAACAGCAAGAAAAATCATTGGCATCAGATTCTGCTAATGGTCCATGGACTAAACAGCTCTTTTGGAAAAGATTATCCAAGTTGGTTTAGAGGATATTGATAAAAGTAAAAGGAAATGTATACTTATAGCGCGCTTCTGCGGATCTAATTTTCAAGATCTACATCTCTCAGTCGACTGTTGGTAGGCACTGAAGCAAGAATTTGATAACAGTATATTGTGCAACCATTGCTCAAGTAGTGCAATGGTTAACTAAACTTAACGAGATTCACATACTATTTTTTCTCGTAAGTACTGTGTATAAGAGAGAGAAAGAGAGAAAGAGAGAGAGAGAAAGAGTAGTATTGCGCGATGCTGATTACGTTTAGAACACTTGTCTACAAAACCGTTGCGTTATTTTCATTACTCAACGCTTTTGTCTATAACACACGCTTTCAAAACAAAACGCACGGAGTGCACGTTATTAAAACGGACGAGCAATAGGCTACTTAAAAAAAATTAAAGGTTTTATTTATTATAATATTTGCATGTGCTTGGATACATAAAACAAGCTCTTGCGTAGTCAGAATAGCGGTTCTCATCTGAAACATCAAGGGAAATAATAAGTAGCTGAGTTATAATCTTTTAATGCGCAAAGCAGGCATGCAACCTTGTTGTAGACAAACCCGAGTTAGAACGTTTTCAAATGCTTGGCTGAATTGTGACCTTATTCTTCCTACCTTATACATAGGTATTATACGTAAATATGTAATTCACGTATTATGTGTAAGTATTATAAAATAGATGAAGGGTGAGAAAGTTTATAAGTTAAATATATTTATCTTATAATTTACAATTTAGTTATAATACATTTCTAAATGAACGATTTACATGAAAATTATGATGATGTTTATTGAACAACCCCAAATCTTCAATTTGATAAGTTTAGCAATATTTTTGAGAAAGTACTGTGGCAAAATAAATTTGAACCTTTTTATTGTTGTCAATACATGTCTTTTCTACTTTAATCCTATGATATTGTTACACTTATTTAATTTTACAATATTCATATTTTAGGTGTGAAGAAATAACAAGTTTAGAATCTCGACATCACTTAACCTCAACTGGAACTGGAATATCTGACGATGATGTATCACCTTTGCATGCCAATGCAAATTTTACTCATCCTAATTTCGAAGGTAATTATTTTTTCTTTTTATTTTAGCAATCGCAGAGTCAGAAGATTAAAAATGTAAATGATACTAAAACATACGAATTTCAAAATCAATGACTGATGTCATTCAAAGATTTATCATAAAATGAATAAGTGGATATTAGTCCTTTTTAAAATCCTATAAAACTTAAAACATACATTTGAAAAAAAATTTTTAAATGTAGATAGTGCTTTTCATGAAATTTCATGTAAAATCATAACTTGTTAGTTAATGCTATATAAAAAAATATTTGACTCTAGCAAATATTTATTTTTTATGCAAGGATTAGAATTCATTTATGAGAATTCAAATCACTTGCAAAATAAGTATTGTACTAGAAAATTGAATTATAATTGTGCTAAATTGTAGGTATTTGTAACGATGAATTATGAAAATTTTATGAATCTACTTCTTTTAATTTTTATGATGAAAGTTATAATTCTGATTATCTTTGACCTTTAGTCACTACTTTTTTTACAAAAGAAACGTTTTGAAAAGAATTCTAAGATAATCTATGATAATATCTAGCTAGGAGAGTAACCCTTGTTTGGGTTACGGATCTTGCTGTAACTTGCGAATATGTTTCCATATATAAAATCATGAAAAAAGCCGCGAGTACTCGGTCTAACGATCTATTATTTTAAGATCATGACCTATTTTGTTCAATTTCTTTGAAAAATCAATGTTTAAAAAATTGAATATTACTCCCCAATGGGAGCTTCCAAGTTCATTCTGCAAAATTCTAGTAAAAGTTAAGATTAAATTCTTTTGATTAAAAAAATAGTGCGTTCAAAAAGCTGGACCCGTTCGAAAGTTATAGCAAAATTTAAGTTTAATATTATGCTAATTTTTATAAAAATTTTTATTTTCCCATAACTTTTGAATGGTTCACCTTTTTGAATAAGTTTTTTTTAATCAAAAAGATTTAATCTTAATTTTTACCAAAATTTTGTAGAATGAACTTTGAAGCTCCCATTGGGGATAATATTCAATATTATAAACAATGATTTTTCAAAGAAATATTTAAAAATTGAACAAAATAGGGTCAGACTGAGTGCTTGCGGATTTTTTCATGATTTTATATTCAAAAGCATATCTGCAAATTACTGCAAGATCCGTGAACCAAACAAGGGTTACTCTCCTAGTAAGTCAATTTTTATCAGGAAAATATTTTTGTTTTGATCTGTTGGAGTCTTTATCAAAAGTGCAATAATTTTTTTCTATCGCATAATCGAAAACTATTCATTTCAATCCAATTCATATATTTATCTTATAAAATTCTGTTATTTTTACAACATTGAAAATAAAATGAAGATTCCTCTATAAAAAACACGGTGTTTTTGCGGATTAAAAAAAGAATATCTTCGAAGTGAAACATTTATATTAAACCTTTCAGACCTGAATTTTTATTTCATCATTAAATGTTCTGATAACCTTTCTAGAATAATAAGTATTCATTCATTAAGCAATTTTTGCGATTAAAAAAAATTATTTTCCTTTTTTCTTTTCAAATTTTCTCAATTTTTATGAATATAAAGACTTAGGCCTCCAGTTTGAGATCGGAAATAGCTCACTTCAAGCTAATCCACGTGTTAGTTTCAATCAATTTAAAGTCATTTTTTGCACAATTAAAAAAAAAACATCAGTGTCTATTTCAGTAGACACTAGGTTAGAAAGGGTCTAAAAGAATTCTTTTTTTAACCTCAAATGGTAACAGTGGGGTACTAGTGTCACGGTGGAGATGAAAAGCATATTAGAAATAATTTCTCACCAGTAAACGACTAGCTTCTCAAGCAATGATTGTTTATTACAGCTTTTGTAATAACTAAGCTAAAATACCGTCGAAAATTTCTGTTTTCTTTTAAAGGTTAGACTGTTTACTTCAAATTTCCTGATTTTATTAAATTTACAGATATTTGTAATATTTTATATCTTAAATTCAGAAAGATCAATATGCGTATACTTGTATGTCTAAATATTCAAATGTAGTATTTTGTAAACTTTTAAGAAAACAGAGTTAATTAAATGTTATTGCATCCATACGGATAGCTTTTTCTTAATCCAACAAATCTTTTTTTACCGTAAATAGTTTTATCTACTTCGTTTTCGTTAGCGATAAAATTTCATTTAAATCGGTCATTTGGATCACCGGATTATGTACTATTTTGATATTTTATTTTTCATAATTATAGATTTTGGATAGAAAAGTGATACGGATGTGAATCTTTCTGAAATTTAAAATTTATATAATTACAAATGTAGGAAAAATAATGCTTATTCAGAAAAAAAATTATTTGACCTTTTTAGTAGTTTTTAGTAGCTTGCTTAAAACTAAGTCATGCAGTTCTTTTAATGTTTATCATAAAACTAATAAATTGATCATCAGACATCATTTTTCTAATTTCTCGATCATCAAAAATACCTTCCTTCCATTTCACATCTGATTTATTTGGAAACTTGCTTTCCAAGTATTTGAAGCACTGGCCATCTCTATTTGAAGCCTTAACGAATTGTTTCGTTACACCAAGTCTTATGTGTAATGGCGGAATGAGAACTTTTTTCGGATCGACCAATGGAGTAGCTATAACATAACTCTTTCCGACTTTGAGAGATTTTCTTTCAGGTCATTTATGATTTGTATAGTGCTTTGCACGGTCTCTACTATCCCATAAGCACAAGAAACATGGCGTCTTTGTAAATTCAGACTGCTGTCCTAACAATATTCCAGAAACTTTTAAATCGCCACATATAAGCCATTTATGCTTGTCATACTGAATTTTTTGTAGTATAATTTTGAGATTGTCATATGTTTCCTTTATTGTAGTGGAGTGCGCTATAGGAACTGAGGCATAATAGTTGCTGCTGTGTTGTAATACAGTTTTTAAACTTCTTTTTGATGAATCTATGAATAACCTCCATTCTTCGACTTTATATACATTAGGCTTAATTTCATTCATCAAACCTTTTACATCTTTACAATATACTATTTTATCACCATCATGATTCATTTCTTCAAAATATGGTTCGAAATTTTTGCTTCTTGTTCTATAAAAAGATACTTTAGTAGAATTTGCCAACTGATTTATGCCTTTTAAGGCTGAAGCTAAATGTTCTGCTCCATCTTTAGGTAAGTTAAGCTCTCGAACTAACCAGGAGAGTGTCTAAGTTGCGGGTCACAGATCTTGATGAAACTTTGGGATAAGTATTTAGGTACCAAAATATGAGTTAAGCCACAGCGGTACGGTCTAACGCTTCGAAAAACTGAAGTTATGGACGATTATAGTCTTATTTTCAGAAAAATATGAAAAAAGAACTCCAAATTAAAGTGTAAATAATTCTGTCTAAAAATGTCTTTAATAAATCCACAACAACTAAAATGAAAGCAGAGAAAGCAAGCTTTAATTTTCTGGTTTCCGAATCGAAAAATAATAATTAGAACTAAAGTTATGCTTATTTGAAGTTAAGCAGCAAAAGAGTACTAAAAATCACCATCCTTCAAGATTTAGACTATTTTTGGTACTCTCTTACTACTGAACTTTAAACAAGCATAACTTTAGTTCTAATTATTATTTTTCGATTCGGAAACCAGAAAATTAAAGCTTGCTTTCTCTGCTTTCATTTTAGTTATTGTGGATTTATTAAAGACATTTTTAGACAGAATTATTTACACTTTAATTAGGAGTTCTTTTTTCATATTTTTCTAAAAATAAGACTATAATCGTCCATAACTTCAGTTTTTCGAAGCGTTAGACCGTACTGCTGTGGCTTTACTCATATTTTGGTACCTAAATAGTTATCCCAAAGTTTGATTAAGTTCGGTGACCCGCAACTCAGACACTCTCCTGGTAAGTCGTTTAGTTTATTTTGAGTCCATAAATTTACGCTTTTGTCTTTTTGGCCCGCTGGAAGGAAAATGTTGTCATGGACATCATCATCATCATTATTTTCAGTTTCTCCATATCGCTTCCATAGGATTCATCTTTTAAATCATTATTATTAATTGCATCTTCATAAATGCCGTCAGTGACTTCGCCGTTATCTTCGTTATCATGTTTTTCATCGTTGTAATCTGTTTAATTGATAACCTCACAAGAAGACCTTATTCTTCATCTCTTCTTGTTTTTTTGATAGGTCTTTTTACAAAAATAACATCAGCATAATTCACATTTGTTTTATTTTTACTATTAATTCCAATAATTCCGGTGATGCAGAAGTAACGATCCTCTCTTCTATCTGGTTGATACCATTCCATTGAGCTATCAAATTTAACTTTGTTATCTTCTTTTGTATTATCTCACATACAAAGCAAAACAAATCTTAACCACGGTATCTTGGGGTCGTAAAATATTGAATAATTATTATTTAATACAAGGTTACTTTGAAGAATAAGAGATCATATTTAATTTTTGCTTATTTGTGAGATCGCACATTATACTATTTTAAAATGCATTGGAGTTTTCTGTGATATACGGTATGGTCAGTTTGCAATAAGTTTGTTTATTTAAAGTGCATTTAATAAATTATTAGTAGGTTTTGTGGTTTAATTTACGTAAAATTATTAATTTTTAATAAATTACACGTTCGCGAGTTATTTCGTTTTTTTTAGTGCGCCTGAAATTCTACGTTTATCCAAATAGAAAGAGTATTTCAAGTGTAAAAAGTTTAAATTGACATTAAGAATACGAACATCAAAAATTTCAAATAATGAAAGAGATACAAGAGGCAGATTTCTTAACCAACATCAAGATAGAAAACGATCTACAGGAAGATCTAAAAAGAGGCTAATGAAATTTCTTGGTAGGAGTGAAAAAAATTCTCCTGAAGCTAAGAGAAGTAGACCCTCTACTTCTTTTTTTAAACTGAAAAGAACAGAATTTTCAAGTTCCAGGGCAAAAAATAGAATTATTGATATCAACATTTTATTTCCTGAGTTTAAAAAAATTATGTGCTGTGATGTGTGCCATAATAAAATACATTTTATTGAATCTTCTTTTAAAGGACTAGGATTTGAAATTGATGTGATTTGTGATTCTTGTGGTGAATTAGCATCTATAAACTCTAGCAAGAGAATGAGTGTTTTGAATAATGCATGTGAAGTGAATAGACGTAGTGTTCTTGCTGCTCATGCACTTGGCCATGGACTTGCTGGCTTATCTACTTTTTGTGGTATAATGGATTTGCTAAAGCTCGTTGCACAGTCAGCGTTCGATGTTATTAATGATCAACTTAGTAAAGTATGTTAACAAGTGGCAGAAGAATCTACGTCTGAAGATGTTAAGAAAGAACTTGATTTGACTTCTCCAAATAGTGTCGGGCTGTCTGTTTCTGGTGATGGATCATGGAGAAAAAGAGAATCTTTTTCATTACAAGGGTTAGCTAGTATCGTCGGAAGCCGAACAGGCAAAGTGATAGATGTTGCCATTAAAAATAGCTTCTGCAAAGGTTGTACACTTTAAGAAAATAAGCAAGGGACATCTGCTTACGAAGAATGGCAGGAGTCGCATTAACCAAATTGTACAGCCAACCATCAAGGCAACGCTGAAAGCATGAAAGTGAGAGGTGTTTGTGAAATATTTGCAAGATCAGAAGGAAAATATGGCGTCAAATATGAAAATTATATTGGAGATGGAGATTCCAAAGTTTTCAAAGAGGTTTCTGAGTCTAAGCCATAAGGGGACTCTGTTATTGTCAAATAGAAAGAGTGCGTTGGCCATGTCCAAAAGAGAATGGAGACTCGACTCAGAAATCTGAAGAAATCACTTGCTGGCAAGAAACTTAGCGATGGAAAATCTATCTGTGAAAGAGGTAGATAAACAGCTCAAGTGATTGATCAGCTGACCTCTTATTATGGTAAAGCTATAAGAGATCACCTAGATTCTGTTCAGAACATTTCAAATGCAATCTGGGCTTCTTTTCACCATAAACAATCAACGAACCAGCAGCCACAACATCAGTTATGCCCTGAAGGATCTGCCAGTTGGTGCAAATATCAGAAAGCTAAAGCTCGAAATCAACTTCAAAATTTCAAACATACACAAGGCATTTCATCTGCCATCATAGAAAAAATAAAACCAATCTACGAAGATCTGACAAAAGAAGATTTACTTGAAAGATGTCTTGGTGGATATATGCAGAACTCCCATGAAAGTTTGAACAGTTCTGTATGGAAACTTGTTCCAAAAGCATCTTTTAGTGGCCTGTCAACTTTGAAGATTGGTGTCTACACAGCTATGACTTGTTTTAAGGATGAACGGAGTAGCTTTCTCAAAATTATGCAAAAGTTTGACATGGAACCTGGAAGTGCTTGTATTGAGCGGGTCAGGACTTCTGATGATAAAAAAATATTCCGTGCAGAGAAATAGATTCAGTCTCACACGAAGGAAGCAAATACTCTAAAAAGGAAGGCTCGAATGGATGTGGAGAATTTCTATGCTCCAGGTGCATATTGAATTCATGTACATATATAATTTTATTTATTATGACAAAAATAAATATAAATTTAACATAAGAATTTTGATACTATTTGAAATATAAAATTCTAATATATCTTTTTATAATAATTTAATTAAAATAAAATGTAAAATGACGACTTTATATTTAATGTTATTTTTCAGTTTTCAGATGGATACAATCAATTCAAAAAGCTATCAGTTTCAAGGTGGATACGGATGATTCAAGCAGCTAGCAGTGTGACAGTTAAGGTCAAGACTGTCAGAAGAAATAAAAAGTTTTATTGCCACGACGAAAAAAAGATAAGTATTAACAAAGTATTATATAATAAGATAAATTATTATTATTGTTTATTTTACTAACTTATATCTTTTTGCATTTCAGCTTCATCGAGTCGAATAACAAGGTTTTTTCGCTTGGTATCTCTTTTTATACTGAAGGCTTACATAAATAAGAGATAACAGGAAAAAATTATTTTATAAAAGATAAGTATAGCATTAATAATTTTAAGATATAATAATTAAAAACTTTAAAGCTGTTTTTCTCAAATGTTGAATTTTTAAAATTTTAGGTGCTGCCCCGTAAGATTTGAGCTGAACCGCTGGATGGATTTGACTATTCCAAACTAATTTAATTTCAGTATTAGCATCATTCTCGCGTGAATGGAGGGTTTTGAAATTGAATGACTGGAAGTTGTTAAAAAATCCAAAAATAAGATAAAAAATAAAAATTTATTTAATAAATTAATATTTTTTGTTGAAAAGTAAAAAATTTTTTGTGTTTCAGGAATTCCCTCATTCACGTAAGAATTATGCTAATACTGAAGTTAAATCAGTTTAGAAAAGTCAGATCCATCCAGCGGTTCAGCTCAAATCTTACGGGGGAGCCCTTATAAGAACAAGAATTCATCGAATGATTATGGGACTACAGCTAAAGCAAAATAAGCTTACGAAAGCTTAAAATGAAGGAATTTTAGTCTACTTTTAAATATTATTTTCATTTACGAAGAATTTGATTAAATATAATTGATACATATCTTTTTTACTAGCAGGGGAAAAGGTGTTTTGTGCCCTTAAATGTATAAGAAAAATTCAAACACGAAATTTTTTTCGTCAAAATAGCCTTTACCTGCTCCCTTGACAAAAACTGTGACGATAACAGTGCCCCAAATGGGGAAGTGTGAAATGATTTGCTCATAAATTGAACAAAGTAACGATGCCAGTCGAAGCGCACTGCCTTGCAGGGGGACGTTAAAGTTTGAGGATAAAGCTGTTGTGTGTCCGACGACGAGTCGACATTGTCCTTGTCAAAGTCGGAAATCTCTTATACGTGGCCCTAGAGAGGTATAAGAGTTATAACCTTCGGGATAGCGGACTCACCTGCGATCGGACCAGGATCCCTAACATGCGGGTTCATACTAAAAACCATGCATCATTCTACAATCACCTTCTACATCTCGAAGGCATATTTGTTCAAAGAATCGTAATCTCTTTTGTTTTGTCTATAGAGTATTCACTCCGTTAAAAAATTAAAGACATTTCAATGAGAATCTCAGAAACATTTACAAAACTATCTTTAAATTGAAAACAGATGTAAATATAGAAAAGTGGACGCCATGTAGTATCTGCAAACAATGTCGTAAAATGCTTTGTATGTGGGATAAAACAAAAGAAGATGACAAAGTTAAATTTGATAGCTCGACGGAATGGTATCAACCAGATGAAAGAGAGGATTGCTACTTCTGTATCACCGAAATTATTGGAATTAATAGTAAAAATAAAACAAATGTGAATTATGCTGATGTTATTTTTGTAAAAAGACCTATCGAAAAAACAAGAAGAGATGAAAAATAAGGTCTTCTTGTGAGGTTATCAATTAAACAGATTACAACGATGAAAAACATGATAACGAAGATAACGACGAAGTCACTGACGGCATTTATGGAGATGCAATTAATAATAATGATTTTAAAGATGAATCCTATGGAAGCAATAGTTATGGAGAAACTGAAAATAATGATGATGATGATGTCCATGACAACATTTCCCTTCCAGCGGGTCGAAAAGACAAAAGCGTAAATTTATGGACTCAAAATAAACTAAACGACTTATATGGAGAGCTTAACTTACCTAAAAATGGAGCAGAACATTTAGCTTCAGCCTTAAAAGGCATGAATCAGTTGGCAAATTCTACTAAAGTATCTTTTTACAGAACAAGAAGCAAAAATTTCGAACCATATTTTGAAGAAATGAATCATGATGGAGATAAAATAGAATATTTTAAAGATGTAAAAGGTTTGATGCATGAAATTGAGCCTAATGTATATAAAGTCGAAGAATGGAAGTTGTTTATAGATTCATCAAATAGAAGTTTAAAAGCTGTATTACTACAAAGCAGCAACTAGTATGCCTCAGTTCCTATAGCGCACTCCACTACAATGAAGGAAACATATGACAATCTCAAAATTATACTACAAAAAATTCAGTATGACAAGCATGAATGGCTTATATGTGGCGATTTAAAAGTTTCTGGAATAGCAGTCTGAATTTACTAAGACGCCATGTTTCTTGTGCTTATGGGATAGTAGAGACCATGCAAAGCACTATACTATTCATAAATGACCTGAAGGAAAATCTCTTGAAGTCAGAAAGAGTTACGTTATAGCTACTCCATTGGCTGACCTAAAAAAAGTTCTATTTCCGCCATTACACATAAGACTTGGTGTAACGAAACAATTCGTTAAGGCTTCAAATAGAGATGGCCAGTGCTTCAAATACTTGGAAAGCAAGTTTTCAAATAAATCAGATGTGAAATGGAAGGAAGGTATTTTTGATGATCCAGAAATCAGAAAAATGATGTCTGATGATCAATTTATTAGTTACATGACAAACTTCGAAATAGCTGCATGACTTAGCTCCAAGCAAGTTACTGAAAACTTTTTGGGTAATCGCAGAAGTCCAAATTACAAAGAATTCGTATCTAAAATTGTTGAGAACTTTGGGAAAATGGATTGCCTCATGAATTACAAATTAGATTTTTTACACAATCACTTATATAGTTTTCCCGACAACTGTGGAGATTATAGTGAAGAACAGGGAAGGCATTTTCACCATGACATTAAAGTAATGGAGAAGCGTTATCAAGGTAGATGGTATACTAGTATGCTGGCCGATTACTGCTGGATGTTGAAAAGAGATTGTAAAACTACTGGGAAAAAATGTAAAAGAAAACCTTTTCACCGATCATTTGATGAGAAACGTGTGAGGTATAATAAGGAAAAATAAATGGCATGAATTTCGGTTTGTTTTACACGAGTTTTGTAGATTTGACCTTGAAATGACCTTCATTCTGAGGAGACGGAGTTAAATTGACCACACATTCGGATTCAGTGACCCCAGAAACAGATGCATATACTGTTAAAATATGGTTGTTATTAATTTTGTAAATTTGACCTTGAAATGACCTTGATCCTGAGGTGATGGGGTCAAATTGACCACAGGTTCGGATTCAGCGACCTCAAAAACATAAATATATACTGTTAAAATATGGTCGCTATTAATTTTGCAGGTTTGACTTCGAAATGACCTTGAATCTGAGGTAATGGGGTCAAACGGACCATGGATTCTGATTCAGCGACTTCAAAAACATAAGATGTACTTGGTCTGGTCCGTGGGTTTTGACATTTTTTTTGTGTGGCTGTGTATTTTATTTAAAAAAAAAAAAATTTACTATTGCACAAAAATGTAAAAAAAACGTTCATTCAAGTAATTAGCGCTTGAAGAAAACAAGCAATGGGTAACTATAGGTAGCACAGTCAAAGTAACGATTTGTTTTCTGAGTGTGCGGCACAACTGCGTATTAGCAAAAAAGATAGACGCTTATAGAAGGATTCTTCTGGGTTAAATTTTACATCTGAAATGCTGGGTAACACTTTAACATTGTTTGTATATCTATACATATGGAAAATTTGATATATATAGATATAAAAATACATGAAATCTAGTGGCCCCCTCCGTAGCTGGGTAACTCATTTTTGGCAGAAATTTTTCATTCAAGAGTACGATTCTATAAGCGTTTATATTCATTGGTATTAGTGAGACTATACAGATATAGATATATATATATATATATATGTACTAAAATGCCACTGGTAAGTGCTAAATAATAAAAGAAAATCCTTATCATGTGAAAAAAATTTTATGCAAAACTAATGCTTCTATATTTCGCACACCTACTAACAAAAAAAATTTTTTTGCCCTAGGCCGCAAAATGACCATTTTGCGTCCTACGGAAAAACTTTAAATATCTCGGCCTTGGGACAAAAAAATAGTATATTAGACCATGGATGCATATTGATCATCCTAGCTCGTGCAACTTTCGAGGCCTCGCTACGCTCGGCCCCAAAAGTTCGCGCTGGCCGAGAATGATCAATATGCATCCTTGGTCAATAATGTACTATTTTTTTGTCCTCAGACCGCAAAATGAATTTTTGCGTCCTGTATACGGAGCACAAAGTAGTGTATTCTTGTCATAGGCCGCAAAATAAAAATGTGTATATTCAATGTATTATTTTAATAAAAGTTCGCAGAAAAATGTTCTCGACGTCGCTGATTCTTGGAATTGAACTGAATGAACTGCTTGCTTCCCTTAATATCGCAATCTTTTCTTACATATACTATACTGGGTATGCATTAACGAATAACGTAGAATCAATATACGTATATTATGAAAGAAGAGGAGAGAGCGAGAGAAAGACATAGTTACAAGTTTCGCGTGTTAAAACTTTTTTTTTTTTTTTAAATAATATTTTTTAGTTATAATTTTTATAGTTTAGCTTTGTTTTATATTTTGTTGTATTTTTGTTTAATTTTAATGTTATATTTTAACTATTATTAGTTGTTTTTATATTCGAATTTTTTTTATTTTATTTTTTTAAAACTTTTTTTTTTTAAATAATATTTTTCAATTATAATTTTTATAGTTTAACTTTATTTTATATTTTATTGTATTTTTGTTTAATTTTAATGTTGTATTTTAACAATTATTAGTGGTTTTTATAATCAAATTTTTTTCATCGTATTTTTTCATTATATTTTAAGAATTATTAGTTATTTATTGTTTATGATTGAATTTTTTTATCAAATTCTTTTATATTTTAAGAATAATCAATTATTTTTCTACAGGTGGGGGGAGGGGCTCCGCCCCAGCTTCCGCTCAAGGGCCTTTGGGTAAAAAAGTATTATTGTGATTCGCAAATCTGCTCGCACGCCACTACCAAAATCAGAGTTACTCTTTGAACAATCGTACTCAACGATAGCGAATGAAGAAATGAACAGCGATGGCCGTTTCTCCTATCTGCTCATGTTTCTTTTTTTCTGCGCTGTACGCACAGCAGGAGAGACATGATCCTTCACAGATCCAAGCTTAAGTGCTAGAGTCACAGTAATACCTGTCTTAGATATGTTGGCTCCATGCTACATGTTTTAACATACTTCGCACGTGCATACGTGTATGCTACGCGACTTAGGGTTTTTATCTGTATTGACTATCGTGGTTTTCTCTCCGTTGTTACAGAACCTAACTGCCATGTTACAGAATAAATCAATAGCATAAAGCAATAAAATCACCACATCTTAAATATTAACAGATCGAACGCAAAAGATCAAAAATAAAAATAGAGAAACTGAGAATTAAAAAATTTTTGTAAATAAAATCCAGGATGAAGCATATACTTCATATAATACACATATAGTAAATACTCTATAAAAAAAATTTTTTTATAACTTCATTTTATTTTTTTTTTATGAAACAAACTATCAAAAACAATTTGTAAAATGTAATAATAAAATCAACTAAAATTGAAATCAAATATTAAATAAAAATACAGAAATAAAATTATTACACAAAAATCCAATAAATATATATATATATATATATATATATATATATATATATATATGTATATATATATATATATATGGGTTAGAATGAGAGTGGCATAAGTCACATACTTCTTATTTCGAGATTTTCGATATTAAAGTTTTAAATTAATATACATTTCTATTGAGTGCCAGTTTTACAGTGCTTATAATATTAAAGAAAAATAAACAAAAAAGCCACTCTATTTTGAAAAATAAGTTGTTTTAATGTTATAGAAATGAAATATGCCACTAACTAAATTTTTTTTTAAATGTGACTTATGCCACTCTCATTCTCACCCACACATATATGGGTCAATCCACGTCAAACGGATAATGGCTCTGTCCAAAATTGTAGATCACCAAAAAAATCGTGTTTGGGCTCAAAATTTTCGTCTTACACTCTACTTTCTTTTGCAATGTGGCGATTTTAAAAATTCAAAATGGCGGCTCCAATATGGCGGCTCAAACCTAGAGATTTCATAAAAAATTTTCAAAAATTGATTTTAATTCATTCAAATGTGATTATACGTATTTTTTTATATCATAAATCAATTCAGCGTTCAATTTTACATAGGAATATAGTATTGCACTCGAGGTAAAAAAAATTTACAATGTCATCGGAAGGTCATATCGGGAAATAATAGTTCTTTCTCGAATTACTCATTGATCAATGTTGATTAGTGAGGAAATGAAGATACTGATAGGTAACTCGAGTCACTGAATCCAAATCTGATATCCGCTTAACCCTACCAGTCTCCATCAAGGTCATTTGAAGGTCAAATCGCGAATAACTTTTATTATTTGACAAGATTAAGACACTCATAAGTTTTACGTGTTGCTGGATCCGAATTCGAGGCCCGTTGGAGTGTCAAACGACGTAATTACAGAAAAATTCGTTTCAAACTGTGGTTTCTTGGAGAACAAAAATTTTCTGTAAGTCAATATTTAATTAATTTTTATGTAATTACGTCGTTTGACACTCCAACAGACCCCGGATTCGGATTCAGCGACACGTAAAACTTGAAGGTATCCTAATCTTATTAAATAATAAAAGGTATTCGCGATTTAACCTTCAAATGACCTTGATAGAGATCTTGTATACCCTATAGGATTAAGCGAACTCAAGTTATCTATCAGTTTCTTCATTTCCTCACTAATCAACATTGATCAATGAGTAATTCGAGAAATAACTATTATTTCCCGATATGACCTATCGATGACATTGTAAATTTTTTTTACCTTAAGTGCAGTACTATAGTCCTATGTAAAATTGAACGCTGAATTGATTTATGATATAAAAAAATACGTATAATCACATTTGAATGAGTTAAAATCAATTTTCGAAAATTTTTTATGAAATCTCTAGGTTTGAGCCACCATTTTGAATTTTTAAAATCGCCACATTGCAAAAGAAAGTAGAGTATAAGACGAAAATTTTGAGCCCATACACGATTTTTTTGGTGATCTACAATTTTGGACAGAGCTATTATCCGTTTGACGTGGATTGACACATATAAATGTACAGGGTGTCAAAAAAGTAACGGAACGATCCTGTATTTTTTTAGGCAAGATATTTTTGGCAAAGGTCAAGGTTATTCCTTTAGTAACTTTCAACGAGGAACCCAATAGTGAACTTTATTTTGACCTTGAAGATGATCTTCAAGGTCATTTCAAGGTCAACTTTTTGTTTTCAAATACGAACCCCCTATTTTGATACCGGCAATCGAAAGAGTGGAAAATTTTACTTTCAAATATGTACTCAGGTCACATGACCTAAACGACCTTGAACCTGATTTGGAGGGCATCCGAAACTCATGACCGTTTGACCTCTGGAAAGGTCTGTATCGTACTGGACAAGGCCATTCCTTTAATAACTTTCAACGAGGATTCGATAGTGACCTTTATTTTGACCTTGAGGATGACCTTCAAGGTCATCTAAACCTAACGTTGGGCTGATTTGAGGTGAGACTTTTTTATACCGGTCAAGATAATGCTTATTTCCAGTAAATATGTAATGTAATAAATGGCTCGAAGAATACGAGTAAGGCTCTTTTTCACGCTACACAATTATTGCATATGAACTCTGCACTCATGCCAAGTTAGCGACGTCAACAATTCCCTTGATCTTTTTAGTATTTATCCATTGTTTTTGAGTCATATTTTACAATTGAACTCCTAATTTCGATATTTACCTTCCTCAGAAAGTAACATAAATTTAAAGCGTTAAATGTTAAATTTTTGTTAATTTTAAAATTTTTCTTCATTTTCTAAGTGTTATACAAAAAATTTAAATAATTTAATAGACTTTTCATTTGTAGTATCTCTTTTTCAAATAAATAAAGTTTAATTTTGATTTTTTAATTTTTCGAAGAGTCTTCCCGCAATTCGTTTAGTTTCTTATTCTCATTTTACTCAAAAGCCATGGCGTATGTTCGACTTTCTGAGCGGGAAAGAATATCTCTATTAATGATGCGTGATTGGGGAGATCGCCAGCGAAGTTTAAAGGATACGCGGATATTATTCAATCATACTTTCCGTAACAGAGATGGTGCAAGCCAAATATCTAAATCTACAGTACAAAGAACTGTACGGTGTTTTGATGAGCATGGGACTCTTAATGATTTTGAGAGATCTGGCCGTCCAAAGTCTGCAACTACTGAAGAATAACAATTTGAGATCGCTCAAGCTTTTGTTGAAAATCAGCATCATACTCTACGTGAAGCATCAAATGAACATGACATTTCTCATGAATCAGTGCGAAAAATATTAAAAAATATAAATTTCCATCCCTATAAAGTACATTTGGTACAAGAGCTTAGTGATGATGATCCGGACCGCCGAGTTGAATTTTGTGAAACAATGATGACTAGAATCGACGCAAACCCAAATTTTTGTATAGTACAGTTTTTTTCTGATGAAGCTACTTTCCAGTTAAATGGTGAAGTAAACAGACATAATTGTAGATATTGGTCCGATGAAAATCCATTTTAGATGCTGGAAAGTCATACACAATATCCGCCAAAGGTTAATGTTTGGGCTGGTATCTTGAATGAGACATTGATAGGTTCTTTTTTATCGAAGGCAATCTCACCGCCGATAGATATAAAGAACTTCTCAGAAATCAAATTACACCAGGAATAAGAGAAGTAGCAGGTGATAATTTTGACGAAATATGGTTTCAACAGGATCAGTTTCAACAGGGGTTATTTAGAAAGTAAAGTATACGCACCTCAACCATAAACTTTAAACGAACTGCGGAACAGGATTTTACAAAAAGCTGTTTTAATAGATACAGAAACGACCCGCAGAGCTGTTACTGCTTTTTATGAACGCATAGCTGCTTGCCAAGAAGTTTAAGACTCGCAGTTTAAACAAATGAAATAAATATCAGCAAAATGTGAGCAGCAAGGGGACTCACGCTAAACCAGCACCCCATCGTCAGAGAAAAGGGGACTCACGCTAAACCAGAACCTCATCGTGAGAGGCAAGAGGACTCACGCTAAACCAGCACCCCAAAGGGAGCAGAATTTACTACGTCCACACCGTTGCTCCTGGGTAGTGCCAAAAGTAAAACCATACCTTTGATTTTCCCTAAGGTCAGATGGCCATTAAGTTCAGATTATCTTCAAATGAGGTTCAAGGTCGTTCAGTGTTCATGTGACCTAAGTACATATTTGAACGTAAAATTTTTCGCTCTTTCGATTGCTGGTATCAAAATAGAGAGTTCGCGTTTTAAAAAAAAAGTTGACCTTGAAATAACCTTAAAAATCATCCTCAAGGTCGAAATAAAGTTCACCATCAGATTCCTCGTTAAAAGTTACTGAAGAAATGGCCTTGTCCAGTACGATACAGACTTTTTCAGAGATCAGACGGTCATGAGTTTTAGATGTCCTTCAAATCAGGTTTAAGGTCGTTCAGGTCATGTGACCTGAGTAAGGTAAAAGTACCTATCATTGGCCACTGACCAGTACTTGCCCTCATAAAATATATTAATTTTTAAGATTTTAGTACAAAGTAGACTATGAACTACTGTTAATTATTGTTTTGTATACATTAAATTACTTGATGAAACAAAATTTAAACTATAATAATTATACTTCAAGCTGAAAAATCGACTTTAATTTCGTGATTTTGAACCTAGGCGAGTGTCCATGTATTTCTTACGTACTGATGAAGAAAAGTGCGTTCACGAGTAAGGAAATAAAATGGTAATAGAATTTGTTCATCCACATCAAATTAGTTGCTACATTATTTATGTACATTAAAATACATTTTACTTTAAAAAAAAATGAATTTTATACATATTTTATATTAAAATTTTGTGTGGGCATCTATTGGTATTGATAAATCAGTTCGTAATTCAACGTCTCAGTAATTGGCAGGGGGCTACCTACAGCTAAAATCATATGATATCAAACCTAACCTTAAAGCGCATTCTAATGATACACTTGAATAATTGATTTTGCATTCTATCAATTAATTATAAATTAATTGTAAATTAATTGTAAATTTTTAATTATTTCATAAATAACTATTTATAAAATAATTAAAAATATTATAAAATAAATATAAAATTAAAAGTGTTTGCATATACAAGTGGCCAATAAATCGTACCAGTATTTTGAGACACTAGGACATCATTATTTTGCTGGTCCAAGTACTGGTACCTTGAAATGATAATACTTTTATGTTTATTTCACTATTGTTGTTGATTACATGACTTTTTTTCATTTTCAACAATCAAATAAATCAACGTTTGTCTATATATCCAAAAATTTTAATCATTTTTGAAATTTATGTTAATAATAATCTTATCAAATGTTCCACGCGTCCCTAAACAGCCAATAATAGGTAAATTTACCTTAAATATTTGAACGTAAAATTTTCCACTTTTTTGATTGCCGGTATCAAAATAAGGGGTTCACATTTGAAAAATAAAGTTGAGCTTGAAATGACCTTGGAGGTCATTCTCAAGGTCAGAATAAAGTTCACCATCGGATTCCTCGTTGAAAGTTACTAAAGGAATAACCTTGACCTTTGCCAAAAAAATACAGGACCGTTCTGTTACTTTTTTGACACCCTGTATACAAAGAAAAACCTAAATTCAGAATACTTAATATTCGAAATACAGTCCAACTATTAATAAATCTCGAAAAATTAAGAGCGGGACGAACTATCTGTCCTTGTCTAATAGTGTTTTTCATTAATCATATAAACACCATTGGCTGTAACACTAAAAAAATGGCAGCCCCCGCTAGATACCAGTATAATAGATACAATTTATAATAAGAACAAAATAATTTTATCACGTGGCTTTTGAATATGAGACCTACTGAAAATCTAAAATATAATCTATCTTTTCTGGTAGGTCTCATATTATTTAAAAACTAAATGATTAAATTATTTTGTTCTTATCATAAAATTTAACCATTATACTAGTATCTAATGGGGGCTGCGATTTTTTCGTGTTACAGCCAATAGTGTTTACATAAATGATGAAATATACTATTAGACAAAGTCAGATAGTTCAGCCTCTTCTTAAGTGGAATAGTAGCTAAGAGCAATAAACACATACCTTAAATATAACAAACCCAACGTAAAAAATGTAGAAGCAGAGATTATTAGATATTGCCAATGCCGTGTTAATGAAACGTGCCAAATTCGATCATGACGATCCTTGCGGCGCTTCTGGAACTATACGCGCAAAGCCCCTCCACGTCTACACGCGCGTAGAGAAGCAAGCGAGAGGGGGGGGGGGAGACAAACACACGAAACACGCGGCTTCCAGTGGCGTAGGTAAACTTACGGCAGACCCGCCTTAGCTTGTTTTCGCCGCGATACTTTATAGCTTTATTTCAATGCGATTAACCGTCCCAAAAATTTGTTGATTAATTACATATTTTTATTTGAAATAGATACATATTTTAATAATAAAAATTATTAAAGTAATCAAACAAATAAATAATAAATAAAATCTTTGGAGGGAGGGGCGATGAACATATGTAACTTTTTACCCTATTCAATAAACGAGTGCGGTGGCTGTGGTGACTAAGTTTTTACGCCCTTCGCTCTCTACTTTTGCCAAGTTCAAACCCGCTGTTTAATTTTTTTTTTTTTTTATTTTTAAATATTAGATATTTTTGTAATAAATTTTCATAGCGGAAAAAATAGAATAAAAAATTTATTTAACACCTTAAATTCTATTTTATTTAAAAAATATAAAAAAATTTATTTACAGATAGGGATAGAAAAAAGTTTTAATGTCAATATTACATGGCTATATAACTTATAATAATATGAAATAGAAACGAAGCTAGTTCTGTAATTTTTTCCTACTAAATAAAAGATATTAAAGATTGAAAAAAAAATTATTTGAAATAATAGTTGTTTTTTCATTCTCACTCAATTGTAAATAATAAAACCTTTTTTTTTCCTTAAAAAAAGGACCTTTTCTAAATTTATATTTTATGACATTTTTATCTAATTTAATAAAAATAGAAAATAAATATAAATAATTCTAATTTTATTTTAGATAAGTAAAATAATAAATTTACCTGAAAAAATAAATAATTTTAATAATCAATTATTTATAAAATAAAAATTGCATTAAATATCATTAATATTTTTAAAAATTAGACTTTTTCTCTTCTTTTATTAAATATATTTTTATAATATCATCAATTATTATTTCCAAAACAAAAAAATTGATAATTCTCTTTAGGGAACGGAATAATTTTTAGTTCTTATTAAATAAAATTTTGACTAAACTTTGAATGGTTGAATTATTTTTGTCCGTTAAAAAGTGACATTTTCTAGTTATGTAGGGGCATGATAACATTCGTTTTAATTAATTTTTAAAAAAATAACATTTTATTTTAACAGTTACAAAATTCAAAAGATGAAAAATTTTAATTTTTCAAAAATTGCATAAGCATAAAATTTAAGTAACGCAGAGATTAATTATTTAAGAAAAATTGAAAATTCTTTCTCGTTTCCGGCTCGTTTTGTTAATTACTTTTTTTTTGTAATAAAATTACTTTAAAAAATTTAAGATGTCATGCAAATTAGTATTTTAATAATAAAGAGCTCAACGGTTCTTTAAGATGAAATTATATGAATTTTAAATAAGCGAACAATACTGATTTTAATAATTAGCAGTTTATTGAGACCCAAAGTGATCATACTTTAAATGAGATTATCTTAAAGAAATCGGCAAGGCTATTTGAAAATTTACAGTAAACACATATAAAATAAAAACCTATTTAAAGTTTGAAAAGATTATCCGCTTTTTTAATAAACAACAAATTATAGCTGATGGAGGAGCTATCTGACTATTAACAATATATATATGATTTTTAAATCTTTGAAACTTTATGACAAAAATATTGAAAATGACGGATGAAGAGAAACATCTCTTCCAATTAAGAAATATTAAAGAATTATGAAATGTATCTTAAAAAATCAATTTCAAATTGTTTATTATATGTTTAAATGGTTTATTATGGTTATTTAAATTAAATATTTTTATTATTATATTTTTTATTGATTTAACAAAAATTTGACTTGAAATGAATGAAAGAATAATAAAAGAATAAATAAAAGAATTAAGAAATGTGCTTTAATAAGGCATATTTTTTAAAAAGTGTTGTCAATTTCATTAAAGCACATTAAATAAAAATTACGTTAAATACCATTGGTATTAAAAAACATTTATAAAAAAAATGGTTTAATTTTTATAGTTACAAAAATAATTTAATTATAATGCTGCTCATAAATTCGCTATGTGTTATCGAACTAGATGAAAACTAAAAAAAAAACCTGATGCAAAAAAACTATCGTATATTTAGAAAGAAATATTGTAGGAAAATTAAATAAAAGTAAGTATTTTAAAGTATTCACTAAAAAGAATGTATTACATTTTTCCAAAGCTTCTTATCATATTATAAAGTTAACTGAAAAATAAAATGTATCCATTTAATTTTGAAAAAATGTATTTGTTTAGTTACTTTTCGAGTATGATTCAATAAAATTTGAAAAGTAATATATTTGATAGTATTACGCTGTTTTGTATAATTTGTGAAAATTATTTTCATAGGAAATTGTATCAAAATTTTACACATAAGTACGGAAAATTAACCTAAAATTTTTTTATGCTTTGAAAAAAAAAAAAATTTTTGTCAAATTTACATGAAATATATGTATTTCATTATTCAAATTGTCTCGTTACATATAATTATACATTTCATTATTCAAAAAATTAATATTCTCTATAAATTTTTTTATTGAAATTTTCATTTTAAAATTTACACAAAAACTTATTTGAAGTAGCCAAATTGTAGTCCAAGCCAACGATGTGTAAAAAAAATAATTTATTAATAATTTTATTATTAAAACAGTTTTAAATGTATGTGGTAAACGTTATTTTGTTGTATTTTTTAAAATAAAATGTTAATTATATTGATATTGCACCTAAACATTAACTAAATTTTAAATTTTTCCAATACTACAAATTTCTGCTAACAAATATACCGAAAAAAAAATTTTGAAATTTTAAACTCAAAGTTTATTTAAAGTACTTGTAATAATTAATTATATAATCCTATCTTGAGTATAAATATTTTTTTCATATATAACTAATGATCAAAGCCTACTTATAAGGAAAGATCATCTCCACCTTCGAGAAACAAATTTGGTTAAAACTACAAGATATGATTTGGTGATGAAAAAAATTAAGCCGTATTTTTTCTTTTGTTTAAATAAATTTTAGAGACAAAGTTATACATATTTTTCAATAATATAATGAAAAGAAGTTGTTGTAAGAACTTGAGTGATCAGACAACTAAAAATCTTACAGAAAAATGTATTAAATATTAAAAAAGTACAAGTTGAATACTTTAATTTAAGCCTTATTAGCTTAAAAAAGCTCAATGCTGTTAAAAAGTTATGCTTAATTGGAAATTATTACATATTTGTTAATAGTTTTAGCATATAATATATAATAAATTTTTTACTCTATTTCTACTTGTATATTTAAACTTTATATAATGTTTATTCAAAACAAATTATCCCTTTCGTTAAAAATTGCCAAACTTCGAACTTTATTCAAGAACATTTATTTGTTTTATGATATTTATTATTAATGTCTTAAACATTTTTATTTTATTATTATGTTTTAATATTTTAAATTTAACATTTTCTATTATCAAACATATTTCTCATAAGGTTTTAAACAATTTTCAAATGATATACTCTTTTTAAGTACTTTTTTAATTTATTTATGTTCAAAGATTAATTAATATTTTATCGATTCTTTTTAAATGTTATGTATAAATTTATTTGATCTATTTATAAATTATATTTATAAACGTATCATCTTTAAAGTATATAAAATGCAATAATGTTATTATTACTTAATAAAAATCAAAATAAATGAGCTTTAGCTACAATTATAAAAGAAAATCTGTCAGAATAATTAATTTTACAAATTACTTATATAAAATAGATCTATAAAGTAAAGAATTTAAAAAGAGAAGACTAAATATCAAATAAAAATTTTCATTACATTCAAATTAAGAAAATAATCTATATTTAAAAAAAAAACGTTTTTAAAATTTTGATTGCCAATATTTCTTATAGAAAAAATTTTTTTATTTCAAATTATTTTTTTGATACAAATTTTGAATTAAACTGCGTTTGAGGATTTGAAAAAAGTTTTAATTTCTTTATACTAGCGATGCAAAGAACAGAAAGGGTGAATTAAAAATTTTATATTTAAAAAAGCGTTAATTAGCATATGCTTAGAAAATGCTTGCACAGTTAACGGTTATTTTATTTTAAATGGCTGTATTCTGCTGTCCAAAGTAAGAAAACCTTAACTCCAATGGGATTCCAATGTAGTTAACCACTTTTACACTTTGGACGGCAGTATTGTAGGTCAATATTTTTTGTCAAAAATTTTTCTTATTGTATTGTAACAAATTTTATTTGTAAACATATTAAAAAAAGACAAAGCATAAAATTTGAGGTTGAAAAATTTTTTAATTGCTGCAACGTACCCTAAAACTTAGCCAACACAGCTATTGTACGTTTTTTATTTAAACCAAATTACATATTTTATCGCTTCCTCACCCCAACCTCAATTTTTTTTAATTATCTAAACAATTTTCATTATTAAATAACAAAATTAATAAAATTAGCATTTTAAGGACAAATACGTTCCATGCTGCACATCGTTTTTATGATTAAATTCTTTTTATTTGAATAATAAATTTCTTCATTGTTTTTCGAAATATTGTATTTTAATACATTTTTTATAAAAAATAAAGTATTCACGCATTTTATTACATTTATCCCAAATAACAGTAAAAAATATACTTTAAGGAGATGTAAAACTGACACTACACCTGTACTTACAGATATTAGCTTCCTTTCCATTTTATTGCAGAATTTCCAGAAAAGAAATGCATTAGCTTGTAGTATGTAGCATGATGATTATTTAGATAAATTTTCAAATAAATCCATTCATTAGCTTTTAAGATATTTGGATTCCTGTACAAAATTGATAAATTTTAGTAAATAATTTTGGAACCCAAAATCCTCTATAACTAATGAATGAATTTATTTAAAAATTTAAACGAATAATCTTCATGGTACATACTACAAGCTAATGCATATTTTTATTGAAAATTTTGCAGTAAAATGTAAAGATAGTGAATATTTATGAGTACAGGTGTAGTGTTCATTTTACATCCCCTTAAAAAGATATAATAAACGCCAAAACATAAAAAAATATGTACTTCATACATAAACTGCTATTTTTAAAAATTAACAAAGTGGATAAAATTTTTTCCTAATTAATTGTCAAACTGAAAAAAATTTTTAATGCTTTTCATATCATGGTTCAAACTTTGGAACCATTGTAATAATTACAAAGAAAACATTGAAATCTATTTTTTTTTAATTTTTGGCAATGTTAAAATTTTATGTAAATTTTTTAAAAATAAAATAGAATTTAAAGTCATTTTCATTCAGAACACGCTTTCGTGAAATTTGCAAGGTTTCGTGAAGTTTCATTTTTCTTAAATCAAATCATCGACATTATAAATTTATATTAAGTTTAATTCAATAAAAAGAAATTGAAAACCTGATATCAAGATATTTGTTACTATATTACTATATTATTGATATTAAAAAGGATATACTTTTAATAAAAGCATTTTTACATTCTTTTAAGTGTCTAAAATAAAATGATGTTTATCAACATTTTATGTTGAATTTTTATTAAATGAATTAAAAATAATATTATCATGCTCCTATATAAGTTTAGAAAATGTCAGTTTTTGAAAGATTAACAAAATTTAGGCTATTTAAAATGTAGCAAAAATTTTATTTAATATGTCTTGTGAGAACTTAAATTATTATGTTTGTTAAATCATTTTTTTCGTTTTGAAAATAATAATTGATAATATTATAAAAATATATTTAATTAAAGAAAGAAGAAAAAGTCCAATTTTTAAAAATATTAATGATATTCAATGTAATTTTTATTTTAAATGCGCTTTACTGAAGTTTAAATTCGTAAAATTATTTATTTTTTCAGGTAAATTTATTATTTTACTTATCTAAAATAAAATTAGAATTATTTATATTTATTTTCTATTTTTATTAAATTAGATAAAAATGTCATAAAATATAAATTTAGAAAAGGTCCTTTTTTTAAGGAAAAAAAAAGGTTTTATTATTTACAATTGAGTGAGAATGAAAAAACAACTATTATTTCAAATAATTTTTTTTTCAATCTTTAATATCTTTTATTTAGTAGGAAAAAATTACAGAACTAGCTTCGTTTCTATTTCATATTATTATAAGTTATATAGCCATGTAATATTGACATTAAAACTTTTTTCTATCCCTATCTGTAAATAAATTTTTTTATATTTTTTAAATAAAATAGAATTTAAGGTGTTAAATAAATTTTTTATTCTATTTTTTCCGCTATGAAAATTTATTACAAAAATATCTAATATTTAAAAAAAAAAAAAAAAATTAAACAGCGGGTTTGAACTTGGCAAAAGTAGAGAGCGAAGGGCGTAAAAACTTAGTCACCACAGCCACCGCACTCGTTTATTGAATAGGGTAAAAAGTTACATATGTTCATCGCCCCTCCCCCCAAAGATTTTATTTATTATTTATTTGTTTGATTACTTTAATAATTTTTATTATTAAAATATGTATCTATTTCAAATAAAAATATGTAATTAATCAACAAATTTTTGGGACGGTTAATCGCATTGAAATAAAGCTATAAAGTATCGCGGCGAAAACAAGCTAAAGCGGGTCTGCCGTAAGTTTACCTACGCCACTGGAAGCCGCGTGTTTCGTGTGTTTGTCTCCCCCCCCCCTCTCGCTTGCTTCTCTACGCGCGTGTAGACGTGGAGGGGCTTTGCGCGTATAGTTCGGGCGTTTGTCCATGTGACGGCAGTAGTTTACATTGTATTTTAACGGGCACGCTCTTGCCTATACTCATTGGCGATCTCTACTTATCTCTGGTAGAAGCGCTCCAGTATAGAAATTTGAAAACTTAGAATTCCATAATCTCACGTGAATAAAACTAAACATCAATTTAAGGTAGAGTATTCGTTCTATATAAAACATTATATAAAACTAAATACAATAAACATTCTGAATCAGACGATCCTTTTTTTCCAAATATAATAGAACAAACACGAATGAAATCATTTAACATACAAAAATAGTAAAATAGAAAAAAAAATTAATGTAAAACAAAATTACAAAAGCAAAATTAATTAGAAATTCTGTAAAGACTAAAAACAAACTCAACCGCACAAAAAAATCACGAGCACTATATAATAAATTAGTCTCAAAACTTAAAAGCATAGAAAACACCATAAAATTAGAATAGATAATGCAAATAACAAAATCAGACAATTAAATTAAAAATTATCGTTTATATTTAAACAAGTTACTAGATATTATAAAGATATTGCAATACTTATAAACAAAACAAACCCGATATTAGATATATAATAACTTTAACTGAAAAATTTTAAAATTACTGATAGGATTTTGTAGGTTATTTTCGTATCCTTTGCATCAAAAACTATAAGAAATCGTGCCAAGTGAGATTAAAAGCAATTACTAGGCTGCTAAAAAATAAGAAAAAATGATTTTTTTCTGAATTTCTCACCTTAATTTTTAAGTTTGAAACATTTCCCTTCAAATTGGCATTATTTTTTCGAGATTATTAATCACGCAAAGTTTAAAATTCAGGAAGATTTAGATCCTCATCATTCTACTACCCAAAGTATGATGAATAAAAAAATTCATAAAAAAAAACATTTCAAAAACACGCTTTTATAATAAAGAAAATACACTAAAAAGTATTAAATAAATTAATTTACTTCCTCGAAATTACTTTTATACAGTTCATTGCAATAATTAAAAGAAAATTTTACAACAAATATTTGAAAAGAAAAGTGTGGGCGCTAATTTTAGTAAATCCAATTCAGCGCTCACACTTTTATTTTTAAATTTTTGTTGTAAAATTTTCTCTTAATTATTGAAATTAACTGCATAAAAGTAATTTCAAGGAAGTAAATTTATTTAATACTTTTTAGTGTATTTTCTTTATTATAAAAGCATGTTTTTAAAATATTTTTTTTTTTGAATTTTTTATTTTCTACTTTTTAGTTAAAATTGAATTTTCTATGAGTAATTTTTTTTAAAAGCTTGTATTTAATTGTATCTTTTATACAGTTCTCTATCCCATATATATTTCCCTATCACCTATACATCTTTATATCCCCTATATATTTCCCTACCCATATGCATTCTCCTATCCTTTATATTTCCCCCTATATATTCCCCTATCCTTATGCATTTTCTACAACTATCAACTCAACAACATTCTATCAACTCGCCTCGACCCAAAGATGCCTTCCCACTTAAACTTCCTCGGAGATGATTTTTGATACTTTCATGCTGCTCAACTTTAAACAAGCATATCTCTGATTCTAATTATTATTTCTCAACTCTGAAAACAGCAAATTGAAGTTTGCTTTTTCTACTTTTATTTTCCGTTAATTTATTAAAGATTTTTAGACTAAAATATTTACACTTCAATTAAGAGCTTTTTTTTATATTTTTCTTAAAATAAGATTAGAAACGTCTATAATATCGGTTTTTCAAGCGTTTGACGATACTGGTACCTAAAAACATATCTCAAAGTTTTATCAAAATCTGTGACCCGAAGGTCATAATCTCTCCTAGTTAATGAACAATTTTATAGAATTTCTAAGGTTTTAAAAATTCTTATCGGATTTTATAGATTACTTCTGAATTTCTTGTATAATAAATTATAAGAAAATGTGTTAAGGTATCAGAACTAACAAGGAGAGCACCCCACCTCCGGAAAACGGATTCGTCTGAAACTGCAAGATATGATTTTTCGATGAAAAAAAATGAACTCGTGTTTTTTCTTTTCGTCGAATAGGCCCCCTAGACAAGAATATAGACATTTCTTTTAAAATGTGGTAAATAAAAGCCTTTATAAGAACTTAAATAACCAAGGAACTAAGACTCATACAAAAAAATGCATAAACAATAAAATGAAGCACGAATTGAATACTTTAATTTAAGCTTTGTTGCATTAAAAAAGTTTTTCTTGTTCGTAAGTTATTCTTAATTAAATATTACCACGTATTTACTTAATATTCTTAGCATATAAAATATGATCAATTTTTCACGTTATTTCGTTAACATATTTCAATCGCCTTCAACTTTTGAACCACTAAAGATTTTTTAGTGCAACAAAGCTTAAGAGCAGGACGTATATCTTTGTCCTTTTCTAATCAAAGAATTAATTTTTTTGCAAAAACTAATAATTGTAGCAAAAAATAAGGAGATAGTCCCATCTCGTATAATAAAAAGCAAGATTTTCTTTGTTGAGGAAAAATTATTTTTATCGATTCGTTTTGAAGAAAACTTTGAAAAACTTGAAAAATGGAAGTTAGGATGGACGATTCAGTTTTTCAAAGTTTTCTTAAGGAGATGTAAAACGGATACTACACCTGTTCTCTTAAATATTGACAATCTTCTCATTTCATTGCAAAATTTTAAGAAAAGGAATGCATTAGCTTGTAGTTTGTACTACGAAAATTATTTAATTAAATTTTCAAATCAATTCATTCATTAGTTTTTCAGAACATTAGGCTTGTTGTACAAAATCTAAAAATTCAATCATATCATATTGAAACCCAAAATTCCGAGAAACTAATGAATGAATTTATTTAAAAATTCAACTGAATAATCTTCGTGGCAATTAGTACAATCTAAAGCATTTCTTTTCCTTAAGTTTTGCAATAAAATGAAAAAATTGGTCAGATTCATGAGTACAGGTGTAGTGTCCGTTTTACATCTCCTTAAAAACAAAGCGATAAAAATAATTTTCCCTCATAAAAGAGAATCTTGCTTTTTATTATACGAGATGGGGCTTTCTTCTTATTCTTTGCTACAATTATTAATTTTTGTGAAAAAATCAATTCTGTGATTAGAAAAGGACAGATATACTCGACCTCCTCTTAAATTAAAGAATTTAATTCGTGCTTCATTTTATCTTATATGCATTTTTTTTAAGAGTCTTAGTTCTATTGTTATTTAAGTTCTTATAAAGGCTCTTATTCACCATATTTAAAAAAAATGTCTATATCCTTGTCTAGGGGGCCTATCCGACGAAAAGAAAAAAGACGGGTTCATTTTTTTCCATCAAAAAATCATATCCTGCAGTTTCAGCCGAATCCGTTTCCCGGAGGTGGGGTGCTCTCCTTGTAAGTTAAAAGGCTCAAAAAACCGAGATTTTTTTCTTTTGCTATTTTTACAGTAAATTAACCGTAGTTTTATCTCCCGTTTGCCTATTTCGAGTATCTACACGGAAAACATTTGGCACGTTAAGGAAGTGTGCTTGTGAGACATCGTGCGTCTGCTGCATCGGCACCGAAAAATACGGTGCCGATGTTACTTCGTTACAGTGGCTATCTCTGTAGAATGTCAACGCTTGCCTCGAGATGCACGAGGGGCGCTACTGTGTAAAACAAGGCAGAGTCACATATGTTAAGCGTGCGTTGCTATAGCTTTGACTGTCACGCCATCTCGACACCTGAAATCTAGTGCCGGCATCGTGCCGCACAACCTAGTCACCGTCGCTGTACGTGCGAAATGTTTCCCGTGTAATTCAGATAAAGAGATATAGGCAAAAACCAAATAAAATTTATTCTCGAAAATTAAAGAATTTTTTGCATTTGACGTTTTTACCTGATATTACGATTATTTTCCAAAAAGATAGCTATTCAAAAATTATAAAATTAACAATTGCAAATAACACAGGTCAACATTTGATCTTCGCTGGAATACCGGATATAGTCTGGCATAACTAGGGTTTTTGAGGTCGTGCGTCATCTCGTCAGGTTCAAGATCATTTGAAGGTCAAATATGTTGAATCGATAGATATAAATTTTTTTACTTTAGAATGAGAAAGAGCGGGGAATTCTACGTTCAGATATGATTTTAGAAAAAGTTTTTCATAATCTGAAATTACCCTTAGGGGTCATTCTGAAGGTCAAAAGCTCTAAAAGTCATATTTATGATCTCTAGTCATCTTTTTAATCTTAGCGGGGTATCTTAGGGTTTTAGGTATCGCTAATTTGAAATACGAGGTCTGTTGATCTGTATCACGTCAGGTTCTAGGTTATTTAAAGGTCAAGTATACAAATAACCTTAGGGAAAATCTGAAAAAATTGATACATGAATTTTTTTATTCACTAAATACGATCCTGTAGTTCTTTCAACCTCATATAGCACAAACTCAAAAACAAACATACAAAATGCTTTGGGATCGAGACTGTTTCTTTAAATATCTCTTATACAAACCAAAAATTGAAAAAATACACTCTTCATTAGAAGTGCATTCATACGTAAACCTTATGGGAAATTTCATATAAAAATTATAGGAGTCATTAATTATTAGGAGTATTTTAGAATTTTCCAAATATATACAATATACCTACCTATATTATATAATGAATTCAGCAGAATTTCCGCTGTATCACCCTCCGTCCCCTTCCATGCCACTCCTCCCCCCTCCACCCTCCTCCGCCCCACTCCATTCCCCCTCTGTATTTCCCTCCGCAAAACTACGTTGAATTCGTGTTTATTTTACGTTATTTTTAAAGTCTTCAATCCCCACCATCCCCCTCCGCCCCTCCCCTTCGGCTCCGTCCCGCTCCGCCCCCCTTTTTCACGCTCCACATCCCCTCCATGATTAATTTGAATGTTCATTTTCATTTTGATCCGCATACCCCTCCGCATACTCTTCCGTATTATTCTTCATATTTTTCAGTAAAATATCGTTATTTTTGTGTTAATTTTGCTCCACATACCCCTCCGCGTACCCCTCCATCGTTATTTTTAATGACAGTTTCATCTAGCTAACGACCGCTCCGCACACCCCTCCATACACCCCTCAGTCTGTCGCTCCGCTTGCCCCTCAATATACCTCTCCGCATAATTTTTCGCAAAAAACATTATAATTATTATAATATTGGCCCCGCATACCTCTCCGCTTCCACTCCGCATAATTGTAAGTGATGTTACAATAAAATTGAATTGAAAATTTTTTAGTTATTATGATTATTCTCATACACATATTCAAGCAAAGATTCAAAAGAAATAAGTATTGAGAAAATTGTTATATAACAATGATATATTAACAAATTTTATGAATAATAAAATAACTTAAAAAGTTGCTTGCATATGTGTGTTCCTAATGGTGGAGGATGGTTTGCAGGTAGAGTCTATGGTATAAGGAGGAGAAATATAGACTCTTATGGTTGTGTAGAGCTACAGGCAAAGGTAACCATGGTTTTATTTTAAATATTTATATAAAAATAATCGAAAAATTTTAACTAATATTAACATGTCTTAAAATAACTTAAAATTATTATGTTTATTTTATATAATAATTTCAAATAAAACAAAAAAAACCAACGCGCCGATACCATACATTGTTTATTGTTTAACTTATGTTATATGTTATTAAATGTAAGATATCAATGACGGTACCTCTTTGGGTGGTGTAGAAACCTGTCATTCTTTTAAAATATAAATAAGTTTTAAAATTTTATAATAATTGATTAAAATTAAATTAAAACTAATATAATGAGTAACGTGTAATTATGTTTTCAGTATAATAGATTTTGTAAAACGGGGGGTTGGCGAGCAGAGCGAGCAGGGGGGATACCCCCATCCCCCGTAGTATATATATGGGACGTTTCACGTCAACTCACCTAACAAAAAAATAGAATTCGTCGAAAATCTGTGAAAATGTTCTATTTGATACTTAAAATATACAAAAAAAATTTTAGAGGTCCAGGTCAAAGGGGTCAGGATTTAAACGTGATGGAATTTTTTGAATTTTCCAAATTTTTTGTTAAATAAATATTTTAATGAATTTTTTCCTCAAAAACTATCAATTTTTCCTTAAAACTTAATAGAATACTTTTTCTTGGAAATTAGATGTAGAATTCACCTGAATTTTTGAAAATTATAATATACTGATTTTTATGCTTACTTGATCGATTTAAACATACTATTTAGTATATCTAATAATCGAGCAGGTTAAATTGGCTTTTTAAAGTCTTATTTTTTTTCTTTTTTATGAGGAAAAAATATACGAAGCCTCCAGTTGGGCAGCCTTCTCAAAGTTACTTAATTGTGCAAAAATGTCTGAAAAAATCGTTATTTTGGATCAATGATTAGATTCGTAATTTTTTTTCTGAAAAAGTATTGATTTTTTGGGACAAATGTATAAAAATGTTTTTTATTGGAAATCATGTGAAGAATATAAACATATTTTTACAAATTGTAATTTAAGACATTATGAACCATATATACTAAAAATTTAGCAAAAAATAAATTTTAAAATTTCAAAATTTCATTTTTAATTTGTGATGTTTAGGAAATAATGGTTTACAAAAATTTACATACGATTTCCAATAAAAAGCATTTTAATACATTTGTCTCAAAAAATCACGAATCTCATCATTGATCCAAAATAACGATTTATTCAGACTTTTTTGCACAATTAAGTAATTTTGAAAAGGCTGCTTAACTGGAGGCTTCGTATATTTTTTTCTCATAAAAAAATGAAAAAATAAGACTTTAAAAAGCCAATTTAACCTGCTCGATTTTTAGATATACTAAATAGTATGTTTAAATCGATCAAGTAAGCATAAAAATCAGTATATTCTATCTATCTTTGGGGTTTAACCACCTACAGCCTATTTGGCCTAGTAAGTGACACCTCGACCACCTTTGTGTTTCGGTGTTTTCGCGTTCGAAACCATACCTCAATTTTCCCTAACTTGGTAAGTGGTACTCGATTGTGCAGGCCTACTTAGGCGGGGAGCATCGCTCAACCCATCCTTTTTAGCGCATCGGGAGCTCAACACCTACCCGGCAGAACGGTCCGGCTCAACCATAATAGTTGAACAGTCGCGTTCTGCCTTACCGGCCCTCGAGTGACTTTCGTCGGTTTTTGTTAAAACCGAAAAAAGTCTCTCGTGGGTGGTCCACCGCGGTGTCAGTGAGCTCGGGACATCCTCCACTTTCAATATTTAAATTAAAAAATGGAGGAAAAATCCCGACCTCACCGGGATTCGAACCCCGGCCCTCTGCGTGAGTGTCGGATGCTCTAGCCCCTGAGCCACCGCGGCTCTTAAAATCAGTATATTATAATTTGCAAAAATCCAGGTGAATTCTACATCTAATTTCCAAGAAAAAGTATTCTATTAAGTTTTAACGAAAAATTGATAGTTTTTGAGGAAAAAATTCATTAAAATATTTATTTAGCAAAAAATTTGGAAAATTCGAAAAACTCCATCACGTTTAAATCCTGATCCCTTTGACCTGGACCTCTAAAATTTTTTTTGTATAATTTGGGTATCAAATAGAACATTTTCACAGATTTTCGACGAATTCTATTTTTTTGTTAGGTGAGTTGACGTGAAACGTCCCATATATATATATATATATATATATATATATATATATATATATATATATTAGTGGCTCTTTCTTACATAATCAAAAATTTATTTTAAAGTTAATAGCAGGTCGAATATATCTGTCCTTTTCTAATTAAAGAATTTAGTTTTTTGCAGTAACTAATAACTTTAGCAAAAAATAAAGAGAAAGCCCCATCTCGTATTACAAAAAGCAATATTTTCTTTGATGAGAAAGAATTGATTTTATTGTTTTGTTTTCAAAAAAACCTTGAAAAACTTGAAACATAGAGATTAGGGTAAACAATTTTTAAATTTTGAATTCTGAAACTTCACTTTTTGGATTCTAATATCGATTACTTTTTAGAAAACTTAAAGAACTCCAGTGATGAACAGGGGATAAGAATGCACCAGTATTTAAGAGAATTTAGAAACAGATATCAATAAACGTAAATGTTGTCGAGAGGGTGATTAATATGGTTACTTAAATTTGTTAATTAATTAATTTGATTTAAGTTCATTGCTTAGAGGTTTAAGGGTTCAGGATTTTCAGGTTTAGAGTACATGAGTTTAAGGTTTATGGGTTTAGCGTTCACGGGTGCAGGAACTATGAGTTTGGGGTTCATGGATTCAAGGTTTATGGGTTCAATGTTAGTAAGTTGCAGCTATATGGGTCTGGGTTTTATGGGCTTTAGTTTAATATGGCTTTTAATTCGAGGGTTTAGGGTCTACAGGTTCAAGGTTTGTAGATTTAGGTTTAACAGGTTCGGGATTTATAAATCAAAGATTCATAAGGTTGAAGTAAATGGGTTTGGGGTTTATTAACATAGGTCACAGAAGTTTGGGACTTGCGACTGGTTCTGATTATTCAAGCCCAAGTATGCGACGTAAGGTGTAAAAAACTATGGGATCGACTGCCGTGAACACAATTCCTGTGTGAATTTCCTCATATATTGCCTAAAATTATCTCTCTACTTGACCTCCAAATGACCCTGAACCTCATATAATGAAGGTTGACCAACTTTGTATTTGAACTTGGTAACCAAAGAAACATGTGTAAATTTTTTCGAATTTTAATACACGGTTTAACTTGTAAGAAAACCTTAACTTAATTTTGAATAACCTCTGGAGTCCATATATGGAAGAATATAAACATATTTTATATATAAGGTTAAAAGAACTACAGGATTGTATTCAGTGAACCGAAAAACCCACGCATAAATTTTTTCACATTTTTCCTAAGGTAATTTTTATACTTGACCCTCAAATAACCTTAAACCTGACGTGATACAAATCAACAACCCTTGCATTTGAAATCAGCGATATCAAAAACCCTAAGATACCCCACTAAGATAAAAATTTGACTAGAACAGAAATATGACTTTTAGAGCTATTGACCTTCAGATGACCCCTAAGGATCATTTAATATCATGAAAAAAATTTTTTTTAACTATATCTGAACTTAAACTTTCTCGTTCTTCCTGGTTCTGAAGTCAGAAAATTGATATAGATTGAATTAACTAATGTGATCTTAAAATAACCTTAAAATGACCTTCAAGGTCAAAACCAAGATCACTAATCGATTTCTCGGAATAAAATCTACATGTTTTATGGAAGGCATTTTCTTCAAATCTTGCAACCTAGACGAGTTCTATCAAGCTAGAGAACAAAATTATGACTTTTACAGCTTTTGACCTTCAAATAACCACCAAGGGTTATTTAAGGTTATGAAAAATTTTTTCTAAAATCATACTTAAACGTGAAATTTCCCGCTCTTTTTCATTCTGAAGTCAAAACATTGATATCTCTTGATTTGACATATTTTACCTTCAAACGACCTTGAACCTGACGTGATGGAGGCTAATCGACCTTCTCGTCGTAATCAGACACCCCAAAAACCCTAGTCATGTCCGTTGTTCCAGCGTAGTTCAGATGTTGACCTGTGTAATTAATTAAAATTATAAATAATTATTTATCTAATTTTTTTTTTTAAATATAAAAATTTTAATGACTTATTCATATTAAATATGTTTTTTTTATTTATTCATGTTAAATATATCATTTTTCATTTTTATTATTAATTATTTAAATAATTTTTTAAATATGAGTTTTATATTTTGTGCCAAAATTTTAAAAATATTTCGTTAAAAACTTAACTAGATCGAAAACGTCGATCAAGTAGTTGCTTAGCGCATAATCTAGTTATCTACTGTACAACTGAAAGCTTTCGAATTTTTTGAAGTTCTTACGTGAATTTCTTTTTTATCTTTACAAATAACAGTTATCAAAATATTTCATTAATTTTGACAAGTTCAACAATTAATTACATTATTTTTATCAGCTTTGATTAGTTTTTTTTTCTAATTATCTAATAAATAATTTTATAATTTATGTAGTGAAATACTTTTAGTAATAAATAAAGTGTTGTAAATTATATTTTATTTATTTTTAAAAATATACTGTGTATATATGTATATGTATATTAGGGTGTGCCTTATTTACTAATGTTTTGTTTTCGTTGAGACGCCCCCTAGATCTTTAATTTATGTTAAAAAATCAAAATTCCACTCGGGAAAAACGAGAAAAAGACGTTTTAAACCGAGCCTTTTTTTTTACAAAACGTGTTTTTAGTTCACGTCTGGGCGTTATACTTAATCTAACGTATTTCATTTCTTAACTATGCTTAACAAGAGCTTTAAACAATGGAACGATGACATTTTTGTATGTGAAATTTGGCATAAAATACGAATTTCCACTCATTTTAGACCAAAACATACATATAGTAAGGTAAGAAACACTTTTACATCAATTAAGGTTAGTTTTTTAAATTATTTTTCCATATGGCGTGCGGGAAGTTCGATTTCCCACACGATTTTCCGTACGCGAAGTTCCCTATTTCCGCACGAAAAAAAGCGTGCGGGAAAAAATTCTCGCACGCTGTGTAAAATATAATATTACAACGAATAAAATAAATTTGTTAAATGTTTAATATTATAAAAACGAAAATCTAAAATTCTCGCGAATGTATTGTAAGTGAGAAAATTATTTAAACAAAGAAAGAAATCTAAAAGAGTGGGGTTACAATTTTAAAGAAGAAGAATACCATTTATAAGATGTTTAATATTATAAAAACAAAAATCTAAAATTTTTGCGTATGCATTGTAAGTGAGAAAATTATTGAAATAAAGAAAGAAATATAAAAGAGTAGGGTTACAATTGTAACAAAGAAGAATACCATTTATTAGATGTTTAATATTATAAAAACGAAAATATAAATTTTTGCGTATGCATTGTGAGAAAATTATTGAAACAAAGAAAGAAATATAAAAGAGTGGGGTTACAATTTTAACAAAGAAAAAAAATATTACACTGACTTCAAATAATCGTAATAACATTAAAATTAATTTTAATGTAAATTCTAAAAATTGAATTCGTAAAAAAATTATTTAACTAAATAATGTTTTGGTTAAATATGTTATTTATTGATTTATTTGAATTTTTATAGAAATATCTACATTTCTTTTTTCAAACAAATAATGTATTTTCACTTACGTTCTCTTTTAATAAATAAAAAGTTTACAACATTATATTTGTTTATATTATCACATCCTCGATTCTCTAATCCATATTCAATTTCTTTTTTTTGTAATATGAATTTTAATTTAAAATGATATCATTCTTTTTTTTATTATTAATTTGTAAATGACAATGATATATTATGTAAAAGACCAGTCAAACTTCTTTCACCTTGTGTAGAAAAATAATATACGTAACACGTGCGAGAAACGGGTGATCTCGCACTAGTTACGTAATGTACTATTTTGCTGTTTTGATTAATAATGTAAGTTATTTATGATTTGTCTTATTTTGAGTAATAATTTAAAAAAAATAGATATAAAAATTTACAAAAATTATAAATTAACATACTTTGTACATTATGAAATTTCTACGATTCTTTTTAAAAACAATTTTCGTTTACAACAGTTCGTTTAAGCTCATTTTTATAATATTACCTATTAAATAATTTCAATATACTTGGAAACATTTTAATAATCTAATTAACGTTATGAAGTCTTATCGATAATCGTAATCATAAAGTATATGATAAATCCATATGAAAAAAGTAAATTTCTTATATATTTCGTATGATTGATAATTAGCTCTGGTTCCAATAGATGTGGGAGGTTTTTTAAGAAGTATATTTCTTATTTATTCACATCATTTTGAAGGTAATATGAACTACAATGCAGCTGATATTAGCCAAAATGAAAGCGGTGATAAGTCTTGATAACATCATTTAATTATTATTTTCCTTTTTTGGAGAAAGATTCATTATTTATATTAACATTTATCCATTAACTCAATTTTGTTATAGCCTTTAGTTAAATTAATGCAATTTGATTTTTTAAATCTTTTGACCGAATGACGGTGAAGAGTCTAGAGATGGAGGTGAAGAACTCTCGAGGTGGGGTAGAAGAACACTCGACGACTTTTAGAATTTAGAGATTTATTAATTACAATAAAGTCTTACAAAGCGTCACGGTGGTCCTCGAGTAAATTTGACCATGAAGTTTTTGCACCTCAAATTTTAATTATAGATATAATTCTTGGCACATTTAGGATCGGATTGAAACAAAAACCAAAATCGAAAAATGAGCACTTTTCTATTTATTCAAATTTTATTTTTTTTATATTTGTTTTTTATAAAAAAAAACTTTGTATTGATAATTTATGAGCTAAATTTCTAGAATGCCGTTTTCGAATAGAATTATGAGTCACTCACATATTTTGAGCAAATGTTATCGTAAATATATTTAGGAAAATCTAAAGTTGTGTAATAATGTAAGCATGACGTTAAAATAGAGATTTTTTGTAAATCGTTATAGTGATAAAGACTATGACAAGTGATGAAAAAATACTGTGTATTAATATTTTTTTTAAGGACACTGTACGTATTTTTCGTATTTCAGTAAATCAAGGCCTAAGTTTTTACAGCGAACAGGCTATGGAAGCAGTCTATTATGATTTTTCTGTAACATATATATATATATATATATCTGCATTGTTAGAATCATTTTATGATAGTTTGTACTAGCCCACGTTGCAGGAAAATCATAATGGACTGCTTCCATAGCCTGTTCGCTGTAAAAACCTGGGCCTTGATTTTCTTCAGTAGAATCTTTTACATGGAAATTGTACTTTCGGTGTTACTAAAATACCAAAAATATGTGCAGTGTCCTCATCGAATATTAATACACAGTATTTTATAATTACGATTACTTCAAACGTCGTTTTTAAATAATTAAAAAACGTATCAGTTTTCATAATCTTTATCACTATAATATTTTACAAAAAAATCTTGATTTTAACGTTATGCTTACATTGTTGCCCAACTTTAAATTTTCCTAAATATATTTACAATAATATTTGCTTAAGACATGTAATTTATACAAGGTGATTCTAAACTACTGTATTTCCCTTAACAGGGTGATAGAGGACATTATTCTGAACAAACTTTATATTGTAATTTTTTTTCTATCTCGTATAGTTTTTAAACTACGACACTTTAAAGTTACGCTTTTTCAGCTAATCAGAGAGCGCCATTCTAAACGTTCGAAAAGAGCGACAAGTGTGTGCCCATTCTGCCCCGGTAGCAACGAGCTCATTGATACCAAACTTACATAGTTACCAGATAAATAAACATTTGTTTGTTATTATCCCTGACATATAACCCAAAAATAAAAATTTAAGTATCCTAATGTTTATAATCGAAGTACGTAATGTTGAATAATAGATGGCAATGCTAGTCTTATAATGAAGATTCAATTTGTTGTTTTATTTTATTTCATAATTAAATAAATGATATTAAAAAAAACAATAATTTAAAATTACAAAAATATCAAATTACTAATTGAATAAATTATTGTTTAAACGTAATTATTCAACAAAATTATGATTGATTATTATTAAATAATTATAATAATTACTAATGAATTATAAAGAATAATTTATTTTTGAAATATCATTAAAAGTAAGTTTTTGATTAATCATTATCTTAAAAAAGATGATATATTATAAAAATATTTAATTAACTACTCTTCAATTGATATGTTAATAAAAAATCAATTTTAAAATAGTTCTATTCGAACAGTATTGTTGGAAGTATGATAAATCTTGAAGTAGCAGGCACATATAAATAACAATAATTATTAAATATTGATTTCTTTCAACTATTGAATAAGATATACTTTGTCTTCTAATAACTTAATAAAATCAGGTAACTTTATGATAAAATTATTGTTTTGTGAAGCAAAAACATTTTTTGTATGGTTGTTCTTATTTTAAAATTGGGTACTATCAGATAATTCTATTTAAAAAACATATTTCAATATGCTTAAGTTTGGCAGCGTTATAATAAAGTAATTTTTTTTATAATTAGAGTTTCTTAAGGTGATATAAAATGGATGCTTCACCAGTACTTTGGAATATTTGCTATCTTTTTATTTTATTCCAAAATTTCAGAAAAAGAAATACATTAGTTTGTAGTAAATATAGTGATTATTATTGAAATTAATTTCGAAGTAAATCCATTTATCAATTAAGGGCCTAGAAACGAAAAGGGCTTATAGCCCATTTAAGAGGAGGTCACGTATCTCTGTCCTTTTCTAATCAAAGAAATTTTTTTTTTACAAAAACTAATAACTTTATCAAAAAATGAAGAGAAAGCCGCATCTTGTATCAAAAAAAGCAATATTTTCTTTGATAAGAAAAAATTAATTTTATTGCTTCGTTCTCAAGAAAACCTTGAAAAATCAAATTGTCCAGCCTAACCTCTATGATTTAAGTTTTTCAAGGTTTTCTTGAAAACGAAGCCATAAAATTAATTCTTTCTTATCAAAGAAAATATTGTTTTTTTTATTACGAGATGCGGCTTTCTCTTCATTTTTTGCTAAAGTTATTAGTTTCAGTAAAAAACTCAATTCTTTGATTAGAAAAGGACAGAGATACGTGACCTCCTCTTAAATAACATTGGCTATAAGCCCTTTTTGTTTCCACGCTTCAACAAGATCAGTATATGGAATTGTTAAGTTATTGGGTTAATCTGAAATTGCTGCCTCTTTTGCTAGCTTATCGGCAGAATCGTTACCATTGATACCAACGTGTGAAGGAATTCAATATAATTTAATGTTTTTTCCGATGTTTGAGCTATTTTTTATGAATGAGTTATATTTGTTTTTAATTTCTAAATTGATTTGGTTTGTTTTAATTCCGATTTTGGTTGAATTTAAACTTTGAAGTACACTTAAAGCATCAGAAAGAATATAAAAGTTGTGTCCGTGATTTTTAGAGATTATCTTACTAAAGCATAATTAAGGGCAGTAGTTCAGCAGTATAGATGGAGGCTTCATTGTTAAGACTTATTTTTTGGCAGATATTCAACTGCAGACAATAGCAGGAGGATCCTACGTAAGCAGCATTTTTAATTTCACTTCCGTCTGTGTATATCGCGATTCCTTCACACGATGATATATGTTCGCAAAGTACAGAATCTGAGTTGCTAGAATTTTTAGTTTCGTGTCCAAGATCTGTGCTGAAGGAAATTTTCGTGATGTGAGTTTCATAGTCAAAATTGTATATGTTATTGTTCTGTATGAGATTGTCTACCATTAAATTGCTGGTGAACGTAATACCAATCTGATAGATTTTTTTGTAATTGGCGGTTTTCTTCTTCCTTAGTACATTATAGTAGCACTTGATAGATTTGTAGGATAAGGAGCTGCTATCTGACAAAGTTTTTGTTAGGTGATTGTAGCAAAGGAGCTCAGCTCTTTTTGAGAGCAGGAGAAGCTTAGATTCAGAGCTGATGATGTTGGTAGGAGTGGTTTTACGATACCCAAGGGACAGTGTTTTGAATTGCTCCTAACCTTTTCAATTTGGATATTTGAGAAAGATAATAAATAATAAGGCCATATTCAATAAGGTAAGTAAAGTTTAGGGGTGGGATCCCCATCAGGTGCCGCGTAAAAACTTTATTATGTTTAAGGCTCTGTTATATTTGGCATTGACGTGATTGATTTGTTGATCGAACGAAAGTTTGTAATCGAAAATCACATCTAAAAGTCGAAAGTTTTCACTTAATTTTATAAGAACATCATCAATTTGAATGTAAGCTTCATCCATAGGAGTGTGTTTGTTGTTAAAGTGTAACAGAACGTTTTTTTTGGAGAGAGTTCTAGGCCTAGTTTTAGTAAATTAATTTTTATTTTATCGATGGTTGTACCCAGTACGTTTTGTGCTCTCTTAAGAGAAGAGAATTTAGCACAGACTGCAATGTCATCGGCAAATTGAGACACGAATACATTTCTGCCAATATTATCCATTATGCTTGACTCATAAAGAATTTATAGCAAAGGGCTGAGAACTCTCCCCTGAGGAATTGAATTGTCTTTGCGGAAACTCCGATGGTGGCTAGTTTCTCTAGCAGGATGTCGATGTTGATGTAATCAAATGCAATTTGAACGTCTAAAAAAGCTGTCAAGATCTCCTTGTGCTCCATGAAAGCCTCATCGACCTTAAGGGTGAGATGCAGTAAGCTGTCAAGGCAGGATTTGCCCCTTCTGAAACCTTTTTGATTAGGAGGAATATGTTTGTGGTGCTCGGCCCACCATTGCAGACGATTCTTTATCATTGTTTTGAAAAGCTTACAAAGACACGATGTAAGAGCGATAGGACGTAGGCTTTTGCCGTCTGCTGGCGGCAAAGTGGTGTTAGGTTTAGTGTTTCCTATGTCGTGGCTGGACGTCGATGTAGAACTCGATAAGGCTCTTTTTATTCCTGATGGTGGTTGCATTTCATATTTTTGTTCAGAAGAATGGTCGAGGTTGTTTAGGTCGTCGCCGAAAGTATGAGTTGTTTCTTGGTTGTCTTTTTCTGGAGGTATCGTGTTTAACACAGGTTGTGTTGGTTCTTATCTATTTTCTAAGTTTTTAGTAGGAATGATCAGAGTAGAATCTTGGGCTGTTCTGTTATTTATTAAAATCTGTGTATTCTCAGCTGTATCATTGAGATCAATTGTATGAGAAGGGCAGTGCTTAGCTATATGGCCTTCAGTCTTACACACAAAGCATTTTAGTACGCCTATACTTTGATACACAAAATATGTAATTTCGTCGTAAGTAAGCTTGATGAATTCTGGAAGTTTAGGAACGTCTAGCGGTTCAATGTATGTTTGCCTTCTGTTACTTAATATGTGCTCGTAGCCTTTTTTCGCAATAGCGGCTCTCAGAGTAGTAATTAGAGAACAGCGTTTGATGTTTAAAGAATCCAGCGCGTCTTCGATTATGTCGTAGGGTATTACTGGAGCGACATTTGAGGTAACAATTCTTTGCTGTTTGGCTACTGCTGATCCGACTGTTACAATTTTGTCACCTATTTTTAAACTTTTGTAGTTGTTCGTAAAATTTTTTGCTATTTCGACGCTGGAGAGATGTAAACAAACACGTTGCTTTAAAACTCTGCTTGAGTATAAAATATTTTCAGGCTTTACAATGTCTCTAACAGCCACAGTGTAATCCGTAAGATTCAAACCTTCTCCGCAGTGAATAATAATACCTTGTTTTCCAGTTGGAAACTGATCATGTTGAGCTACTGCACTATATTTTGCACTAAACGATTTTTGACTAAGCTAAACTGCACTAGTATTAAGATTCGAGGAACTAACATTTGCAGGAGCATTTGCATGAAATGCACCCTTTGATATGGCACTTTGTGAGAAGTCCATTTCAATGCTTTATAGGCAGTTTTACACGCCGTCTGAAACTTATGTGTGTATTAAATACACACTAAAGAGGAAGGGGCCAAGGCCGAAATTCCTTAACTAACACACACTACTTATATAAGAATGTAAACAAACAGAGCGCTCACAGAACACAACCTCTCTCTTAGAAGGCTCGAAGGAGAATCCATAAATATTAATATAAACTTAATACTTTATAAACGTTGATTAATTACTTTTAATAACTAATTGATCTTCTTTCTTGATAATTAGTAATTTGGACTCAATTTCATTAATTGGCTTGGACAGAAACAAATTTATAGTTTTATTATCAATTGAACCTAGTAAGGTAATCTTAGTATCTTATGCAATATTAAATACATTATGTATATCCTTCATAAAATTTATTATTTTAGTACTTGACTCATTGCTTTTTTTTGAGATTTGGCGACAATAGTCAGTTCTTTTTAATTGTACTGGTATTCCAGTTCACGCATTTATCAATTCTTGAATTATGACTTGAATTGCATCAACAATTTTCAAGTTTACATTTTTTGTTACATAAAATAATCGTTGCAGCATATGCAAATTGCTCGGTAAAACATCTTTTGGTAATTTAAAAATGGTGCTGTTGCATATATCTGATATATTTGAATTTTGATTCATTTTGGCTAAAAAAGCAGTAAAACGACAAAAAAATTAGAAAACAACTGCAAATTTCTTTATATAAAATTACATGATAATCTAAAAACATATACCTTGTAATTTTAACTTATGATCATGTCATAAACCAGTATGTAGTATGAAGGAACTTAAATATAAAAGTCGCAGACATAATATACAGATTAGAGACGATTAGAGGTTTTTATTCAATTTGTACTATTTACTAGCAATTATTGATTCTGACTTCACGTAATTTAAATAAAGAAATTAAGCATAAAATTAGAATAGTAAAAAAACGAGAGAGAAAATAAGAGTATAAAAAGAATAAAACAAAAGACATTTAAAAACGAACTTATTCTCTCTCGAAGTTTAACTATCATGAAACAAGCGATAAGTGTATCCCTTTATATCTTGCACGTTGGTACGGTGTAGCTATTACCAGCTAAGGCAACGCGCAAGATAGAGATTGATCCATTATATGTACGCGCTTGTATCTGTGCTGATATACACCCATAAGGTAAAGTAATCCCGGCACACATGCAAGCGCACCTGTATTATAATATGTAAATGTATAAGAGATTTCTCCCCTCTGTAGACAATACACGCGATTTTAGGAGGAGAGATTCAGCGTGCGAAACGTCGTTTGGAGACGCTGGACTCGCGCAGAATGCGAGCTAAAATTAGCGCGATATTCCCCCACAATGCGAATACAGTTGAGAGGAGGAAGATAGCGGTGACGGTGGCTCAAGCGAGAGCAATCTAGTCGTCGAGAGAGATTTTGTACGGCACTCTTGGGCTGATCTTCTTACAATAAAGTTACCTTTTAAAATAAATTCTGAGTTCATAGTATAATTCATCTCGTGTGTTTTAGCAGGTCCGCGAGGAGTTAAATAACCACCAACTCCGTACCAATAGTTAAAACCACGAGAAAATTCATTAATATAATTCATCTTAATTTAACATCATTTGTAGTTTTTCTTTTGTGTACGTTAATAAATTCATTCAATTTATTGATTATTTTAACTAACAATAGTTTATATATCTAGTGTTACGATTTGCTAAATTTTAAAGTATTTAAATCAACTAAATTTAATTGTTATTTTCTTAATAAAGCCATTGGCTGTAAATGATCAACGGCTTATAAGAGGAACTTAGAATCTTAACACTAATACATAAGCAAAGAGATCCCGGACTAGTCGCAGCATCACGTTTGCGCTAAGATCGGGTCTAGCTTAAACACCTTTCTTGCTTATCCTTTTCCTCACATATGAGCACTGTGCTACCTTTTCAGGGTTATGGACATAGGAGAGGTCACAATTTGGCGCCCCACGGTATTTTTAACTCACGCGAGATTTTGAGTTTCAAATGTATAAAATACAACAAAACTGATATTGTAAAAATTTTTTTTTGTTTTCTCTTTTTCTCTGGTGTGTTACTCACGCGTTTGGGTAAAATTTTTTTTCTTTCCTTGTGCGAAAGACGTTAACGGCGAATATATATATACACGACTTACACGAAAATATTATAAATTTAAATTTAGCGTTTAAAATTGTTTATTTTGTTAAATTTTTTATGTTTTTCATAAAATTAAACTAAGTGTATAATACTGTATATATTTGCTTGAAGTTACATATTTTTTCACTTTGGCTCGTTCAATATTCACTTAAATTCAAAATTAAATAATAAATTAAAATGTCAACAAATAAGAAACAAAAGTATGCCAAGAGAAAGGATATGTGATTCCATTGTTAGATCACTACAAAAATCAAACAGTTACAATGAAAAATGCTATACATTAAAAAGAAAAATAAAGAATATACTCTCATAAAATGTCAAAAATAATTAAAAAAAAAAGTTTATAATAATAGAAAAAAAAGATTTAGAGAATATTTTTAAAATAATTAAAAGCCAAATTGATGAGTAAAATAAACAGATACAATTTATGAATATTAGAATACAAAAATTTGAAAATAACTTAGAATATTTAAAAGAAGATACAGATAAAGGCAAAGAAAACGAAAAAAAATAATAAATTGTTTAAAACAATTGAAACAAATGTTCAATCATAATACACCACTTATGGTAGAACATTTATATGAAATAGAAGCAAAAATAGAATTAATGAAATAAAAAATAAAAAATTAAATAGTAACAAAAATATATAAAGAATGAATAAGCAAAATCTAAAAAACTTAAATAGAGAAAAAGAGAAAATCGCATAAATAAAGTTGTAAAGAACGACGAAACTACTTTGAAATTATGAAAATTCAAAAGAAATAATATTTAAAATATTATTTGAATGACAATGATGAAATTTTAAAGACATAAAAGTTATCAAAATTCAAAGTGGTTTCAGCGTTTATGAAAAGACAATAAATTAAAGCGATGTATTAAAGGTATAATCCGCAAATGTAAACAAAGACAAAAGGCATCAAATTGATCGATTTAAAGACGATCAAATTGAAATAAAATTTAATACATAAAATAGAAATAATATTTCAAATGATAATTTTAATACACACTGGTACTCAACTCGCACAGTGGTATTAAACTTAAACCTTTATATATACAAAAGGGTTCTCAACCTTAAATGATATTAACTTGATAACAAGTAATTAAAGTTGCAAAACATTTTGCGAGTATGTACTATTAATTAAAAATAAAAACTTTTATGATTGAAGAATAATTTGATGCATTACAGGTCGATGTATAAAATAAATAAGATATATAATATTCCGAATTAAACAATATACAATAGCTTCTCAAAATAAGCGTACAAATAGCTAATTAAATAAATGTATAGATTTAATAATCCATTGTTAGTTATTTAGTAGATTCTTGGTTATATTGGCTAAATAAAAATTTAGTTAATATGATTAAGCAAATAAAATATAAATATAAAATCAATAAATTTGAGAAACAATAGAGTAAATAATAACAATCAATTATTAAAAAGAAATTATTAAGAATATTTTCGAATTTAATTTTGTAAATTACAATACGTTATACTTAAAAGTTAACCCTGCATGCGTAAATAAAAAAAAGCTTCAAGATGCCAAATAAAAGAAGAAGGTCAGACATCATAATGAAAGAAATTGAAGAAACCGAAGAAACACAACAAGTAATAACTAATAAATTATTAGAATGGATGCAAGCTGTTTCATTGAAACTAACAACCCTTTCAAAACAAAACGATAAGTTAGAAAATTCATTGAATAGTTCTGGAGACTGGGATAAAATAATGCCGATAGATTTAACTAAAGAGGAAATAAGAGATTTGACAATTAAAGATCAGTTGGAAGTACTTACTGAAACAATAAAAGGAGTACGTAAAGAAAACAAACAAATAAAACAGTCTCTTGAAATATATAAAGACGAAAACAGAAAATTAAAAGAAAAGAATGAACAACTGACCATAGATTTACAAGTAGTGAAAGATGATATAGAAAATGATTTAGTAATAAAACAAGTTCACCAAAACTTGGTTAAAAGAATGGAAGATATAGTTAACCAGCAAGATATAAAGATGGATGAAATAAAAGAACAAATAGTCAACGATAATACACAAAATAAAGTTAATGATAATACACCACAAAATAAAATTAAAGTACCTATGCCAAAATTCGAAGGCTTAGAAGGGGAAAGGCCCATGAAATTTTTAAATGAGCTGGAAAAATATATAGCATTAAAGAAATTAGATGAAGAGCAGAAATTGCAAACACTACAAACAGCGCTTCAGAGAGAAGCCAATGCATGGTGGTATATATACCAAGACGATGTTAACACATTTGATGGTTTTAAGGAGCTTTTTATCGATAGCTTTTGGATTGGAGATATTCAGAAATCTTCAAGAAGAAAGGTAGAATTTGGTCGATATTTTGAAGGTAGCAAAACATCAAAAGTATCATATGCCACACAGATATTCGGCTACGCAAAGGGATTGCAGTTAAATTACACTGATGAAGATCTTGTAGAGAAAGTTGCTGAACAATTCAATAGAAACGTCAGACAAGCTTTTTAATTATCTCAAACGAAAGATAAAATGACGTTACTAAAAATATTGGCAGATTGTGATAACGATGACATAATCCAGGAACGAAGAACACAAACGAAAACGTCACACCAAATAAACCAAAACAATAAACAAGGCGATGGATTTAACAACAATGAAAGGACTAAAACGAACACAAGTAACTACAACAGTTATAAATAAGGTGAAAATATAAATCATAATCAACGACAAAACTACATAAATATACAAACAGAAGAGTTTAACTGGAATAAGACAAGACCAAACATAAATGGTCAACAACAAGGAAGACAATTTCAAACACCAACGATAAATGCAGCAGAAATAGGAAACCGAAATAACAGAGAAAAACAGAGACATGAAAAACTGAAACCACCAGTAAACAACAGAATAATAAAAAAAGCACACGAAGAAATGGACGTATTAAATATAGAGTTAGAAAAAAATAAGAAAGAAAATGATCAGGGAAACCAATAAAGGTTGAACCTAATGAAAACAAATTAAGGGGTGAGGTTGCAACAAAAGAAAATCCCCAAATTGCTTCATTACAACAAACTATAAAAAATGATTTAATATATGACATAAATTCAAAGAATAATGTAGAAATGGAAGAAAAAATAATAATATGCCCAGAAATACAGATAAAACTAGAAAATGTACTAGTAAATGGACTAATAGATACAGGCAGTGAAATAACATGTATATCAGAACAATTCTATTATAACAATTACGAAAAATTTAAAAACTGTCCAACATTACCGATAACAGGTAAATGCATCAAAACAGCTACAGGCTCTAAAACAACAAAACTAAGAAAGCAAATAATGATCACGAGCGAATTCAATAAGGAAAAAATTAAAATTATTTATCTGATAATACCGAAATTAATAAAGGATTGTATCATTGGTTATGATACACAACGAATGCTACGTATGATAATTAATACCATAACGCAAGAAATACTAATAAATATTAATGATAAATACTTTGATTTATCATATACAGAAAATAAAATAAATCCTAATGTATATGAAACAATGCAAATTCAAGAAGTGTATGAAAATGGCAATGACCTGAAATCATATAACTTCAATATAGAAAATGAGAAAGAAATATTTCTCAATTCTGAAAATTATTATAAAACTTCAACACTCACTAATAATGAGATTGAAGAAAAAATAAAGGAGTGTGAAAATATCACACAAAACCAAAAAGAAGAATTAGTTAAACTAATTTCTAAGTATAAAGAAGTATTTCGAAAAGCGCCTGGATTAATTAAATCATACAAGCATGAGTTGAGGTTAACTGATGAACACCCTTTTTACTCAAAACCCTATCCAATACCAATAAATCATAGGGATAAGGTATTAAAAGAAATCAATAATATGATAGAATTAGGAATAATTAGAAAATCTAAAAGTCCTTATATAAATTCGATTGTTATAGTCATTAAAAAAGATGGCTCAGTACGCCTATGCTTAGATGCACGTAAGTTAAATGAAAAAATTATAGATGATTACGAAGCACCACCTTCAGTTGAAGAAATTTTTATTAGATGTAAAAAGAAATATATATGTCAATTTTAGATCTTACTAGCTTATACTGGAAAATAGAGTTAACAGAAGAAAGTAAAAAGTTTACAGCATTCAAAATTGATAACAAAGTTTTTGAATTTAATGTAGCAGCTTTTGGAATAAAAACAAGTGGTGCAGCACTATTAAGAGGCCTAGATGAAGTTATAAGAGAATTTGAGGAATTTCTCCTAGCATTTGTAGATGATCTACACATAAGGTCAACTACATTCCATGAACATATAAAGCACCTCGAAAAGCTATTTAAAAAAGCAAAAGAGTACAACCTAACATTTAATTTTAAAAAGTCTAAATTTATAAAAGAAAAGATAGAATTCTTAGGCCATTATATAACTAGTGAAGGTATCACACCTGATCCAGAAAAAATAAGATCTATAAAGAATTTTAGAACACCAAGATACATAAAAGAGCTACAAGCATTTTTAGGTTTCGTAAACTTCTACACGAAATTCGCTCAAAATCATGCTTGCGAAACTCTACCCTTCATAAGTTTATTAAGAAAAAACACACCATTTATATGGGGTCCCACCCAAAAAGAAGCGATTAATAAAATTAAAACACTATTCGATGAGAATATTATACTAAAATTTATAGACTTAAACAAGCCTTACATATTATTTACAGATGCTAGTGACTTTGCAATTGCGGCCATTTTATCACAAGAAAATGATAATAAACAAGAAAATATTATTTGCTTTACTGGCAGAACTTTGAAAGGAAGTAAACTTAATTATTTCACAACCGAAAAGAAGTTACTAGCTATAGTATGGGCAACACATAAGTTAGACACATACTTAAGAGGTGCAAAAGAAATTAAATTGAGAATGGATCATGAAGCAATTATATTTTTAAATAAATGTCAATTCAACAACTATAGGTTAAGACGATGGGCCTTATCCATACAGGACTAGAGTATAATACCAGAACATATCACTGGTAAAAATAATAACTGCGGCAGATTTTCTAAGTAGGCAGATATCAGAAAATCTTAATGAAGAAGATGAAGTAATAATAGCAAAAATAAATAAATGCAAAATTAGTAAAGAATTAGAAAAAGCATTTAAACACTTAAAACAATTTGAAAAAATGATAGTCATTGTAAAAAAATAATACAAAGAATGTCTGTAAAAGACAATAAAATAAAAAATCATTATTCATATGAAAATGAGATATTGAGTAAAATAAGAGAGTCAGGTATAAAGATTATAATATCGGAAACTATACTAAAAATAATGATAATAGAAATACACGAATTTCATGTTCACATTGGACCCAAGAAAACTTAACAGAAAATTTTGATGCACCAAAGATGAAAAAACAAACATATATGTTAATAAAAACATGTGAAACATGTCAAAAAACAAAATATTTAACAATAAAATATCACCCACACATGCAGCCATTATTTTGCAGAAAATTATTTTTAGCAAAAACAAGAATACACAAGAAAATAAAAGCAAGAGCAGCAAGGAAAAATGCAAAAAACTCTCATTAAAAATTCAAAATAGGAGAACAGGTACTAGTAAAGGCACTAAAAGTAACTGATTCACAAAATGAAAAAATAGTTGAGTTTTTGGACATTTACGAAGGCCCATATACTATAAAAAATATAATAAGTGATGATACTTATTTATTAGTAGATAAAAATGATAAAGAAAGAGGCAAATTCCACCTAGACAACATAAAACCGTTTTTTTCAATAGAAAAAGGAATAAAATAAGATTGAAAGAAGAAAAAAGAAAGAAAATGTATGAGAAACGCTGTCAAAATTGTAAAATTGAGCAACACTGAAATATTATTTGACGAAATTATAATATTAAATATAATATAATATAAGAAAAGAAAGCAAGAAAGATAAACGTAAACAAACGATAAATATATAGAATGTAGGTACATAACAGAATAAATAATAAAGCGGTAAATTGAGAAATAACGATGTTCAATAATTTTGGAAAATAATGTTTCAGTCCCCAATCAAAAACCGTATAGACCTCCGTCCGTCGACCTTTTTGTCAAGTCATTAATATCAAGCTGAAACTTTCTAGATCGCTTCATTTTAATGAGTCGGACAAACTTTTTATCTGGCAAAAATCTCGGTAGTGGGGAATAAATCTGCTACAGGCCTTCAAACATGTCGATAATTCCAGGTGCCAAAAATTTACTAATACCAAGTAGATTCTTATTGAAATTTTTGTCGGACAACGTTACGGTTATATTACATTAACTTTAATTTACCCATAAAAAAAAAATTAGCTTGGTATTAATCACTTTTTTGAGTAGGGATTTCCAACATTTTCAGTATGTCGGACTGGCGGATAGTCCCCATTAATTTTGTCGGACAATCTACTTTTCGACTTTCTCATTAACTAATCTTTAAATTTCAATAAGAATCGACTTGGTATTAGTAAATTTTTGGCACCTGGAATTATCGACATGTTTGAAGGCCTGTAGCAGATTTAGTCCCCACTACCGAGATTTTTGCCAGATAAAAAGTTTGTCCGACTCATTGAAATGAAGCGATCTAGAAAGTTTCAGCTTGATATTAATGACTTGACAAAAAGGTCGACGGACGGAGGTCTAGTACGGTTAACATCTAAAAGCATTTGTTAAACGAAAAGTAGAGTAGAAATAAGATAAGTTGTAAATATTGTAAAGTAGTGTACATAGATAAGTAGTAGTTTTGAGTGTAAAAAGAAAAGCTATAGAAAAATGTCACGAGTTTTGATAATAAAAGAAATAAAGAAGACATTTAGAACACACCCAGCGTTATATCATCACGCAGGTACAAGCCCGGACAAATACGTTGGGATGAGACATGTAACATCTCAAGTAGATGAACATTTGATTGAAGAACACCGTTTAGATGTTGTATGGGATGAGTCTCTACATTGTGCCATCAATTACAAAGAAAAACGTGAAAGTTCGGCAAAAAATTATATACAGGCAACATCCTTGTCAACATCAGCATCAGGAGTAGGAATATTAGCAAAAAGCAGGGAAAAAGAAATTTGAATAGCAACGATGAAGGAAGGATCGGCGAAGAGCCAAAGAAAAATCAAAAAGGGCAAAAAAGCGGAAAAAACAATTTTTATAAAAAAAAAGAGTTTTTACAAATAAAAGTGTGTACGAAAGTACAAATTATTTTATATTGGGGGCAAGCGCATGTACAATAATATAGAAATTAAAAATAAAAAGTAAGATAAAAAAAGGAAATGTAATTATAAAATGATTCTAAGTATAAGAAAATAAAACATTAATGTACATTCAAATTTCGCGCGCGTGAAAATGCAACGCGAAAGCATTTCCTTTTCCGGAAACTTACAATAAAATTAAATAGTAAATTGATAAACGAAAAGTTAGACAGAGAATTTTTTTTCGGTGTCTAATTAAGCATAAAATTAGAATAGTAAAAAAACGAGAGAAAAAATAAGAGTATAAAAAGAATAAAACAAAAGACATTTAAAAACGAACTTATTCTTTCTCGAAGTTTAACCATCATGAAACAAGCGATAAGTGTAGCCCTTTCTATCTTGCACGTTGGTACGGTGTAGCTATTACCAGCTAAGGCAAGGCGCAAGATAGAGGTTGATCCATTATATGTACGCGCTTGTATATGTGCCGATATACACCCATAAGGTAAAGTAATCCCGGCACACATGCAAACGCACCTGTATTATAATATGTAAATGTATAAGAGATTTCTCCCCTTTGTAGACAATACACGCGATTTTAGGAGGAAAGATTCAGCATGCGAAACGTCGTATGGAGACGCTCGACTCGCGCAGAATGCGAGCTAAAATTAGCGCGATATTCCCCCACAATGCGAATACTGTTAAGAGGAGGAAGATAGCGGTGACGGCGGCTCATGCGAGAGCAATCTAGTCGTCGAGAGAGATTTTGTACGGCACTCTTAGGCCGATCTTCTTACAATAAAGTTACCTTTTAAAATAAATTCTGAGTTCATAGTATAATTCATCTCGTGTGTTTTAGCAGGTCCGCGAGGAGTTAAATAACCACCAACTCCGTACCAATAGTTAAAACCACGAGAAAATTCATTAATATAATTCATCTTAATTTAACATCATTTGTAGTTTTTCTTTTGTGTACGTTAATAAATTCATTCAATTTATTGATTATTTTAACTAACAATAGTTTATATACCTAGTGCTACGATTTGCTAAATTTTAAAGTGTTTAAATCAACTAAATTTAATTGTTATTTTCTTAATAAAGCCATCGGCTGTAAATGATCAACGGCTTATTAGAGGAATTTAGAATCTTAACACTAATACATAAGCAAAGAGATCCCGGACTAGTCGCAGCATGACGTTTGCGCTAAGATAGGGTCTAGCTTAAGCACCTTACTTACTCATCCTTTTCTTCACATATGAGCACTCTGTGCTACCTTTTCAGGTTTAGGGACATAGGAGAGGTCACATGATACTATCTATGTAAAGTTGCTCGCAAAAGTTATTTTACTATACGTTAAAAGTTATTTTATTATATGTTACTGATTGACTATCTGAAACTTTGCGCAATTGTGTCTCTGAGAGTTTGATAACTATATTTTTTATATTTTATCTCCACCTTAACAGTAATGAACACTATATTAACTCGAAAATTAAATTTAGCGGGAGAAAAGTTTTTTATTCCCGCTAAATTAGAAATCTATGAAATTGAATAGGTTACTGAAATTTTCATAAAATATTAATAGTTATTAATATAATGTTAATATTTTTTTAATATAATATTAATATTTTATCAATAACTTGAAATGAAATGGAATTTCCTTCTAAATTTTTCATTATCAATTGAACCTAGTAACGTAATCTTAGTATCATATGCAATATTAAATACATTATGTAACTCTATTATGTTTTATGACTGTGATATACTGTACTATTTTAATTTTATATATGCAAGACTATTTCAAGTATTTTATGTATTTAAATTCTATTTGTAATTTTATTGCATCACACGCTCTTTTTCTAAATATAATACAAAATAAACATCTAAAAAAAAAATTGTTAAAATGTTTGAAACACCATTGAAAATTATTATTTTATTGCTTGTTATAATAAATAATATACAATTAATTTATCTCTAAAAAGTTTTGAGATCTAGTTTTGTTTTTATTTTGTTATGTGCACAATAATATACTTTTTACAGATTTTCAAGCTTTTTTTAAATTGTATTCTTTTATTTATTATTTTATAATTTAACAGGCTGGTGTATATCCCTGTTCTTTTCTAATGAGAAATTTACTCTTTTTTAAAAACTATCAACTATAGTCAAAAACGAAGAGATAGTCCCATCTTGTATTGTAGAAAGCTGTTATGCACAGAATTAATAATTTTAGTTTATAAGATTATATATTATGGTTTTTAATATTAGACTTGTATTTTGTTTCATTTTTAAATGACTTAAATTCTCAGTAAACTTATGTTGACTAAAAAATAGTTTAGATTGTATTGTTTTAATTTAAATTCATAGGAAAAGTCTAACTAACGAAAAGATTTTAGTTTTATTTAGTTATTTACGTTATACTATAATATTAAGTTCTTTGTATTGCGTATTACTATTAAGTTCGAACTACGAGAGTGCTTGAAAATAGTGCCATTGTATTTAGAATATTGAGTTTACGTTGTTTATATACACTTATATTATATGTGAGAAAATATCGTTAGCTTAGAAAGTAAGACCTGTAAAGAGATCAGCATGAACATGGCATAGTTCGAACTACGAGAGTGCTTGAAAATAGTGCCATTGTATTTAGAATATTGAGTTTACGTTGTTTATATACACTTATATTATATGTGAGAAAATATCGTTAGCTTAGAAAGTAAGACCTGTAAAGAGATCAGCATGAACATGGCATACGGTACAAAAATTGATTAAATAATTCTATAAATTTTTTATATTACTAGGTATAGTGAAATTAGTAATTTATAAATGAACAATCAAAGAAATAAATGAATAAATGAATTATCGAGTAAAATGAATGATTGATTAAATTTTTAATAATTTAATTTAAAGAAAATAATAAAATTAAAATAATAAGTAATATAGACCGTAATAGTAGGGATAAGTTTTCGATCCCTATAAAAGAAAAAGACGTGTGAGTACTGCAAGCCATTTTTATGCTGGTCGTCTAAAAGTTAAGTAGATCTTGTAATTGCGCATTCTTTGTCATTAAAATTAACGTAAAAAGTTTAAGTTCAAATTCAAATAATTTTCAATACTCTTTGTCATCGCAAATTTTATTGTTATTAAAATCAACTTTAAATTTTAAATCATTTATTTATTTGCATCTACCTTATCCCAGTATTACTACGTTACAATGGCTTTATTTTCAAGAAAACCTTGAAAACTTAAAAGGTTAGGACAAACAATATAGTTTTTCAAGGTTTTCTTGAAAATAAAGCCACAAAATTAATTTTTTCGTATGAAAGAAAATATTATTTTTTACGATACGAGATGGGGCTTTTTTTGTTTTTGGTTATAGTTAATAATTTTTATAAAAAAATTAATTGTTTTATTTAAAAAAGACAAAGATATGTAACTTACTCTTAAATTGAAAGTCAATTTATAATTTGTTAATTTCATAGAATATTTATTTCAGTTCAAGCTCTGAAAAATTTTATATTGATATCTTATTTCATTTTTATTTTATAAGGAAAACAGTGGCACGTAATTATTTAGGCAATTTTTTTCAATTTAAATTGGCGTTCGCGCGCTTTCGCGATGAGTTTGTACCGTTTGGTTCTGTCGTCGTCAGTCTCAGCTGACCACATTCACGGACGGTCAACTTGTGTTTATTTTTATTACTTTAAAATAAATTAAAAACATTCTGAATTCAATTGTAAATAAAACTGTTAATTTCAAGTAAATAATACGTTTAGTTATTCTGAGTTTTTTATTTAAAATTCAGATTTTGTATATACATAGTGTATTAAAAGTGTAAAAAATTTAAATTGACTTGAAATTATTGCAAGCTTAATAATAACAAAAAATAAAAGAGATTTAAGAGGCTGAGTTTTGAGCTAACAAGCAAATGGATATCTCCTCTCATTATAATGCTTATAAGCAGATATCGGAAAAATAAAAAAGACCCTTTTTTGAACAAAAATCGCTAAATCTCGGTCAATTTTGTACCTAGAAGGAAACTAAAATATAAATTTCAAGTTAAGCAAAATACCTTTGAAACTGGCGGTGTAAAATTTTTCTACCATCATTTCCCAAAAAATGATTCAAATTTAAACACAGGCGAATGAAAAAGTTTTTTTTATATTTTTAAGTCGTAATATTTTTTAGACAAGTACTCAAAATTTAATTGCCAATATACCATTAAAAAGTCCTTACAAATTTTTAAAATGAGTGGTCGTAGAGTTTTGTACGACCCTTATTTGTTGAGATACAAAATTTTTTAATTAGTACTTTTTTCTCAAGGGTGGCTCTTTTTTATTGGACCCCACTGTATATATATGACAATCATGCAAACGATATTCCCGGGAGAAAAAAAAAGGCTTAATTCTTTACATTAAGTATATGTATGTTAAAGGTGCACGTGTGTATGTGTGTGTCTGTGACAATAAAGCAAAAGATATTCACATAAAAGAAAAGTCTTAATTTTTTACTTCAATGTAATAGTAGTAATAGTAATTTTTTTTTATTCTTTGGAACTGCAGTTAAGCTAATTTTAACAACATATTATGAACGTTTTTGAATTATGCTGTAAATAATTATGTAGTTTTTCGAGTATAGACTTTTGTAGGTTCAATTATTGTCAATCACTATTGTGACGATTTTTTTCTATGGAAAAGCTATAGCTTTTATTAAAAAATGAATTTTCGTTTCTTATTTCTATGAAATAAAAGATGATTAGACTGTGTTAAAAATGATAATTCATCTCGTACAACAATGAATTTGTTGCTTCTGGTAACCAACAATAAATTCATTGGAATAGTAATCTTTAGCACAATAACATACTTGTATATCACAGAACAACAATCAAGTCAACATTTTGCTAAAAATTTAACTCTATGCGAATCAAATGCAAATCAATTATATAAATGTAAATAAGATAAATGTTAAGACAAATGTTAATGTGAAAGATATGAATATCACTATATTAATATTAGTAAAGTAAATGAAGAGAGAAAGCTGAATATTATCAATTAATCGTCATTGTTATCATATCAATAAAATATTAATGAAGATATTATTTTTTCATTATTTTTATGTAATATCAGACTTACATATAATTGAGAGAAGAAGTTTTGTATTATCTATTAGTTATAATTATAATCATGCAGTACTAATTAGTTATTATTATAATCACAAAAATGTAAAGAAAAATGATCAATCTTCATTTTTACAACAGAATATTAAAGTAAGAGAAAGGTGTAAGACGGAGCCGAGGCGTGGGGGGCACATAAATCCAAGGGGGTGGGTGTGAGGTTTTAAGGGAACAATTTAGAAGAAGAATTAGAAGTCGCCAGTGGCTCATCCGGTAGAGCGATGGATTCGTAATCTCAAGGCTCTAAGTTCGATTCTCGCTCTCGGCCGAACGATGCAAGCACCATTTTACGTTACATGTGCTTTGTTTACAAACACATTGACGACCATCCGTCCCTAATTAGCATCGCAACGATAGCATAAAATACAGCGACATTAAATAAAAAGATAAAAAAACAAGAAGAATTGCAATGTAATTTGAGGAATAGCTATATCGTGGGAGGGCTAGGAGGCCAAGGGAGGGGGGGTTTGAAGTTGCAAAAATCCTGATCTCACAACTTTATATATATATATATATGTTTATTCTCTATATGAGTATTGTTTAAAAATAATTAAATATATGAAAAAATTATCAATTAAAAATATTAATTATTTTATATTACATGTTATTTTATTTAAGTGTAATGTGTACGTCGTATAAAGTTTTTTTGAATAACCCATCAATTTGGCAATTTCATTCCTTGACAATTGATAAATTAATTTATTAGAACATTGAAAGATATAACTTTTATTGGTCGATATAAAATAGCATTAAAATTAAAATTTATTGATTTAAATTTTTAAAAATGATCATAATTATTTTTTAGATTAAACATTAGTAATATATTACAATGTCAACGTTTAAATAATTTTTTAAACAATTTTATAGTAATTACTTTCTGTTTAGATACAAATACCTACATAAATATATATGATCACATATGTATTTGTGTAAAGTGATTGTCAACAATTAATTCAATCATTATTTCATATATTAAATAAGAATAATTATGTTTATTTCGATTCAGACATTTTAAAAATACATCATCCATTGTGATTAATAACCGTTTTCACATAATCCAATTTATTAATATTACTTTTTAACATTATAATATTAAACAAAATTGAATTATAATTAGAGTATGAATGGGTTATTAGTATGTGCGTGCTGTGTGTGTGTGTGTGTGTGTGTGTGTGTGTGTGTGTGTGTGTGTGTGTGTGTGTGTGTGTGTGTGTGTGTGTGTGTGTGTGTGTGTGTGTGTGTGTGTGTGTGAGTGTCGGTGTTAAAGAGCGATCATGATAAATGTAGGTGTGTTATGCGTGTGGTGTTTTGTCAGTTAATGTGCGTATTGATACGAATTGTCGTACGTATATATTATGGTGTTTTTGTGTATTGGTATAAATTTGTGTATTTGCGCTGTGCGTGCATACGATTATTTATGTATAGATGTGTGTGTGTATCTGTGTGTGTATGTATGTACTTTCAAGCGTAGACGTGTATGTGTATGTTCGTGTCAGCTGAAAAGTGAGTTGTACTGTATTATTATCACGTATGTGTATGTTTTTATATATTGTTGGGCTTGTGGGTGTCCGTAAGTATATGTTCATAGTAGTGAAGAAGTTAATGTTGGTAAATTTCGTGTAAGTTGGTATGCGTGTAGTGTGTGTGCGCGTGTTTGTGTGTGTGTGTGTGTATGTGCGTATGCGTGCGCGTGTATATGTGTGTATTTGTGTATGTATATATTATGTTAGTATGTGTATGTTTGTGTGTATTTGTGTATGCATATATTATGCTAGTATGTGTGTATTTGTTTGTCTATGTATTCTGTAAGTGTGTATGAGTGAGTGTTGTGTGTATGTATGGTATGTGTGTATTTGTTTGTCTATGTATTATGTGAGTGTGTATGAGTGAGTGTTGTGTGTATGTATGGTATGTGTGTATGTATGTGCGTGTACGTGTGTGCGTATATATCGTGTGAATGTGTATTAGTGGAAGTGTTTACATCATTTAAAAAGTATGTCATTTTGTATTCATACCACAGTGTATGTTCTTGTGTGCGCATTGGTCGGTTCGTCATTATAAGTATATATGTTAATAAGGGCGCTATATGTAGTGCGCCTGTATGATAGTGTACTCGAGAAAATTTTCGTGTCTGCTAAAAAGTGAGTCGTACCTTGTATTATTGTTACGTATGTGTATGTTTTTATGTGTGTTGTGGGTTTGTCGGTGCCCGTAAGTATATTTCTATAGCAGTAAAGAAGTTTATGTTGGTGAATCGCGTACAAATTGGTGTGTGTGTGTGTGTGTGTGTGTGTGTGTGTGTGTGTGTAAGGGTGTGTGTGTGTGTGTGGGTGCGTGTGTGCGCATGTGTAAGTGCATTTTGTACAAGTGTCAACTGAACAAGAACCTATGAACTCGTCTTGACCCAGAGAAAGCCTCCCCACTTGTACTTCCTCGGAGATGAGTTTGTACAACCGTCATCGCCGGCCTGGACAACAGATTATTGTATCGTCATCGGAGACCAAGGTCTGTGCTAAATTTCAGAAATTTCCATCGACAAAAAGTGTCTCAAATCGAGCGTGCAAAATTTGATTACAGACAGACAGACAGACGTGAAAGCAAGCTTAAGAAAAGCGTGTAATAATATAATATGTGAAAATGCAACCGAGGGACGTTAGGAGCGAGGTAAATTTTTCCTAGTAAAATAATAAATATAAAATTTGTACAACATATAATTGGTAGATTATTGACTATAATAAAAATGAGCAATATGTGTACTTAAATAAAAATCTCAAAACAGGATTGTCTATTAAAATATTGATTGAACACTTATTATGTAATTTGAATGCAATAAAAGTAATATAGTGGCTCATGATTATTTACATTTTGGTATACGGAAATATTATGTTTTTAATCAAACAAACCAAATGTAGACAGAGGATAAGAAAATTAAATAATCTTTACTGATCAGGAGGATTGTTCCACCAAACTGCACAACTTTTCATTACAAGATCAGTAGATATGAAATTAATGTGTCAAACAAAGATAGTACTATATAGTTAACCACTGTAGAGCAAGGGGCCAGAGTGTACTTACTAGGAGAGTGTCACACTTCCGGATCACGGATTTTGCTCAAACTTCGGGATAAGTTTTCAGATGATAAAACATGAAAAAAGCTAAAGTTATAGTCATAAACACTCAATATTTACCTAGTTACAGGCAATTGAAGAAAATCAATAAAAAAGTTACTAGATTTTCAAACGCATATAGTTATTCAGCATTGATAGCTAGAAGCTTAAACCTTTTTTTAAATTAAAACTGAGCTCAAATCCTTTCGAAACAGTAGTTACAACATATCAAAATATTATTTTTTCCTAAAGTTATAGCGTAATAAAGATTGGTCCTAATTTTAGCTGTTATTATTAATTAATATTTTTAAATAAAAATGCAGGTCCAATCTTTATCACGAGTAGTATATAGACAGGTATAGCGAGACGTAAACAATGACGTAACTCGCTATACCTATCTATGTTTACATAAACAACCCATTAAGATAACGATGTTTATATAATAAATAAGATAACACTTTGCTTACATAAACAATCAATTAAGATAAGATAATACTTTGATTACATAAACAATCAATTAAGATAATGTCTTATTTATTCGAACAAATAATTAAGATATGATAATGAATTATTTATTTAAACAAACAATTAAGATAAGATAATGACTTATTTAAATAAACATTTTAGGTAACTTTGTATTTACACACGTATACACGCATACACACGCACACACGCATACCCTCACACATACACACACACACACACACACACACACAATGGATACATTCAAGGTAAAAATAGAGGTTTCTACGTTTTTTTATTGCTGGTCCTGAAAAGGACCGATTATGGTAAGTATAGTGTTTATATTTTTTTACATCCCTGAGTTTTTGGGAATGAATATGTATTCATTGAATATTTAGTATGAAATTGTATTTTTTTAGATTTTGCATCTTTGAGCAGAAGTTTTCTCTCCTCCTTGGTTCCATCTGAATCCAAGTAAGATGGTTGTTTTAGTGTTCCTTTTACCTGACCCATTGTTCATCTCTGGCGTACTCTATGAATAATGAAATGGAAATAAAAGTCTTTACATAGTGTAAGTGTGCGTATACTAAATATGTTATGATTGAAAATGGAAAAAGTGGAGGGGGTAAATTAAAAAATTTTTGTTAAGTATTTTGTAATTTTATTAATGTATAATTTCTTGTAATACAAATATGATTAAATAATACTTGAATATTTTAATTGTTCATTGTTTAAGTATTCATTATATTTTTTTAATAATACAGGTTCGATAACGGATTTCATTCTTTCAGTTCTCATTCCAAATCTCTCTCTGTCACGACCTATTTGTTCCCACTTACCACGACGCACACTTTGACTTGCATAAGTCCATACATACATAACTTTAATAGCTGGTTTACCTTCCTTAAAATGTACACGCTTCATTTTTTATTATATTTACCTCACAATTTACATTAAGGTTCATACATTTAAGCATACAAGTCGTTGTAGATGTGTGGTAAAGTATACGCATTAATTTCTAAAATTACAATATCCAATGTAGATTTATCTAAATCTTTATCGTCAAGCATTTTTGTTAAAACAAATGTTGTTACCTCGTGAATTTTTACAGTATAATATCGATTAAAACTAGCAAATGTTTTCAATGTAAATGACTTTATATCTTCCTCACCATCTTTCTTGAACTGCTCCTTAAGGTATTCTTGGATGTGGTCGATAATCCTATTGACTTTTCTAGCACGACGTTCCAATTGCACCAGATACTCATCTATACAAGGCACTGCGAGCTTAAGTAACCCATTTGGATGAAGAATTTGTCGATATTTTTACACAAGGTTTGTAATAACCACCGTCGTATTGTAAACCAACAGCTACACGTTTGGTCTGCGACTTGTTGAGAGAATACGTTGTTGACAAAAGTATGCTATCTAGAAGAAGCATACCGTACTCTTTAAAACGGTTATTGTCACGGCAGTTTTCACTCGTTGATTGTGCCATATTTGATTATTATTATGGATAACTTGAGAGAGAAATAAAACTGTCGACTTACGTATAACCGAGTCTTACTTGAACTGTGTCTGAACTGGAACTGATCTGACTTGAGGTCTCGCTTGTGCTTAATATCCCTAATCCTTACCAAGTTCAAAAGCATGTAGGGGGAAAGTATGTATTGTTTGATATGCTTTTTCCAAGAATATCATATTTATGTTAAAAGATAATATATAAAAGATTCAACAGTTGGGTACTGTTTTCTTAGAATAAAATATTATGGTTCCTTGAAAATCATGTTATAGCGGTTATATTTCATCATTTCCTGTTGAGATACGTATTTAATCACATCCTGTCCAAAATAAAATATTCTGATATCGCGTAATATTATATTCCCTTGATATACCGTATGTGTCGTCTACATCTTTTGTTGTGATATTTAGTTCAGTTATATTGTTATTTCGCAACATCCTGTCAAGAATAAAAGATTCAAATGTCACATCTCATTCCGTAGTATGTAATATTATACTTCATTGATAAACAAAATATAACGATTACATTATATCATTTCCTGTTAAGTCGTATTTTATCATAACTTGACAAAAATATTTGAGTCCTTTGTCGGTTCAATAGAGATTTATATTTCATCATAAACTGATAAATAAAAGATTCCATTCTCAACTTTGATTGCGTAATATGTGATATATTTCAAGAATATGTAACGTATATCAGATATATTTTACTATTTCCTTTTCTTATTAAAATATTAAATTTCTGCATTAAATCAGTTGAAATAAATAAAATTATATTATAAAAAAGATAGTATAACAGAATTTCATAGAATAAATATATATTTTCTCCGTTAAATGATAAGTTAAATAATTTTAAATAATAATACTAATGTGGGAGGGATAAGGTGTAGGTGAATAAATATTACGAAGAAAGAATGTAAATTTGATTAACATTTATTGAATATAAATTCCATGTTACAATAATAGATTTAATATTATATTCTCGAAGTACATGTTCGATTACAAAAGCTAAAACCTAATGAACGTTCGTTACTAAAAGCTTTTACAGATTTTTTACGCTTAATTTTATTCTTTATTAGTTTATTATAAAATTTTATAACTAAATTATCGTTTTTTTGAAATCTCTTGAAAACTTACTGCAAAACGTACGTAAATTATGGAAATGAGACATATGGTATAAAAACATAATACAATATTGACCGCAAACTTATGAATTGTAGCTTTGCATTCGTTGTTTATTCCATTCGTATCGCGCACAATTTCTTTTGAGTCTATCGAGATGATGTGATGAGAACGGTGGCAATCCGTAGCTGTCAAAGTAGGTTCCGTAGCTATTTTTATTTTTGTATATAGCAATCCAATGAGATCCACCTTTTGTATGGTCATCAATGTTTGCAACTATAGCTGCTGGAAGTTCGAGAATATTCAAAATCCGATCTGCTGCATATACTCCTACAGTTCTAGCGTTGACTGCAGCAAGTGCTTTGATTATTTGACGAGTATTCATTGTTCGTCGTCATCATCATCATCATCTTCATCTGCTTCTGAATTGCTATCTTTCGATGCCTTGATGGAGTCTGTGGGTGATGCTGGACAATCAACTTCATCCACACCTCCGTCAGCAACTGCGTGAGCTAACCTGCGTGCTCTTACACGCTCAAGAAGTGCGTCGCTTAACCTCAATGGATTGTCGTTGATATTGTCGGATGCGAAACACAACGATAGTTTCGTATGCAACCACTTCCTCAGCATATATGCCTGATTGAGGGCACATACAACTCTTTTATACTTATCTTTTGTACTATGAGTGAAGCATGAAAATCCATCCTTATGATATCTTTTAAAGAGTTCATTGAATGATGGTGAATATATTTCTAGATTGATGATTTCTCGCGACATGGATGCTTCTAGATACGTTGCTTTTCCGTAACCTCTAGTATAGATTTTTGCAGCTACTTTTGCAATGTTGTATAAATTGAGTAACAGTTGACCGATGGAAACGTCGCCTTTTATCCATTGAATAGCATGATGATGATTTATCACAAATTCGTTGCTCCGTTTTACTCCTGATGGTAATTCAGAGAAATCATGTGGTGATTTTACTATCCAATGGGAAAAAACTCTAGTTTTTAAACTAAGTACTGCCACTTCCTTTGGAAAAAATTCATTGTTCCGGTCTTTTAGACCTTGAATATCAACGACGAAATCCATGACTTTACTTTTGACCACTTTCACTGTACAGAATGAGACTCCGGAAAGAGACTGATGATCAACGCAGTTCATCAATGATCTTTTATACTAATCACCCCCATCTGTGATTCTACTTCCACTCCTTTAGCTTAAGTATTAAAATCCGTTATAATATTACGACTTGAATCTATTTCCAGAACGTTATCGTATTCTGCGTAAATGATGCAATTTATTGTTTGTTCCAAGGCCTGATCAAATTTCACTTCTACTCTTACACTATCACGTTTGATAAGATTCCAGTGTAAAGCAGAATTTGTAGAAAGATCGGGTGTCAGATCAAATGCAAACAAACAAAAACCTCTAGAATAATCTATTCGGCTGAGACAAAGGGACTCATTAGAAAAATGTATACTAGTCCCTGAAAATAAAGTGTGATAAGCTTCAACAAACTGTGGATTATCACCTGTAAATGTTGGCTGTAACGGTTTACTCAGTACTTGTACTCCGTCAATGTAGAGCGAAAGATAATTAATGGAAAAATGTTGAAAGTTGAATGGATTGAATTCTCTATTTCCATTAAAAGCTCTGTTATCGACGAATCCTATTATAATTCTTTTTGGTAGCTGGCCTAAAATTATGTTATCCAAAGTATCACCATGTATACCTCTGTGCATGGTTAATGATTTTACTTCAACTCGTGTAATAGCATATTTTGCGGTTGCTTTTGTTAAAGCATTGGCATGGGCGAGTAATATTCCTGGGCTAATTTTTACACGACGTATCATCAAAGAGGCTTCTTTTATACTAACACTAAAAGTATCATTTTCAGAAGCATCCATAAGGCAAAATGCATCTTTACTTCGAACAAGTCGTACTCTTAGTTCAACACCATTCAATAAAAATTCATTTTGATTGAAAACGTCACAATGTAAATGACCTATTAAATCTATTGTTTTTGAATTTTCCGTATAATATGATCGGTTTAATAGTCCATGATTAGCTTCAGCAGCAGCGCGCTCCACGTTTGGTAAAGCTTCCATTTTTCCAACAGTATCGAGATACCACAGAGACGTTGTTAGATGTGAATTCATTGCAGAGCTTGAGTAATTTAATAATGTTTTGATATAGGCTCTGTATGGGTAAGCATTGTTTGGTGGTGAGACGAGTTTTTGATTAAAGAATATATTAATTTGATTAAACAGTGAATGAAGAAAATTATTAACAGGTCCCACTTTACTATTCTCAGCGGGAATATCCGGTATAATTTGTACACGCACATTTAGCATTGTGTGTGCTAGATCGATGTAATCTTCACCTCCAGGTATTACAAATTCAATTAATCAATCATCGGTAAGCGATGAAACTGGTTTATACTGAATAAATTGTGAAGATTCTAAAGATGTATGAGTTGGTGGAAGCGTAAATAAGTCTAATTCTGATTTCATGCATTCGCATGAGTTTGCATGTAAGAACGCCATTTTGTTTTTCTAGTAAGGTCCAAAAGTATCTGTCACACTGCGTAAAGCTTGTATTTTCTTTTTGCTAACTCTTTCACGTTTTCGAATACCACCTTTTTTTTTTTATAACACTTTGTTTTCTTTTGACTTTAGTACGAGCTATTGAGCGTCTTTTGGGAGACTGACGCTGCCGCTTGGTAACACGACGTTTATATCGAGAACCCTCAATCATTTCAGAGATTTTATCAACTGCTTTTCTCTTGAGATTTCGACCCCATTCATGCATTCTCGTATTTACTGACTGTTTGAAATTTGTACCGTTGTTGGTAACATCGTCTAGTACATGCATACCTGCGCGAACAGCTTCTTTACCAACTGCTTTTACTCCAGTGGTAAGATAAGGTTAAACTCTTCGAAAAAGACCTCCTAGAAAACTTCCTATACCATGTCCACGTTGATAATGTGAACCGTTGAATACTCGATGGATTCCGCCTCCGCCAATCTGCTCGGAATAATAAGCTGTGTAATGAGACATATTTTAAATTAGTGATTACGTTTAAAGTGAAGCGTAACTGTCAACGTCCCGTACTCAAATGGTATACGATGACCGTGTTGATCCCTTATATCTAAAATGATATTCTGGAAAGTGTTATTAAGTAAAGGGATGTAATTTATAGGTGAAAACTGTTTCACTATGTTAGATCTAAATGTATACTTTGTATTATTAAATGTGATTATACGTAACAGTGAAGCATGAGTATCTCCCACTGTGTAAGGCACGCATATATCTGTGTAAATGTAGAATTGATCGGGTATTGCTCTTGCTAAACATACCGGTCTATCACCGATAACCGCTACTCCCTTTGTGCTGTCCTTATTTTTCTTTGCTTTCAAAGTAATGATAGCGTTTTTGCCATAAAATTCTTTTTCAAATCCGAAAACATTTCTAAGCTTTTCATTCATTTCAATATAATGTGTTTCTTTACACTCACATACTCGCTGTATCACGTAAAATCCTTTTCTTTTCTCCGAGACATCAAATACTATATGCTTATTAATATCGCCAGCATGGTTATTGATTGCTCGGGCCAATTCACCAATACTTTCATATACTTCAGAGGGAAATGAACATTCAAATTGTTTTATGTTTCCCACATTCATAATATTTTGAGGAAGTTCTTCACTATCTATATAGAAGACAAACTTTGCTCCAGATTCTTGAATGTGTAAAATAGTACTGGGTATATGAATTTCAGTCAATCCAACACTCCAATCACCATGTAATCGTATCTCATGCGATAAGTGTGTAGTAAAGCAAGATGTTGTGTTATCTGGAAAGTATTTCATACTACTGTTACTGGGAAGAATCAAGTAAAAAGCATCCTCATTCATTTTTAAAGATTAGTTAATTCACTCGCGTTTATCCAAGAATTGAATTTTTCAGGATACCCATACCATTTAACGAGTACTTGTTTATTTCGACCACGGCCTTGGCTACGTATTTCACTCTCAATCTTAAACTTTTCTGTTTCATTTAAACGTTTTTTTCCAACTTTAACCAACTCTTCGGGATGGAAAAATCCATCAATTTTTTCCCCATTTAAATCTGACAACTCGTACGTGTAAAGCTGTTGCCGTCTGGATATACGAGAAATTTTAAAAATTTCTTCACTATAATTTTTCTCGTATCCTTTCTCGAAGGTGCCTTTTGTACGACTGATGCGAACATAGGAACCCACAGAGTATATAGGCGTGCGAGATGGTTTTCTTTGACTAAGAGCTCTTTTCTCTAAATTCATTCTTGCTTTAGAAGCGTTATAAATTGTCACTTCTGCTGGTATCATTCTTATTCCACTGTGTAAAGTATGATTGTATGCTTTCACTATGTTTTGTATGACATCTATGTATCTATGAGTATTCTTATGCGTAAAATATCGAAACATACGTTCTTTGAGTGTACGATTTAAACGCTCTACTACAGCTGCCTTGACATCAGGGTTTCGTACTGTACGAAATTTTATATCTCGTTTCTTCAAATAATCTTGAAAGTTTGCTCTTGTGAATTCTTTTCCCTTGTCCGATTGAAGGGAGATAGGAACTCGAGCGTTTGATCTCTTGAGAATTTTGTCAAATGCGTCGGCAACACTGGTTGCACTTTTATCGCAAAGAATTTCTACCCAAGCATACTTGCTAAGCACATCTATAACAACAAGTAAGTAACAATATCCGTCATTATATTCTTTGAAAGATTGCATAAGTCTATTTCCCAACAATCATCAATATTTGTTACATTATATCTTAATCTTGGGAATTTTCGACGAACAGGTTTGTGCAACGTATAAACGTCTTGATTACTCAACCATTCATAAATTTTAGGCTTTTCGCGTTTGTTTCGCGCAACATTTACACGAATTAAATTACGCGCACCAGCATAGCTGGCCTCGTGTGAAGTATCATAATATATGTTTTTTAAAGACATTTTTTAGAAGCTAAAACTTTTCCACTTTTCCTTAGTTGAACCTTTTTTATTTTTATTTCTAGTAGTATTGCATTCGTATTTAGACTGTAAATCTTTTTCCAAATCTTCTAAGTCAATTGAATTTTTTCGTTTGCGATTTTTATTATATGGTTTATTAGGTTGTAATAGTTTATAGGAATGTAATATATCTGTATTACCAATGAGCTTTGCTAGTGTTTCTGATAAGGATAAAAATCTTGTAATTTGTGTTCTACCAGGAGGAACAGGAACGGAATCTGTCTTTTTTCTTCATACAATGTCGTTAACTAAATCTATAATATTCGAATTTGGAATAACACTGCCCTCTACTGTAACTTGTCCTGTATTATCCCATTTCATGAAGTTTCCTACAGCGTTTTTTTCCCAATGGTTAAGTAACAGACGTGCACCCCTCTTATAAATCTTTGGGACATTTTCGAGAATAATTTCATCGGTGAGTGGCGTTGCTAGCGTTGCTTCCGTCTCTTCGACTTCATGTTCCGTATCATTTGCGTTTTCGTGTCGTTCTACATTTTTGAAATAAAGATATTTTTGGAGGATTTGCATGTATTTTTGATACTTTTCGCGTTCATCTGTAATACTTTTGGAAAAAAGAATATCGTGCAACTCGGCATTTAAACGTGACAAGTTGTCACCCTTGGTTTGGACAGTGTGCTCTATTTCAGAATTCTCGTGCTTTTGTTTCGTTGAACGTAAACCTCTTTCGTATTCATCTTCAGGTATTATGAGCATTTTGCGCGTGCGCTCCATCACGTTTAGAAGTTAATTTAACCAAATATTTTTTATACCAAGGCCCCTACGATTGGTGCCAATAGAATAAAAACTTCCTCCGTTTTGAATGATGACACGTTTTTTCTGATGCCAATTAGTACTAGTCTTACAATTTGTGCTCTTCCTAGCTTTTTTCGTTACTAGTTTTCGCAACACGTGTTTGTATTTTTTTAGTCGTTCTTTTTGAGAATATTTAATTTTACGGTACCGTGTAACACGTTCAGGGCACATTCACATATACACTTGATTAAATTTTTATCAGACGTTCGAAGTAAGGCCACTCGTTGATGACAGTCAGAATGACAAAGTGCGTTTAAAATTGCGATATACTTTTTACTGAAGTTTAGCGGTAAACAGCTACATTGACCTCCGATCTGATTAACTTTCTTCTTTCTACGTTTCTTCGATGTTACCGCAGCCATAGCTATATCAGTACTGATGGTGATTCTTTCAGAGTTTCTTTTTTATATTTGTGATCTTAGCGAAATTTCGAATGATGCTTTGGTAAGTATGCGTATTGTGTTTTATCGTCCGGAAACATGCATGTGCGAAATCGGTATTCTTCCTTTGTACTCTGTTTCAAGTCCAAGAAAAGATAGCCGTGTGGCACATGTGTGCTATCTAAATAGGCTTCTTGCAAAAATTTCGGATCCCCAGGGTAAACTTGTCGTGCAAGATATTGAATTTGAGCTCGATCTCGTGGGTTTTTAAAAATAACGATATAATTAGCATTTAATGAAATATCTCTTTGACCAGTACCTTTGTGAAAAAGATTTTAAGTGATGAAAATAACGCTAATATTTTTATGATGACTACCTTTTGTAAACAAATTCAGAATAATATTGTTGGAAGATTCGCGCATCAAGTCATTTATTATTATTAATTTTTTTTTTCATTGTCGTTAGAATAGTCCGAGGGTTGGGGTAATCCTTCGCGAAATTCTATAGGTTGGTGAGATAGTATTTTTAATTCGGTTTGGTATGTTTCTTGCCACTCTGCGTAATAAAATAAAATCCTATCAAATGCTACATCGCAAACATTAGATAGGTTCGCGAGAAATTGTTTAACGAATACTGTTTCACCACAACCCGTAGATCCACTGACGATACATGTGAATGGATGTTTGAACCGTGTATCCATCTTGCAAGTTTCGTTAATACTGTCTGCTTCACACCTAAGGTTGATATATTTAACGCGGTCGGTCGGTGGCGGCGGCGCGGCGCGGTCGAGACACGCGCGAATATTAGCTAATTTAGCGCGCGCGCGTCTCGTAATTAGCTTATTACAGCGGTCGAGACACGCGCGAATATTAGCTATTTTTCGCACGTGTCTCGTAATTAGCTTATCAACATGTACCAAGACAACAGCTATATTATAAGTTAATTTCACGTACCAAACATAAATAAGACGTATTCGGTCAATTTGTACTTTTCTGTATAAGAGGTTAATGTTACGTTTTTAAGCAATAGCTGTAGGAATAGGAATAGGGGGATAAAATCAAGATGAAACCATTTTTCAATTTAATTTATTTTATTGAATTTTTTTATAACCAAAAGGTAACGAAAATTTTTCAGATATATAACGACGCTTTTTTAATACAACACAGCAAGTTTTTGTTTCTTTTTTTGTTACAACTTCATGCGTTTTAGTTCGCCTAATTGCGCTAAATCGAAGTTTAATTTTTTTACAAGGTTGATTCATACGAACATACTCATCATCGTCACTCTCATCATCATCAACATCATCATCATTATTTGCGTTATCATTTAATTTAAACGCATCGTCAATCAAATTTTGTATACTTGTGAAATTAATTTTACGCCTGTTTGAGAAATTTAACGCGATTCCTTTGACTTAATAACATTCAACTCTTTCACCATTGGGTAAAATGACACGGTAAGCATAAAATTTTGGGCCTCCTGATATGAAACTTTCAATATAAGAGTTATCACCGTAACATTTAAGCTCATCCGTCATATCACCGAGTTTTGTACCTATAAATGGACTATATTCGTTTGTATCTGCTTCACGAGATGTAAATATACAAGAATCGGTACCGTAATAAAGTACGCGTGTACCTAATTTTTCTTAATGCTCATACAGCTTTAATCGAGCTTGAGCCGTTGTATAAGCAGCGATAACAACACTTGTATGACCTGTTGATACTACAGCTTCTTCTATGTACTGCCAGTTAACGTATAAAATTTCATTATTTACGGGTAAAATCTCGAAGACCTCTTTTTCCGGACATGTTAATAGTTTTAAGAGCTCCTCGCGTGACTTTATGATCTCTGTTTGTTTCAAATTACTTCTTTGACCAAACTTGCCCCAAAATGAATTCAAACATAATTTAGCTACTGCGCGTAGTCCATCATTTTTTTCAATTTTCTCTTCATTCAGCCGTATACCTTCATCTATTTCATATTGATTTATATACGCAATTTTTGTCTCTACATCCTTGCACCACGCTGGCCATCCACTCGCTTCTTGTTTGATTTTTAAAAATGTATTGACGTATCCTGCAAAAAGTCCTCCAGTACCCGAACTTTGATCGTAACGTGTCATTTTGTAATGCCATATTGTAAAAATTTCCGTGATTTTGTACCCAAGTTGAACAGCTTTTCGTAATTCATTGACTACCCATGGTCCACTGAATTCTCTGTCTTTTATATTTTCGTGCTTGCAATCGCGTTGGCGTTTTTCTTCGCAACAAGAACGACAAAGTGCAAAAAGCAAACGACCATGCATTTTCATGGTAATAAAGGTAAGTACAAATCTCGGGGAGGCAGGACTTTACATTTGACCAAACCTTCAACACCTAATAAATTATTATTATCACCATTTGTAAGTTCGTTGCATTCTCGACCAACTAAGATTCGAGGGTGGCCAAAAGGAAATTGACCTCTCTTACAAACATAAGGATAAAGGGGACATATATCTGTATACTTAATCTTCTCACCGTTGGTAATATTATATTGCGTAACTATATTTTCTGTCCTACCACCGAAAAAAGCATCACGAGGGCTTAAACTAATTTGATTAACTAACGGATGATTGGTTACATATCGCTTTATTTCAAAATTTTCAGCCTTGATTTTTTCGAAATCGCATTCCCACATTTCACGTATATCGTATCCGTGAGACTTCATTTTTTCAATTTTTTGACGGGTAGCATCGTAAACCTCGTTAAAAGATCATCCATAAGCCATTAATTTGTCACGATTTTTAGTAAAGCATTTAGGGCAACCATGCGTATAACAACCTTGGAATTCAAATACAACACCTTTTGTTTCTGATGTTGAAGGCTCACATGGTGGTAAGAAACCATCTACGATGAATCTTTCAGGTAGCACAAATTCTCGCGTTCTTCCAGCATGAATGATGGATTTTCCAAGATCTCGTTCGCATTGAACCAACCATTGTAAGGCTTTTTGCGAATGTCTATCTGCCAAACAATATCCAGCTGTTGGAATTATACCTATTGTATTTTCACGTAAAAACTTTTTCCTAAAAACCACAGAACATGCTGAGGCTATAGTAGTGGCTTCTGTAAACGGGCATGTACCTCCACATTCGATAAATATTTTACGAAATGCTGTACAAGCGAGCCTTAAAATTTCAGCATCCATTCTGCAATATTCTACTATTTCACGTTGAAAATCAAATTCATATGTATCTCGATTCTCGTTGTACCATTTAATAAAACTTTCTCGCTCGTTAGCTGACATGGAATCCGGTGAGTAATACCCTGCATCCACTAAGGGACCAATATAATTTTGATTGTCTAAAGTATTGAACAAGTGCGGAAAATAACCTTTTTTACTACAAGGTGGTAGTGCAAAAGTTTCTGGAAGAGCGATAAATTTCATTTGGAAATAATTCAAGCTGTCAATAAATTTTGTACGCCCGCACTGTAACATTATGATATTTTGTCCGTTTAATATTATTGTAGGAATTTGTCTTGTTTTCTCCACAATTTCTTTGAGAATAAATTGACCATCAAACCCCTTTGAATTATGTGCTATACAAATGATCTGTTCAAATTGAGATTTTTCACGTATCGTCAAATCCAGTAAAGCTTTGACTGGATTATCACGGAATTCGTATTCACAAATACCACATGTCGTACAAAGGTTATCGATACTCTGTAATACTATACAATCGTCGCATGCTTGTTGTACGACACAGAGATTTGGTATGTGTACTTTAATAGTAGGATGATCGAGATACGGGGAATCTTGACGCGTTTCAAAGTCATAAAAAATAAATTAATTCTTCTTTTTTTTACTGTTGCACTGGCATTAGATGAAGAGTTTCGCTTCGGTCGTATAGGTTGAATGTAGCATAATTCATTAATATTATGATTTTTGTGACATGCATTGCGCCAATTTGTTCCACATTTGTGCTTAGGTCCATATACATTATAACGTTTGTTACACTTATTACAAATTTTCAAAACCTCACAAATATTTTTGTTATTTTTCTTGTATGTGCCATTCTTTTTATGATTATCATAGCAATTTTGACCATAAAATTTTTGATTGCATTGATTACACAATATCACATTTACATTCTCAGACACGCATGGTGGTTTTACAAAACACGCTGAACAACGCGCAGAACAATTATGCTCGTTGATATATCGATAAGATTTATTACAATGGTCGCAAAAAAATCTATTACGCGAAGCACCTATCAAATTTGAAATAGTATTATAATGACATGTTACATTATCATATATAAGATTTATTACACCCGATAATTGCGTGTCTAGTTGTCTACGACCGTTAAAAAACGTAGGATCTTCATTTCCAAAAGACGAAGTATCGTATACTACAATTGCTATACCCCGTTTCGCATAATAATTTTGAAATATTTGAATTTCCGGTACCCCGAATCCTGTAGCTCGAATTATTACATTAGTTTTATTTATAAGATCATGCGCGCGGTCTCGCTGTAAAGCCCGTCTATGATCGCGAATATGATTCCAAATTTCACGTGTTTCGCCGCTTACAGATTTTTTTAATTTAATAAAAGCCTCACAAACAACTAAAGCTCTTGGAAGACACATATTATCATCGTTTTGAATTGAAACAATAGATTTTTGATTTAATATATTAACAGTCATCTTTTGTCTTCCACGATAACCTTCACCAGCTGGTACATTTACAAACAAGATAGATACAATAAAACTTTCATCTATATGAACATCTTCGTTACTTTGGGTCAACCCACTAATTAATCCCGATAAATCATTATAGTTGTAGTTATTAAGGGGCCGAAATGATAGACCACCAGGCCCATGTGCGAAATTCGTACTTCGTATACTTACTCCTATCCTGTCGTTTACACGTACTAATGAAATAATATATTCATAAATATCACGGATCGCCATTTCTAACCAAACGATAGGATTTATGTTTTCTGGGGGTGCATTTATTTTTAAGTTTAATTGTCTACCATTTATTTCATATCTAACAACGTGGCGTTCAAAATCTTCAAATATAGTGAATCTTTCTCCAGGGGGTCTTATAGTATAAATATCATCATCATTTGCTTTTTCAACTTCTCGTTCCGCTTCTTCTTCTTCGTCTTCATCTACATTCATGGCTGGCAGAATTTCTCCATTATTTTCGTTACCCTCATGTTCATTACCTCTATCACCATCGCCCCCACCACCTACTTGTATAGGCTGAGATTCTTGTAAATATGATGATAAATCAGCATCGTAGTCCATGCTTTCAGGATCATTCGATTCCCCATTGTTTTCAACATCGTTGATGCTAGACCCATCATCTACTGGTACCATTTGAGACTCTTGTGATGATAAATCACCATCATATTCTAAGGTTTCAGCATCGCTTATATACATGGACGATAACGATGATGAGGATTCAGGATATACAGAGGTTGAAGAATCATAAGAATACTTATTAGCTGTAAAAGATTTAAAAAATTTTTATTTTTATTTAATATATACAAAAATATAATATTTACAAAATTTATAATATTTATTCTTCCGGATGACCAGAAAAGCTTTCTGATATTCGAGTTAATAAGTCACACAAATCATTTTCTGTATAAAGCACAGAATTAAGATCTAAAGCTAAATCATATAGCCATCTTAATTCTTGAGCTCGTTTAACGTACATGATTCGTTGTACTTCTACGTTCAAGAAACTCGGAAGCCTATCAAAGAGTTCGCTGCTCCTCCGGATAACTTTTGAAATAATAAATATATAAATTTTTAAACTATTTTATTATATATGATTATAAAAAAAATATGATATACTTACGCTCATTAATTTGTTGATCCCGGTGATCATTTTGATTGAACTGATGCCACGTCATTTGTGTACGATCTACCTGGTGGTAAACTGCTCATTACGTGGTTGTCCTCTCCAAAATGCATCGTACAATATATCTCTTCTTATTTGCCAGTATTCAATGTCATTAGGATTCTCACTGTTTCGAGCATGAGTCGAAATTGTATTTTCGATACGCCACTACATAGAATTTCTAGTTATAACGAAATTTCGCAAATATTCATCGTATTCACGCTCTCTTCTAAGATGGGCATCTTGTTCTTTTCTGGCCACTTCTTCAATATCATCATTTTCTTCTTCTTCTTCTTGTGCCTCAACATTTCTAGCGTTGATAGCATCGCGCAACTGATTATCAGCTGATGCTACTTCGTTAATAGCATCAGCGCCATCTTCTCTTATGGCATCAAGAATTTCTTGTGGGATATCATTTGAATCCTTATCATTATTTTCTTGAACGAATTGTTCTTCGTTTTCTTGAGAAGCAATATTTCTACCATCATTTGTTTCATTATTTTTGATTGTATCGGTTTGATCATCCTCATCGTCAGATATATCCGACACATAGGGTGATGTTACGTTTGATGGTGAAACATAATACGCTCCAGAAGAGCTCCTAGCCTCTGAAAGATCTGGCGATGTTCGTACTGGTGAAACATCCGATTCGCTGTATGTATCGCGTAAAAAAAGCGCCAAAGCTTTATAAAATCATAATTAAATATTAAATTAGTATAAAATTTCGACTATCATATTCAAAAAAATTCTTATTGAAGTAGATAGCGAATATTAACAAATATAATGTGTACTAATATTTATTAATATATTAATAATTCGAAATGTGTTATATTTTTTGATAATGTATTATTATCCATTTAAATATAATTCTGTATTGCCCTATTGAGAAGAAATAAAATTTATTTTTGTACAAATTTGTTATAAAAAAATAATTTTTAATATATTACAGAAATCATTTATTACAAGTCTTATTCAATATCCATATCGAATACTATATTATTAGCAATCTCGACTAAAAAACAAAAATTATAATTAAAATACTCACCATATAATCATGTTTATCTTATGAGACATACATAAACTACAATTTTTAAAAATCATGAATTTAGTAAAAACAATAAATTTTACATTGATATTCGTTTCTCTGGTACTCAAATAATATATGTACAAAAATTCACTATGATGTCTTTATTATTTTATTAGATATTCGTTTATGTATTGATTTATTGTTCCACTAATCCTACCGATGTGATTTTTGAAACATATATTCAATGCATCATTAAAAATCCGATGATATTATAAAAATTAATTTATGTTGATAATTGATAGATTTAAAAAAATGTTATTTTGAGATTAGTCATCATACACAATACATAGTACATACAACTCTACTTATTTTTTAATGAGTCATACATAAATTACAGTTTTTAAAAATCGTCAATTTTGGAAAAACAAGAAATTTTACAATACCGTTCCTATCCTTGCTAACCAATTAATATATGTACCAAAATTATCCACAATATCTTTATTAGATCGATAGATAATCGATTATGTATCGATTTTTAATCTATTGATCCTAGAGAGATGATTTTTTATACATATATTATTTGGCCAGCAGGGTATCGAATGGTTTTGTGAAATTTCTTGTTTTTCTAAAATTCACGATTGTAAAAATTTGTAATTTATGTATGACTCATTAGATAAAATAAGCAAAGATATATGCTCTATGTGTTGCGTATGATGACTCATTCCGAAATTACAATTTTTAAAATCTATCAATTATCAATAAAAATTAATTTTTATAATGCCATTCGGATTTTGATATTTCAATAAGTATATGTTTCAAAAATCACCTCACCACGATCAATATAACAAGAATCGATACATAATCGATTAACTATCGATCCAAGAATAATATCAGGGTGATTTTTGGTACCAATATTATTTGAATAGTAAGGAATCGAATGAAATCGTAAAATATCATATTTTATCAAAATTTGCGATTTTTAAAAATTGTAATTTGTGTATGACTCATTAGATAAGATAAGTAACTCTGTATGCTCTATTCTCTTGATGATACCTACATGCGTACAGTAACATTAAATTATTTTTATAAACCAATTTTATTATAAAATAAATTTTTACAAACTAAATGTATAAACTTCAATTTATTTATTTATTATAAAAAATAAATATTTGACATTTCTAAAAAAATTTATTTAAAAATGTTTTAATTCTCAAATTTGGTCTATATCATGAAATAATAAGTGGTCAAAATCATGAAGAAGCTTTTGTATTTACATAAACAAAAGACGTAAGAGTATAAGAGAGTGGATTTTTATCATGCTGTATGGTTCTGAGAATCATATAGATTATTTTAATTCTGATTTCTGTTTTTATTCACTATTCGTAACCAAATGTTATGAGTATTGAATAAAAATTTGAAATAATTTTTAAATATATTAAAAGTTAATTTATAAAAATATGTACAGGAAGGAATTTCAAATAAACACCTTTTTTATTTATTAAAATATCAAATATTAATAAATATTAATATATAAAAAATTAATTTTCATAATTTTTAAATTAATTTTTTTCAGAAAAATTAATTATTGAAATTAATTATTAAAAAATTAGTTATTTAAAATTAATAATTAATAAAAATAAAGACTTACCTTGTCTTTCTTCGAAGGAAATTATAATTTCATATAATACAGGTAATTGCTCCCATCCTCGTCATTTTATAAATTCAACAGCTGCTTGATGAGCTGCATAACAACTATGGAATAAACTCCGATATAATTTGGCTATTTTCCGCGGTCCATAAAAACTCAAAAGAAACCGTATTTCTCTTTTTAGTTCAAAGCACGATAATCTTTTAATGCGTTGTCGCCAACGAAAATCACATCGCTTTGATATAGAATGATACCGGTATTTCAGTTGACGCGATAAGCGAAAAACTATATCACGTAAATCCTTCTCTTCTTGATTCAACATCATTATTCGCACGATGACGACTGATGATAAATTATTGAAGGGTTTCTTTTTATACCCTCTTTTTAAATGAATTGTGGTGGGGAATAAATTATTAATAATAAACTTTATAGTGATATTATTAATTTTAGCACTATCTAAAAATTTAAATTTTTTTCTAAGAAATCTTAATAATTTTTAAGATATCTTTTTATAAATATCCTGTCGGAGTTTGTATTGTAAATTTTGCTCGTTGAAAAAGAAATATCTTCTTTCATAGGATCAAAAATATCTTTATCAAAAAATAATATTGGAGGGCGCATTAATTGTTATCAATCTTCTTCGTTAAAATTTATATTTCTTCTAAGAAATCTAATTATTTTTTAAAAAATGATTTTTATCATATGAAGAATATTTTAAAGTTTTGGTTGCCGGAAAGGATATCTTCTTTCTCGGGTTCAAGACGTGAAAAAAATATCTTTATTAAATAAAGAATATTTTTAAACACCACCTATATTAAACCATTAATTCTTAGAAGATGAAATTTCGTTGGAGAAATATAAGATATTTTTTAATTAATTTGTTGATGAAAAAATATCTTTTCGCTCTCTCCATCGTATGTAACCCAAAGAAAAAAGAGATCTACTTACAGTAGATAAGATTATTCAAACATAATGTTGAATTTATACCATCCTGTTTGTAACTATAAGATTTTTGAGAACAATCACTGATGGTCAATTTAGACAGTTGTTAGCCGGAGGGCCATCGAGTAAGATGGCTCTAAGACTAAAATACAAGGATCTGCTAGTACACGAACAGGCTAACGCTGTGCAGTGTTTAAACCAAATAAATATTTTGAAGAGAGAAATAAAAAAATATAAAAAGATTGTGAAAAATCAAAATAAATTAAAAAATAAAATTGATAAAATAGAAAACATTCTAATTGAAAGTGACAATTTAATCGCTGAAGATGTTTCACCTCTTTTACGTAGAGGTGAAGAGTGTGTCATCTGCAGCAATAAGTTTTTCGTGTCCACTAGACACAACAAATGGTTAATTTGTGTACATTGCCAGAGATTCTGCTGCGTTGCATGCAGACATTCTTCATGTCCATGCATCGAGCGTATGGAATCTCCTGCCTCTCCACTCATAGACGTAGTAAACTAAAAAGTGATAAAAATACTTTTAGTATAAAATAGTGTTAGTGTATAAGTGTATTTTTTTTACTGTATTCAACGTATTTTAATAACGAACATCGCCAGCTATTCACCACAGGAAATAAAAAGGTAAGTGACATTTTTTGTATTTTTCTAAACTCATATATATATATATATATATATATATATATATATATATATATATATATATATATATACATATATGTATATATATATAATATTAAGATACGATAGTGACTTATTTAAATAAACAATTTAGATACGAGACTTATTTATTTAAACAAACAATTATTATTCACATAAATAAATAAACATTCAATTTATCGGATTGTTAATATAAACAAAGCAATATAATAATAATTGAGTATATATATATATATATATATATATATATATATATATATACTTTGTTTATATTATCAATCCGATAAATTAAATGTTTATTTATTTATGTGAATAATAATTGTTTGTTTAAATAAATAAGTCATTATCGTATCTTAATGGGTTATTTATGTAAACATCTTATGTAAACATAGACAGGTATAGCAGATGACGTCATTGTTTACGTCTCGCTATACCTGTCTATATACTACTATCACGCTATAACTTTGGGAAAAAATAATATTTTTACATGCTATAACTATTATTTCGAAAGGATTTGAGCTCAGCTTAATTTAAAAAAAGTTTTAAGCTTCTAGCCATCAATACTAAAGAACTATACGCGTTTAAAAATCTAGTAACTTGTTTAGTAATTTTTTTTAATTGCCTGTAATTAGGGAAATATTAAGTGTTTGTGACTATAACGTTAGCTTTTTTCATATTTTATCATCTGAAAACTTATCCTGAAGTTTGAGCAAAATCCGTGATCTGGAGGTGTGACACTCTCCTAGTTGGTTGATGATTAACAAAAAAAAAAAAATTCTTCTTAAAAACACTTTTACTTAAAGTAAAAGCTGCAATAAATTTCGAAAGTCTAAAAACTTTCAATGACGTCATATACAAAACCATCTTTTTGTTATATACAAAACCTTTTTTTGTTATATACAAAAGCTTTTTTATACACACACACACACACACACACACACACACACACACACACACACACACACACACACACACTCACTCACTCACTCAGCGATATATATATGCACGACAACATTACATACAATAACATTCACGTACACCCAACGATACGCACGACAACATAGTGTAAGCAAGCAAACACATATTGAATAATCAACCTTTATTTTTTTTGGTGGTTAAAAAACGGGCAAATCTGCTAACAGACCTAGAGCGGCATCGGTTACGACCGAATCTCTTCAGCCGCAGTGTATACCACTGGTGTGACGGGTTCCTGACGCTGCGATAGCTTAGAGGCAGAAAAAAGTCTGGTAGACCTGCATTCGCCCTCCAAGCATCCACAGACGGGGACCGTCTGAACCCCATTTATCCTGACCGCGGAACGAGGATAAGAAAATGTTCTCGTTGCACGGACGGGGATCCGTAATATCTACCGTACAAATCAAATCTCTCTTGTTATCTCTTGCCCTCACTCGATCCCTCGCTTTCTCTTGCTCATCCATGTTCTCTCTTGCTCTCAGTGCAGTGTGCATTATATCGACGTACCGTATAAAAACTATTACTCCTGAACGATTTGCGACAAAAAGAATTGTACTTCGATGTATGTTGACGAAAACTATTTTAATTTTTAACCGACTTCAAAAAGGAGGAGGTTCTCAATTCGACTGAATTTTTTTTTTTTTTTTTCATGTCTGTTACCTCATAACTTCGTCATTTCTTAACCGATTCGAAAAAACTTTTTCTTATCTGATAGAGAATGTCTGCAGGAAGGTTCCATACGTGTCCTATAATTATTGGGCCAATATTCGGTTTGTATGACCCAATTATCAAATTAAGAAAAAAACCGGGTGTATTGTTTTCTCATTTACCTCCCTTATACTTCGCCTACTCTCTCTCTCTCTCTCTCTCTCTCTCTCTTACCTGAGCTTGAATATGTATACATGCACACATAACGGCACTGTGCTGTTGAGCCTTCTTTCTTTCCTGCTATATATTGCTTGGTGGTGTACTAATGCATGCGTTATGAATTAATAATGAAAGTTAAATGTAATTAGTGGGTCTACCTATATTTGCGTTTTTAGTAAGGGGATTCACTAGAAGATAGAAAATAAAAATTTTTTAACAAAAACAAACAATTTAATAAATTTTTAATAAATAAAAACTGACTTTAAAAGTATCGAATAGAAACAAAATTTTTTACAAAAAATAAGATTTTAAAAACATTGCACTAAAAAATGATAAATAAAAAATTTTTAACAAAAAAAAAACCGACTTCAAAAAATGCACTGGAAAGTAACAAATAATTTATTATCTTTAGAAATCATACAAATAATTGGTAAAATAAAATTTTAGAAGTCGGCGTCTAATTCTAAATCTGTGGTGCGTACTCAGAACGACTTAGTCCATTTTTTCAAAAATAACGTTCAAATTCATTGTTCAAAAATAACGTTTACATTTATTGTTAAAAAATAACGTTCACATTCATTGAGGAATTAGACGCCGACTTCTAAAATTGTATTTTACCAATTATTTGTATGATTTCTAAAGATAATAAATTATTTGTTACTTTCCAGTGCATTTTTTGAAGTCGGTTTTTTTTTGTTAAAAATTGTTTATTATGTAAACGAAGACTACCACTCCTGAACGATTTGCGACGAAAAGAATTAAACTTCAATCTATTAGATAAATTTTATTTATCTATTAGATTAAAGTTTAATTCTTTTTATCGCAAATTATTCAGGAGTGATAGTCTTCGTTTACATAAAAATTAAAATATTAGTTTTCGTCGTATATGGTGGAAATTATAGTCTTCGCCGATTGTTTTAAGCTAATAGTCTCCGTAAGCACCGACGATATAATAGTGTGCACTTACGGTGGTACATATCTTTCTTATATCTAGCCTATATTATCATTGTAAATATCAGATTTCATTGATTTAAATTCATTAAGGACTGTATTTTTCTATATGTTGACTGTATCTTTTTGTATGTTAACTACTTAACGCCTACCAACTTCTCTGAAAATTTTGATGGTTTTGCACGCGCAATTTTGCAAGGAACCTTCTACAGTATTTCTTATCTGCGTTCAAGGCCCCTTGTTAACTAGAAAGCACTTCCAAGTTACTGCTTCTTCTGAAATGGGGCAGCTTTTTGAGTTAAAGTTGATTCAAGGAAATTTCCTGGTTAGATTGGCACACCTCCAGTGCTACCACGGCCAGTAACCAAACTCATTGACAGGTGTCACTACTTTATCGATTGGAAGACTACCTATTTTATCTAAATCAGCTGTACTAGTTAACAACTGTTTGTCATTACTCTGTGATTGTTGCTGCTACTATTGACTCTTTTTTGGCAGGGTATGTGTTGTATTCGTGATGCTCTTCAGCGCTTTCTCTTATTATAGCTTTTTGCCTTAAATGCAACAAAGCTTATAGTATTTCAAATGTGGAAATCATTTTCACTATCTTAAGTAGTTTTGGTCTCGATTTACATAAGGCGCATTTAGTTGTTACTCGTGAATGGTCGCCTCCTGTGCCTTTGGACACTGATGAGGCTCATTCTTCTTAACGCAGCTTAAATTTCTGAGCTGTAATGGGCAGATTTTCTTCGTGATTTGATCGTAGAACATTTGCCTCGTTTGCGTGAAACGTCTGCTCAGAAGCTCTTTAATATAGGGTGGCAAAGGTGAAATTTTTGTTCGTCCTATATGGCCAAAACGTGTGTATCAGCTCCTTTCTAAGGCACTTACAGTATCCAAGTAGCTAACCTATTTAAATCCGATTGTAGGTAATCTAATAGTGTGTATGCGTTCTTCTCGGAAAGCTGGTCTCATTCCGATACGTGATAAATCTGAATTTTCATCACTTAAGACGAAGTCGAACTATCTGTCTTTGTCTAATAGTGTTTTTCATCATTTATGTAAACACTATTGACTATAACACGAAAAAGATGGCAGCCCCCGCTAGACACTCGTATAGTAGTTGAATTTTATTAGAAGAACAAAATAATTTAACAAAATAATAGTTAAATTTTATCATAAGAACAAAATAATTTAATCACGTAATTTCTGAATAATATGAGACCTATGAAAAAAGATAGGTTACATTATAGATTTTCAGTAGGTCTTATATTATTAAAAAACTACATGATAAAATTTTTTTGTTCTTATTATAAAATTTATCTATAATACTAGTCTTTAGCGAAGGCTGCTATTTTTTCAGTGTTACTGCCAAGGGTGTTCATATGATTGATAAAAAACATTATTAGACAAAGACAGATACTTCGGCCTGCTCTTGAACCTAATCAAACTAAATGAGTTCTTTTTGGCTCACAGGTCTCAAAATCAGCCAGGAGAAAATGATCTCACCCTTAATCCTTCTAAACTGCAAGCAATCTTCCTTGGTGGTAATTAATACGTAGCAAGATTAGCTCTTGCAAAGTGTCCAAAAATTGTAGTTAATGGTACCTCTATCACGTACACAAATGATAAAAATTTGGGTGTTTGGATAAGTAGCACATTAAACTGGAACATACAAGTTGGTTCAGTTGTTGATCGCATTTTCGGCATCTTCAAGTCTCTTAAATTCCATAAATATGCCCTGTCTCGAAAGGTCAGGAAAGAACTTGATAAAGCCCTGATATTTCCGATATTAGACTATTATCGTGTTGTGTATGATGACCTTCCTCATTCACTCAATCTCAAGTTCTATCGTGCACTGAATGCCTGTATCAGATTCGAGTGTGGTTGTATTGATTGGCGGAACAAATTAACCCCTTACCATTTAGAGATTGTCTATTGGTCATAAGAAACTCTATTTAAAATCGACTCTTGCTTTTTCTGTCTTGTCATATCTAAAATCATTTTACCTTGATATCGACGCAACTGTCAGGTCGTTGTCTGGACTTCCTCAACGTTTACTTATTTGTCTGATTGTGCGAATTACCGCCTTATTAAACTCTTTCACATCTACTACGTCTGCGTTTTTATATAACATCACTGATCTTTTCACATCATTCGAATCAGGGCGCATTCAATCTACTAAAAATGCAACTATTTGAAAAGCTCCTATTTGATGAGCAGAGTGGCATCTTACTTCGGGTACGAATCAGTGTGTTCCGACTTATAGAATGCACTATTCACTGTCTCTCAGTGGACCTTGTTGAGTTATGCAGTCAAGGTGCTGCGAGCATAGCTGACGATTAGTTATCCACGAAATCGTGCTCCTTCACACCTTAAATTTAACCATCGTCTACTTTAATTACACTTAATTCATTTTCAAACTATTATTTTTATTTTTGCTCTGAATCCTATTTGATTGTTTTATTTATTATTATAAATTATAGTTTATTACTAAATGTATTAAGAACTTTACATATTCAGTTTTTATTTATAGAAATTCAACCGTTAAACAACTATGTATTTAAATTCAATTTACACTACTAATTTTAATGTAAATAGACTGAAAACCCATTTTTCTATGGTGGAACATTATTGAACTTCAATAAAATTAGATATTTTTGTTGTTTCTGAGAATTTTCTAACAGCGCTGTAATATCTATAGATCATTATAACTTCTTTAGACTTGATAGAATAAAAAAAAAACGGTTGAGGTATAGGCTTTTATGTTAGTGATTGTTTTTGGGTCAAGCTGCTTCTTCGGTCCGATCCTATGTTCAGCAACTCAGCTGAATATATCATAGCTAAAATATCCTATGATAATGAAAAAATTTTATTCACAGTAGCCTATGTACGCCTGAAGCCATTTTTCCATGGTCGTTTTTCACAAATCTTGCTTACTTACTACCTAACTATAAAAATGTTGTCATCACCAGACTCTGAGCCAATAAAATTTTAACTCTTCTCAAATAAATCTTAATGCTGAAGTAAACTTTTTATCTAACAAAATTGTGCCGTCTTTCAATGTTATTGTACTAGTTAAAAATTACTTCTCAATAAAAAAAAATCATGGGTGTCTCTAGATAGCCGTCTTAAAATGAAAAAGAGTGATAGAGCTTCGTGCTATTAGATCTGGATCTCAATACAGCATATCTCATTATAAGAAGCTGAGAAATGACATTTCTAATACTTTAGATACGGTCAAAAATAATTACATCTTGAAACAACTTTCGTCTACGACGAATTCTTCTAATCCTTGGTCTACTCTTAGAAAATTTTGTCTGTCATGATTCTCCATGTATTATACTTGAAATTTTATGTGCAAGCGAATTAGATTTAACGTAATTCTGTTCAGAAAAAATTTAATATACTTAGTCAAATTTTAATGTAGAAATGCAAAACATTTGTAGCAAAAACACATAGAATTTAATTCTGTACGAATTTGCAATTAAAATAATGTACATATCTTAATTTTCATTTATTAAAGATTAAACTTTATACGCAACTGTAGTAAATTTTACGTGATTTGATTCAACAAAAATTTTACGCTAAAACTTATGTTCTCTGCTTTTGCCAAAGATTCTTTTAAATTCTATTTTATTAATTATTATATGATAATTAATTGAACTACTAAATAATTACTCAGAATATCAAACGTAGAATATAGAAATATAAACATATATAAAATATAAAAATATATTACTACTATTATATTAAAGTGAAGAATTAAGACTTTTTTTTCTTACGTGAATATCTTTTGCATTATTGGCACATACATACATACACATACACACGTGCAGCATTAACATATACATACACACATACACATACATACATACACTTTCACACATATACACATATCCAAACACATACACATGCTCATATACACACATACACAATATCCGTTGTTCCATCTCTCCGTCTCATACTCTCCGTCTCCATTTTTCTGTCTCCGTCTCCCTCTGTCCATCTCTGTCTCCGTTTCTCTGTCGCCGTCTCCATCTCCCCGTCTCCGTTGCTCCGTCTCCGTCTCTCTGTCTCCCCGTCTATCATTTCGTCTCCATTTTTCCGTCTCCGTTTCTCCGTCTCTCCGTCTCCAATACTCCGTCTTCGTCTCTCCGTTTCCCTCTCCGTCTTCGACTCTCTATCTCCGTCTCTCCATCTCCGTTTCTCCGTCTCCGTGTATCTCCGTTTCTCTGTCTCCGTCTCTTTGTCTCCGTTCTTCCATCTTTGTCTCTTCGTCTCCGTTTTTCCGTGTTTGTCTATTTGTCTCTATTTCTCTGTTTTTATCTCTTTGTCTCTGTTTATCTGTCTTTGTTTTCGTCTCTGTCTTTTTGTTTATGTCTCCATCACTCCGTCTACGTCTCTCTGTCTCCATTCTTCCGTTTTCGTCTTTCCGTCTCCACCTTTCCATCTCTCTGTCTCCGTTTGTTCATCTACATTTCTCTGTCCTGTGTTTCATTTTTCCGTCTCTGTCTTTTTGTCTGCCTGTCCGTCTCCCTCAAACCTCGGTACACACAATTTTTTTCTTCAAAATTTTTTAAAAAATATTTTATTACCAAATTATTAATAAATAATTATTTTTAAAATTAAAAACTGAATTCAACTGAATTATAAAGAAAAATAATGAATAACAAATAGTAAGCGAATAAAAAATTAGTGATTTGTTTAGCGCATTATTTTGCGATATTTTCGTGGTTCTTGACAAAATATCGCACAGAACAATACAAACAATCGCAGTGAGAAGTTCTTAGAATCCTCCAATATATTTTTTTGTCCAATATGTTGTTTTGAATACGACAAAAAAATGATAGTTGAGGTCATTTTCAGTCACTAACAAGGAGAGTGCATTGCATTTGCGTCTTGAATTTTCTTCTAGCTTTGGAATCGTTTTCCTTACATGAAATCATGAGCTTTTTGGACACGTTTTTTTTTTAATCGCAAGGTTTTAATCTCAACTTTAATATGCAATCAGTAAAAACCTTCTAGAATAAGTAGTTCGAAAACTGTAAAATTATAAAGCAGATGCAATTTTTTCAACAAAACAGACAAAACTGCTCATAACTCGGAAAAAATCGAGCGTTGGAACGAATAGACGCGGCTTTGTTCATGATTTTATGTAAGAAAAAAGATCCCAAAGCTAGAAGATAATCCAAGACCCAAATGCAATGCACTCTCCTTGTAAGTGAATATTTTGAGGTTAATTTCAAATTTTTGGCTTTCGGCCAAAAATCGTACTGAATAAGATTAACAATCAGTATCAAGGAGGTTATTGGTCAGTGAATAAATTCTTAAGGTTACTTTGAGAAAGAAGTGGTGAAATTATAGTTTAGCATGGTAATAAAAAGACTACAGGAGTCTTTTTGGTCGAAAAATGATTTTTTAAAGCTTATTCTCGTATTGTATGGATGAATATAATATAAATCCGACTAAATATCAATATTTAGGGTTTTTTGGGTCGCTAAACGTGTTTTTGGTGTTATTTTCACGATCAGAATGCAATTAAGCCTCTAAAACGCCATAAATCTTTAAAATTTTTACTTTTTTTATATTTTTGGTACTTTCCACCATTCCTACAGTTCAGCAGAAATTATGAATGATAGATTTTATGAAAAGAAAAGTTTTTAGATGCCACAAATGAAAATGCATTAATACAATTAATGTACAGGCCATTTTGAAATTTTTAAAAGTATTTTTAGCTTATGGTTAAGACTCGTAAGATTCTATATAGTCACTAAATATATGCGTTTTACCGTCCTCTTTCACCTCGATTTGGAATTTTGGAGAACCATTAGGAATTCATCTAATTATAACGAAAAAACAAAAAAACACGTTTTTTTAGGTTATGAAGCCAATTTTGAGCCTAGGGATCTGAAACTCTTAGGATCTTAGTTTTTTGACAAGATAAAAGAATAAGCAAAGTTCTAAGAAAATCCGAGTCAAGACCATTTTCACACACTTAATCGGCTATACTCTTTTTGGCGCTTAAATGTTTTTTTGGTTTCTGTGGCGAAAGTTGATGGACCTTGTTCTTGAACTTCGAATGTTATTTGATTTGATGAAATTCCAGTTACACTTTCTTCAGTTGGATGACCTATTTTTCTCTTATTATCAACCGAATTCTCGACGTAGCCTTCCACAACAGCATCGGACTTCCATCCACCATGTCTCTTGAGCGTTTTCATGTCTGCTCCGGCATCGGAAAGCAAAGACGCTAAAGTTCTTCGCAATGAATGGCTAGTGTATAGATCAGCATCTGGCGAATTCAAAAATCGTGCAACATCTGAAGGCATACGGCCAATCATGTTGATACCATTTGACTGCAACAAAAAGATATCCTTTCTATACATTATGAAAAATCTATATGTTTTCTTACAATCTTTCGGTCGTTCATTAATATATTTTTTGCAGGGTTTGTAAAATTCTCCAGTGACGGTAAACGATCGTTCGATGCCCGTTTTTGTTTTTAATATGGTTATTAAGAGAAAGGATTCATGGTCTACAATATTTTTTCTCTTCAAGTATGTTAATTCTTTAGGTCTGCAAGCCCCCATAACACCAATAATAACCGCAACCTGTAAAATGAAATAAAATTTTTTAAAAACATGCATTTTTTACAATTTTACAAACATTTTAGTTAGATGATTTGTCAGAAAATTGCTTATATTTACATTCTAAATATATATATATATATATATATATATATATATATATATATATATATATATATAATTTTAAAACACATATATGATTAAAATAATAATTAAAATATATCTTGAAAAGAAACATTTACAAAAAATATATAAATGACTAATTCCATTCATATTCATGCAGGCCGTCACTGATCGAATTTTTTTTTCTCTTCTAAGTGATAAAAATACCTTCCAATATGTATATGAAGATAAAATTTACCTCATAGAACACTCGAAAATATGATTCTTCTTCGCTACAACGTATTTAGTGTTGGGTGTAAAAATGAAAATTAAAAAATTGAAAATGAACCTCAATTTTTAAATTGCCGTAGCCTTGTCAATTTTTGACCTTTTTGGACGTTCTTTTAATGAAAACGTGCGAAATTTAGTCTAGTTTTAAATGTCATTTCGATAGCGCGTGCTTTTTGTGCGCCACGTTATTGTCTCCCTACTCTTTAGCTTTATAAATGGTGCTTTACGTAGAAATAGGAATAATTAACAACCGTTTAATTTCACTTTGATTAATAGATAGCATTCGGTTTTAGTTAATTATTTGAACAAACATAAATTTTCTTTTTCTTTCGAACGCTGTTAATTGATTATAACAATTATAACGTAAATACATATTCTTTGTTCGAAAAAAAAGTAATATCATTAATTTTTATACAAAAATACGAATTGTCGTAAAATGCAGGAAACATTATACTAAAATTTAAACAATAAAAAAAATTAAACAAAGAATGTAATAAGCGCTTGCTTTTTATATGTAACGTCTTTGTTTCTTTATTTTTCAATATGCTATGTGCGTCTTTACTGAATAGAGGGGATAATTAACAACCGTTACATTTCATTTTAAAAAGTAGATAAAAGCGCGTGCTCTTTGTGCGCCACGTTATTGTTTCTTCACTCTTTTATCTTGATAAGTGGTGCTTTACGTTGAAATAGAAATAATTAACAACCTTTTAATTTCACTTTGATTAATAGATAACATTTCGGTTAATTGTTTGAACAAACATAAATTTTCTTTTTCTTTCGAACACTGTTAATTTATTTATTTTTAATAATGGATTCAAATACTGATCTAAGCGAGAATCCCGAAGACGAGGATTATAATGTGCCAGATGAATTGAAGGAAGTAGCAAAAGAGGTGACATTGGATTTATTACCAGCAGTATCTAAAAGAAGATACATACAAGTTTATAATCCATTTAAAGAATGGCGCAAATCAAAGAAAATACGTTCTTTTGCAGAAGATATCTTTTTAGTATATTTTTCTGAAATTTCCGAAAATCTCGCACCATTAATATTATGGGTGCAATATTCAATGTTGAAGGGTACAATCCAAACATTTGATAATATTGATATTGGAAGTTATAAGAAGTTATTGACTTATTTAAAAAAATTGAATGTCGAATACAAATGCAAAAAAGCCAAAGTTTTCACAACAATGGAACTCCGACGATTTATTAATGAAACTCCAGATGATGACTATTTAGCGATGAAGGTTGGTTCGTTAAATTTATATATTTTTTCGTATTGTCTATCTCTTGAATAATATTTTATTATTATTTTGAACATATATGTATTCAAAAGTTTTATATACATAATTAAAATTTGACTGATTCCATTCATATTCATGCAGGCCGTCACTGATCGAATTTTTTTTCTCTTCTAAGTGATAAAAATACCTTCCAATATGTATATGAAGATAAAATTTACCTCACAGAACGCTCGAAAATATGTTGTTTCCTCGCTAGAGCGTATTTGGTGTTGGGTGTAAAAATGAAAATTAAAAAATTGAAAATAAACCTCAATTTTCAAATTGCCGTAGCTTCGTCAATTTTTGACCTATTTGGACGTTCTTTTAATGAAAATGTGCGAAATTTAGTCTAGTTTTAAATGCTATTTATTTTTGCGATACGAGTTGATCTCTTTGAGTTATTCATAAAAATCGAAAAAAGCGATTTTTTTCAAACGCAATTTTCTCAAAAACTATATTTTTTTTGTTGAGATTTTTATGTTTTTATACATAAAAAATACTAACTTTTAGGATAGGTGAGAATATGACATTTTGCATTTTTTTTTAAACAGATTTTTTAACGTTTTTTTTATATTTTCCATTTTAAAGCATTGATACCATGGCGCATCATGTCATTTTTCCAACTATTACGTCTTTTTACAATTCGTTTATGTTTTTATTTATCAATTTATCAAAAATATTAACAAGAGACGCACATAGCATAGTGAAAAATAAAGAAACAAAGATGTTACGTATAAAATTCACGTGCTTATTACATTCTTTGTTTAATTGTTTTTAATGTTTAAATTTTAGTATAATGTTTCCTGCATTTTATTTTCGTATTTCTGTTCGAAAATTTATGATATACATTTTTTTCGAACAAAGAATATGTTTTTAAATTATAATTGTAATAATAACTTTTGCGTGAAAATGTAGATCATTTTCAGAATGGAAACGCGTACCGAAAAACAAACTTTCCGAACGCTGTTGAGAAAAATTAATTTTAATGACTTAAGGGGGTAGAGTTGAACAATGTATGTCAATCTTCCATAGAACAACTAATTCATTTATAATATGTTAATTATTCTTTCCTATACAATTTTATTATATTTATTTAATTAATATTGACACAATTAATATTATAACGTAGAAAACGCATAAAAACACATAAAAACGCATGAAAAATTTATTTACTTAAACGGGACTCGAACCAACAACCTTCAAGTTACGAGGCATAAACGCTATCTGTTACGCTACGCTACGCTTGACACATGAGGTAATAATTTTTTCCCAACGAGGTGAGCAAAAACCGATTTTCGGTGAACAGGCACCAAAATCGGATTCCGCTCACCTTATTGGGAAAAATTCTATACCCTACTCGTGACAAAATAGGTCATCCACTTATGAGAGATAACACTGCAAGCAGAATCTTTATTTAAGACTATTAATTACATTGTACTACATAAAAATGTACATAATTGGAAAATCCTAACCTTATTTTTAAGAAGCTTATATTTAAAGAATAAACGTATAAACAAGCAATATAATACTTTTTAATAAGTTCCTTTTTTAATTATTTCTCAATATAGTTTTGTAAATGCATTAAATACACATTTTGCTTGTAAACTTACATTTTTTATAATTTTATAACCTAAAATACTTGTGTTTACATTGCGAATTGCAAGTAAATTATGCTTTGAAAGTTGGGGAGTATCTCCTACTCTCCAAGGCAGCGTTATCATGACTCTCACCCCTCTACTCCCCTACTAAGAGTTGGATTTACGCCGACAGGGAGTGAGTGTGACTCGCAAAGTCTTTCAGTGAACATCATTACTTATGTAATTACATTAAAGAGTACCCCCCGTTAAGATAGGTAAAATGCCCCCCCTCCCCCTCATAGATTTCAAAACTAATATTTTTTCTTGTTTTTAAAGTAATTAAGATTAGGTTTGGCTATATTTATAGTTTCCTAACCCGTACCCTAACCTCAACATAACCTAAAAATGACTTTTTTTATAAATTTTTTTTTTATCTGGAAGGATGAATGATATTAATCCCGCGAAAATCATATGACTAGGTCTTAGCACTCTCTTCTACTGTGATTTTTTGCGAGTCCTAAAAAGCAGTTTTTCTAACCTAAAAATAACATTTAAATGATAAAATCTCCGTAACTTTGCTCAGGGAGGGGCCACAAGTAATTTTTTGGGCTTAAAATTTGTATTTTTAAAACACAAATAAAGTTTATAATGACCCGAAATTCGATTCTGGCATGGCGCCATGGCAAAAAACTCGAAAAACCATTTTTTCATAGGTTTTTTTGTCGGTCATTGGTCTCTAGCAACTCACAAATCATTTTTAGAGAAAAAAAATAGCTTCATTGGATTCTACGCGAAAAAATACATTGAAAATATGCATGATAACTTTGAGAATACTTGGATGCTGTTTCAAAACAATTAAAAAAATAAAATAATTCTGAAATTGTTACATAGCTACTTTGCATCGTTGCTGCATTTTATGTTTTTATGACTTTGGTCATCTCTTTAGAGTCTCAAAGCTACTATTCAATGTATTTATAGGCAAATTATGTTCACTACATGCGAAAAACAGGGACAAATACTAGACAGATAACTATAACTCTTATATATATATATATATATATATATATATATATATATATATATATATATATATATATATATATATATATATGAGAGCGCAGTGGCGTAATGGATAGAGCTCTTGCCTTCAACGCGGAGGGCATGGGTTCGAATCCTGGCCAGGTACCTCTAACTTTTTTTTCGAAAGAAAATAAGTTTATGTGCCATTTACATCGCGACTCTTTAAAAAAAAATCCGACCTCATTGGGTATCGGTTGATTGTTGGTTACAAAAGTGGCTGACCATCCATCGGTAGTCAAAGTTTTCGGTATGGTGGGTCTGACAGTCCTAGCCTGATGTAATGTGTTAAACAGATGCCGGGCGGGGGACTTCCTCGACTTCACCATATATAAAATGTTAATCATATAGAGGACAATATCCTTTATATATTAATCTTTAAAAAAAAAAAAAAAAAAAAAAATATATATATATATATATCTACAAAGAATAGTGAGCTGTTGCTAGGAACAACGCGCTCGATTCTCATATATGTAAAAGCAATGTATTTCTTATATCGATTCCTACTCTATTTTTTGCGTTCAATGGCCCAAAGACAAATCATAATTGTGGCAGTTCTAACAAAATATAAGCGCTTACATAGAAGTGTACTTTCAGGCTCGAATTTATAGACCCAACACGATTGTTACTAAAACCTTATTCCATCTTTGTCTCTCTAATGATTCAGTGATCTCTCGATACAAGAGATTGCGATGTAAGAGAATTCAAGCTCTTTCCCCTAAATATGGGCGTGAGCCTAAGTATTTGCGTTATCCCACCACTATGAAAGTAAGAGAGACAGAATATAGACGCATGTTGGATACAACTCACACAACAAAACAGTAGGTGTGGCTATCACTCTTGACTCGAGCGTGTTGGGGACTCTTTGTATAAGAGAATTTCCAAGAAAATTCCTCTCCTGAAGGCCCGTTGATTCTCTTGTATCCAGAGTCTACTGTAATACAAAAAGACAGATGATACGACCGTTACTTCAGTTATGTTTAAAAATCTTATTTTAGCGTGCAATAGGCGTAATTTACCTGTAAATACATCAAATAGTACCTTTATGACTCTAAAGAGATGACCAAGGTCATAAAAACATAAAATGCAGCAACGATGCAAAGTAGCTATGTAACAATTTCAGAATTATTTTATTTTTTTAATTGTTTTGTAACAGCATCCAAGTATTCCTGAAGTTATCATGCATATTTTCAATGTATTTTTTCGCGTAAAATCCAATGCAGCTATTTTTTTTCTCTAAAAATGATTTGTGAGTTGCTAGAGACCAATAACCGACAAAAAACCTATAAAAAAATGGTTTTTCAAGTTTTTCGCTATGGCGCCATGCCAGAATCGAATTTTGGGTCATTATAAACTTCATTTGTTTTTTAAAAATACAAATTTTAAGCCCAGAAAATTACTTGTAGTCCATCCCTGAGCAAAGTTACGGAGATTTTATCATTTAAATGTTATTTTTAGGTTAGAAAAACTGCTTTCTAGGACTCGCAAAAACACAGTAAAAGAGAGTACTAAGACCTAGTCATATGATTTTCACGGGATTAATATCATTCATCCTTCCAGATAAAAAAAAATTTATAAAAAAAGTTATTTTTAGGTTATGTTGAGGTTAGGATAAGGGTTAGGAAACTATAAATATAGCAAAACCTAATCTTAAATACTATAAAAACAAGAAAAAATATTAGTTTTGCTGTGAGGGAAGGCATTTTACTTATCTTAACGTGGGGTACTCTTTGCTTTGAGACTAAAACAATCTGATATTTTTAACGATTATCTTCAAATTTCAATTTAATTTACATTACAATCAAATTTTAAAATTCATATAAATGCATATTAAATTCACTGGAGTTATAATTTAAAAATCAGGCATAAATACATTAGTGTGTGAGTAATGTGTGTGCATAAAATTTAATGTAGACTTACGTTAATTTTCTAGTACACATACATATATTTCATGATTTAAATGCATTATCGTTCACAGCGATGCTTCAATTTTAACATAGTTTACATTATAACCAAGCTTTGAAATTCATGTAGAAACAAATGAATTTTACTACAGTTATGCTTTAAAAACCAAATATTTAAACATTAGTGTACAAGTAATGTGAGTACTTGAAATTTAATGTAAAGGTAACTAAATTATAAAGTACGTTAAATAAATTTACCGTTAAATACATTTGTCCATGGTAAAGTGCATTGATTCCTATGTTAATATACTAAAATTAAAATCACTTTAATGTTCGGAACAGATTAATTTTTACGTGCAAAATTCGTTGAAAACTACATTGAATTTCATGTTTTTTTTAACAGTGAAGATTTTCTCTAATGATGAGATTTGCTGGTATAGCTCTTAGTTCATTATCATCCTCAAAAAGATTACGATATTTTCCTTCTCCGATATCTAATAACCATTGTTTAAAATTAGTATCATTATCTAAAACTCGCTAGTTTTCAGTTAATGTCGTACGCATAAAATTTTGCCATAATAAACTAAGATTGACCTAATTTTCTATAATGTTATTATGGTTTTCATGTCGAACAATTGGTAATGTTTGCCTGAAATCTCCTGATACAATTATAGTTTTACCGTCGAAGGATTGGTCTACATCGCATAAATCTTAAAAAGACGATTAACTGCCTCAAAAGCAAATTTCGAAGTTATAGATATTTCATGCCAAATTATTATTTGTGTTTTCTTTAATTTTTTGCCTTCTGCAGAGTTAGGCTTAACATTATATATTGTACAATCTGTTGTATTTAACGATAGTTTAAATCTGGTGTGCACTGTTTTCCCATTGACCAGTGAATTCGCTGCTCTACCTGTCCAAGCCATACATAAATAACGTATATTGTGATATTTGAAAGAAACTATTAAAACATTAAGTAAATAACTTTTTCCACTTTCACCTTGTCCATCTATAAAAATACACATTTCATTACTTTGGTTGTTTAAACTTTTTGTAGTAAAGTCGAATATTTGCCTTTGTTTCTGTTTGAAGGAATTTATTTTCGTTTTTAATTCATTAAAAAAATTATTATTATAATTAAAGATTGTTTCATCATTATCTTCTTCTATATGTGTGCTTATGTTAGGTAAATTAAAATCTTTTAAAGAAAATTCATTGACATGTAAATTATTTTGAATAACATTTAATGCCAATATTTCGCCTACATTTTTTTTGTATTTACGATGGTAAAACTTGTCTTTATATTTTTCATATAAATCGCATGCATTTATAGGATTATGATAAACGCAAATAAAAGCGAATAATTCACAAAGAGCATAAGGGAATTCTGTTGAAGATGCTTCTTTCAAACATCTATCCCATTCTTCATTTTCATTAATTAATTGTTTAGCTTTAACTGCCTCATAAATGAATTGTATATGACATTATCAATAGTACGTCAATCTTCAAAAGATGTGGCTCCTTCCACATGTAATAGTAATGATCGAATAAAATAAATTTCTCTATCTTTCGGATTTACCCAATACATTCTACTAAGTATTGGTTTCCTTCTTTTCTTTCTTCTATTCCACTTTTTCAGTTTTTCGTCAAATGTATAAAAATTTAGTATTTCTGGATACAAGTAATTTTGTGTTTCTAAATCTTCTCTATTTTAACAAACTCGAGTTTTAAGAACTCCGAGAAAAATGAAGTTAATATAAAACAAAACTTGCATCACTTAGATCGATGTTGTGTAAACAACAGAGATGTGTAGTTTAGCGTTCGCGTAATTCCGAGAAATACAAACATATAGTATCTCGAGGTTTGAAGCTTCCACATATATAAAGTTGAGTTGGACAAGCGTGAGGCTCGTCATCATAATACTCTGAGATATAAAAACATTTCGTATATACAAAATGAAGTTGAATTTATTCCAACTTGACTTATTTCTGAGATTTCTCCTCTTTGTACAATTCTATGCTCGAGTTAAAGTAAAACAAAATCAGAAGTTAGTTCGGTTCCAAATTTCTTTCTGTGTTCGTTTCCTTCTTTAAAAAATACATTTTGTTGATTTTCTTTATAAACGCTTAGTCGTTCTATAGTATGTGAAATAAAATGTAAAATATATTCAAATAATCTGTGCATTGTTTCAGGCTAACATAAATATCTGTATAATAAATATTGTGTATTTACGTATCGTTGTATTTCATCATATTCATGCGACATTTTCATGATTGTATATATATTTAATGCATTGTACAGCGAAACATATTTCTACGTTTATGTGTGGAATAAATTTTAATAATAAGTAAGGATTAAAAGGAACATCAAATCCATTATCGACAACTCTTTTTGTCAATTTATTTTTGAAAATTATTTTGATGCAATCATTTCTACGGTTGTATAATAGATATTCATTGGATTTAAATACTGTTGTATTAATACATTTTGTTGGAATTCTTTTATTTACGATACATTTCCATAATCTTCTGTTGTTTTACTAATAGATGCATTCATAAGTTTTTTTCAAGAACATTAATCTCGGCGATACCTAAATTTAATAGTATTTCATTTAAACATGATTCGTGACAAAAACTTATCATGTCCGGTGGATTATCGTAATTAATATTTGCATTATTATAATTATGTAAAACTGGAAACATTCTTATTTGTTGCATTTCGAAAATTCTTAATAAATGTAACTGTTACGTTTTTACGCATATATATATATATATATATATATATATATATATATATATATATATATATATATGTATATATATGGGTCAAAATAATATCTTTTTAAAAAAGTGAGCGCATGTGGATCACCGATTTTGCTGATTTTGAGATATGTTTTAGTATTATTAAAGTTAGGAATCTGTGCAAAATTTCAGCTCTCTAAGTGCAAAACTCGCCGAAATATAGCCTTTCAAAGGTAAAAAAATCCGCTTTTTTCGGCTGTCTTTCACTCTTTTCCACAATTCTGCCAAGACTCGAGTTTTTAACATATTTTAATTCAACATGCGGCAATTTCTTCGTTTTTATGTTAATTTTAAATTTTCGTAATTATATTTTTTTTAAATTCTAATCAGGCTTCTGAAAACTCTTAGAATAAAATACTGATTTTTGATATTTTTGACAATTTTTAAACAGCTGTAACTCATTTGAATTTTGATATTTTTAAATTATCAAAATTTTGTTTTATTGGTCAAAAGGAAAGCTTTAATTTGCATTTTGAAATTTTCAAAAAGGCTTAAAATTGACGGAGATAGAAAGGTTTAAAGTTTGCAAAATTTCTAAAATATACGTTTTTTAGAAAATTTAGATCATTGTAACTCTGACCGGACAACTTGAAATTCACTAAATCTATCAAGAAAACTCTCTATAAGTCATGTAAAATGAGGCTAAATAGGCCTGGTCAATGGTATCCTACGATTTTATTATTATTTGAACCTCTCATAATTCAATATTTTGCTTCACAAGTAAATCAATACATCCAGCTGTTGCGTCTTCTACTCATGAATGCGAAAACCTTAAAAGATTCAACAGGCTATAAATTATGAAATGAGAGATAAAAAACTTGATTTTATGTTTGAGTATTGGTCTCTAGGTCGTTTAGAATAAAAGTTATAACAGTTTGAGAATTTTTTATTTCTTAAGGTATCAAATCCGTGAACGCTTAGTCAGGACTCTTATTGAAGCTCTAATTAAAAATTATTGCTTGTAATTTCAATATCTTTGATGAACTATAAATGTAAGTCAGCTAACATCTAAAATAAACAACCTTATTTTTTTCTTATAACATTATTTCGCGATGCTGTTGGCACATTAAACTTGACTAAAAAAAGTTTTATCTAAGATGATAAAACTGTAAGAGAAGACGTTCAATTTGATTTTTGGTGAATTACTAGCTGATACAGAACCGGAGTTATAAATAAGTTGAGACCAATTTCAAAGTCGTATAGAATGAACGTTCACGGATTTATTACCTTCAGTTTATAAAAATCGTTAACTGTTTCAACTTTTGTTCTGAACCACCTAGAGACTTTCATCAAAGCTTGAATAATAGCTTCTGCTATCTACTTTAATAATTTATGACGTGTAGAATCTCCTAGGGCTCTCAAATTTTTTTAAAAAACGCCACAAAAGGTGAAAGTGTTGGCTTACTTGAGAAGCAATATTCTGAATTTCGAAAGGTTTATATTATAAAAAGACTCAGGAGTCAGTTAATGAATTCTTTCTAGTCTTATTTTAAAATAATTCAAATAGTTTTTTTAACTAAATTATTTTACACTCCGCGATGATTTTGATTACATCTATGACTAAATTTATCTTATAAGAATAATCAAAAGATGTAACAAGTATAAAAAGTTTTAAAAGGTATTAAAATATAACATGATGCATTACATAATTTCGGATTTTCTTTTTAGAAATATTTTGTAAAGCAGTTTTTTTAAATTCATAAAATGACATCAATGTAGGTATAAAGGTATCAAAATTTATTAAAATATGTCTGTCATAAAAATATAAACATTTTATTTGGTAGTAAATTTTAAAAGAGGATTAGAAGGTATTGATGTATATTTAAATGTGCAAAACCCCACTCATAACCGCTTTCTTTGATGCACACTGATATTCTCTAATATCTTTTTATAACTTTTAATAGATATTAGTACTTTCAAAATTTTCACACTGGATTGGGAAATCATTTAAATTTCTAAATAATCAAATAAAGCATAGTAACGCACTTAAAGTTAACTAGCCTTATAAATAGTTATCTAAAAATGATAAAAATCAAGTGAATAAAGAATAAAACGAAAGTTTATGCTAAATTAAAAATATAGTTTATTCTATTATTAGAATAATAGTATATTATGCACCTAGGGAGGTAAAATAAAGGACAGGCCATAGCGCGAGTAAATTGCCACTCGAGGCGAAGCCGAGGGTGGCAAACTCGTGCTATGAGTTGTCCATTTTACCTTCCATGGTGCATATACGATTTTTTTTAACAGTGAGGCTAAAATTAGCACTTTTCGTTTTCCGTGCCGGGAGCAAAAGTGGTATTTTTAGCCCACTGTTAAAAAAACTATATTTTTTGAATTTTGGAAAATATTTTTTGGAATTACTATTTACTTTATGCAATATTAACTAATGCGAATTCATCATCAGTTGAGAAAATTTTAATTTTCATACGAGATTGGCTGATTGGCTCAAAATAGTGATGAATTCTAGTGTCACTGATTCTTCGAGCTGCCTGAAAGCGAGAATGAAGTTTTTGATCCGTTGCTTCAACATCTTGTTGATTAACATAAAGAAATCTATTAAATAAATTATTTATTACTATAGCAAGAATAAATATCAAAATAATTATAAATTTTCAATAACAGAATTAGTAATTTTTTTACCTTATTCTTGAAATATTATCTTGACAATAATCAAACATTTGCCTTGCAGTTTGTATTTGATTATTGATAGGTCTTTGTAATGAAGCTCTTTTTGTCAATTTCTTAACAGTGGCACCAATTCCATCACATACATTTTTGCCGTGACTTGTTGCTGAAAAATTATGAGATATAACTTTGAAACTAAAATCTTCATGGTGGCATAAATTGATAAAATGATTCCTAAAACATTTTTTATTTTTATAAACTAATGAACTTAGATGAAAAATAAATAATATTTTACTTTTTTCAAAATTCTAATACTTATTGATAAATAAAATTATGAATGATCCCTGGCAGAAAATTAACCAGCTCGGCTGGTTAGCTTATTAACAGTTCGCTAGATTTATTAACTAACTAGGAGAGTGTCACACCTCCGGATCACGAATTTTGCTCAAACTTTGGGATAAGTTTTCAGATGATAAAATATGGAATAAGCTAGAGTTATAGTCATAAATACTCAATATTTCCCTAGTTACAGGCAATTAAAGAAAACCACTAAAAAAGTTACTAGATTTTTAAACGCATATAGCTCTTTAGCGTCGATAGCTACAAGCTTGAAACTTCTTTTAAATTAAAGCTGAGCTCAAATCCTTTCGAATTAGTAGTTATAGCATTTCAAAATATTATTTTTTCCCAAAGTTAGAGCGTGATAAACATTGGACCTGATTTTTCTTTTAAAAACATTGATTAATAATAAAAGCTGAAATTAGGTCCAATCCTTATTACGCTCTAACTTTTGGAAAAAATAATATTTTGATATGCTGTAACTACTGTTTCGAAAGGATTTGAGCTCAGCTTTAATTTAAAAGAAGTTTCAAGCTTGTATCTATCGACGCTAAAGAATTATATGCATTTAAAAATCTAGTAACTTTTTTAGTGATTTTCTTTAATTGCCTGTAACTAGGGAAACATTGAGTATTTATGACTATAACTTTAGCTTTTTCCATATTTTATCATCTGAAAACTTATCCCGAAGTTTAAGCAAAATCCGTGATCCGGAGGTGTGACACTCTCCTAGTAAGAGAATAAGTAATTTATATTTAACTAAACCTGCAGGTGGCCGGGGTGATGCCGATCGGCTTCACCTCAAGATCGGTCCACATTACTAGTCCATTGGGAACTTTTTGTATGGAACAATTTTTCAAAGTATCACTTTTGGACATTCTGAAATGCCGACCGCCTGCAGGTTAAAGCTGAAAACCTGTTAACTAAAAATAAAATGTTGTGAAAAAGTCCAAAGCAAAGAAAATGAACGAACGATAAAACATGTGCGCGCATTTATACGACAGCGTGATTACCCGCCCGCTGTATGTAACCTTACGATGTCGCGAGCACGTATTCCTTCTCTCTCTCTCTCTCTCTTTCACTTCTTAATATACTAGTCCGTTGCGACTTGTTGTTATGTATAGTTAATGCAAAAGAGAAAGACTGTTCCGCTTATGCTTAGTCTTAAGTCTGTCCTTGTCTTTCGCATTAACTACGTTTTCAAACGCGCTCACTCACTGTATATCACACTCTAAAACACATGCACGGGCTTTGCTTTTCTTCCATCCCTGTCTGCACGCGAGGAAATCGGTGTTTCGACAAAGATGCATAGGGACAAACATCGTATTTATCGAAAACCTTAGAAAAATATTTTACTTTGAAATATTAATAAATTATTAATTATACATTAATATTTTACTTTCTACAATTTTTATTTAATATTTTATATGAATATATATTATTAGTTAATTTCTAGATAGAATATGGTTAAGAGGGTGAGAATAATGGCGTTAAAATATTAGCTAATATTAAGTTATTTTTTTAAATACTAGCTAATGCCTAGCTACAAACTGTTTTAAATTTCTACCAGGGATAGTAAATAGTTATTATTATAATATTAAAAATAAATATATATTTAATTGTTTTTGTACTGGGAAGGTGCTCCGTCTGAGAAATATATGATATTTTTTATCCAAGGAAGAAGCTCCTTGAGTTTTTCTAAAACTCTTTCTTGAAATATATTAAGAGCAGGCCGGAGTAGAATCTGATACCGACCGAGTAAAAATTGAGTTTCTTGTTATTTACTCAAGTATTAATAGGTGTACCTTTAAATTTAAGGTTGAGCGCAATAGATATTATTATTATGAACATCTATACACAAGAAAAAAAAAGTCTACCGCTTTGTTTTTCAGAAAAGTAAGGAACGCCGAAGTAAAAGTTTATGTTTATAATATTTTCGCGTTCCTTACTTTTCTCAAAAACAAATTCTACAAAACAATTCTTTAGGGCGCAAAGATGCAAATAATAAAAAACTTGGTTTCTCTTCACACTTTTTCTCCTGTAACCAATTATTGTATAGATCTCTAGTATCATACATCAAAAGACTCTTTGGTACTGGGATTGATTTAGCATTAGGAACTTTTTGCATAACACATTCCTTCATCCCACTGCATGGACGACTATTGCAATCATTTTTATAGTATTCAATGATTTCCTTTTTTGACATTTTTTGTTGGACATTATGTGTAGAAACTGTTCAAATTTTTCTCAATTCCAGATATAATTTTAAATTACTCGAGTTCGTCCACGTTCATTTTACTCATTTGGCATTAAAAAGTTGCATTATATATAGACTTTAACTGGAATTTTCCCCCATGTGGGAAAATGATGAGTCTGAAGTTCTCAACGTTGATAAGCAACAAAATTTGAAAAAAAAATTATTTTTTTATTCCCTTCCGTATTATAATTGATTTCCATAAATAAGCTCATAAACATGTCCCAAAACCATTTTGGGCCTTATTCTATGTCCGGAACATATTCAAAATGGCAGCTAAAAATAAAAATATTTACTACCTCAGCTAATTATTGCATTTCCATCCAGAAGATGATTTAAATTGATTGTTTAACAATAAAAGAGACACCATAAAAAGTTTTATCGATTTTATATGTAAGGAACATATTCAAAATGGCGGCTATATATAAAAATATTACAAATAAATCTAATTATGGTATTCCTACCCGGGAAATCATTTAAATTGAATATTAATATAAAAAGAGACACCATAAAAAGTCTTATCGATTTTCTATGTCGGGAACAAAATCAAATCGGCGACCAAAAATAACAATATTAAAAAATATATCAATTTTTTTATGCTATCTTTTTTCATGTTAAATATTAAATTTAAATTATCTCCTAGATGGGAATGCAATATTTTGCCCAGTTTTTAAATATTTTCATTTTTAGCCGCCATTTCGCATATGTTCTGGACATAAAAAATCGAGAAAACTTTCAATGGTGGCTTTTTTCTTGTTAAATTATCAATTTAGATCATCCCCCAGATGGGAATGCAATAATCAGCCGAGATATTAAATATTTTTATATTTAGCCGCCATTTTAAATATGTTCCGGATATTGAATAAGGCCCAAAATGGTTTTGGGGCATGTTTATGAGCTTGTTTATTAAAATCAATTATAATACGGAAGGGAATGAGAAAATAATTTATTTCAAATTTTGTTGCTCATCAACGTTGAGAACTTCAGACTCATGGAAAACATATCTGTAAGCAGCTATCAAACTTTTAATTTTTTCAAAAATAATATTTTCAGTGTTATTGAAAATTTTTATTGGAAATTTTCCCTCGACACTATTGATAATTCTTAATTATTAATATGATAATCATTCTAATATTATTATTATATTTTAGAATGTTATTATATTTTAAGAATTTTAATCTCAATTCGTGCAGAATTAAGTTAAATCAATAACTGCACAGCCGCATAATCAAAATCCACTTAATTAGATTAAAGGCCACTTAGTTGAAAGTCAAAGCACACTGAACGAAAAATTATTTCATTATTTTACAGTTGCATTCCAAACTGCTATTTAATTAATATTAAATTTATAGTAAATACATTTTATTTATATAATTATATAAACTCATATTTTTTATTTTTATTTCAAGTACATAATACAAATTCGAAAGATTTTATTAAAAATTATTGTTTGCGACTCAATTTGACTGAAATCTTCTGCTTTGATAATAAAATTATATTTTCATAAATATATTTGTGAATTTAAAATTGATAACTTCAACCGTATTTATAATTTAAATTTATATCATAAAGCATTTCAAAGAATAAAAATAGATATATTGATTAAATTAAAAATTTCAAACAATGCTATGATTTTTAAATTGTATTATATGAATTCTTAATTTCGCCATTAAAAAGCTACTTGTATGTGATACTTAGACTATGTCTTTGATAAAGTTTTATCACACCAATTTGGAATTCATTCTGAAATTGAACAAGACAAAGGACCCTGCTCTTGTCTGCATACTTACAAACATTGTACTAAATACACCAAGAGAATTAAAAAAATCAATAACTTTTACAGCTATTTATTAAGTACAATTATAGATGCTGCCTCACACTCAACAGTGAACAGTATCAATAAATCTGTAAGATAAATCAGTAGGTTCTGCTGATATTTTTGGGATTATCACTTCAACCTCAGCTTATTTAAACAGAAAAATAAATTTTTATTTATAACTTAAAAGTTACCAAGCTGAATAGCTTGTTCGCTTTCTTTCTATAGACTTCTGTTGTGTATTTTAAACTTGATTGTTTAGTGTATTCTAAGTTCACAAAAAGACCCCGGAAATAGCATATGAGATTTTGGTTCTCGGTAGATTCGGCTGAACTTATAGTATGATTTAGTCCTCGATGTCCTAATCAAAAGTTCTCATAGACCCAAAGTCGAGAAATGGATAGTTTTTGAGATATGCAAGGTCCAAGATGGACTATTCCAGGATTTTACATATTTTACCATAATACGTGTGTGTGCGTGTGCGTGTGTGTGCGTGTGCGTGTTCGTGTGTGTGTGTGTGGGTGTGTGTATCTGTGTGCGTATGCCCATATGTGAGTGCGTGTGTGTTTATTGAATAGATGAAAGGGAAGTGATTGATAAGATATAATTACCGTTGACATTCGAATCACCCAATGTGCACCATGTGAAGGTTGCCAAATCGTTCTTTGACATCTTTTAGCCCTGAAAAGGACTGGTTTCCGTTAAGCATTTTTGTTTAGTTTTGTTCCAAAATGTTACTTGCATTTATGATAATAATGAAATCGGTCTTACATATCTTTTAGCCCTGAAAAGGGCTGGTTTTTGTTTAGCTTTCTTGTTCAGTTTTCTTCTACAGCATTACTTGCATCCATAATAATATTCAAGAGATTCCGATCTGGATATCTTACATTAGGTTCATGTCTAGCATAGCCCAAGAACCACAGAATACCAGCTACATGAGCGCAAGTACCTAATGTTCTGGCCCCAGATTGACAGGTACAGTAGTAACCAAAAATTAATTCATTTTCATCTTCTTCACGGTCATGAATACTTCTATAAGCTATAAAAACTTGGTGCGTCGTAGCCTGTCTAAACCTAGAGTAGATTCTGAGTCTTATAAATCCTATTTCGTTAATATTGACGTCGATATGAATCTCATCTGTACCATCTCTTATCAACTTATCTTAGATGTAAGATGGCGCAAGTTTAAGTTGATAAATATCAAACGTCAGATCTTTTAAAAACTGTAAATCTAAAATAGGAAAATCTTTAACTCCGTGTTGTTGAATTTGGATCCATTGAGCTCGTGTCATTCTTAGATTTTCAACTTCAACTCTAGCTTGAACTATATTTGGAACGTGTGATCTTTCTATCATCCGTGTAGCATATGCAACATCAACTCCTTCCATAACTATGCGAGGATGGTATCTGTTAATTATAGCAGCAGCAATGTTGTAAAAGTCAAGAAGATGATTAAGGTGAGGCATTATAACAGTATTAGCTAGGAATTTATAACAGTATTAGTTAGGAATTTAAATATTGATCTGAAATGTCCATTTCTGCTTTCTGCTACCCACCTTAGCTTTGTTACTTTTCGTGATAAATTAGCTTGTTCAGTAGTTAATTGCGTTGGTCCATTTTCGAGTAAAGCTGGCATATAACAAGTAATTTCTATTTCTGTATGCCACTCCAGAGCATCTCGATAACTTCTATCGAATACAAATATATCACCATTTTAGACCCAGTTTCTCATTCCCGTTTCTTCTCTTCTGTAACAATCATGTAATATTGAAGCATCATTATTTTCAGCATTTGCTAAGTATGGATCCAGAACAGCCAAAATATGTCAATCTGGTGCAACGATCGGCGTTGGCTTTTCCAAATGCCTCCTTTTGTGCATAGAAAAAGACTTTCGCAAAACAGTAAAATTACTACTTTTTTGTATATATGTATAAGTAGCATCGATTAAACATATAGCTCTTGGAATTTGTGAGTTAGGATTTAAAAGCGCATTTGCAAAGGGTGTTACATGCTGTCGTATATAATCATGTCTATTAATCGATTGAAATCCTACATTTTCAGGAACAAATCTTGATAATAAAGCTTCTCTGACTCTTTCAATTACATAACTAACAGTTCTTCGATTGTTATATTGAAAGATAACTCCTTAAAAATAATCAGTTACATTTTGTCGCATTTTGCATAAAAATGTTAATAAATCTCTTTTCGATATAATTTTGTATCCACCTTCATGAGGTATTCCTTGACAATAAGTTATAAGTTCCAGAAATTGTGGTTTAGTCACAGGTGAAATGCTATGAAATTCTTCATCAGTGAAATTGCTTTCATCTTCGAACTTGTTTTTATTATTTGCTATATTTCTTAATTCTTGCAAAAATTGCAGCACCTGTGTACCATTAACCTGATACGGACGATTAATAAATTTTAGAGTATTCATCAACAACAGTGGAAGATGCCCTTTTTCATCTAAATGATGTGTACATAACTTCGTTATTTGTGAAATATAAATATTTCGAATTTAAAACACATTTATTCTGCAAGAAAGAACTCTTTGCAGATTATTGACAGCATTACAAATTAAACAAGACGAATTTCTCGTTTGAGTTAGTACATTTAAACGCTAAACCTCTAGGTCATTTTGAAATGGATTCATTTCATCGTTTATTGATCTATTACAATTAAAACAAAGCCGAGACTCTACATTTAGTTCTAAAGGCGGAAAATTTTGATGACTCCTACGATCTATTGTTATTTCACGTTTATTATGATTTTCACCTCCATTCATACGTGCCATTTGTTGTAGATTAAAAGCTCGATTGCACGTAAAACAATTGATTCGCACACGAAATGCTATTTTTTAAACAAAAAAAAATTAAGTTTTTTCAAAAAATAATTTGAATTGATGTGATAAATAAATGATACAACTATCTCGATTTGGTTTTTAAAAAAATTTTAATAATTATACTTAATAAAAATGTGTTAGAAACTTAAAGAACTAATGAACTCTATTTCGTATAATTATATAATTTTAATTTGGCATAAAAACAATATTTAGCAGAGAATAATAAAGAATATTTTATAAGTATTCAATTTGTATAACTACTATACTTTAACCAGTCATACAATCCAAATCAATAACCAATGGGTAAAGTGTTATCAAATAACAATTACATATATCGTTATAATTAATGATCAATATTTCTTCAATGATCATGTACGTATATCCTCAGATTTCCTACAAGTCTTAGATTTCATGTTTAGGTGATAAGTAAAGCATATATTTTGTTAAAAAACAATTTCCTATCAATCCAAAACTTATGTTATAAAGTCAATAAGTTTTCCAAACGATCAGTTTACATTGATTAGAATGTTTTTTAGTAACGACCTCAAATATAATAAAAATGTAACGGGAGGAAGCATAATGTTGTAGTAAGTATTAAAATAAAAGGGAGAAGCATATAGATGTATAGATACACAAAAAATGATATTAGATTTTGAGGCAGGATGGGTGCGCCACTTTACACATAATTTAGCCGAAAAATTTTACGCACACACGCACACGCACACGCACGCACACACATGCACACACGCACGCACTATTGAAGTCGAACTACACACGTATTATGATAAAATATGTGAAATCCTGGAACTGTCCATCTCGGACCTTGCATATCTCAAAAACTATCCATTTCTCGACTTACGGTCTATGAGAACTTTTGATCAGAACATAGAGGGTTAAATCATACTATAAGTTTAGCCAAATCTACCGGGAACCAAAATCTCATATGCTATTTCTGGGGTCGAAAAAATTAATTAATTATTAACGAAAAAATTAATTAATTATTTTAATATTAAATTTATGATTGATTTTTATTTATTAGTATATCACAATCATTGATTACTAACACTTTTCTGTGATAATTAAAAACTAGTCATTTTTTGTATTTTTTTTAAGAAAACAGAACTAGATACAATATATTTTTATTATTGCATTTATTAATTAAAATTTAATTTTTAAAATTATTATTTTTGTTATGATTTCTGAATCTATTTAACATTAATAATGACATTATTATTATTACTGTTATAATATTATTATAGTGATTATATTATTATCAATGTAATGTTCAAATATTTACCTTCATTTTCTCTGAGTTTGACTACTTCATTATAAAAATAACGAGAACAGTCAAAGTATTGATTAACCATTTTATAACTCCAATCATATGGCATCAAGCTTAAAATTTTTAATTTTTTATTTGTATTAGATGCTAAATTATAATAATTCACTGAGTTCTTGATAAATGCTTTAAACGCTACTAAATCCTGATAAATTTCATTTAAATTTGAAAAATTTGGTAATTCAATATCATATACTTTACACATTGTAGTGGTAATTTCGCCAACAATACATTGTAATGCATCTACACGGAGAGAAATGTATGATTAAATATTAGCACAAACATAATGAAAAATTACTATACTGTTTAACATCGGAGAGACAAACTCGATATGTGTTAAATTTTAGTATATGTGTATAGTAAAATTTCAAAGCATCAAATTTTACTATACTATATATCAAATTTTTCTATACCTTTTAGCAAATTTCACTACACTGCATATTAGATTTTATAAATATCATGTATTAAATATTATGGATATGAATTTTTTTTTTAATTCTAAAAATATTATTTTCCAATGCTCGTTGACGTTCTGAGAATTTTACTTGCGTTTTCAAATTCAGTTGAGGAAGAATTATTTTGTTTGTTATTGTTAGAAAGACACTTTTCGCAAATTATGAAACGCTCTTTTCGAAGTTGTATATACTACATTTATCCTAAATTACACACATTACAACAAGTTAATCGCACTCACACGCTACACCGAACGCATATTCTACGTAACGCGTATTATCACGTAAAGCCTCTGTTTCAAATTCTCTTATATACCAACTAAGTACTTCTCTTACCGCTCGCAGGTTGAAAAAATGAGTCGCCACCTAGTGATTAAGCGCGGCAACAGCAGTCTCGTTGTGTCATTCTCTGTATTCATAATTTTTACGGTACTGAATAGCAATTTTTGTGAGCGCGTATATCATAAACTCGTAGAAGTATAGTAAATTTTCATAAAAGTATGTTAAATTTCCTGCATATGTCGAGTTTGTCTCCCTATTAGTGAAAAATATAGTAATTTTTAATTATATATTTTTCTCAGTGTAATGCTTTATTTTTCAATCCATCAAGCGTTAATTTATTTTTATCTATAGGTGAAATATTAAACATTGCATGAAGTGAATCTAAATTTTTTGCATTTTGACTTGTAGATATGAAGTTCTCAGAGTTTTGTAAAATTGCTAATTTATTCACTATTACTTTCGCTGCTTTGAGTCGCAGTAGCTTTCACATAAGATTTTATATTTTGTTGTGTTTCAAACTCTGATACTATTGACTGGATTCTGTTACAACAAGAGCAACATACTGTGGCACCTGATAACAATTCAATATCGCTGCAGGCTACTGCAAATTTTACAGATATATTTTCATCTACTATTTTCAGAAAATTATTCACTGGATTTCTGTGTCTTTTAAAGGGATCACGGCAATAGTTATTTTGCTTGCCATAATTTAATATTGTAGTCTTTATTTTTCTATAACAATTACGACATATTTTTTGCTCTGGGATTAATCTAATGTTTAAAATTTTTTCAAAATTTTCACAATCCTGAAGACTTAATACATTCAAATGAATTTTCACATTCACTGCATGTTTGTTGAATGGGTCGCAACATTTTTTTTGTTTCGTCTTTACTAAAAAAATCTATATTTTTTAAAGTATTATTTTTTATACAAGAATCACTGATGCATTTTTCAGTTTCATGAACTAATAGTTTTGCAATATAGCAATTCAAAGCCATATTTGAAAAACGTCTTGTTTATTTTTTCCTATTTATTTACTATGAGTAAAAGCAATAATTGCTATTTTAAAAAAACAACAATCGAAAGTAACATAGACGTTCATTCTAATTTTATTTAGTACACGATTGTATAAACAGGTATGAAAATTCACAAGGTGAGGGTAGGTCTCTTATTGAAAACAGGAAGTTTCGTGAATCAACTAGGATACGCTTGGTGATTGGTTAATTTAAAAAAATTATTTAATCAGCGAAGAAAGGATCATAGAATTCTTTGTAAATTCAGATTTAGAAAGTTAAAAGTTATTATTGTTTTCAATTAATATGATAAAATCTTTCTTGAATCAATAGCGCGTAACCTACTCAACAAATTATTTCGATAACAATTATTTGCGTAATAATATTAAGCTATTGGAAAACTACAACTAAATTGGATTAAATTTTATTTGAACTTGGTAACGAAATTATTAATTTTCTCGATATAATAATATTAGGAGGTCGTTTTTATGAAAAAAATCATTTGCTCATTTTAATAATTACATTTTTATGTAAATACGGCCTTGTGCGCGTGCGTAAATCATGATTTTATATTATATTAAAGGTTATTTATCAAATAGAGAGAAATTACTTTTGTAGTAAAATTTCGAATTTCTGTGGATACTATACCACCGGGGATGCTACTCCCGTTAATAAAAGATAGGGTACTTAGGTGTATCGTTTAATGATTTATTGAATTTCAGAATTGTCAAAACACTTTCCGTACTTTTTTTAAAGATACGCAAGTACACCATTCCTTACTAATAGAAGTTGTGCCCCCGCAAAACCTACCGACGAGATCCTGAAATTTAATTCAGGAAATAATTCTTTTCCATTCGTTAAACAACTTTAGGGTGAAATCAGATGAAGCGGAAAATAGGCAACCGGACATCACACACTGAAAAAAATAAAATCTAGCACTAAGAGGAAAAATCGATTTGATTCTTAGTTCTTGAATCAAATAGAAATCTATTTGTACTTAATAACTATAATCATCCTTCAAAATTGCAGTAATCTAGATTCTAGCAGAAAATCCTCTATCTTCAAGAAGAATTCTATTAGAATTTAGAGGATATATGTTTATTAATGAAAACCACAAAGAAATTTTTTGCATCAGAATGTATATACATCATTTAGAATTCGTTACATCAGAATGTATTTTTAATATTTTAGATAATTATCATGTTATTGAGAATATGAGTGCAGATATTATGTATGACATTTTGAATGGTGTTTTCAGATATGATATGTCTTTATTATTTAAAAATATAATAGAAGTAACAGGTATTACATTAGAAGCAATTAATTCTAGAATTAACAATTTTACTTATCATTCATTTTACTAAATAAAATGAATGATTTGGTAAATGTCTATATTGAGTTGATGGGTAATTTATAGGTGGATTGAATAATTTAGTTTTGTATATATTGATTTGAATATTGAACTTAATATGTTTGATTAAGTGAATTTGATTTATTTGAAAATCTTTAAGTTAATATCAAAGTAGTAAAAGTTAAATAACATAAGTATAATAAGAAGATGTATGTAATCTAATGGTGGAAAAAGCTCCACCAATATTTGACTGAGAAGGATCGCTCTAACTATTGAACAATTATTAAAGATAATTTAATGATTTGAATATAAATTACTACTATTACATTAAAGTAAAGAATTGAGATTTTTTTTTTTTCTTACGTAAATATCTTCTGCATTATTGTCACATACATACATACACATACACACGTGCATCTTTAACATACTCGTACACAGATATACACATACACACGTACACAGATATACACATACCCATACACATACACTTACTCATATACACATACACAAATACACAATATCGGTCTTTCCGCCCCCGTCTTCGTCTCCGTCTCTCCGTCTCCGTCTCTCCGTTTCCGTTTTTCCGTTTCCAAAATTACCATCTTCTATATTTAGTAACCAATTTTTAAATTTATCATCTGATTCCAATCAACATTTATTTTCTTTCAAAGACATACATTGAAAATGTTACCATTAAGAGCAGGCCGGATTCGCTGTCCTTGTCTAATTGAGATTTTTGTTATTTACTCGAGTATTAATCGGTGTATCTGCAAATTGAAAGTTAAGCGCAACAGATATTATTATTACAAATATTTATGCACATGAAGAAAAAAATCTATCGCTTTGTTTTTGAGAAAAGTAAGTAACGCGAAAATATTATAAACATAAACTTTTACTTTTGCGTTACTTACATTTCTCAAAAACAAAGCGGTAGATTTTTTTTTCTTGTGCATAGATGTTCATAATAATAATATTTATTGCGCTTGATCTTTAATTTGAAGATACACCGATTAATACTTGAGTAAATAACAAACAACTCAATTGTTACTCGGTCGGTATCAGGTTCTACTCCGGCCTCCCGTCAATAGCTTTTTTTGACACAATTTTCTACTATTTGTGTTCTATTTCCATGTTTTACTATTGGTAATGTTTGTCTAAAATCACCTGATATGATAAATGTTTTCCCTCCAAACAAGTAATTATTATCACATACATCTATAAACATGCGACCGACGGCTTCAAAAGCGTATTTTAATGTAATTGTGATTTCATCTTAGATAACAATTGATACATTTTTCATTTTTTTACCTATTTTGCTGTTTGCACTGATATTACATATTGTGTCTTCAGATATGTTCAACGGTAATTTAAATGCTGTATGTACTGTCACACCGTCTTGAGATAAATTAGCCGCTACACCTGTCCATGATACAACCTAATAGTTGATTCCATGAATTTTTAGATAAATTATAATTGTATTAAATAAATAGCATTTACCATTTCCACCTGGACCGTATATATATATATATATATATATATATATATATATATATATATATATATATATATATATTTATGTCCTCGTAGGCCGTATTCGTATCAGTATGTAAAGAGCATGCTAAATTTGTATTGGCATCCCATATGTCTCAGACGCGCTCCTCGACTTATTGCAAGAATTATATGTCTTCCTGAGACATATTGAGACTCAATATGTCTCAGGAGAAATCAATATGGCATCACCGATCCTACTATGTTTCGTTCAATATGTCAAAGAGCAATCATATTGAACGTAGGTTAGTGAAAAAAAAATGACTCGCGCTTCGACAGCAGCTATACTCATTACAAAATGTCAATCTAAGAAACAAAAGAAAAAATCAATAGAACTAGAATTTTATTTTAAAAGTATTGAAAAAAAGATTAATATTTTCAACTAATAAGTTATATTTCCTCATACGGCCTACTTCGGACATAAAATCATCTATGTCCTTTGGCCGTTTATTCAGGTGGAATCTGAATCTCGAACAATGTTTGCAGCTTGAGCAGAAATCTACCTCGGGCGCGCTTCGCGCGCCCTCGGCAATTTCAGCTCAAGCGACAAACATTGTCCTCGATTCATATTCCACCTGAATACGGCCAAAGGACATATATAACTAATATATACTTTTCAGTGCAGTTTGTATTTAATGAATTCATTACTGTATTAAAAATAGCCGTTTGAGCATTTGTTAGACTATTAATAATTGACAAAATATTATTAACATTATTTACTATACTATATTTAATTTCGTTATTTTCAATATAGTATCCTAAATTAGGTAAATTAAAGTCACTTTATTGGAATCCATTATTAGTTAAAATATCATTAATTATGCTTAATGCATATTCTTCAACTTTTTGTTGATTCATTTTTGGTAATATGATAAAAATAGATTTTATATTTTTCATATAATTCTCGAGCATTAATTGGATTGTGAAATATACAAATGTGACCAAATAATTGACAAAGAGCTTCTGGAAATCGAGATTTACAAGATTCTTCTAAACATTAATCCCATTCATTATCAATTTCGATTAAATTTCTTGCTTTTGCTGCTTCAAAGAATGTTGGGTATGTAATTCCATCGAAAGTTTCTGAGTTTTCAAAAGATGTTGCAACTCGAACGTGAAGCAGAAGTAATCTCAAAAAGAATCTTTCTCTTAGTTTTGGATTGAAAGAGTACATTCTGGTTAGAATAGCTTCCATAGTTATTCTTTTTGTCCATGTTTTATGTATTCGAGTGAAAACATAATGTTGCGGTATATCAGAATAAAAGTAATTAAATAGTAAGGCGTTACTATATGATCTTATGCATTTTTTAAAATTATTACTTATAACAAAATTTCCCGTAAGTAATTTCTTAATCTCTTCAGGATATTCTAGGTCTTCTTCTAATGTTATGTTTCCTTGTTTACAACATAGTGTAAATTCCTTGTTGCTCGACATTTCGAATGCAAAATGTCCACCACCACATAAATCACAAATAAAATTGAAATCATTAATATTATTTTCCATGATATAATTTTCATTATTATTGGTCAATATATCTTTAGCTATTTAGTAATAATTTATATCATTTTGATTTTCTTTCGTTTAAATTTATCTTCGTTTTTTTCATAATAATTTTTATTTTTTACTAAAGTAATTAAATTATTATCTTTTTTTTTAAATGTTTTTTCATAAGATTCATTTAAATGTTTCAATATTTTTTTATTATTTTTCAACTAATATTGTTTTCTATTTTCTAAAACTCTATCTTCATCAAATTAATAATACAATTTGTCATGAATGCGTCTATCATAGTTGTGATTTTGTTGATTTGTTAAATTCTTATTTTTGTTTGAGGATTCTTAATTGTTTTTCATAAATTTATTTTGGTTAGAAATTTGACTTTTTTGATGCAATATATTAATAACTTTGAATTTTTGAATTGCAACTTTTATAATTTTTTAAAATTTTGTATCCCTCTTGAAATTATTTTCAAGTTTCGTAATTACAATAATGTTTTGAGAGTTAATTTGATTTCCATGTTTCGTTATATTTAAATTTTTCAATTTCTCAATCGAAAATTTTGTTCAATAATTTTTTATTATCAAATTTATTTTTAAATGGTAGAATTGGTTCTTGTTCAATATCATTTTCAGATTCTTCAATGTTATTGTATTTAATTTTTTTACAATCACTTTTTGAAATTTTTTCTTTAGTTTGTTCATATTTTTTTTATTACTATTTTGGTAAATTTTCTGTAGATAAGTTTTTGGTTTATAATTTGTTGCCTCTAAACATTTTATATCATCTAATATAATTGTTGTAGTGCCAATTCTTGTAACTTTTTTTCTTCAAAATATTTAAAATTTATATTTTAAAAATTTAATTTTATCGTTGACAATTCCTTGTGATGTATAATTTGCTGATTTCTGGATATCGCTTTATAATTGATATTAGTATAATTGTTCTTTCCTAATGGAAACATGACAACTGAATTTATTTCATACATAGTTAGCAAATTTCCACGCATTTTTTCGGTGTCAAATTCTATTTTACAAGGACACAAATTATTAACAATGGCTGTTGCAAACGCTATTGAAAATATGCCACAATTAAAAGGATTAATCTGAAATTGAACTTTTTCAAAACATATTTGTAAGTTTTCACGAATTGGAAATAGTTTATTAATGTTAATTTTTTGTTCATCACTTAATCCATTACTATCTAAACTATTATAGACATGAATTCATTTTGTAAATAATAGATACAAATCCAGTGACCAAAATGCCGATTTTCGGAGAAATGTATTTGTATGTAATCTTGATTTAATGGAACTGGATTAATATTTTCGGGTCTTTGTAAAAATATTGTTGGCTGCATTGAAAAATTTGTATGATTATTCAAAATTTGATTAAATCTTTTAATGTGTTTATCATTTAACATATTTGATTGCCCAGCATATCCATCTCCACCTATTATAATTAATTTTTCTTTTTTGGTTAAATTCACTCTATGAAAATAATAAATTTATGTGTACTTCGGAATTGAAATTATTTAATATAAGAATTTCAAATACTTCTGAAGAACTATGAATAATCCTGAAATAAAAATTTTAAATGTTATTTATATGGATAATTAAAAATTCTGATTGATAATTATTCTTAAAATTTTAATAAATTACCACTGATTAAATACATAAATATAAAAAAAACATAAACATCATGGGACCAAAGTTCAATGTTAATCATTGAACATGCCGTTAATTTCACTCGACCTCGAGTGAAATTAATTTTAAGTATTTTAATTTTTGTGTTAATTTATTTTGTTTTGTCCTATATATAGATTTAAGGTGTAAATGTATTTATTAGCGTGAATGATGGATTAATGTATGCGGAAAGTATGAGTGGTTCTGTTTTTATTAAAAGTCATGACATCTTCGGTATTATTTTTAAATGTAATTATAATTTTATTTTTTAATTATTTACTATTATTTTGTTATTGTATTGTTCAATTTTATTTTTATAGTATTGTCCAATTTTATTTTTATTGATGTCATGACAGTGATTCCTCTTTTAAATTATGTATTTTAATTCAATGACTGATAGATATTTAAGACTGTTTTTTATTGTAATTTATGTTTTCTGCGTGTATTTAGAATAGTCTGTGATATCACTTTTACATGGTGACTTACTGATACAGTATTATATATTAATTTTAATAATTGACTGTGATATCTTATCTTATTATGTGCAATACTTTTTATAGAATTATTACTTACTATTTCATGTATTACACGCCTTTTTGTACTCTTATTACAAAATAAATAAATATCTATATCTATATCTATAACATTGTTTATTTGAAGTTTTCAACTTAAGTTTTTCTGTTAGTTTGTTCATTTTTTTGTTCTTATATAAACATTTCTTCTAAAACCCATTTTCCATAAAATTTAATATTTATAGAATCAATTAATGATAAAACATCTGACCAAAATCTTTTCTTCGCTGAAATTTCTTTTCGATTTTTATCTATAAGAGCTCAATTTACCTCGCTCTTAACGTTGCTTGGTTAAATTTTCATATATTATATTAATATGTATAAATTAGCCTATTTTAAAGTCTAAAAATTTGCCTTGATTTATAAATTTCCATAATGCAGTTCTGTTTGAAATTTAGTTTTCATATATTTGAAAAAAAAGGATTAATCAAAGTCCCAATATGCATAAAAATTGTTTAAAACATCATGATAAATTAAAAATTTGTTTCACTAAATTTTATTTAAATTAATAAAAAAAATATGATAGGAATTCATTATTTTTAATCATGTGTTTCAGACAGAGGGACGGAGATGAAAAAACGGAGAAGTAGAGACGAAGTCACAGAGACGGAGACGGAGGGACAGAGAGGCAGAGACGGAAAGACATATACATAGGGACGGAGATAGAGAGACGGAAAGACGAAGACGAATAGACGCAGATGGAGAAACGGAGACAGAGAAGCGAAGATGGAAAGGTGGAGACGGAGAGACGGACACGGAGAAATCGAGACGGTGAGATAGAGATTTAGAGACGGAGTAACGGAGACGGAGTAACGGAAACGGAGAGACATGGAGGAAGAAACGGAGACAGAAAAACATAGTGGGAAAGACGGCGACGGAGAGACGGAGACGGAGCGACGTAATAGAAGAGATGGAGAGACAGAGACGGTGAGACGGGAAGGAAAGATAGAGACGGAGAGACATAAATGGAAGGACGGAGACGGAGAGACAGAGACAGATAGGCAGAGATGGAGAGACATAGACACAGGGACAAAGATAGAGTGACGGAGAGACGGAGACGAAAAAACGGAGATAGAGAAAGAAACAGAGAGAGATAGAGAGACGGAGTGACGGAGATGAAGAAACGGAGATGAAGAGGCAAATGTTCTGTATGTGTATGTGCATATGTGTATATGTGTATATGTATGCACGGAAAAAAGTTTTCACCTTAAAAACTAGTGCTAGATTATAGAAGGTTAAAATTGCGTGTTTTATAATGAAAAAAACCATGACAGTATCATTTTAATCAATGCTAGTTTTACTATTTTACCTTCTAAGGTCCAGCACATTGATTTTCAATGACTAGCACGGTTTTTTCCAGTGCCAACATCAAAATTTAAGTTCTGCGCATCAGCAGAGAAACTCTAACGACTAGCACGGTTTTTTCCATAACAAATTCCAGTAGCCTAATATTTTTAGGTTAGAAACTTTTTATGTAAATATATCAACGAAAATAAAGTATCATTTATTTAAGATAATTTATACTTACACTTGAAAAGATTTGTTAATTCAGTGAGATTCCACTCATTTAATATTTTTTGTATAAAATTATCCATTTGGCCCTTATTTCCTATGCAATAAATAGAAAAACTTTTGTGTAAAACTTCACAATCGTGCACACTGCTACAATCGAAAATTCGTATACACAAACATACACTAGCGCCGTCATTTAACGTGCTTGGCACCCGAAAAAACCGTGCCAAAGGTGGCACTGTAAATTCACGCGTCAGTTATCGAAAATAAATATTTATAGCACTAAAAAATACTACACTGGTATGAATTTTATTTGTGCTGTCAATAGAGCGAAAAAAACTAATGCCATTCATTACTTTAGAACACACTAGCATTGGAATTTAAACATCTAATCGAATTTAGCATTAGTTTTACCGGTGAAAACTTTTTTCCGTGTGTGTGTATGTGTTTATGTGACATGTACATGTGAAAATGTACATGGGAATCTATATATATATATATATATATATATACACACACACATATATATGGCTATGTTTGTATATGTGTGTGTAAGTGTATGTGTATGTATGCATGTGAATGTGCGTATGTGTATGTGTTCATATGTGTAAGTGCAAGTGACTGAGTTTATATATATTTGTGACAATTATGCAAACGATATTTCGGGGAAAAAGGCTTAATTTTTCACATTAATATAATGTTAGTGATATAATATAAGATTATATATAAGTAATATAATAAAGTAATGACGGAGAGATGGTGGCGAAGAGACAGAGACAGAAAGACGGATATGAGCAGACGGAGAGACAGAAATACGATAACAGAGAGACATAGACGAAGCGACGGTGATGGAGAGACGGAGACGGAGCGACGGTGTAGAAGAGATGGAGAACGAGAGACAGAGACGGAGATACGGGAAGGAAATATCAAGACGGAGAGATGGAGATGGAGTGACGGATATTGTGTATGTGCGTATGTGTATATGAGTAAGTGTATGTGTATGGATACGTGTATATGTGCGTATGTGTATATGTGTATGTGTGTATGTGTATGTTAAAGGTGCATGTGACAATAATGCAAAAAATATTCACGTTAAAAAAGTCTTAATTTTTCACTTCAATTTAATAATAGTAAGAGTAATTTTTTTTTCATTTTTTGGAACTACAGTCAAGCTAATTTTAACAACATATTATAAAAGTTTCCGAATCATGCCGTAAATAATTATGTAGTTTCTTGAGTTTAGACTTTGTTAGGTTCAATTGTTGTCAATCAATATCGTGACGATTTTTTTCTATGTGAAAGCTATAGCGTTTATTAAAAAATGAATTTTTGTTTCTCATTTCTAATAAATACAAGATGATTAGACTGTATTAGAAATGATAATTTATCTCGTACAAACAATGGATTCGTTGCTTTTGGTAACTAACAATAAATTTATTGGAATAGTAATTTTTAGCACAACAGCATACTTGTATATCACAAAACAATAATCAAGTCAACATTTTGCTAAAAATTTAACTCTATGCGAATCAAATACAAATCAATTACATAAATTTAAATAAGATGTTAAGACAAATGTTAATGTAAAAGATATGAATATCGCTATATTTATATTAGTAAAGTAAATAAAGAGAGGAAGCTGAATATTATCAATTAATCCTAATTGTAATCATATTAATGAAATATTATTGAAGATATTATTTTTCCATTATTGTAATGTAATATCAGACTTACGTGTAATTGAGAGAAGAAGTTTTGTACTATCTAGTAGTTATAATAATAATCATGCAGTACTAATTAGTTATAATTATAATCACAATAATAAAATGTGAATAAAAATGATCAATTTTCATTTTTACAACATAATATTAAAGTAAGAGAAGAGTGTGAGACGGAGCCGAGGGAGAGGCACATAAATCAAAGGGGGTGGGTGTGAGGTTTTAGGAGAACAATTTAGAAGAAGAATTAAAGGTTGTCAGTGGCTCATTCGGTGGAGCGATGGATCTGTAATCTCGAGGCTCCAAGTTCGATTCCCGCTCTCGGCCGAATGATACAAGTACCATTCTACGTTACATGTGCTTTGTTCACAAACACACTGACGACCATCCGTCGCTAATTAGCATCACAACAATAGCATAAAATCCAGCGACGTTAAATAAAAAAAAACAAGAAGAATTACTATTTAATTTGAGGAGTGGCTATATCGAGGGAGGGCTAGGCGGGCCAAAGGGGGAGTCGAAGTTGCTTAAATCCTGATCTTACATCTATATATATATATATGTTCATATGTTTATTATGTAAATGTGTATTATTGAAAATAACTAAATAAATGAAATAATTATTAATTAAAAATGTTAATTATTTTATATTACATGTTATTTTATTTAAGTGTAATGTGTAAATCGTAATAAGTTTTTTTGAATAGCTCATCAATTAGGCAAATTCATTCCTTGACAATTGATAAATTAATTTAATACAACATTCAAAGATATAAATTTTATTGGTCGATATAAAATCGCATTAAAATTAAAATTTATTGATTTGAATTTTCAAAAATAATCATAATTATTTTTTGGATTAAACATCAGTAATATATTACAATGTTGACGTATAAATAATTTTTTGAACAATTTTATAGTGATTATCTTTTGTTTAAATACAAATACCTACATGAATATATATGATAAAATATGTATTTGTGTAAAGTGATTGTCGACAATTAATTCAATCATTATTTCATATATTAAATAAGAATAGTTTTGTTTATTTGGATTCAGACATTTTAAAAATACATCACCCATTGCGATTAATAACCGTTTTCACATAATTCAACTTATTAATATTACCTTTTAACATTATAATATTAAACAAAATTGAATTATAATTAAAGTGTGAATGTGTGTATGTGTGTGTTCGCGTGTGTTCGTGTGTGTGTGTATGTGTGTGTGTGTGTGTGTTTGTGTTTGTGTGCATGTATTTATGTATGTGCGTATGTGCGCGCGTGTATTTGTGTATGTATATATTATGTTAGTGTGTGTGTATTTGTGTGTCTATGTATTATGTGAGTGTGTATGAGTGTGTGTTGTGTGTATGTATGGTATGTGTATGAATGTATGTGCGTGTAAGAGTGTGCGTATATATCGTGTGTATGTGTATCGGTGATTGTGTTCACGTCAGTTAAAAAATGTGTCATTTACTAATCATGCAACTGTGTATGTTTCTGTGTGCGCATTAGTTGGTTCTTCATTGTCTATAAGTATATATGTTAATAAGAGCGCTATATGTAGTGCGCCTGTATGATAGTGTACGAGAGAAAATTTTCGTGTCAGCTAAAAAGTGAGTCGTATTTTGTATTATTGTTACGTATGTGTATGTTTTTATGTGTGTTGCGGGTTTGTCGGTGTCCGTAAGTATATTTCTGCAGCAGTAAAGAAGTTTATGTTGGTGATTTGCGTATAAATTGGTGTGTGTATGTATGTGTGTGTGTGTGTTTAAGCGCCAGCGCGTGAGTGTATGTATGTGTGTGTAGATGTATGTTTGCGTATGTGTGTAAATGTATGTGTATGTTCGTTCATGTATGTGTTTGTAAATGTATGATGTAGAAGTGTGTATCGATAAAGTGTTTATCTCGGTTGGAAAGTGCCTTGTATAGTATTTGTAGCTCTAGGTGTATGTTTTCGTCGGTGTACGTATATTTATGTATGTATGTGTGTATGTTTATATACATGTCTGTATATGCGCGCATTTACATTTGAGTGTGTGTGTGTTTGTGGGTTCATGTGTGTATGTGTGCATTCATGTGTGTATGTATTTTGTAAGTGTATGTGTGTGTATTTTTATGTATGATGTAAGTGTGTGTAAGTTTTGTGGTGTGTGTGTGTGTATGGTATGTATGTGTATGTCTGTGCGTGTATATGAGTGCGTATGTATGGTGTGTATCTTTACAAGTGAAATGTTAATGTCAGTTAAAAAGAGTGTCATATTGTATTTGTGCCGCTGTGTATGTTTGAGTGTGCGTATTAGTTGGTTTGTCTGTGTCTATAAGTATAAGTGTGTATAAAAGTGTCTATATGTTGTATGCCTGTACGATTTTGTTTTAGTGAAAATGCACGTGAAATGCACGAAGTTTATGTTGATAAATTGCGTACAAGTTGGTATGTCTGTGTGTGTTCGCGTGTTTGTGTGTGTGCGTGCGTGTGCGTGTGCGTGCGTGTGTGTGTGTGTGTGTGTGTGTGTGTGTGTGTGTGTGTGTGTGTGTGTGTGTGTGTGTGTGTGTGTGTGTGTGTGTGTGTGTGTGTGTGTGTGTGTGTGTGTGTGTGTGTGTGTGTGTGTGTGTGTAATACAAAATATATATTCAATTAATGGTTTTATTTCTGTTTTCTGTAACACTTATAGTTTGCTTTAATTTTTTTTTCATATTTATGCATTTACCTATAATTTTGCAGATCATTATCGATGGAAATATACAATTTTAAAAATAAATGTAAAATAAATTGAAATGTGAACAATTATTATACATTATAATTTAATACCAGTTTTTCAAGTGCTAACACAACAAAATTTCAGATTAAATATAATATTTCATATCTATACATACAATATGATTCGATAAAAGGGAAGCCATTTTAAATACATATAGATAGTATCATTTTATCAGTGATTAACAAATTATTTTTAAATTTAGTACAACGATATAGTATAATATATTTATGATTTCAATTTTCAAAGTTCAAAAAAAATTCAATACATATTTATTATACTGAAATACCATTGTCAAGAAAATTAACAAATTTATATATAAAATTTTGCTAGTATATATTAAAATTTATTTTTACCTTTTAGTGCTCCTTTAAGTGGATTGATGCTGGGTACGGGCAGACAAATGAATAGGCACGATATGTAAATATATATATCTTCGAGGTTTATTAATATCTTTTATAACACTTTTAATAGAATAGATTTTTATACGCGTATATATTTTAATAATAGATGTATGTTTATGTAGTATTAGCAATTGCTTGTGAAAAATAAGAACTTACGGGCAGTGTAAACTTGTTACTAAAAAGAAACCCCGTGTAATGTCCCAAATGTCATTTGTTTCATTCGGCTTATATACTCATATTTGTTTATAAGATTTATTAACTTTTACATCAATTTTTATGTATAAATTTTCTTAAATTTTGATAATATATTCATAATAGTCAATTATTAAACATTTATGACATTATGATTAAAATCTTAGAATTAATCAGGAACTGTATATTCAATCGATGTCAATGGATGTCAATCGATGGAGCAATGCTCATTATGCATTTTGACTTTTATTGAATGATCTGGTCTAGTCTCTCTCTCTCCGCCTGTAAGTATTCACTGACACGCTGCTTCGGCTCTGTCTTTTTGTCTTCTAACACTTTTTATTTCACTCTGCCGAGTGAATCTTTTTACAGAGAATCGTCCAGCTGGGGGTCCTCAAGGCTTGGCTTGACTTGCTTGCACTTGTGCATCTGCATCTCTCGGACCCTGGACGTTTTTCTGTCTTCGTGCAATACTCTACCAGCATTGTCATTTTTTTGTTGCTTGTGCTGCTGTTGCTGACGGTTGCGGAATGGCTGGAGCATTGCTGGTTTGTTGTTTTGCCTGTGAAGTGGGGTGTTGAGTGGTGGTGCAGTGGGGGGATGCAGTTGCATCTTTATGGTTTATGCATGTGTTGCATATAGGTTATGCATTTGCTACATAACCTACAATATTTTTGGCGCCAAATTTACTATCTCTTAGGTGAATCTTTTAAGTGCGTCATTAGTGGCTCCATCTATGGGTTACCTTGTTTACTGTCTTATCAACTCTATGGATAAGTGACAGGTAATTAACATACTTAAGGCGCGTTTTCATCTGGCCTTTTGATTTCATATATTTGATGCGCGAATTTCAAACAGCTTATTATGCTGCTTTTCTTTTACTATATAACTTATTTCTTTTATATTTAATTTTAAATGTGATATACTTGGGCGGAGAGTTTCACAGGCCATCTTTATTCTTGTTTTGCTTTTATTGCTATTTTTATTTCTCTGACGCTGCTCTTGCTGCTATCTTTTATTTCTTTTCTATTATATTTATTCTCTCACTTCTCTTGACATCTTATACAGCTTAAACCATGTCACAAATTACCATCAAGGACTGCTGCGCCATCTGCGGTTTTCCCGCTGATAATATAAGAGGGTCGAAAAAATTAATACAGTGTTTTACATGCCGGCAGCGCTGCCATGTAAAATGTATGAAGCGCATGCCTCATGATAACGATGGTAATCCGAAATATGATTGTGAGAAATGTATAGCTGGCCGACTTATCGCTTCTCCCACTGCCCCACTCACTGGCACTGGCGCTGGACCACGCAGTGCCACTATGCGAGGTGCTCCTATAGCCCGGCCTATCATTGCTTCTATTCCATCACGAGGATGCTCACCTGTCGCACCGATTAAGAAAGCTCAAGAACACTCTGTGATTAAGAAGAGGACCAATTCGCGTTGTTCTGCGGTAGCTGAGGGGGAACATAGCATAAGTATCAATTTAATTAATGAAAAATTTAGAGGTGGTGCTGCATTGGTCACCCCAGATAACAATATTAGTAAGGGTAAAAATGGTGGTCTTAAGCAGAGTAATGATGGAGCTGATTCTTCTTCAGTAAAGGCAGCTGTGTCTGCTTTGGAGAGCGCGCTATCCTGCAGGCTCGATCTGATTCAAAATGATCTTAATCGACTTCCGGCTCTTGAGAGCCATATTATGAATACTGACAAGGGTCTGCAGGATATCGTGACTAAAATGGAGAGTCAAAATGAAATTATTAAGAATTTACATGCTGGGCAGACGCAGCTGCTAGAGGAGAATCGTAAACTCAGGGGTATGATAGGTACTTTAGAGAAGGAGTTGTTGTCTGCTCTAAATGGCATGTATGAAAAGTTTTTCAAATCTCTCACGACTAATTTTAATAATATGCAAGCATTTTTGGGTAATGAATTCAATGGAGTGGACAGCAACTTTTCTCAACTTATGACCGGGGTGGCTGAGGTGGTGCAGACCGTTAGTGATCTCACGGCCCAGGACGAACACTTAATCAACACCAACACCAACATTGATATGCCTGTAAATTCGAATATAACAATCATTTGAACGTAAAGATAGTAGCTCTCATAACCCATGGACTGAAGCACCTGTTGATTCAAACGATGAACAATTAGTAAAAGCACATACAGATAGTAGCAGAGAGGTATCCTGTCATACTGTGAAGAGGTGTGGTTCTGGGAATAGTGTCTTGGTGATATCCAGCGGACTGGACTGCTCTGCGGCTAATGTTGGGCTGGAGGATTATGCTTGCGCTGTTCTGGGAACCATACTTCCGACTTTTGAACGTTCAAATATTGTATTTGTTACTGAGATCTCTAATTCTGAAAATAAAAATAAGGGCAGGATGTCTGCTGGGCCTGAGATCATTGGCGGTCCGAGTATTGCGTTCTCATTGTTGGTTAGACTTTCTGGAGATGACTTGGCGCAGAAGGTATTTATGGCTAGGCGTAGATTAACGGGTTTTTCGACAGCGGATCTGGATCCCTCCCTCCTCGGCAGTTTTTCTGCCACCAAGCACCGTTCTCAAATATATATGAATGAGTATCTTGAAAAAGATAAATATATTAAATTTAAAAATCTTAAAAAGTATGCTAAAGGAAAAGGTTGCAAGTTTGTTTGGCATAGAGGTGGTAAATTTATGGTGAGGAAGGAGAGAGGGGAGAGAGCGCACAAATTTGAAAGTGAACATGATTTGAATGAAATATTAGATAAATCTAAATGTATTGTACAGAAAAATGTTAAAGTAACTGATTTTGAGAAACACGATGAAGCTCTAACAAATAATGGAACTACTGATAATGATAAATGTAAACCTCATAATAGTGGGATGAGCTCGAATCAGGAATTAATTAAAAATCATGCAATATCCTTAGATAGAGCCTCTCCCCAATGACTGCGCTGGTCCTCTTCGGAGAGTCGAATAGGGAGGAGGGGTGAACTGCGCGCGTGTTTTCTGAATGTGACCTCTTTGAGAGCTCATATTGGGCAGGTGCGTGAACTTTTAAGTGGTTATCATTCTTACGACATATTTGGAGTTGCTGAGACCTGGCTGGGTCCGTCTGTATCGGATGACGTCATTCGAGTCGGGGGGTACAAAGTGTTTAGACAGGACAGAAACTTGCGTGGTGGAGGAGTTGCCTTGTATATTAAGGATAATCTAAAATGCACTATTTTGGCCACTTCGGAGACGCAAACTAGTAATAGTAGCGGTGAGCCGGAGGTGCCTGAATATATTTTCTGTTCTGTGCAAGTTGGCGGCTCCGAGCCCGTGCTAGTTTCTGTCATTTATCGTCTTCCTGCTGTTTCGTTTACTAGAAACTCTAATTAGTTGATTGATTTGAGAAATTTTTGTTCGGACTATTCTCATAAAATTATAATGGGGGACTTGAATGCCGATCTCCTTAAAGAGAGCAGTGATGCTAAGTTTCTTAGTAAGCTGTCGGCTGAGCTTTCGTTACAGTTGGTCCAGCACGGTGCTACGCATCATACTCCTACGTCTCACACGTGGATTGACCTGATCTTTGTTGATGACAACGACGTGGTGCTTGATGCACAGAACCTATCGGCGAGCTTTAACAGTCAGCATAATTTAATTGACGTCTGTTTGCCTTGCAACACTATAACTTTAGATCAAAAACCTATCATGTATAGGAACTATAAAAATATTTGTCCAACTGCATTGGGAGAGAAACTTGCCGGCTGTGATTGGTCGCCGCTTATGACTGACACAGTTGACCCTGAATCTGCACTTGGTTGCCTCTGTGACAATCTCACTGCTGCAATCGAGAATTTGGCGCCGTTGAAAGCGCTCAAGCCTAATAAGAATAAGTTTCCATGGGTAGATGAAGAATTGTCGCGGATGCGGCGTAAGAGAGATGCTACATATCGTAGATACAAACGGACAGAGGACAAGCAGTATCTCCTTGAATTTCTGCGGTTGCGTAGGGTGGTAGACGAACGCACGGACCATGCTAAGACTGCTTATATTCACAATAGACTGTTTGATGCTCTTGCGGGTGGTAATGTCTGGAAGGAGTTGAGAGACCTAAGACTGCTATCCGAACCTCAAGGGGATTTGAATGGATTCACTCCGGATGAGCTTAATGCGCACTTTGCTGGGGTGTCAGTCTCGCCGCAGGAGGATAGTAAAGAGCGATTGAGAATTCTTTCTCAATGCAATGAAAGTGGGTTTACCTTTAAACCAATTAGTTTTAATGATGTTGTTCTTGCAATTTCACATTTTTCCTCACAGGCTTGTGGTGAGGATGGCATTCCGCAAAGCGTGATAGTTAAAGCTTTACCATTTATTGGTGAACATCTTGTGACTCTGTTCAACTCCTCTTTTGCACGGGGGGTCTTCCCTTGCCGTTGGAAGCAAGCACGTATTATACCATTGAAAAAGTGTGCTGCACCTAAGCAACCAAAAGATTTTAGGCTTATAGCCATCTTATGTTTTCTTTCAAAAGTTCTTGAGAAGATCGCCCATGACCAACTGCAGGAGTACATTGCATCCAAAAAATTGCTCGATCCTATGCAGACGGGCTTCAGAAAAAACCATTCTACGCAAACTGCTGTATTTAAGCTTACAGACGATATAAGGTCAGGTCTAGACAGGAAACTTGTCACGTTACTGCTACTTTTTGACTTTAGTAAGGCATTCGACACGATCTCTCCCTCCAAACTTCTTGCGAGGCTTAGATCGATGGGGTTCTCCGGGGCCGCACTCGGATGGATTAACTCCTATTTATCAGGTAGGAAACAAATGGTTTCCACACATTTAAAGGAGGAATCGAATTGGTTAACAACCAATCTAGGAGTACCTCAGGGTTCGGTGCTGGGGCCTCTGTTGTTTTGCCTTTACATAAATGACGTACGTGACGCACTGGACTCTGGTTGCGTCGGGCATCTGCTGTATGCGGATGATCTTCAAATTTATACACAGGTCCCTTATGATGATGTGGACGAGGGGATTCGTATTTTACAGAGGGCGGCCAGGGCGGTGTCGGGGTGGGCTGCTGGTGTTTCTCTTACTTTGAATGCTAGTAAAACAAAAGCAATCGTCTTTGGAAGTAATCGTTTTATTAAAAATTTTTATTCGGGTGAGCCAAGGACGATTGACCTGGGGAGCGGTATCGGTATTGCTTTTTCTGACACTGTTACGAGCCTTGGTGTTGTACTCGACTCTAAACTGTCGTGGGAACCGCATATTAATATGTTGACTAAAAAATTCAATAGAGTGATTTATAGCCTGCGGTTTTTCCGTCGGTACACCACTGAGGCTCTGCGTAAGCAGCTTGCAACCGCCCTGCTTTTTCCACATCTTGATTACTGCTCAGTGGTTTTGCTCGATGCTTCGCAGGAGTTACGAAGACGGCTACAGACAATGCAAAATTCATGTGTGAGATATGTATTAGGCGTGAGAATGGGTGATCACATCTCTCCCCATAGACATGCTTTGGGTTGGCTACGTACTGATTCGAGGAAACAGTATTTTATGGCTGTACTTATGTACAAAATCGTACGTATGAATACTTCCGAATATCTAGTGGGTCTCTTCACTAGATATATACCCAGAGCGACCACTAGGGGTGAGATTAAAGATCTTGCGGTGCCCTTCATGCGCACTGAGACTGGAAGAAATTCCTTTCAAGTTCAAGGTGCGCATTTTTGGAACTCCCTACCTGCTGATATTAAAAATCTTCCATCAATCAGCAGGTTTAAAGCCGCTCTGAGGAGGTTTTTACTCGACCTCGATTAAACAGTATTATTTTCGGACTATATCATATGTGTTAATTTATTATGTGATGTACCCTTTATAGATTTAAGGCATGATTGTATTTATTGGCGTGTATGTAGGATGTGTGTGCATAGAGTGAATGATTATATTTTTATCAGATTGACTTGTATATTACTGTACATTCAACTTTGCTGTGATTTTAACTTACTGTATACTGCTGATATTTCGACTGTGCTCTTTACACGCTTGATTTTATGTAATTATTTTGACTGATAGATATTGAGACTGATTTTTAACTATATTATTTATACTTTTTGCGTGTATTTATTCGTGTTATCTGTGATATCACTTTTATTTAATTTATTGACTTACTATTACAGTAATACTATCTCTATTATGTTTTATGACTGTGATATCATACTGTACTATTTTGATTTTATATGTGCAAGGCTATTTAAAGTATTTTTATGTATTTTTTCAACTTTATAATACAAAATAAACAATATCTAATAATAATAATAATAATAATCTAATAATCTGGTGAATATGATAAATCTGGTTCACGTAGCCTTCATATTGTTCTTGTTTTGTTGATTTTATAAATTGCATTGTAATTTCTTTTGTTTCCTAAAAAATGACTTAATTTTAGAAAATGCTTACTAAGTCACATCATCTGATTGATCAATAACTGCATATTTCGGAATAATAAATTTTGAACCAAAAATACGTCGTGACGTAACACCTTGGGGCTCAAGATGTTGCTTATCGGTACTGAAAGCAACAAAAAAAAATTTGAATGTAATAGCAATTTTTTCAGTGATTGATCAATTTACATAAATATCTTAAAATCTATTGAGATCAAATATTTTATAATTTATAGAATCTTATAATTGTTTCAATATAAGTGAATATTCATTCACTTCCCTCCCGGCTTAAGATGATTGCGCAGGTGACAACTAAGCAATAAGAAGAAAAATTTTCTAAATTCTTATTTTCATATTTTCACTTAATACACTAGATGTGGCTATATTTATTTATTTATTAAACCAAAAGTAAAATCCTATACGTAGTATAGTTTACAATGCAAATTCGTACAGAGGTGGAACTAGTTTACCTGAACGTAGGTCTGGTATAAAATTAAAATAGCTAGATACATAAAAAAACTTAAAATTAACTAAAAATATATAGATTATAGTTATTAATAATACGTAATTATAATTAATGATAATGATCTACTAAACTATTACTAATTATCATAATTCGTACTAAAATTTTTGTATACATACAAGTTATTGAGATTTATTTTGACATTTATGGAAAGCTATAAGTTTTAAAAATATAATAAGAGATCTAACATAAGTTGAAAAAGTAAATTTTATCATTCCAGTTTATTTATATATAATAATAGTTAGTAAATTTTTCAAAATTTCCTGCTTTTGTGTGTAATTTATATGGTAAGTTTAAGATTAATCTAACTTAAACGTAAACTAATCATTTTTAATTGCTTGTCTTTATTTTGACAAATATGTACTCTAAATCATTTTAGAGTTTAGAATGAAGATTAAACAAAGTTCTTTCATTCCACATAGAACTTATAATAAAGTTCATTATTCCTTTTATTTTTTTTTTCTTTACAAAAAAATTTTTGTTCAAGTCACGATAAAGACTTTTTATGATAGTTTTCTTTTTATTCTTGCAATACATTTTCTAAATAGGTTTAGAAGTTCAAATATTCATTTGAACATTGATTTATGTTGCATTTTGATGAAAGTATGTAACTTTCTCCCCTTTTTTTTTGTTTTAAAAGATTTTTTTTGTGTGAAAAATGAAATCAGTTTCACGAATACATATCAGACGATATATGTTTTCATACCGTAAATTCAGAGACAAAAGTAATTGAATTATAAATAAAAATATAAGACGAAATATGCATTCATAAGTTTAATGATAGTCATAATTAAATGATAGATTTCTTTTAAAAGATGTTTATTGTTAATGAAAATAAAAAAAGTAAAAGTATAAATAGTAAGATGCATCGATATAAACAAAATTTTAAAGCTTTAAATCGTATTATAGATAATATATATAATAATTTTATATATATTATTTAATTATTAACTAATATTGATTTAAATAAATTGATTTAAATTTCTTAATTTTTCATTTAAAAACCATTCGTTGTTGATTAAATCAATTGATTTTAATATGATTATTTCTTACTATTTAAATCGATTCAAGTTGATAGAACCCTTAAATCGACAATATGTAAATTTACAAGCCACATTTTGAAAACTTACAGATTTTCCTTATTTTATAAAAATTGTTTATCAATAAAACATAAATAATATAAATGAACTAGAATATAAAAAAATGAAAATATAGAGATTCAAAAATTTATGAAATGTGTAAAAATTCCTGAAAACGAGATTAGATTTTTTTCTAAAATATTTATAATTTTTGTTCATGATATAATAGTAGAAATTAAATGTGTTTTTGATTTGTTTGATGTCATTTGAAATTTTCAATGATAAATCAAAGCATTTGAATATATTGTTATTAATTATTTTTTCATTTGAACCTTGCTGATTATGAGCTAATGTAATATTCTTATTTTTAAGAATAATTTTGTATTTTAGACACGTTTATTATTTAATTGTTTTGGTCTTACTTTGATAATATTAGTGTGTTTGATATATTTATCGAACACCATTTTATTTTTATTTTTATTTGAATTATAAGAGCTATTTGTTGTAAAGCATTTTTGTATTTTCAAAAATTTATTATTTTCTTGTAGAGAATCATTTTTGTTATTAGTTGTGTCGTTTTTAATGAGTTTGGGTAGATTATTTTAGCTGGCAAGATTTATTTTATTTAAACTTAGTTGAACTAATTCATCAAGGTCTGGTCCATCATTGAATTTCAATACAGAATTATCGCTAGAAATAATTTGTGCTTGTTGTACAAAATTAGTCTCTTGGATTATTTCAGAGTTGTTCAGTTGTGGTAAGAAATTTTCAATTATGTTTTCGTATTCTATAAAGTCATTCATTCGGCCAATATTGTCGAAAATTATTGATTCTTTTTTTGCATTTTTTAAATTATTTTCGCATTCTTTATTTTGTTTGAGATCATTTGCATACGATTTTTCTTTTTCTACACCATTTTTTTGGTGCCATTTCTTACGGTCGGAACATATGAATGCACCGTTTCGAAATCTTCTAAAACTGGAACTTGATGTGTTATAATTTGATTACTTAAAAATTTTTCAGTTTGTTCAGATTTAATTGGAATACATTCAAATTCTTTTGTTTTTATATAATTTATATAAGTTTCATTGTATTTAACTTCTCTAGTAGTTTTCTTGGCTTGAACATTTTCTTGATGTTCTATGTTTGTTTTTTCATAATTTTCTTTTTCGTTAATTTTGATATTTGTTATATCAAAACGTGTAGATGTTTTATCGTCTATAATTAGATTGTTCATATGTGTTTTAAATTCCGCAGTTTTATGTGTTGACGTTTCTGGTTCATTAACAAATGTATTATCACAGTATTCTTCATTTCTATCATACGATAGATCAAAAAGTCGTAAATCACCTATTTTCTTGCAATTTATACTTGAGTGACCTGTAGTTTCACAATATATACAGTAATTTTTTTGTTCATAGTAAGTAAGTAGATCATTTGTATACAGAATATTTAATGCCATAAATATAAAGTCATCTATGTTGTTGATTTTTGCTCGATGTATAATAGAAAAGATGTGACCTTTAAGTTCCAACTTTGCAATTAAAAACAGTTTCCTTTGATCATTTACTAAACTTCTTGATAATTTTATTTCATTAATATATTCTCTGGGTGGCATATTTTATCATCAAATATTGGTAAAACTTCAAAAAATAAATTATCATCGTCATTCTACTCCATTATGATTTTTATCTTTTAATTTTTCATCCGGGAAATTTAATATGTTTGATTAATGTTAGCATTTTATTAAATTAATTTAAGAGATGATTTATTATTATGGATATTTTTAGATTGATAGATATTCATTTTATTCTGTAACAGAATATATACTATTCTTATTTACCAGGATACATGTAATTCATGTTGTATCAATAATGTTTAAATGGTCTTATTATGTTTTTTTTCCATTTCTTCTACACCGTTTACAATTGTGTTTGTAAACAGAAAATACTGCAAGTGTTATTGATTAAAATTCTTTGACACTGTCCTACTATTCTTGCATGAAAATTAAAAATATTGCTAATCTATGTTTTGAAATTTTTATATTGACCTACTGTTGTTGGGATTACGCAAGAGCGTACCGCGATAATTTTCGCTGAGCTTGTATTTTGGGAGTTTAATAAACTTGCAATGTTTTGATGACAACTGTCTATTTTTTAAATGCAGTATGTTTACTTTATTTTGGTATCTTTAAATTATTATTAAACCTCAATATTTTAAATGTTTACTTACAATATTGAATGTTTACTGTTTGATCAGCTTTTCTTCTTATTATTTTTTTTTATTAATCGTGAACTTGAAACTTATTTCACTTTTCTAATTAATTATTATGCAAAAATTATTGATACATGTTGTAATTTGTCAATGCACTAAATAAATTCTATTATTTGAAATCAGTTTATAAAAGAATTTGTAACTTTTACTCGATTACTCATTCAAAAAATTTTATAATTATTCTTGTTAAAATAATTGATGTATAGATTTATTTATTTATAAATCGATTGAATAGTTTTACACTTATCTTTATTGACAATTTTTATTGTGATTTTTAATCGCGTACTTTCTCGTATGTAGAAATTATTTCAATTACGCACTTTGTAACATGGCAAAATTGCCATGTTACCAAAACCCCGCTTTTATAATACGATAGTATATGCGGCAGAAGGAAGACCTTAAATTCGCGCGAGGTTAAGAGAGAGACAACGCCGATCAAGCTAAAGCCAACCCCAAGCCACTAACTATACCCGCGTACACAGCACATCACGAAACCATTAATATACAGTAAAGCTTAACCAATGTGCCTAGTCTACGCAGAGCCTGACTCTAGCAGTCGAGTAGACGGAAAAGGCAAGAGTATAAGGTGGCGCGCATAGCGTGCCGCATGAAGAAGGAAAAGCATCCATCTTGAGATGCTCATTCCTCCTGCCGTTCGCCTACAAGTCGGTCGACGTGACGTCTGTTTGTATTAGCGCAGCTAATTGTATAGAGCGAAACAAGTTTTCGATAGCTCTCGCGATTGCGATTTCTGTGTGAACCGAAGAGTATTTCTGGCGTGAGTGTTTGAAAGCATAAATGCTTTATTATAGCCTCGATTGATATTTAGCTTTACGATTAAGATACATCGTTATTTTCGTCTTCGTCTTTCCGTCTCTCTATCTCCGTCCCTATGTATATGTCTTTCCGTCTCTGCCTCTCTGTCCCTCCGTCTCCGTCTCTGTGAGTTCGTCTCTACTTCTCCGTTTTTTCATCTCCGTCCCTCTGTCTGAAACACATGATTAAAAATAATGAATTCCTATCATATTTTTTTTATTAATTTAAATAAAATTTAGTGAAACAAATTTTTAATTTATCATGATGTTTTAAACAATTTTTATGCATATTGGGACTTTGATTAATCCTTTTTTTTCAAATATATGAAAACTAAATTTCAAACAGAACTGCATTATGGAAATTTATAAATCAAGGCAAATTTTTAGACTTTAAAATAGGCTAATTTATACATATTAATATAATATATGAAAATTTAACCAAGCAACGTTAAGAGCGAGGTAAATTGAGCTCTTATAGATAAAAATCGAAAAGAAATTTCAGCGAAGAAAAGATTTTGGTCAGATGTTTTATCATTAATTGATTCTATAAATATTAAATTTTATGGAAAATGGGTTTTAGAAGAAATGTTTATATAAGAATAAAAAAATGAACAAACTAACAGAAAAACTTAAGTTGAAAACTTCAAATAAACAATGTTATAGATATAGATATAGATATTTATTTATTTTGTAATAAGAGTACAAAAAGGCGTGTAATACATGAAATAGTAAGTAATAATTCTATAAAAAGTATTGCACATAATAAGATAAGATATCACAGTCAATTATTAAAATTAATATATAATACTGTATCAGTAAGTCACCATGTAAAAGTGATATCACAGACTATTCTAAATACACGCAGAAAACATAAATTACAATAAAAAACAGTCTTAAATATCTATCAGTCATTGAATTAAAATACATAATTTAAAAGAGGAATCACTGTCATGACATCAATAAAAATAAAATTGGACAATACTATAAAAATAAAATTGAACAATACAATAACAAAATAATAGTAAATAATTAAAAATAAAATTATAATTACATTTAAAAATAATACCGAAGATGTCATGACTTTTAATAAAAACAGAACCACTCATACTTTCCGCATACATTAATCCATCATTCACGCTAATAAATACATTTACACCTTAAATCTATATATAGGACAAAACAAAATAAATTAACACAAAAATTAAAATACTTAAAATTAATTTCACTCGAGGTCGAGTGAAATTAACGGCATGTTCAATGATTAACATTGAACTTTGGTCCCATGATGTTTATGTTTTTTTATATTTATGTATTTAATCAGTGGTAATTTATTAAAATTTTAAGAATAATTATCAATCAGAATTTTTAATTATCCATATAAATAACATTTAAAATTTTTATTTCAGGATTATTCATAGTTCTTCAGAAGTATTTGAAATTCTTATATTAAATAATTTCAATTCCGAAGTACACATAAATTTATTATTTTCATAGAGTGAATTTAACCAAAAAAGAAAAATTAATTATAATAGGTGGAGATGGATATGCTGGGCAATCAAATATGTTAAATGATAAACACATTAAAAGATTTAATCAAATTTTGAATAATCATACAAATTTTTCAATGCAGCCAACAATATTTTTACAAAGACCCGAAAATATTAATCCAGTTCCATTAAATCAAGATTACATACAAATACATTTCTCCGAAAATCGGCATTTTGGTCACTGGATTTGTATCTATTATTTACAAAATGAATTCATGTCTATAATAGTTTAGATAGTAATGGATTAAGTGATGAACAAAAAATTAACATTAATAAACTATTTCCAATTCGTGAAAACTTACAAATATGTTTTGAAAAAGTTCAATTTCAGATTAATCCTTTTAATTGTGGCATATTTTCAATAGCGTTTGCAACAGCCATTGTTAATAATTTGTGTCCTTGTAAAATAGAATTTGACACCGAAAAAAGTGCGTGAAATTTGCTAACTATGTATGAAATAAATTCAGTTGTCATGTTTCCATTAGGAAAGAACAATTATACTAATATCAATTATAAAGCGATATCCAGAAATCAGCAAATTATACATCACAAGGAATTGTCAACGATAAAATTAAATTTTTAAAATATAAATTTTAAATATTTTGAAGAAAAAAAGTTACAAGAATTGGCACTACAACAATTATATTAGATGATATAAAATGTTTAGAGGCAACAAATTATAAACCAAAAACTTATCTACAGAAAATTTACCAAAATAGTAATAAAAAAAATATGAACAAACTAAAGAAAAAATTTCAAAAAGTGATTGTAAAAAAATTAAATACAATAACATTGAAGAATCTGAAAATGATATTGAACAAGAACCAATTCTACCATTTAAAAATAAATTTGATAATAAAAAATTATTGAACAAAATTTTCGATTGAGAAATTGAAAAATTAAATATAACGAAACATGGAAATCAAATTAACTCTCAAAACATTATTGTAATTACGAAACTTGAAAATAATTTCAAGAGGGATACAAAATTTTAAAAAATTATAAAAGTTGCAATTCAAAAATTCAAAGTTATTAATATATTGCATCAAAAAAGTCAAATTTCTAACCAAAATAAATTTATGAAAAACAATTAAGAATCCTCAAACAAAAATAAGAATTTAACAAATCAACAAAATCACAACTATGATAGACGCATTCATGACAAATTGTATTATTAATTTGATGAAGATAGAGTTTTAGAAAATAGAAAACAATATTAGTTGAAAAACAATAAAAAAATATTGAAACATTTAAATGAATCTTATGAAAAAACATTTAAAAAAAAAGATAATAATTTAATTACTTTAGTAAAAAATAAAAATTATTATGAAAAAAACGAAGATAAATTTAAACGAAAGAAAATCAAAATGATATAAATTATTACTAAATAGCTAAAGATATATTGACCAATAATAATGAAAATTATATCATGGAAAATAATATTGATGATTTCAATTTTATTTGTGATTTATGTGGTGGTGGACATTTTGCATTCGAAATGTCGAGCAACAAGGAATTTACACTATGTTGTAAACAAGGAAACATAACATTAGAAGAAGACCTAGAATATCCTGAAGAGATTAAGAAATTACTTACGGGAAATTTTGTTATAAGTAATAATTTTAAAAAATGCATAAGATCATATAGTAACGCCTTACTATTTAATTACTTTTATTCTGATATATCGCAACATTATGTTTTCACTCGAATACATAAAACATGGACAAAAAGAATAAAAACTATGGAAGCTATTCTAACCAGAATGTACTCTTTCAATCCAAAACTAAGAGAAAGATTCTTTTTGAGATTACTTCTGCTTCACGTTCGAGTTGCAACATCTTTTGAAAACTCAGAAACTTTCGATGGAATTACATACCCAACATTCTTTGAAGCAGCAAAAGCAAGAAATTTAATCGAAATCGATAATGAATGGGATTAATGTTTAAAAGAATCTTGTAAATCTCGATTTCCAGAAGCTCTTTGTCAATTATTTGGTCACATTTGTATATTTCACAATCCAATTAATGCTCGAGAATTATATGAAAAATATAAAATCTATTTTTATCATATTACCAAAAATGAATCAACAAAAAGTTGAAGAATATGCATTAAGCATAATTAATGATATTTTAACTAATAATGGATTCCAATAAAGTGACTTTAATTTACCTACTTTAGGATACTATATTGAAAATAACGAAATTGAATATAGTATAGTAAATAATGTTAATAATATTTTGTCAATTATTAATAGTCTAACAAATGCTCAAACGGCTATTTTTAATACAGTAATGAATTCATTAAATACAAACTGCACTGAAAAGTATATATATATATATACGGTCCAGGTGGAAATGGTAAATGCTACTTATTTAATACAATTATAATTTATCTAAAAATTCATGGAATCAACTATTAGGTTGTATCATGGACAGGTGTAGCGGCTAATTTATCTCAAGACGGTGTGACAGTACATACAGCATTTAAATTACCGTTGAACATATCTGAAGACACAATATGTAATATCAGTGCAAACAGCGAAATAGGTAAAAAAATGAAAAATGTATCAATTGTTATCTAAGATGAAATCACAATGACATTAAAATACGCTTTTGAAGCCGTCGGTCGCATGTTTATAGATGTATGTGATAATAATTACTTGTTTGGAGGGAAAACATTTATCATATCAGGTGATTTTAGACAAACATTACCAATAGTAAAACATGGAAATAGAACACAGATAGTAGAAAATTGTGTCAAAAAAAGCTATTGACGGGAGGCCGGAGTAGAACCTGATACCGACCGAGTAACAATTGAGTTGTTTGTTATTTACTTAAGTATTAATCGGTGTATCTTCAAATTAAAGATCAAGCGCAATAGATATTATTATTGTGCGTGGTATTAATCAGTGCTTCCGTTTTTCTTTCTAGCTTCCGTTCAAGCTAACTCGTTGTGTAGCTTTCAAATAAGATACCCCACATAAATTTATCAAGCGCATCATTGGCTCTCTTTTCGCCGCGTTGCTTTAATAGTAGCACAATTAGCTAGTGTTTGTAATTTAATAAAATCCATAAATTTCTTATATTTCAGCTGATTACTTGTTCTTTCTGTTTTATGTAAATATTTTAGTTTAAAAATCACTTATACCTCTAGCTATACATTTAGCTAATCTGTACGGTCACCTCATCCCCGTGGCCGTTACAATTGGCGTGCCAACGTGGAGTCAGCGAAAATTTTAATGAAAATCTTTTGCGAAAAACTCGGGATCGAAGTGGTTTTTTTTTGTGGTGTTAGTGCGAAGTGAAACAAAATAAAATAAACTGTGTGAGAAAGAAAAAAAACTGAAAAAAAATACATAGAACTGTGCCAGTGCGATAATTTTTTTTTTGCTTTTCGAATTCGTAAGTTTTGCCACGTGGTCGCCATTTTTACTACGCTCACACGAAGCGAGCTGAAGGAGGGCGCTCTGGCAGCCATATTTTTTTACTTTGCTGTCGCTTGGTATGGTAAAATTTTTATGCCTTTCTTTGCAGCAAATTTTCCTTTACTCAATAAAGAATAAAATTTTGTCCTTATAAATTTATTTTTTAAAAAATTTTAGCATATTCTTTGTTTGCTTGAAAATATTCTTTTTTACATATATATATATATATATATATATATATATATATATATATATATATATATAGAATTTTTCTTTTCTCTCTTTTCGCTTGTATGAATATAATTGCTTTTGTGTGTATACATATATATATATATATATATATATATATATATATATATATATATATATATATATATATATATTGTGTGTATAGCGTGAGCGAGGGAACAAATCGTTCTCATCGCCACTAGACAAAGCTAAAAACAACAATAAAATTCTTTTTTTTTCTTTCTCTCTGATTGTAATATTCATTTCAGCTTAAATATTGTATAGCTTGTCGATATCCTATACAGCTTTATACGGTTTTAGCTTTGTCTCACGCTTACTAATATATCAGCATATTTAGCTGTCTCTGTCTCACAATACGTAGTTGTGCCGCGCAGCCAGAGAACAAATGGTTCCTTTGACTGTGCTATGCAAAGCTGACCTTGGATTGAATTTTTTTTTGTGCTATCTATTTGAATTGTTTTTGATATTAATAATAAATTTTTTTTTACATAGCAGGAAAATTTTAATCTGCTTATTTTTTTTTGTAATACTAAATAGAATTTTTTTTGTTAGGTCTTATTATTGTAAGCCTAAACTTACCGACAAAACTAAGTAGTTTTTGTAAGTTAGAGCAAGTATTTTACGACTACGTAGTGTGACATCATATCATATCATATTCATGTATATTTGCCTATGTTAGTCCAATTGTGTAAATACCCTTGCATCTCATACCTTCCAGCACCTTACAAATTCAGCATTATTTTTTCAAGCGACGCCATTTTAAGCAAGCTGGTCTGGTAGTATTTTATTAAATTTGCTAATAACTCTTACTATCTGTTGTGCGCTCTCTCATACTCATAGTAACCTGGTGACTTTACCGACTGGATATAATCGTCGGCTTATATAGCTCACCGTAGTAAGAAAAATTTTCTTTTGCTTGACTATTTAACGTTTTTTCTTATGAGAATTTTTTTTCTTCACAACAAAAATTGTTTTAAATTCTTATAGAGATAATTTTGTTAAATGTTTCAAGGTAAAAATTTTTTTTTGTTTCTCAAGATTTTTTTTTGTTATACTCGATTAATTTTTTAGTAAATTCTCTTAACCATAAAGAATTTTTTTTAACTAAAAATTTTTTTTCATCAATATCTAAAGAATTAGTTACTTCAATTTACTCAACGTCCTATATATATATATATAGTTTTGTTTGTTGTTGCCGTGCGTTACGCTTATACCACCTGATTACCAGATAATCATTGAGCGTAGAACTTGCTGTTGCGCAGCGGCGGATCCAAGGACCTCCCTGGGGGGGGGGGGGGGCGATACCGGAAAAAGGTATACTGATTTCTAAAAAAAAAAGGTCTAATGGGTAGGAATATGAATTAATAAAATGTGATCAATACTGAAAATTGCATTCACGATAGCTTATCATGTTTAAAATATATTGTGTTAAAATAGTTTGAATTGTAAATAATTTAATAAAAGAGATGTAACATAAAAAAGCAGTCCAACTTGTATTGAATTTACGCGGTAAAGCGTTTCTTAATATCGCGTTTTCTAAAAACCTGTATTTTTAAAATTTATCTGCAACATCTCAAAAACTATTGAATGGATTATATTATAAAAGTAGATTTAATTTTGTTGATGGTTATACCTAAATGTAAATGATATTTACATTTTTTATAGTTCTTAAAAGTGCGAAAAAAATGAAAAAATCAATTTCTGAAATTATATACCATGCAAAAATTGTTGGTGCTTTGATTTTAAATAATTCTCACGGCTCCTATGGTACAGATAAATTGGTCACCTTTTTTCGAGATTGTTGCTTTATAACAAGTTTAAAGTATTTTATATTTAAAAAATCATTCTCCTTACTTTAACACTTATTATAAGTGTTAAAAAATCTGAATTTTTTATTTAATTCTTTCCATGAAAAAAAAAATTGAAGAAAATCATTGTTTTTTGGTCTTAGATGAGGTTCTACGCTTTGAAGTTAATAAAACGTCTTTAAGCATATTTTAGAAAAAAGCGTGCATACTTGTAATGTATAGGAACGGGTAAAAGTAAAGAAATTAAGTCATGATTTGTATAATTATTTTAATTTTCCTGAATAATTTTAAAATAACTTCTTTTAGACAGTATAGTAACAAACATGCAATAAATTAAATTGTAATAAAATTCAAAGATGAGCCTTACATATAAATTGATTTATATTATAAATTCTAATCTATGTTTAGTATCAGTCTTTGCGAATCTACCACATTTTTTTCGTGAAGTTCTTGGAATTAGAAAAAAAAACAACTAAAATTCAATCGTAAGAATATTAGGAATATATAATATGTTTATGACTAATATTAACAGCAACATTTGTTTTAACTGTTTTTCACAAAATAATATTTTAGAACTAATATAGGATTTTTTTTATATTTCATATCACCGTGGGAACTTGTACATCGACATTATAGTTTTCCAGTTTTCAAAGACTCAAACGCGTGTACGCCAAGGGGTTATTCACTCTTTGAAATCAGTGACCACCCTGCTCTGTAATCGATTCTAAATCGCATGAAATCCAGTGAAATCACTGTATTATTACAAAATCAAATTAATCAATTTTAAAATCAACTAGAGTAGGAATCATTAAAATGATAAGAAATATCAAATGAAATTAACAGAAATCATGAAATTAAAAGAAATCAAAATTTTTTTGTAATTAACATTTATTCCGGAGAATAGAAGACTGCGCATGAAAAAAAAGTGTACAGTTTGCTTGCATTTGTTTTGATATTTTTACTGTTATAATCACAACCACAATCAAATCATATAGGATAAGCATATACTACTTTGACTAGTTTGATTATTAGTTTTTCCACAGAAGTCGCGGTAGAAACCAATATATCTACATTTATCTTTAAAAGATTAAATTAATTATGTAACGATTTAAAAAATTAATGCTGAAAAGTAATTAACATTATAATGAATGAAACACCAAGTAGCTGCGAAAATGTCCTTTATATTTGCACTTCAGAATCAAAAATTTTGAGCAATGACGTTGTATTAAATTTAAATATTCCTAATAAAATAAGAGAATTATTTAAATGAATTTAATATTCCATATTATTTAATTTTTAAATCATTTAAATTTTAATGATATGAATTTAAATTTTATTATTTCTAATTCAACGATAGAATTAAGATATACATTTATGACATACATTACTATTAGAAAATTCACTTATAAATAACCTTTTCAGTTCTTATGCGGATCATTAGAATTATTGATTCCGTAATTACATGCAATCATTTTTTTCCCATTATGGAAAATAACAAAATGATTGCGAGAAATCGATTGAAAATATTTAAGAAGAGTTCTATTTTACTTACTGCTAAAATTTAACTTAAAATAATATATTTTTAATCATGAGCGAAAATTTATATTACGGCATGCACGTTCGTTTCAATCGAAATAATATATTTTATATAATTTTTATTTATTTAATAAATTACATATGATTGATAATTATGAATTAGGTTCGGTGATTCAATTTTTGAGTACTACTTATACGGTTAGGGGGGCGATCGCTCCTTCGCCCCCCGCTGGATCCGCCACTGCTGTTGCGTCAACGTTGTCCGCTTTTAGGCTTTTCTTAGTATCAAATAACAAATCCCTTTGTAGACGCTGGCTATGAATTAAAAAATTTTTTTTCGCTTTTGGTGTGAAATAGAATAATAATAAAATTATTTTGGTACTACTTTAATACAGCTTAAATTTTTGTTGTGACTTGAATTTTTTTTTTTGTAAAAATAATTTTTCTGTGTGGTATATAAATTTATTTTGCTTTTTTTTGTTTGTTTTTGTTAATGAAACTTTTTTTTTACTATTAACATTTTTTTTTCTGCTATTTAACATAAAATCTGCTTGTATAGCCTGTGTAAAAATCTAGCCGTATAAACCTTTCTTTTAACGTAAATAATACTTAATAAATTCAAGCCAGAGCTAAAATAGAATTGTAAAGAGTTATCTAACCTCCTGAAATAAAACCCCGCATAGTATAGGTTTAGTATTATGGCTAGTCGATATTTAAACATGGAACCCCTCTTACTTCCTGATGAACTTTGTTGGAATGACCCCCTTCGGGTGGAGAGCGCATTAGCGGTGATGGAGGAAAGCATGTCCTTAGATTAAGTTAATACGTATAGCAATCGGGGTTTTAGTCGAAAAGGGACTATTAATGAGTTTAAGAACCGTATCTTCCGTTATGAGATAAGGCGTCATTTATGAGATAGGGTAGCCGAGTGGCTGTCAGAAGATGAAGATACGGTAGAAGACTCGCGACTAGGATGTAATACACCACCAGCGAGTAATTCCACGTTGTCGCAAGAAGACCAGCAGGATAATAGGCAGGCTTCATGGGAGGCACGAGAGGATAATAGGCCATCTCCTCGTTTACCAACCGGTCAAACCCTACGAGTCTATCAAGATCCGATGACAATGATTCCGCAGGATCAATCATCGGTACCGTCAGAAGCCACCGCCACTTCAAATCTGACGAACTCGACTAGGCCCCCAGATCATTCCACACCCCCAAATTCCATGCAACCTCGGGCACAATCAACACAATACCCGACCACCTCAACACAGAATCAATTAGCAATTTGGGTGAATTATTTGAGTAGTATGAAAATCACCCAACCAGTTATGCACGGAGTTATTCCAATGAATGAAACGAACCACGGAGGAATCATTAAGAGCCGGTGTTTCTTCCAATATGACGAATCAGACTCTGCCACTTCTGACGGAAGCAACAGCCAGACCGGTGAGTTTGAATAATTTTGAAAGAATAGAAAAAGTATTATCTCGCTTACCAGAGATGGCGCAGAAAGTCCTGAATAAGCGAAATCATATTATAGAAGAAAACCATATAGTGCATAGTACTTGCGGCCTAGTCTACAGGGTCGACCAGTCTCAACCCTCGATAATGGTTAAAAATTTTGACGTAACCACTCCAGCAATCAAGAAACCGGTGTCGTTAATACAACAAAATATAAATGTCATTGGAGAGAACCGACAGTTTTTAGTATTAACATTGAATGGTCGAACAGTTAAGGGAATGCTTGATAGTGGATCAGTACATTCGTACCTAGGCATGAATCTGGCAGCTGAATGGAAAAATAAGAGTATACTGCAGACTACGCAAGTGAGTGTTGCGGCCGGCAGTGCAGTCAATATTGAGGAACTTATAAATATTACAATAACCATAGATCAAGACTCGCAAACCTTACCCTTCCGTATATCTGAAGGCATTTTATACGAATGCCTATTAGGTATAGATTTTATGCGTTTAATGAAAATTAGTATTGACTACGAGAACGACACCTGGTGGACCCCAAGAAAAATTCAGCATCAATTTTATCCTCATAATACTGACTCTTTTAGCTATACTGCTTTAGCTATGATTGAAGGTCTAATACGGCCCACTGAAGCTGAGCAGAATCAAATAACCCAAGTTTTGAATGACTTAATCCCGCCTACGCCAAAGATTTTAGGAGTCACTAATCTAGCTACACATAAAATAGATGTCCAGAACTATAAGCCTATTCGACAGAAAATGCGAGGATATTCCCCTCATATGTTAAAAGTAGCATAAGAAGAGGTCGATCGTATGCTGCACGAAGGAATCATAGAACCTTCCAATAGCCCCTGGAATAGTTGCCCCGTTTTAGCTCCTAAACCCAATGGAAAATATCGATTTTGCATTGATTATAGGCAAGTGAATGACGTCACAAAGAAGTTCGCCTATCCTATCAAAAATATGGATGATATTCTTGACAAATTAAGGTGTGCTAAATATATTCCTAAATTGGATTTAAGTCAAGCTTACTACCAGATACCAATGGACCCGGATAGCAAGGAGATTACCGCGTTTGCAGTCCCAGGCAGAGGCCTATTTCAATTTAATCGTATGCCCTACGGCCTGACCAACGCTCCCGGTTCCTTCCAAAAGGTCATGGATAATTTAATTAAACCTAGCTGGGAACCATACCTGTTTTCCTATTTAGATGACGTTATAATAACAACTACCTTATTCAGCGAACACCTGCTATGGTTAAGTACAGTGTTATTAGCTTTAAAAACAGCAAACTTACAAATTAATAGAGAAAAGTCAGAGTTTTGCTGTTCAGAAGTAAAATATCTTTGATATATCGTTAACCCTTTCAGAACCAATGTACATTACAATGTACATTGACATTTTTTGGTTTTTTTGAAATTGTGCAAAAGTGGCTTCAAATTTTGTAAAAAAAATATGTGTATTAGATTGAAGTGGACTATTTCCGATCTCAAACTGAGGGCCTAAGTTATTATATCTTTGATAGAAACTGAGAAAACTTGAAAAGAAAAAAAAAAAAAATTTTTTTATTGCAAAAATTGCTTAATAAATGAACACTTATCATCGCTAAATGGTTATCAGAACTTTTCATAATGAAATAATAATTCCGTTCTGAAAGGGTTAATGAAAATGGTCTAAAAACAGATGAAGAAAAGATTCGCCCCATTCTAGAATACCCTGCGCCAACTAATCTTAAGCAATTACGAAGATTTTTAGGAATAGTTGGTTGGTATGCACGGTTTATTCCCAATTTAGCTCAAATAAAAATCCCATCAACTGGTTTGACGAAAAAGGCAACTCGATGGCAGTGGCATGAAGAGCAGGAATTAGCACTTTAGCAACGTAAACAAGCCCTCACTGAAGCACCTGTTTTAGCACGTCCCAATTTCGATTACCCCTTTATCCTGCAAACCGATGCAAGTGATTTCGCCATAGCAGGTGTATTGATTCAAGATATCGATGGAGAAGAACACCCTATTTACTATATAAGTCGAACTCTAACTCGTACAGAACGTAATTATACAGTATCAGAAAAGGAATGCTTAGCAGTTATTTGGGCAGCAGAACGTCTAAGAGCGTATCACCAAGGAACTCCGTTAGCAGTGATTACGGACCACCATAGCTTGCTATGGTTGAAGAATTTAAAAGATGCGACAGGTCGACTAGCGAGATGGCATACTAGATTACAAGCGTTCGACATCGAACTAGAGCATCGCAGAGGTAGTCAATTAAAAGTACCAAATGCTCTATCGAGAGCACAAGGAAGTATGATAAATATAGCCTCTATAGCACCTTTTGATACGAATAATAATTGGTATCGTCGAAGAAAAGAAATGTTTCAACAATTCCCTATAAAATATCCTGATTTTAAAATAGAAAATGATCTCCTTTATTTTCATCACCCGAATGATAATATAGACCCTATTATTCCAGACTTAGACGCCTGGAAATTAGTTCTCCTCCTTGCTGGTCGTGAAAAAGCCCTTTTTGAAGCTCATAATACTCCTCGAGCAGGTCATATAGGAATGGAGAAAACCTTTACTCGTTTAGCTACTTATTATTACTGGCCAGGGTATTACCACGACGCTTGTCAATATATCAGAGCATGCTAAGAGTGTCAAGCTCATAAACAATCTCAACAGGCTCCAACTGGTTTAATGGGAGAAAGATATATTCAAGGCCCATGGACGGTAGTCTCAGCAGATATAAATGGCCCAAAACCACCTTCGAGAGCCGGTTATAAATATATTATAGTATTTGAAGATCTATTCACTCGATATGTAGAATTAAGACCCCTTCGTAAAGCAGACGGCAAAAATGTGATTCAAGCGTTTGAGGGACTTGTCATTAATAGATGGAGCTGTCCACGGTATCTCATCACTGATAACGGGTTAGAATTTAAAAATCAGGTTGTAGATGACCGACTAGAAAAATATGGAATTACGCACTCTACTACTTCCCCTTTTTACGCGCAATCAAATCCTGTAGAGCGTGTTAACCGTAATCTTAAACCTATGATTAATAGTTTTATAGAGCAAGACCATCGTGATTGGGATAAACACTTAAGAGAATTTAGCTTCGTTCTCAACACTATGGTACATTCTTCCACTAAGTTCACTCCAGCTTTCTTAAATATGGGTCGCAATCCTATTCCTACAATCCTTTTCCGCAAATCCATAGACAACCCAAAACCAATTGAGCAAGGAAACATCACAGAATGGGCTGACAGAGCAAAAAGGTTACCTGCGATACATGACTTAGTTAAAAAATATGCAGATAATGCAACTGCTCGTCAAGCTAAATATTATAATAAAAATCGACGGCATGTAACATTTGAACCAGTAGATCTAGTAAGTCGTAGAAATCATACATTATCTTCAGCCATTGACAAATTTGCTGCAAAGTTAGCGCCAAAATTCATTGGCCCAGCCAAAAATATTAGAGTGTTCTCACTGGTAGTATATCTAGTGGAAAACGTCGATACCAAGCGACAAATTAAAGTTTTTATCAATGATTTAAAAAGATACATTCCACCGAGACTACCACGAAATCCTAATATCTCACCATCACTTTCAGAAGATGCAACGAAACAAACCAACCAACTCGCATCAAATAAGGAGAGCAGTCCGTACAGGAATAGGCCAAGGGGTCTACCAAGACCTCACATTTCACCCAGTCCAGGAGGAGCCGAACGCGGTCGTGGGCGACCTCCTAAATCAAAGGTGCCATAGAACAAGAGCATGTATGAGGGGAGCTTGCTACTTATGCGACTCAGGAGATGAATTAAACAAGCCTGCGCCAATTCCACTAAGTCTCCAGAAAGAATTTGAAAACGAGTTGGCGCATTCCACCACCCAACAAACAACATCTCAGTCCTACCCAGCTCCTGTACCCCAAGCATCTTCCTCTAACAGTTGTCTAGTAAATTCGTCCCCATCCACACCCTTTCCCACTCCCAAGCCTACTCTGTCTCCATCACAAGCAATCCTATGCCTCCACTCCATCCTTTCCTCATTAGCAACCATTAATCCCTTTGAGCTTTTATTACAAAAACCTTCTCCTATTCCATCCATTCACCCTTGTCACCAAATCACCACTCAACCCAGTACATCCCACGAACCCTTATCCTTGATCCTCCTTTAATGTCCCTAAAAATATCCCCTCCAGCACACCTTCCAGTTCCTAACCCTCCTGCCCGTGCAACTTCACCGCCACGCCCGATAGCCGATCATGAAAAACCAACAAGAGAGACTGGAGCAGCCCGACCTCACTGTTGGAACTGTGGTCATCCTAACCACAGTCGGACCACGTGCCGGGGCCTGAAAAGACTTTTTTGTAGAGGTTGTGGTCAACCTGGGTTATCTAAATCAAACTGCCCGAAATGTTACGAGAAGTGTGTGAATAAACGCCGTTAAGGCTACATTACCAATCACCTAATAGTGTTTAGTATAAACAACCTTGATCTTACTTACACGACCCTTAGAGATATTAAAATTATTTACGTCATGCCTAATTGTAACGACCTGTATCCAGAGTCTCATAGTCATTTTACTTACTTTGCTATCATATACAAACTTTGTCATTCAGTCAAAATTATAGCTAAATAAACTGATTATTTTTTATTAATTATTTTTTATATACACTAATGCATTCAGCTTCACTGGTGCTATGAAAGTTTACCTGTCATAAGGATTAACAATGAAAACTTGCTGCAATAAAAATAAAATATGAAAATTAAAATCAGACTATGCAACGTAACAGCACTAGAGCGTCATCTTCCAGTAAGTAATTAGTTTTTCATTTGATTTGATAAATTTTTAACATAACATTGTAATCATTTTTTTTGTATAGTATGAGTGAGATATGATGTAAGAGCGGGTTATGAATGTTTTTGATAACGTAGATTTAAGATTTTTACTTATTGTAAACTTACTTTGGGGTAAGCCAGTCGCAGCGTAAATAGTTTAGCTCCCACACATACAGCGCGTTACATATACAACTTAATTAAAATATTTTTTTCACCTAAGATTATTAATGATTGCAGAAGAAGAATGATAAAAATTTGTTTAATACTTATTACATTAAACATCGATGTAGATAACACCGGTTATCTTAAGTTAAGTTCTTTTTTTTCTCTGATTTATCTTTTTGTTTTTTGGCCCTTTTACGAAAGTATTCGGTTCCACCGTATACTTCCGTTTGGTGGTGGGGGGGGGGGGGGGGAAGGATTGTAACATGGCAAAATTTCCATGTTACTTAAACCCCGCGTTTACAATACGATAGTATATGCGGCAGAAGGAAGACCTTAAATTCGCGCGCGGTTAAGAGAGAGACAACGTCGGTCAAGCTAAAGCCAACCCCAAGCCACTAACTATACCCGCGTGCACAGCACATCACGAAAGCATTAATATACAGTAAAGCTTAATCAATGTGCCTAGTCTACGCAGAGCCTGACTCTAGCAGTCGAGTAGACGGAAAAGGCAAGAGTATAAGGTGGCGCGCATAGCGTGCCGCATGAAGAAGGAAAAGCATCCATCTTGACATGCTCGGTCCTTCAGCCGTCCGCCTACAAGTCGGTCGACGTCTGTTTGTACTAGCGCAGCTAATTGTATAGAGCGAAACAAGTTTACGATAGCTCTCGTGATTGCGATTTCTGTGTGAACCGGAGAGTATTTCTGGCGTGAGTGTTTGAAAGCATAAATGTTTTATTATAGCCTCGATTGATATTTAGCTTTACGATTAAGATACATCGTTATTTTTCCTTATTCTGTGCGCGTGTGTGCTGGTGACCACGTGCGCGGTATTAATTAGTGCGCCCGTTTTTCTTTCTAGCTTCCGTTCAAGCTAACTCGTTGTGTAGCTTTCAAATAAGATACCCCACATAAAGTAATCAAGCGCGTCGTTGGCTCTCTTTTCGCCGCGTTGCTTTAATAGTAGCACAATTAAAATAACTTACGGAGTCGTGTCCGTTAACGCGACTGGCGCCCTTTTTAGTGTATAGCTAGTGTTTGTAATTTAATAAAATCCATAAATTTCTTATATTTCAGCTGATTACTTGTTTTTTCTGTTTTATGTAAATATCTTAGTGTAAAAACCACTTATACTTCTAGCTATACATTTAGCTAATCTGTACGGTCACCTGATCCCCATGGCCGCTATAACTTTGCGTATAATATATTAATTTTATTTTTATAATATTTTTGATTTTAATAACACTATTCATATTTAATAATACACTTCGCGTTTAATATTTTATTTCTAATAACACTATTTGTATTTGATAATACACTTCGCGTTTAATATTTTATTTTCAATGATGCTATTCACTTTTAATAATGCACTTCGCGTTTTATAATTTAATGTATATTCATTTAATTTGTGCCTTTAATATAGAATATTTTATTTGACGCATTTGGCGGTTTATTAACACACTTTTAAACACTGTATTTATTATAAGCCCTTTGAATATATTTTTATGCACTTAAGAAGGGGCCGAACTATCTGTCTCTGTCTAATAGCGTTTTTCATTATTTATATTAACACTATCCTTTATAACAAGAAAAAAATAGCAGCCCCCGCTAGATATTAGTATAATTAGTAAATTTTGTAATAACAATCAAATTTTTTACCGCATAGTTTTTGACTAATTAGAGACCTACTTGCCATCTAGAATATAACCTATCTTTTTTTGGTAGGTCTCTAATTATTCAAAAACTACGCAGTAAAAAAATTTGTTTGTTATTACAAAATTTACTTATTATACTAATATCTAGCGGGGGCTGCTGTTTTTTTCTTGTTATACCGGATAGTGTTTACATAAATGATGAAAAACGCTATTAGACAAAGACAGATAGTTCGGCCCCTTCTTAATATATAAATCAGTAAAGAATTATAAAGTTTCTCTGACTATCCTTTAATATATCTATTACGATCCTTCAATCAAAAATTTGTACCGGAACCAAAATGTTAGGTCTTGGCTTTCACCAGGACTAAATAAAATGAATGATTCAGTAAATATCTATATTAAGTTGGTTGATAATTTATAGGTAGATTGAATAATTTAGTTTAATATATATCAAATTGAATATTGAACTTAATACGTTTGATTGAGTGAATTTGATTTACTTTAAAATGTTTAAGTTAATATCAAAGTAGTAAAAGTTAAATAACATAAGTGTAATAAGAAGATGTATGTAATCTAATGGTGGAAAAAGCGCCACCACTATTTGACTGAGAGGGATCGCTCTCACTATTAGACACTTATTAAAGATAATTAAATGATTTGAATATAAATATATATTAAAATTTATTCTTACCTCTTAGTGCTCCTTTAAGTAGATTGATACTGGGTACGGGCAGACAAATGAATAGACACGATATGTAAATATATATATCCTCGAGGTTTATTAATATCTTTTTTAACACTTTTAATACAATAGATTTTTATACGCGTATATATTTTAATAATAGATATATGTATATGCAGTATTAGCAATTGCTTTTGAAATATAAAAACTTACGGGCAGTGTAAACTTGTTACCAAAAAGAAACCCGGGGTAATGCCCTCAATGTCATTTGTTTCATTCCGCTTTTATACTTATATTTGTTTATAAGATTTACTATCTTGTTGATTAAATTTATATTATTAGTATCTTATGAATATTTAATGAATTGAAGTATAGAAACACAAACAAATATAGAAATCTGAAAAATATAACCAATAATCTTTAAGAATAAGTCGAACATAAAAATTGAGTACCTCGATTACACCTCAATTTAGATTTTTCAAGAAAATAAGTTTATTTACTCGAATATATTTACACATACGCAGTAGTGCATACACTCTTACATATACTCTTACTTGTTTGCACATATGTACATTCACATATACATTTACATTTACACATGCACACACTTTAACATGTATATATATATATATATATATATATGTATATATGTATATATGTATATCTACATCGAAGTATACCGTTTCGGGATATTCCTGATTTTTAAGGGGGTCTTTCCAGGACATTTTCAACTTCCAGGACATGTCCTGGAAGTTTTCATATGATTTATATATCTATATCTGCGATTAAGGTTGATTTACGATTATTTCTTTAGTAAATTTTTAAAATTTCGTGGGTTAATTATTATGTATACTCGGTGGGAAAAAACCCCGTCCCGAAACCATCCCTTTAACGTAATATATATATACTAGGGGGCAAGCACACTCACCCCCATCTTGTTTTTATAACTTAAAAAAATATCCAAGAATTTGCAATTTTTTAAATTATTTCTCTTTCAAAATACTAAATAATTTCGATTATTCGAAAGTTTTCTTCGGATAAATCTTCAATATAAGAGGTTGTCAGTGGCTCAGTCGGTAGAGTGATGGATTCGTAATCTCGAGGTTCCGAGTTCGAATCCAGCTCTCGGTGACCGAATGATACAAGCACCGCTATACATTACACGTGCTTTGTTCACAAACACACTGACGATCTCCGTCGCTAATTAGCATCAAAATGATAGCATAAATACAGCGACGTTAAATAAAAAAAAAAAAAAATCTTCAATATTCTTTTAATGAATCTAATCATCTGTGAAGTTATGGCTTCACACTAGCACAGAATCAATAATTAAATGTTGTCTGTTATGAGGGCTACGTGTGTTTGTTTTATTATATTATTAAATAAAGAATGAAGTTAGTAATTGATTTATAAACGTTTTATCAAATGTGAGTCTAGTGGTAGAAAGACTTTACCAATTTTAATTGATTTAAACCGCTGTCACGATTGAATATACTTGAATTTTGAAAGAAATATATAGAAATATATTTTGTAATAATCTTATATTGATTCAGCCAAGTAGATACATGCAGACAATAAATAAGTACACTTCATTTAATAATTTAACTATAGAGTTTTTATTTGATACTTTTATAATAAACTAAATATAGTGCGATTTAATATATTGCGCGAATAATTGTACAATTTTAAAGTGTGAGAAGTATAGTTGTAATAATTGTATCTTTGAAAGTACTTGTTGAAAAGTGCGGGTAAAAGTGCTCGAGCAAAATTAATAATACATGTAAATTATGTCATAAAATTTTCACAATCGAAAAAATCATTTAAAGGGATCTAATAAGGTATATGATTTATACATAGCTGATTTCCATCTAAATTTTTTAAAAATTTAGCTAATTTTAATATTAAAGTTAGCTAACTTTTAATTTATCAAATTTAGTTAACTTTTGATTTGATGTAACTAACTTTTATGTTATTTCACCTGACTTCAAGTAATTTTTAGCTAACTTTCAGCTAATTTTTAGCCAACTGTTAGCTAATTTTCAGCTTACTTTTAGCTTAATTACAGCTAAACTTTAGAAAAATTCTAGCTAACCAAGGACAAATCGAATTCTTATACACAGCGGCAGTGGCGAAATCTTTTTATAATATAGAGAGATATAAATAGCTTGGTGGTTGTTCCGAGCAAACCAAACAAATAATCACCTCAAAATGTGATACTCCTTGGAAACTAAGGACAAAAATGCTGACCGGAAACTACCGCTGTGGATATAGGTTTTCCGGGCTGCCCGGAAACTACCATTATACATCAAAAAATGGAGCAGATACTTTCATGAAACATATATGTATATATATATATAGGGTGATTCATTTTAAATGCCTTACCCAAATATTTAAAATAGAAAGCATTTCTGAGAAAAACTTTTTAGGCAAAAGTTGTAAGGATTGAGAGGGGTCATCTTCTGGTGATCATGACCATGACCATGATCGTCATGGTCAGCATGAGTCAAGTTAATTTTCTCAAATGGGAACCCCTAACTTTGACTCCGAAAATGAAAAGAGCAGAAAATTTTACGTCCAAGTATGTCCTTAACCATGATCATGATTGTCAGCATTGGTTAAATCGATTTAAAAAAAATGAAAACCCGTAATTTTGACCCCAGGAATCGAAAGAGTGGAAAATTTTACGTCTAAATATGTCCTTAACCATGACCATGACCATGATGGTTAGCATGATTCAAGATGATTTTTTAATATTTGAATATTGGCCCAACTGATGAAGCCAAGACCGGGAGGATTTCGGCCGATTAAGGCAAGAATCCTAGCCCAGCTGGTTAAGGCAAGACCAGGAGGATTCCGGTCGATTAAAGCAAGAATCCTAGCCCAGCTGGTTAAGGCAAAATCGGGAGTTTCCTGGCCTGGTTGATAATGGCATTACCAATTTTTCTTCTATCTAATTAAATGTTCAAAAATACCACCATTATTATTAATGCATAGTTCGACTCTTCTTTGAAAGCTTCGGACAGTAGATAAAAGCACATACTCTAGTATATATTGGCAAACATTAATGACACGTTGAATCATATTTCCTCTAGTAGTCGGAGCTTTTTCATAGACAGTATTTTTTAAAAATCCCCATAGATAGAAATCAGGGCTCGTGAGATCTGGAGATCGGGCAGGCCATTCAACATGATTGTCACCACGACCCATACCTATCCACTTATTGTGGTATATTTGATTTACAAAATCCTGAAATATGTTACTTCTGTGAGCAGGTGCCCCATCATGTTAAAACTACATACAACCTCTTGTTTCAAGATCAACGTTTTCCAATAGATTTAGAAATTCATTAGTCAGAAAATCAAGATAATTGTGACCATTAACGGCCCCATAAAAAATAGGGTCCAATTCGCCTTGGTAAGACCTCGAGTGGCGCCTCACGTAGTAAATTATAGAAGCTTAGATGCTGGGTCAAAAGTAAACAAATACATATGTAAAATGAAAAGTAAGAAAAATAAAAAGAGAAAATCTTCACGTTGGTGCTCTGTACCACAGTGTAAATTTGTAAAAGATATTTCTTTACACAAATTTCCAAAAAATCGAAAGGTTTGCAATCAGTGGGTGATTGCTTGTAAAATAGGCAAGAAAATAACCTCTAATATGTTCGTGTGTGCAGCTCATTTCACCAGACAAGATTATATGCCCAGTAAGTAAACATAATTTTGTTTAATAAAATTACCAAAAATATCAATACTAAAATGTTCACAGGGCTCAATACAAAACATCCTTCATTGAAACCATTGGCAGTTCCATCATTAAACCTGCCAAAAAGACCATTAGACAGAGTTTTAAGTGCAGAACAACTAAAACAAAAATTTGAAAGATTAAAACGTTTTGAAAGAAGATCTGTGATGAATGAAATAAAGTAAGGTATCTTACTATACAATTTTTTTTTTTTATAAATTACAAAATATTAATAAAATTGTTTTTAGCGATGAAAGTATCAGTAAATTAAATACATCTGTGCAAGCAACTGCAAAAGAGTCGTTGGACAATCATGCTGTAGAAAATGACTCTTTATTTTCTTCACCTATGTATACGGAAGAAACTATTAAATACAATGAGAACGTAGATGCTTCTGATGACACTCCTATTAATGTAGAATCTTGCATTTGTTATAAAGAAGATGAAGATGAAAATGATTATGATGAAGAATCTGCAGAAGTCACTGCTGCACGCATTCTTCTTGAATTAAAGACTAAGCATGTGAATGTTCAAAAAGCTAACATGTTAAACTGTGAAAGTGAACTGAGTAGTGGTAACTTAAATGTTTTTCCAAGTGTTAAAAAAGTGATTTTAATAGATTTATTGAAAACAGATGATGATTTGAAAGTTTTTACTGGCATAAATAATTTATTATTAAATAATTTAATAAATGCAGTGAAACTTTGTGAAAAAAAAAGTTACCAATATGTTTATCCTGTCAAAGAAAGAATAGTGCTTACTTTATGTAAATTGAAATTAAATCTATCTTTCAAGTGTTTAGCTATATTGTTTGGAATGTCACGTCATACGTGCAGTAATATATTTTTAACAATGTTACAGACACTAGCATTTATTCTAAAATCTGCAATTTATTGGCCAACAAAAGAACAGATTTTGAAGAGTATGCCAAAGTGTTTTAAGAAATTTTCTAAAACGTATGTTGTGCTGGATTGTACAGAGATTCCAATAGAACGACCCAAATGTCTACGCTGTAGACTTCGATTGTATTCTCATTACAAAGGATGTGAAACAATTAAGTTCCTTGTAGGTATTTCTCCTTCTGGATTAATCATTTTTATTAGTGAAGCATATGGTGGAAGAGCTTCTGATAAAAGTATTTTTAATCAATCAAAGATTTTAAATAAACTGGAACCAACAAGAGATGGCATTATGGTTGATAAAGGCTTTGCTATCGAGGAAGAATGTGCTGAAGCGCATATAACATTATTTGTACCTCCAAAATTGGGTAAAAATAAACAGTTTTGTTCAGCTGATGTCACTAGCACAATTGAAATAGCTTCAGCAAGAGTGCATGTGGAGCGTTCAATTCAAAGAATAAAATTATTTGATATTTTAAAAAAGAAGATCTCTATCAAAATAGCGCCTTACATGAATGAAATATTTACAGTAGTTTGTGGAATTGTGAATTTATCTGAATCGATTATGTCAGATCATAAATTTGAATGAAATTATGATAAATTTAATGTATTATATATTTTTAAATGAATAATAACTCATTTGTTTTAATCAAAAAATAAACTTTATTATAAAGAAGAGCAACATTTTATATTCTTATCACAAAAACGTTTTTTTTCCCTTCCTACTAATAATATATCAATAAATATAATTTTTTGAACATTGATACCTCTTTGGATTACACTAAATAAATTATTTCTTGTGAAAATATTAGATAACATATTCTAATAATAATCAGTCTTTTACAAAATTAAATATTATTATTATCATTTTCCTTAGAATCATTACTCTTATTATTTGTTAATTCTTTCAGAATGTATTTAAAATATATATCTTGTAAGATGGGTATATACTTTTCTATCACAACTTTGTTATCAAACTCAACTTCAATTATAAAGCATGTGTCATCCCCTGATGAATAAATAATAAAATGACAGTAAGGTAAATTACTAATGTACATACCCAATTGCACTTGACAATAATATTTATGTTTTTTTTTAAAGTAATATTATTATCATTAATATTAATGTATTTTAAATGCCTTATCGCTTGACTAGCTGTATAAACTTTTCCTATTTTAGGACTTTTTATTTCTACAATATGTTTATTTACTACGATACCATCTGGACTAAAACCCATCCAAGGTATGGTTGGATTTATGAGGAGTCCCATACGTATAACTTCAAAATCTGTCATATTTTGATAACACTTTATAGCAGCTTCTTCCATAATGATTCCATGTTTTGTATCAGCTGTACCTTTAAAATCATTATGTAAATAACTCACAATTTTTTTTTCCCAATTAGGTTTTTATTTGATGAGTACGTAAACAACTCATATGCATTACTTGCAGTCACTCGTAGTTTTCTTTCAGCTTTCCATACATTATTATTTTGCTCAATTGTTTTCATACAGATATCAACAGCTTGTTCAACAGTTTTGACAATATTTTCTTTAAAAATAACTGTTCCTGCATATTCAATTGATTAAATATTTGCATTATAATCTTAGTATCATTAATTGTATGATAAGAAATTAGTTGAGATTCGACAAGAGAGAAAATATTTGCAGAAAGCATTTTCACAGCAGTATCTCTTACTATCTGATTATTTTTTTGTACATCAGGGACTTCATAGTTACTAATTGCACTTCTGTAACCTTTAAGTGTTTTTACTAACTCCACGTTCATATCATCCATTCCTACAACAGTATTATAAATCAGTCAAACACATTTTGTATTATATTATTTTATAATGTAATTAATTAATATTTACCTTCTGTTAATACATTTAGAAAATTAACATTTTCTAATGGGTTGTAGCGAATAAGATGATTATCTGATTCATTTTTCTTTTAAGATGACAAAATTTAAGAATTGGCTCTGTAGCATACATGTTTGTTGTGACTGTTTTCAATTTACCCCATTGCTGTTTAATATCGGTACACGTTGCTTCTTCAATTAGTGAAAAAGGTGTACTGAAAATGCATAAATAATGAAAAGAAAAGTTGATAACCATCAATTTTAAACATTTTTTATATTCAAGTATATAAAATAAACTTACCGACTTAAATAAATTAACACTGCCACGCAATGTTTGCACTTTCCAAGAGCACCTGCTGCACACGAACAATTACAATTTATTTGAGAATTATTATTTTCACTTATAATTTCAATTTTTATTTCATGCAGCTTATGTATAGCAGACGACTGTATACAAAGTGCTAATAATACGCTTTTATTTAAAATTTTTGAGGTGATACCACAAAAGACAATATGTTTAGCATTGTAAACTCTCTCCCCTTCTTGATAGCAGCGAATACCTGGCCCAATATATTCCAAAACATTGCTAAATTCTATTAAAAAATTAACACTCCCCATGTTTACAATACTTTTTATTCGCATTTAACCCAGCATCTAAGCTTCTATAATTTACTACGTGAGGCGCCACTCGAGGTCTTACCAAGGCGAATTAGGTAACTATTAACGATACCACACCAAACCGTGCGACTCTACCTATTTTGGTGATCGATTGACATACGCTAATGAGGATTGTGAATAGAATAATAGTGACAGTTGTGTCGGTTTACCTGTGTTATGAAAGGTTGCTTTGTCCGAAAACATGACGTAATGAAAAAATTGTGGATCGTTTTGCATTCTTTTCCGTGCCCATTCACAAAATCGTAGCCTTCCCTGAAAATCATGTTTCATTAACTCTTGATCCAAAGTTATGTAGTATGGATGAAACCGATGCAGTTTTAAAATTCTTCTCATACTTTCTTTTGGAATTCCAGATTGTACAGCAATCTTTCTAGTTGAAATGTGGAGGTTTAAATTAACCAAAGCAAGTACCAGGACTCGAGGGTCATTCTTCTCGGTCGTCATAGTTCTTCGACATTGTCTCGCTCTTGGTGGTGCCTCCCATTCACGCTGTTCAATTCTACGAATTGTTCTACGGTCTGGATGATGATTTCTATCGGGGAACCACTCCTGATATAATCGTGCAGCTGTACAATAATTTATTTTGCATTCTCCCAAAATTAATAGGATCTCTACGATTTCGCTTCTTGTATAATCAGGCATTTTATTTGTAAACCAATATACAAAGAGTCAAGAAAATAAACGAAAAAAAAATATTGTGAAGTATTTTCTGAAATAAAAATAATTGACGTTCTCGTATTGCGATGTTATATCGCCGCTGCCAGCGAAAACAAATATAGTAAAACATTCACCACGAAAAATGTTTAATCTTATAACTGCGTCGAAAATATAATTTTCAGAAAACTGCGGGGAAAAAATGATGATGTTTAAAAACAATTATTTTCGCCGCATATATGAAGAACCTAATTTCCTTCTTATTTAAATTTATGTTGAAAATATACACACTCATACTAGGTGTCGCCACCTATTGAGAATATTTTAGTAGACAGTTGAAGAGAATCAAATTGCGTCTCGTCGTCGTTCAGTTCAGTTCAAGTCCGTCTGTTAAAGTCAGAGCTTGTATTTCATTATTGTATAGAGAGATCATTTAATTAAGTTACTCTTGTATTGATTAAATAAATACTTTTCTTTTAATATAAATTGTGCTCTGCTTTTATTAATTATTTAACAATTTAAAACTTTTTTTTTTCGCGGTAAATTTTATAGACTAATTTTTTTAGACGCTCCGTATTGTAAATGTATTGTAATATTTTTCAGACATTTTTAATTTTGTTCCTAGAGAAATAAAAAAGAGAACGTAAAAAAAAATTGAAAAAAATAGCGAGATATTGAAACACGCTTAGTGTACACAATTTTTAGTCTAATGAACTGAAATATTGAGGAATAGTACATTGTGCAACAAGGGAGCAAAATAGGTGTTTGCCGACGAGTGCGTGTTTGTCGCTCGAGCGTAGCGAGAGCGACAAATCGCACGAGTCGACAAACACCTATATGCTCCCGCGTTGCGCATACTATTTTCTCACGCGAAGAGCATCAAAAATATTATTTTTCTAATAAGTGAGCAAAATTCTAAGAATGACAAACTTGCGTCTGTGATAGCATGTACAATCTTGTTCGAAGACTATCAAGATCGTAAGAGGTAGTCGAGGTCGGGGCGCAGGACGGGGTCCAGGGGCGGAGCCCCGGTGGGGGTGCAGGGGGCGAAGCCCCTGCCGGGGGGGTTCGCCCCTTCGCCTCCAAAAAAATAAATAATATTACTAATATAAAAATAAAATTAATAAAACCATTAACGGCAGGCCAGAGTAGAACCTGATATTGACCGAGTAACAATTGAGTTGTTTGTTATTTACTCAAGTATTAATCGGTGTATCTTCAAATTAAAAGTTGAGCGCAATAGATATTATTATTATGAACATCTATGCACAAGAAAAAAAAATCTACCGATTTGTTTTTGAGAAAAGTAAGTAACGCCAAAGTGAAAGTTTATGTTTATAATATTTTCGCGTTACTTACTTTTCTCAAAAACAAAGCGATAGATTTTTTTCTTCTTGTGCATAAATATTTGTAATAATAATATCTATTGCGCTCAGCTTTTAATTTGCAGATTCACCGTTTAATACTTGAGTAAATAAAAAAAATCTCAGTTAGATAAGTTTTCAATACTATATATATATATTTTTCTTATAATACATTAAAAATTAAATTAAATTTTGATTTATTCAAATTTAACATTTTTCGCAGAAATCGTCCATCGCTAACTTGTAATTCCGAGAATTTACGATTCGGCGTTGAATACTTGGCTGATATTATAAGGATATGAAAATGTCTTCGATGCAACGTGCAAGATTAAATATTACATAAATAATACTCGAAAAAATCAATGCTAAATAGACTGAAAGTTGCTACTGATATATGTGAACTTTTTCGAGGAATTTGTTCACCCCTGACTTGTAATTCGGGGAATTTACAATTCGCAGAATTTACCATTCTAAGTGAAGCACTTAACTGATGTATAAAAAGCATCGAGTTACACACACTGACTGATGTATAAAAATATCGGGTTACATTATCGAGCCCGTTAAAAGTTCGAATTCATTTTGCTCCCTAGGGAGGCAAAGAGGTATTTTGCTCCCTCACAACAGCTGGTCAAAATAGTATTTTGCGCTCTGAGTGCGAGAAATTAATTTTTTAGGTAGAAAAACGAATGTGCAAAGTTTGTCGTTGAAATTTCGTAGAATTATCAAATATTAGTTTATACAAAAATTAACGAGAATAACTTTGTAGCTTAAATAAATAAAAAAAAAAAAAAATAACTTTGTAGCCAATTAACATTTTTGATTTAGGTTTAGATTAACTTTAGTTTATTATCTTTCAAAACTAGGCTTTCCTATTAGAGAAAATTGACTTGACCCATACTGACCATGATAGTCATGGTAATGGTCTTGATCAGGGTTATACTTGGACGTAAAATCTTGATAGAGAACCGCTCATATATATACTCGGGGGGGTTCCCCCCTGCTCGCTCCGCTCGCCAACCCCCCGAATACACACATTCCAAAGTAAATAGAAGAGTAGGACATAATGAGTTGAAATTTCATATTTGTGAATGTGAAAAAAGTTCAATAGAAAACATCGATACATAAAAATATAAGATATGAAATTATAGAATCAGAATTAATAAAAAAAAGATGGTTTAACGCTATATTCAAAAGTTTACAATGAATCAAACTTATATATTTTTGAAATAAATTAGAAATATAATAGTAAATAGCATTAAAATTTCAAGTTATGATTGTATGTAGTAACATTTAATAATAATTATTAGCGAATAATAAAAAATAGAGTAATAGAATAATTGAAAATTATAATTATAAATAAATATTTTTATCTTTTTATGTCATAAATTTTATATATAAAATGCAAAAAAAAGGCTCCCTCTCTGCATTTTTTATTTTTGGGCTTGAGACCAACATATATAAATATATGGCTGCATTAAGAGTGTTTTTTTGTAGCTAAAAGAAGCTAACATTTTTATCTTTTATTGTTGCTAAAAAAGCGTACACTTTTTTTTCATTATCGCTAAATCAAATTTATATTAATTCAAAGTAAATAGAAGAGTAGGACATAATGAATCTAAATTTCATATTTGCGAATGTGAAAAAACTTCAACAGAAAACATCGATATATAAAACTATAAGATATGAAGTTATCGAATTAGAATTAATTAAAAAAGATGGTTTAACGCAATATTCAAAAGTTCACAACGAATCAAACTTATATATTTTTGAAATAAATTAAAAATAGAATAAAAAATAATAATAAAATTTCAAGTTATGATTGTATATAATAATA